>CM077084.1:22299968-22899968 GCA_039513925.1 Platanthera zijinensis | reverse complement strand
TACTTCTGTCGACACATGAGAAGCAGATTGCTGAGTGGATCATGCTGTGTTGTAGAATCTCTAAGGAATCAACTGTCATGACTGGTGGGTCGACAGCTGTCATTACCAATAGGTCTGACACCTTTGTCAGAACTAATAGAACGTTATTACAAACTAGATCAGTCGGTAACCACGAGGAATCTCTATATAAAGGGCTGATCCTTAACATCCAACAATATCTGAGAAAAGGCCAGAAAAGCCATCAACAAAGAGAGAGAAGATTCACAACAAGAAAAGAGGAAACCCTTTAAGAAGGCAGATCTAGAACAGTCAGCAAAGAAGATTCAGATCTCATTTTTGAATTCAAGGAAGGAGCTGATAGTGGATCAACTTCTACATCAAGAATAGTCCAACTTTATTTTGTTCTATCAAAAAGCTTTGAAACAGCTAAGTCTGGTTGGGACTGAAGATCAAGAACTGATCAAGAAGAACATCAATAGAGGGATCTATCTGGTGATATCTTTTGTATATCTTTTATTACACAATTACTTGTAGGATCTGTTGTAGATCTGAGCTGTAAGCCTATATTTATAAAGGCTGAGGTAGGGTTGTGAGCCTGAGTGGTAGGACTTGTAAAAGTCTGAGTTGTAAGCCTAGAGATAAGGGCTGAGGCCTGAGGTAGGATTCTGGGAAGGATTTGAGGTAGGACTTGCAAAAGTCTGAGGTGTAGGAACCATTCTGGTTTTGAGTTATAGGATCTTTGGATCTGATAAAGAGGAAAGAAGTTAGGCTGAATCCAGTACTCTACTGGATAGACGAAGGGGAAAAGTGGTTGTACCCATATCTTGGGGAACCACTATATATCTGGTGTTCTTTGTGCTGTGAATGTTCTGTGCTGTGTTTTATTTTGTTTGTGCAATGTAAGATATGTTTAATTGCCTAAAATATTAAAGAAAATATTAGAATATATTCACCACCCTCTAGGTGTTTAGGCTCTTGAATTAAGTCTTTCAAGTGGTATCAGAGGGAGGTTACTCAAGGATTGAATTAACAGTTTGAGTAATTCTCCTAGGAAATTTTCAGAATTCAAGAATGGGTTCAAGTGAGAACCAAAAAGAGTTTGGATCAATGAAACTACCTATCTGCAAGAAGGAATGTTTTGGCATATGGAAGGAGAGGGTCAGATTGTTTATGGAAGCTTCTGATCCAAGAATTTACATCACAGTATAGGAAGGACCCTTCATTCCAATGAAGGTATCAACACTGGATGCAAATATAAAGACTCCTAAGAGTTATTCAGAAATGACAAAGGATGAAATCATCCTGACAACTCTAGATAAAAGGGCACAGAATATCATTGTAAGTGTCATAGATGATGCCACCTTTCAGAATCTGGTGCATTACAAAACCTCCAAAGAAATGTGGGACACTCTTATTATCTATATGGAGGGAACAAAAGAAGTTAGAGAAGACAGAAAATCTATGTTGAATCAGGAGTATGAAAGCTTTAGGCAAGCCAAGAATGACAACATAACTAAATTCTACAAGAAATTCTTCAGGATTGTAAATGAGCTGATGACTTATGGAAGAGTCTTCATCACTTATGAACTGAATGACAAATTTCTGAGATCTCTGACAAAGGATTGGGACACCAAGATTTGTACCATCAGAGAAGTGGCCAAGCTGGCAGACACACCTCCTCCCACACTGTTTGGGAATCTGCTTTCATATGAAATACATCTTACAACCAGGAAGGAGGAAGAGAAGAGCAGCAAATTTGAATACAAGGAAAAGTCAGTTGACTTCAAAGCTGAAGGCACAAGAAAGGGCAGGAGAAAATCTCCTTCTCCTCCCAGAAGAAGTGCTGAGGCAGAAGAAGGGATTCCTGACAACACTTCATCAGACAGCCACACCTTAGATGAGGACTTTGTAGCCTTCACAAGGCAGTTCCAAAGATTCATGAAGAAGAAGAAGTGGAGAACTAGACCTTCTTTATCCTTTTCAAAGGATGAGTACTAAAAGAAAAAGAAAACTCCTAAGGAAGACAGGTATGCTTCTAAACCTAGTAAACAGTCTAATTCTAAGATTGTGTGCTATTGTTGCAACAAACAAGGACATGTTATAGCAGACTTTTCAAACAAGAAGGCTGAATCAAAAGACAAGAAGAAGCAATAGGGCAAGAAAGAAAAATCTTTTGTTGCCCAAAAGCAGAAAAGCTGGACAGATTCTTCATTATCTGAATCAGGAGAAGAAGAAGAGGCTGAAGCATATGTTGGGTTATTCTCAACTGAAGAGGATTCTAAGGAGATAGAATTTCTACAAATGCTGGACTCCATAAATGGAGTGGAAGAATACTGCTGCAGAGGGCTGATGGCCCTAACAGAAAATGATCAGTGTCTGGATCAAGATGGTCCTAGTAAGGTATATAACTCTTTTACAACATCTGATTATTTTACTGGATCAAAATCAAAAGCATCGGCATCAAGAGATGGGGATGGTTATGAGTCTGAAGGGGATGTACACGAACTCATTGATGAGTATGGTGGATTGTTGCAAGCTCTAAAGATAAGCAAACTTCTTGTCAAAGAGCAGACCAAGGAGATTGAGTCTCTTAAGCTGGCTACAGCAGATTCAGCAAAGCTGTTGGATCTAAAATTGAATGAGGTTGCCAAACTGAAAAATATTACTGTTATTCAGATGGGCACAGTCTCTTTCAAGGAGAATCATATTAAGAAACTGGAGGCAAAACTTCAGCATGAAAAGAGCTAGTGGCTAAATTCTACAAACCAAAATCTATCTTACCCTTAATTGATAATTTCATCTCACAAAAAGGGATGACTGGTCTAGGTTTTAAGGGAAGAACTAGGGCCACCAATTCACAAAGAAAAGGTAAGGCCCTAGTTCATCTTCTAGCTGCAAAATCCCCTATCTTCTTTAGGAAGGTGATGAATCCTACAAACAAGTATGTTCATGAAACTACTCATGGTCACTGTGAGTATGAAGTTCACCTTGGCAAGTGTGAAAATGACAAGAGGCCACTCTATAGACAAGCCCATCAGATTCAAAAGGAATTCATGGGGTTTGTTGCTCCAGCACCCACACTCAAAAAGACTGTTGGCAACATGACTGTGAAGTCTGTACCTAAAAAAAGGTATAACAGATTTGAGTGTTGGTGTTGCGGAAAGATAGGCCACTTTGCCTTGGACTGTTAGTTTAACACAAGTGTTAAAACAAAGAGTAGTTTACCTATCAGAAAATCTGTAGGTAAACCTGTTGTTTCCAAGACTAACAAGAACCTAGGACCCAAAAATAACTTGGGTTCTTAGGATGAGTAATCCTTTATTTGTTGCAGGTGAATCCAAGTGACCATACCCCTATATGGTACTTGGATAGTAGGTGTTCCAGACATATGACTGGAATAAGAAGAATGTTGAGGGACTTTGTACCCATAGAGAATGGTCCCAAAGTCATCTTTGGTGGATCAGAAAAAGGAGTCATCAAAGAATTTGGTAACATCTCTAGTGACTCAATTACTATCACTAAAGTGGCTTATGTGAAGGGTCTAAAACACAACCTGATAAGCATAAGTTAACTTAGTGATCTAGGGTATGACATCTCCTTTCACAAATGGGAGTGCCAAATTAAAAGGTCAAGTTATCAAGAGATCATTTTGACTGACATTAGGAAAGGAAATGTTTATTGTCTTAACCTAGATTGTGAGTTAAACAACTCACCTATTTGCTTAGTTGCAGATGAGACAGCCTCGCTATGTGTCAAATGGTACAAGAGGCTAGCTCATCTTAACTATAAGTCCATAGGACTGCTGTTCAGCATGGGGTTGGTGAGGAATGGTCCTCATGTCAAGTGCATGAAAGAGGGAGTGTGCTCAGCTTGCCAAAAGGGCAAACAGACCAAGTCCTCTTTTCAAGCACTAAATACCAAAGATTCAGTGAGATGTCTATATCTCTTATATTTGGATTTGTTTGGTCCTATGCAGTTCAAAGTCTTGGTAGGAAAGCACACACATTGATTGTTATGGATGACTATTCTAGATACACATGGGCGTTTTTCTTAAGGCAGAAATCCGAAACCCCTAGTATTTTCCAGGCTTTTGTTAGACAAGTTCAGAATGAATTTAATAACTCTGTGGTCAAAATCAGAAGTGACCTTGGAACTGAATTTCAGTCTGAATGTATGATAAAATTCTGTGAAGAACTTGGGATTAATCAGGAGTTCTCCTCACCTAAAACACCTCGGTAAAATGAGATTGCTGAAAGAAAGAATAGAACTCTCATTGAGGCTGGTAGAACCCTACTCAGTGACACTACTCTCCCTGAATATTTATGGGCAGAGGCAGTAAATACAGCTTGTCATGTTCTCAATAGAGCATCCATCAATAAGAAACTTAAGTTGACTCCCTATCAGATTTTGAAAGACAAAAAACCAAACATTTTTTATTTTAGAATCTTTGGTAGCAAGTGCTATGTCCTAGTGAATGGTAAGCACTACCAAATAAAGTTTGCTGCCAAATCCCTAGAAGGGATATTTGTTGGGTACAGTAACAACAATAGGGCATACATGATCTACAACTTGACTACCCAAGTTATAGAAGAATCAGTTCATATTATCTTTGATGAGTCTAGATTGATTAACAATGAATTGTCTAGTGTTTCAGTTAGTTCTACAGGTCTAACAGATAGGCTGGACAAGATGACCATAAATGATGAAGCTCTTGCTAGAATGAATGATGCATGCTGTCTAGGGGGAGAACAAACACACTAGAAGCAGAAGAAAATGAGGAGCATCAGGCGGAGGAAAATGAAGAAGGTCATGAGGTAGACAGGTTTCCTCCAGCAAGAAGACACCTAAAGGATCATCCAGCTCACCAGATAATTGGAGATGCAAGTCAAGGTGTTCTAACAAGGAGCAAGAGCATGAACATAGTTTTGTGTTCTAGCTTTTTGTCTCAAATAGAACCCAAAAAGTTTGAAGAAGCAATGCTAGATGCTAACTGGGTTGATGCAATGCAAGAAGAGCTGAATCAATTCAGAAGATGCAAAGTTTGGAAACTGGTTCCTAAAACTAAGGATCACAATATCATAGGAACCAAGTGGATCTATAGAAACAAACTTTATGAAAATGGAACAATCATCAAAAATAAGGCCAGGCTGGTAGCAAAAAGCTACAGACAAGAGGAAGGAATAGACTTTGATCAAACCTTTGCCCCAGTAGCAAGACTGGAGGCTATAAGGATGTTCCTGGACTATGCAGCCTATCAAGGGTTCAATGTATTTCAGATGGATGTGAAGTCAGCATTTATAAATGGTGACTTGAAAGAGAAAGTCTATGTTGAACAACCCTCAGGTTTTGTAGATCCTCACTATCCTAATTATGTATATAGGCTTAGGAAAGCCTTATATGGTTTGAAACAAGCCCCCATGGCTTGGTATGAAACCTTGTTTGCTTTCCTTGTTGAGAATAAATTCTCAAGGGGAAAGATAGATCAAACTCTATTCTATAGGGAATCCAAAGGCAAGATAATCTTAGTCCAGATATATGTTGATGACATTATCTTTGGATCGAGAACAACCTTTGCAGGAAGTTTGCCAAACTTATACAAGGGAAGTTTGAAATGAGCAGTATGGGTGAACTGAAGTTCTTTTTGGGACTTCAAGTCAGACAGACTGATAATAGACTATCCATATCTCAGTATAAGTTCACTAAGGAGTTGATTAAAAAGTATGGAATGGACTCAGCTTCCACCATGAAAACTCCAATGGGAATAAGTATGCCTATAGGCAAAGATGAAATAGGGAAATTTGTTGATGAGTCTTTGTATAGAGGGATAATTGGCTCCCTACTTTACTTGACTGCTAGTAGACCTGATATCATGTATGCAACATGTGTCTGTGCCAGGTACCAAGCATGCCCTAAGGAATCTCATTATACTGCAGTTAAAAGGATTTTGAGATATCTCAAGGGCACAGTTAATCTAGGTCTTTGGTACCATAAGAATAGAGATTTCACACTAACTGGTTTCTCAGATGCAGATTTTGCAGGATGCAAAGAAGACAACAAAAGTACTACATGAACCTGTCAATTCCTAGGAGGAAGACTGGTGTCTTGGTGCAGCAAAAAGCAAACCAGTGTAGCTATATCAACAGCTGAGTCATAATATGTAGCTGCAGGCAGCTGTTGTGCATAATTATTGTGGATCAAGCACCAACTAGAAGATTATGACATCAAGGTTAGTAGAATTCCACTATTCTGTGATTCTACTAGTGTTATTTCTATTGCTAAGAATCCGCTATCACATAGTAGAACAAAGCATATAGAAATTAAATTCCATTTCATCAGAGAACATGTAGAAAAAAAAAATATTAGTCTAGAGTTTGTGAATACAAATAATCAAATTGCTGATATTTTTACAAAACCTCTGGATGAAACTAAATTCAATTATTTTAAAATTGAATTAGGTATGTTAAATCTAGATTAGGTTAGCACAAGCTACCTTTAGTAGAACATGTAAGCTCAAGTTTTCATAGGAAATTTGGCTAAGTACCAAGTTTATGTCGACACAAGCAGACCTTGTGTCGACACTCTCAGTATGTTGAGTCGACAAAGAAAATGAATGTGTCGACACAGGAATAATATCTGTGTCGACTGAAGAAAAGGTGTCGACACAATTATGCCGAGACCATATAACTAGAGGACTTTTGTGTCGACACACAAGAGTTGGTGTCGACACAACTATGTCGAGACTTTCAGTTAGCTGTTTTTTGAGTCGACACACAAAAATCAAAGTCGACACTCTGTGTCGAGACATGTCGACATCTATGTCGACACTAATATAAGTATGCCAACATATACATGTGTCGACTAAACCTCAGTATTGTCGAGACCTAGACCTATTCTGTCGACACATATAAGATTTTTTCGACTAGTCCTAGTGCTAAGGTGCGTCTTTTGAACACCCCTTTACACTTAGACTATAAATAAGTGAAGCCAAAATATGATCGACTACGCTTTCTGATTTCCTGGCTCTGCACCCTATGTCGACGAGAATCATCTTTCCTTTTCACCTTCATCTCTCTCTTCCGATAATTGCGCCTCATCTAGAAGAAAAGGTGAACGAAGGATTTGAGCTGGTCCGTGGTGGGTTCACAACAGCATCACCCGAGATTCAGGGAGTAATTACCCTAATCTCAAACATCGATTTGGAATTCTTGGTCTCTGAACCAACCAAGATATGGAAGAAAGAAGTTCTGGAATTTTATTCTTCTGCAACTATAGACGCAGATGGGAAGAAGATGAAAGTAACTGTTTAAGATAACCAGGTAAAGATTACCTTGAAAACAATCCGGCACGCACTCCATCTCCCAAAGGTTAAGGAAGAAGATGACGTACAACCATCTATGATCAAGGAGGCCTTACAATGGTGTGGGTTAAACCCAAAAACTAAGATAGGATCATCTATCAATTGAAAAGGGATGAATTCACAAGGGAAGTTTCTTTCTGAGATTGTAGGGAAGGTCATACTGTGCAAAACAGGTGGACATGACAGAATCTCAGCCACCATGTTCCACCTGATGACCAGGATCATTTTCAAGCTCAAGACTGATTGGACAACCATAGTCTTTGATAAGTTACGTGAAGGTATCAAGAAACCTAACCTGGGGAGAATTCCGAGTCTATGCCTATCATCTATCATACCAGAAGTAATGAGCCAACTTCCTGGTACAAAAACCAATCATATGAGAAGAATGGACACCAGGATTCTGTCAAGATGGGATAGGGTATTGACTAAGGAGGTTACTACTCCTCATAAAGACCAAAACAATACAGAAGAAGAAAGTTGTTCAACAGGAAGAATCATTTAGTGATTCAGAAGAAGAGGTGGTCTTCAGTTCTGATGAAGACAGACAACAACAAGATGCACAAGGACAAGTGGACAGTAGTATGCTCCCAGAGCAACAAAGAATCTCTACTCCAGGAGGAGAAGACCCTGCACTAGCTGTACATGACACTATACTTACTGATCTGCCTAATCAAGGGGAATAAATGATGCTGCTTCACTAGACAGTGAATTAGCAGCTGATACTGTGATGAATATAGTTTTTGATATAAATAAGGAAGCACTACTTCATGTAGAGGAAGAGGCACCTGAGGTGTATATGAAGGATATTGCTCAGATTGGGCAAGTAAGTATCTCATTCCTAGAAAGTTCACTGGACAAGGACATGAAAGTCCAGGGAAAACCATGTATTTTACCAACTAATCTTATTCCTCCTGTTCAAATGTTGCAGGAAGTAACCTTGGAGGAGTTGTTCCCTGACTCACCAGCAGTAAGGACTAAGGGGGAGCAACAACCACAGGATAAAGAACTTCCAGAGACTGAGGGGGAGGAATTGATGAAGGATACTGTATACAAAGAGACTGTTGACATAGAAAGTTCTTCTTCTTCTGATGAAGAAGCCAACTTAGCTAAGAAAAGAAAACTTGTTGTAATGAAGAAGAAAAGCTCTGGCTATAAGAGGGCCTTACAAACAGCAACACCACCTCTAGCTCCAAGTATGGACTTAAATTCCTTAATGGTCCAATTGCAACTAAAACTGGATGCACAAAGGACTGCTCTTGAACAGTACGTGGATGAATCTCATAAGGAGCTGCAAAATCAGCTAGCTCAGGAAATCAAGTCAATCAGATTTGAAGTAAGTCTACACAAGAAAGAAATGATAGACTACTTTGAGAAATGAGGCCATGTAGTTGTTTATCTGGCCACTCAGCAGCAGAAACTGAAAACTCAAACAGCTAATTTGGCAGAGAAATAGGCCTATATCTTAGAAAATCAATTTTGAACATATGAGAATCTCACGGATTCTCATAAGTAAATTCTCACAAAGATTGCATCCCTATCTGTTGCTGTCAAAACAGAAGTTACAAAACTAATTAAGACTGATCTAGCTGCGGTCAAAACGGCAATAGCGGCTACCCAAACAACTATTACAACTCAAATTCATAAATTTGGGGTCTACTACAGAGAAGGGATTGATCATTTGGAAGGTCAAGTAAGGTTTCACAAGAATGATCTCAGAGATCATATTTAAAGAGAAGTTCTAAAGGGGGAGAGAGTGTTAGTCCAAGCTAGTTCTGAGCATGCCAAATGGGTTTCCAATACCATCAGAGCTACTCTTGGCTTCCCTCCTCTATGTGATGATGATAATATGGCTGAATTTGGAATACAACCTGCATATGCAGAGGGAGATCAGCCAGAAGTTGCTCATGTTATATATCCTCCTGCTAATTTTGAGATGGTTCATGACTAAGTGCAGAAAATGTACAGCCCTCCACAAGAGGCACAGAATGTGGTCTTTGAGAAAGTTGAAATGTTAGAGGCTGCCAAAGAAGCTTAAAGGGAAGAATTGCTATCTAAGAAGAGATTCAGAGAACAGGCTGAGTTAAAGCCAGACTTTTAACAATGGAGCCCTACATCAAGGAACATCATTCTGACTGCATGGAAGGCTGTTAAGGACAAGACCTATGATAGGGGAAAGTGGTACTCAGAGCAGGAGTGGAATAAATATCAAGCTAGATAGGAAGTCATTCTTCAGCATAGGAGGAGTGCAAAAGCTGGGAAGCTACCTGCAAATGCTATAGAGCCCAACAAGTATTTTCCTAAGCCCCTTCACTACTTTGAAAGGCAAAAAATAAAAGCTGAAGAACTAAAGAAAAGAGATCTTAAAGGAAAGAAGGCTGCTGAAGATACAGAACCAGCTGTGAAGGCAAAGATAAAGTCTGGTTAATGCATTGTCATAAGGGAGCCTAACAAATCTTAGGATAGTTAGGCTTATGATAAGGAACAATGCAACTTTTTGATTTTTGCTCTAAGAGAAAACATGTAAAACAAATATTTTCTGCGTATTAAAATCAGTTTTACTGTTTATTTTAGATTGTGTACATTGTTTGAATGTTTACTTGTACTGGAATGAATGTACATCTATGTCTTATGTGTTTTATCTTGACTGGTGTATATCTTTGACTAAGGGTTATGACTTCTCCAAATAGGAGGAGATTGTTGGGTACACTAGAAGTATGTACCAGATTTGGAGAAGATTCATCCTAGTCAATGATATACATCAATATGTATTTGGTGTATGTTTAAGTTTCCTTGTGTATGGTTAAAGATTGGAAGAAAAATATTCTAAGCACAAGTGTCGACACTTGTGAAGAATTGTGTCGACACACGAGACTTATGTCAACACCAGCAGCAAAGCATTATGTCGACACCTAAGAATTGTGTCAACACCAGAACCAGAAGTTGTGTCGACACCAAAGGCCAGATTTGTGTCGACACCCAGAAATTATGTCGACACCCAAGAACTGTGTCAACACCCAGAAGCTATGTCAACACCAAAGGCAGGAATTGTGTCGACACTTAAAGCAAGACTTATGTCGACACCAAAGGCAGGAATTGTGTCGACACTTAAAGCAGGACTTATGTCGACACCTGAGGCAAGGATTGTGTCGACACCTAAAGAAGAGGCTGTGTCGACACCCATCAGTTATGTTGAGACCAAAAGTAGTTGTGTCGACACATACAAATAGAAGATGTGTCGAGAAGCAGAAGAATGACTGTGTCGACACTTGGAGTATTGTGTCGACATCATCAAGACTTTTGTCGACACTTTGTCTACTTGTGTCGATACATGAGAAGCAGATTGCTGAGTGGATCATGCTGTGTTGTAGAATCTCTAAGGAATCAACTGTCATGACTGGTGGGTCGACAGATGTCATTACCAACATGTCTGATACCTTTGTCAGAACTAACAGAAGGTTGTTACAAACCAGATCAGCCAGTAACTATGAGGAATCTCTATATAAAGGGCTGATCCTTAACAGCCAACAACAACTGAGAAAAGGCCAGAAAAGCCATCAACAAAGAGAGAGAGAAGATTCACAACAAGAAAAGGGGAAACCCTTTAAGAAGGCAGATCTAGAACAGCCAACAAAGAAGATTCAGATCTCATTTTTGAATTCAAGGAAGGAGCTGACAGTGGATCAACTTCTACATCAAGAATAGTCCAACCTTATTTTGTTCTATCAAGAAGCTTTGAAACAGCTAAGTCTGGTTGGGACTGAAGATCAAGAACTGATCAAGAAGAACATCAATAGATGGATCTATCTGGTGATATCTTTTGTATATCTTTTATTACACAATTACTTGTAGGATCTGTTGTAGATCTGAGCTGTAAGCCTATATTTATAAAGGCTGAGGTAGAGCTGTGAGCCTGAGTAGCAGGACTTACAAAAGTCTGAGTTGTAAGCCTAGAGATAAGGGCTGAGGTAGGGCTGAGGCTTGAGGTAGGATTCTGGGAAGGATCTGAGGTAGGACTTGCAAAAGTCTGAGGTGTAGGAACCATTCTTGTTCTGAGTTATAGGATCTTTGAATCTGAGAAAGAGGAGAGAAGTTAGGCTGAATCCAGTACTTTACTGGATAGGCGAAAGGGGAAGTGGACGTACCCATATCTTGGGGAACCACTATATATCTGGTGTTCTTTGTGCTGTGAATGTTCTGTACCGTGTTTTATTTTGTTTGTGCAAAGTAAGATATGTTTAATTGCCTAAAATATTAAAAGAAATATTAGAACCAATTCACCCCCTCTAGGTGTTTAAACTCTTGAATTAAGTCTTTCATAATATTAGCGTGTTGGTGAAATATTAGTGCACGCATGCTTTTCGATGCACTTTAAAGCTCGATTTGGCAAATGTTAACCATCCGATGTAGAAATTGAGTACAATAAATTTTGTTGATCTCGTATTGACCACACGAGTCCAACGCAACTAACTAGGGTCAAATCCGAGTTTATTTACTTGTTATTTTAAAATGGCGTCGACGTGACGCGTAATATCACTCAAAATGGTCATATTCACTATATGACTTCGGATCGCGATGAGACAAGTTCTGTTGCACTCATATTGACTATATGAGTTTAGGGCAACTAACAGAACTTGAATCGGAGCACATATGCTCAATATTCAAAATTGCTGTCATCGTGACGCTCCACTCAAAATAGACATAATCTCCAAATGACCTCCAAACAAGAAAAAATGAGTTCTGTTGCACTCGTATCGACTATACGAGTGTAAGACAACTGACAAAACTCGAATCAGAGCACGTATACTCAATATTTAAAATTGGCATCATCGCGACGCTCCACTCAAAACAATCATAATTCCATATGACCACTGAACGAGACGCAACGAGTTTCGTTGCACTCGTATCGACTATATGAGTCTAAGGCCACTGACATAACTTAAATCAGATCACATATGCTCAATATTCAAAATTGGGTCACCTCCTGCCTTTTAAGGCTTTGGGTAGGGGATCAAGTCACTTTTATTGTGTCAGCTTAGGGTTTTAGTGACTCAATAAAAGACGAGATATTATAAAATCATCTTAGAATCAACATCATATTTATCTATAAGACGCAACCCAATTAAAGACGCGTGATATTTCAGTATTTTCTGAGCTCAAGGATGACGTCTCGCGATAGGCGTGATGATAAAATTGAGAAAGATAAAAGAAAGGAAAAAAGCTATGATGAGTTTCTTATCACTTGAATTATGCTTTATTGTTAAAGTATTTTAAATATTTTACGTATACTATTTGTGAGACAAAGTAGGGCTGATATCGATTTGAGTTCGAGCGATTTTGGCTCGGCTCGAAATCGAAATTTTCGACTCGAACTCGACTCGAAATCGAAATTGATTTCGAGTCGAGCCGGCTCGACTCGAAATGACTCGATTCTGAGTCAGCTCGAAATCGAATCGAGTCGGCTTGAAATCGAATCGGGTTGGCTTGAAATTGAATCAAATCGGCTTGAAATTGAGAATTTTTTCATTTTATTCATAGTTTACTCAAAATTAAATTGGGCAAGCTATAAATTTTGCAAATGAAACATTTAAAGTATTCATTCTTTTTATTTAGGTTTAAATTTCGTTATTTTTAATCTTAAAATAAGAATATATTAATAAATACATATTTTTTTAAATTAATTCGAGTTGATTCGAATCATATTTCGAGCGATTCAGGGCTGACTCGAAATCGAATCGAAATCAGATTCGAGTCAAATTGAATCGACTCAAATTGAGTCGAATCAATTTTAACATATTTCGATTCAACTCAATTTTCAAACGATTTTCGAGCGACTTTTGAGTTTCGAATAATATGCTCAGCCCTAAGACAAAGTACAGTTTCTTGCTTGTGTATATCTTTATGATTTTGAAAATCACTGATATTAGAATATCGCTATGAATTAAAGCATAGATGGAAAATAAGAGTGATATCAATTCTTAGGGGAACTAGTAAATCATACGTTTTTCATATAAAAAAGAATGAGAGATTGAATTAAATATTATAGACTGTAATAGGAAAAAAATAAAAGATGCATAATAAGATACATATGATACATGTTAAGAAGAATCCTATGATTTTAGGGGTTTACCTATTGATGGATTTTCCATATAGGGGGTTTGCCTATGTTTGATAACCCCACAAGGGGTGGGCCTAAAATTTTGATGAATCTCTTAATATTTCCTAAGTTATGTAATTAAAAGAATGAATGAAAATTTTGAAAATCTAAATGAAATCAGAGATTTGAAGGAGATTGAAATATGACTTTGATTGTAATTTAAGAAGCATTCGAGAATGAAGATTTCTTCGAGTAACTATTATGTTATATATTAATGGTGCTCTGTATGCATATTTATATTATTCACCCTATTTGTATATATATTAATTCAAAAGGTATTTTACTCACATAGTCATACTTTTATGATTAACCTGTCGAGAACCCCTATTCTTTTAGAAAGTTGTAGCATCGCCCAGTGCTCCAAAGAGGGCTTCCCTAACTGTTAAGGAAAAGAAAAAGCTTGTAGAAAATGTGCGAAGGTATGACTCAAAATTTTTATTGGGATAGAAGAAGCTCAAGAAAAATATAGGGCAATATGTGAAGACTGACAATGTGTATTCTGTAACCAAATAGATTAAGTACTTGCACAAATATATCTATTTATCTCTTTTATATCTGTAAGAAAACTTGTAAGATGAAAAAAAGTTTATATAATGTGCTTTGCTTTGCGCTCTTTGTACATCTTTTTGCAATGTGTTGCGATGAATGAATTGAAACTATGCCCAGATATTGAATACATTGTGGAGACCAGAAAATGAGTCTTCACATAATTGGTATCAGAGGGATCTGTTTTCAAAAAAAATTATTGTAGTGAGTACGAACTAATGACATATAATATGAATAAGTAATATAGTATTACTGATTACAACTCCGCTCATAGGAACCCCTTCAAGTATATTAAAGTAGAAGATTTCGAGAATAACGAGAAGATCCCAAAATTCATAAAGATGCAATATCAGCTAAAAGTTATGATGGGAACCCACCCTGACCAACTGATCTTGTTTTAGCAATTGCTAAATCATTCAAAAAGGTATTTCCGATGCTAGCTGCATTAGGTCCATCTATCCATCAAGCTGATCCTATTCCAACCTCTGTGAATCCACCTCCTAAAATTCCTCCTGTGGCTCCCTTGCCACTACAACACCGCCAACTTGATGTAGAATTAAAACTGTCAGCTTTTCGAAGAGGCATGTCTCCCTTAGGCACAGAAGTTTGGATTCTACAAATTGCAACAATTTTCCAAGTGATACAATGCCTAGAAAACTGAAAGGTGGGATTAGCTACATTTCTTTTAGAAGGAGCATCGAAACTCTAGTGGGATAATACTGTTAAACAAAAATATGAAGGTCACTGTGCAGCTACTTGGATTGACTTTTTACAAGAATTTACAACGTGGTTTGTCCCAAGATCTGAAATGAGAGTACTACATGATCAGTTTCTCCGGTTAGTCCAAGGAACTAAAACAATAATGCAATATGAAACTGAATTTTTGAAATTAGCATATTATGCTGATTCTCTTATAGCCACTCAAGAAGATCAATGTAGTTAGTTTACAGGGACTAGACGATAAGATCCGTTATCTATTAGTGCCCTTGATATTTTAGAATACAAAAAAATGATCAAGAAGGCCTGATTGGTAGAAATAGATCAAGAGAAATCTTAAAAATGACGAGATTTTGGTAAAGGAATGACAACAAAAACTCCAAGATAGGATGAAGTACAAAGGAAAGAGAAGAATTCATCTCAATCTGGCCCATCTATAAGTAATGCGTCGTAGTTAACCGTAACAAAATGTGCAAAGTGAGGAAAATTCCATCGAGGAGAATGTCTGGCCGGAATCTATTTCTATTGTCATCAACTGAGGCATAAGCGGAATGATGTCCAAAACTTCAAAACAAAGAAGTTAATTCTCGAGGACAACCACTTCTATCGCAACAAAAATTATTTGATAAAGAGAAGTTCCGAAAGAAAGGCAAATTCAACCTCGTGCTTTTAACTTATGGCCTTTAGAGATGAAAGAAAATGAATCATATCAACATGAATGTATTTTCTTTTTCCATATTTTTGTAACCCATATAGTGTAAATAAATAAAATTAACATATGTTGTTCTCTTTAATCTAGTTTGATGTGGCAACCTTAAATACAATGAAATTTTCCAGGACGAAAAATCCTTTTAAGAGGAGAAGAATTTGTAATGACCCAAATCATTATAAAACACTTAAAGGATATTAAATCTTTGATGATCAAAAATATTATCAGTGTTGTACTTTTAAATTTTCTACAAATTTTTTGATAATTCTATTATTACTTACCAATATTTATGGATACTTAGATTTTAATATAAAGTTGTGGTTAACTCATTTTATAATGAGCTAACTAAATTGATTAAAAAGGTGAGTGTCATGTGCTAGAAAGATTACAAAATGGATAATTTTTGCACTTGTTGTGTTGGCTTGCTGAGAAGAAGCAATGAGAAATTTTAACACCTCACCATTTAGGTGTTATGCTAAGAGCTAAATGAGACTATTTGAATAACCCTTGGATGCAATGTTGTGTAACGACCCCATCCGTTACATGACGTATAATAGAAGGTCCGGCCGGGGCCCCACACTATATGCCACAAACAGACGGTGAGGTCACAGGATAATACCAAACCATACACGCATCCTAACTCAAAGCATGCTAGCGGAAGCTTTAAATTGTAATTTAAAGTAGAAGACATATTAAATTGTAATTTAAAGCTTCCGCTAGCATGTTCTGAGTTAGGATGCGTGTATGGTTTGGTATTATCCTGTGACCTCACCGTCTGTTTGTGGCATATAGTGTGGGGCCCCGGCCGGACCTTCTATTATACGTCATGTAACGGATGAGGTCGTTACATGTTGTGACACATAAGAAGTTGTATTCAGTGATTTAGTGTGTTGGTACATGCTGGGTTCAATGTTAAGCAAGACTCACTGACTATGCCACTTCCCTAATGCAATATATACTCACATCGACTTCCTTTTCCCCTCACGCTTCCATTCCTATTTTCCTTTCTCATGCTGCTAATTTTGTATTTGGCCAGGGCTTAACACAGACGCTCCCTCTGCTTCCCTCTTTTTTTATTTCCCTTCCTCTCTGGATTCTTTCTTCTACCACTGAGTTTACTAAAGCTGTTGTTGCAACCTATTTCTGCTGCTGAGTTAGATAAGATCACAGACTTCTCCTCTACCAAACATCGACCACATCACCTCTTGTTATAATGTCGGAGCTTTTGGAAGATCTTGGTTGGACCTCTACTTGTCAGAGAAAGACTAGTTGTGCAGCACTTTGACTCAATTTGGCTCAGATGTAGCAACTAGAGAAGAAGTGGTGTATATCATTACTAGAATAATCAGCTGTTTTGTGGAGCGATTGTAGAATCTGTTAAACTATTTAGAAGAACAATATTTGCAGTGTTGTTTCAAACAGGCAAGACTGCAATACATAAACATTCATTTATAATCATAGACAAAACATGAATACCACATCCAAAGAAAAAAAAGAGAGCTAAAAACTAGAACAATTTCCTCATTTGATTTGTGATCTAAAACCAAAATAGGATTCCTCGTATGTTTTAAGATTTAAAAACAACATAGTTGAAAAAAAGACTTGACAAAGGAGTTTGGGAAGGACGGAACAAAGGAGTTGGAGAAGAAAGATTGCCATGTCAGCAATCTATGCATACTATTATGCACATTCATTAGATTTCTCCAGACTTTGGTTTGGCTGCGCTCGGGTGAAGATGGAAGAAACACGATCGCCTCTGCTTCTACCGCTAGATCACTCGTCAGACTTAAAGTAGGGTGCTGCCGAATCACTCACACTTGGATGTGGAGAAAACGGTGAAATCCCTAACGCACATGGAAGAACTATTCTCTCAACAATCTCAGGCCAGTGAAAATGGTGGCCACAGTCTTACAAACTGTAGTGATGTCCTTTACAACAAAAAATCATTGGAAAATTTGATAGAAGGAGGGGTACAAAGTGAAGATCACTAGAGAATGTTGACAGGAATGATGAATGTGCGTCATCTTTACTCCTATGTAGGCAAAATCATGGAACAGGGCGATTCGTGACTCGTGGTTTGAAATCACGACTCAAAATCACAGCTTTTTGATGATTTAGGAGCAGTAGCGACTTTCACCGTGGTACCTCTTTTTGCTGTTTGGCGGGGCATTGGAAATTTTAGCGACACACTGAAGCAAAATTGCGAAGCCAAACAGAGCCTTCTTCCTCCTTCTCCCATTGTAATATTTCTTCTCCCTAGATTATTATAATACTTGGTCGGTTATACTATTTCAAAAAACAAAAATGGAATTTATTTTTTTATATAACTGAACAAGTTATTTTGGGTCCTTTTTTTCTAATTTTTTGAGTAGATTCACCATGTTGTGACTGCCCATTGTTTAAAAGCTTTCGAAAACTTTTTGGTCACCAATAAAGTTAACCGACTAATTTTCTACTTGAGAGTTTCTGTTAGAGGAGGGTGTTACCTTGACTGATCAGCTGTAAACATTTTTATGGGAATGTTTATTTGGATTCAGTTTCAATAATCATAATTGTTTTATTTTATATATAATCAGAAGTATATATATAGCTCAGATTTCATTATGAACTTTGAAGATTTGAGGGATTTGATCAGAACTGATTTTTGAGCTTTTATATGATTTTTGGCTGACTTTTTGATTGGGGACAAGTTTTTATAAAAAAGTTGGTTGAGTTTTTGGGATCCTCAACTTATATTTATTTATTTTCTTCTTTTAAAGATATTTGAAATATGTATTATACTTACGTAACATATCCCCAACTCTAGACATACCCTTAATAAAAGTCAAATCATCTTAGAATCAAGATCACATTTATCTAAGAGATGAAACCCATTTAAAGATGCATGCTATTTCAGTATTTTTAGAGGTTGAGGATGACATCTCGTGATAGGCATGGTGATGAATCTAAGAAAGATAAAGGAAAGAGAAAAGCTACAGTGAGTTTCTTTTCTATTGAATTATTCTCTATCATTAAAGTACTTTAAATATTTCTTGCATACTATTTTTGAGACAAAGTTCAATTTCTTGCATGTGCATATCTTTATGATTTTGAAAATTATTTACATTGAATATCACTATAAAATCAAGCAGGGATGGCAAATAAGAGCAATATCAATTCTGAGAGAAAATAGTATTTCAAATCACATATTTTTAATATAAATAAGAATGAGATGTTGAATTAAATATTGTAGACTATAATCAAAATATATAAAAGATGCATATAAAAATGTTAAGGAAAATCCTATGATGTAGGGGGTTTACCTACCAATGAATTTCTCATGTAGGGGGGTTTGCCTATATTTGATAACCCCAAGAGGTGCACCCAAAAATTTGATGTATCCCTAATATTTTCTAAGCTATGTAATTAAAGAAATGGGTAAATGTGGAGACCAGAAAAAGGGTCTTCACATGGGATGTTACATGATACATATGATAGAGTGTCTATATGAGTTGGAGAGGTAGGAGGAGTGGAGGAGAGAAAATTTAAAAAGGGGCATACAACATTTATTATGGTGACCTTGGGGACAGAAGGAGGAGAGGAATGCCTAGCAGAGGGTTGAGGGGTTGTGTTGTCTTCCTTATTGCAGTTGTCTTAGATTTTCTTCCAAAACTGTATGGTTCTAATAGATAGAACATTCTCCATTTTCAAAGTTGAACCATTGGAAATAATGACATTTGGGTGGGTAGTGAATAAGTAGGTATAGTGATAATATCCTACCAAAGCTCCTTATTTCTTCACCTTATCCGATCATTGGGTAAAGAGGATACCTACCTAGTTAAGTCTCTTTTGCATCCATACACCTATTATAAGCCTTATATGCTCTTTGCTTATGCTATCATATGTTGATCTTTTGCTAAGGAGGTATTTTCCTAAGATATCTACCATCATTTTTGACTTTCTAAGGAAAATGCATTGTCCTCAGGTTGGATGGCTTATCACCATGATATCCCATTAGCCTTAATCTAGTAGCAAGTTTCTTATCAAAAATAGTCTCATAATCATCATCATTCTGTCTTAGCTGGAGAGTTATGTGTATAAGGGAGGAAGTGTTGTTTATGTCCATATAAGAGATGAAGTATATAAGGTAATCCTCCACAACATTGGGAGATGAGTAGAAATGATTGAGCTCGGGGAGATTTACTCATTTCTATAGGAGGAATTCGAGGTTGGCTACCTTGATAAGATCAAGTACAACTACAAATTTTAGTTCGGTTGTGGAGAAGGAGAGGAGACTAACTTTAAACATGAATTGATTACCGCCATTATCGATGGTAATGCGAGAGAGTAAGATCTAGAGGAGAGAGTTCAAATGAGAATAAAGAGGGAAGAAGAAGATTATGTAAGCATAATATGTCGCAGAACAAAGTCTTTAAGTATAAAAAAAATAGGTTATTTTGGTAATAACAATGGTGGATCGTTGAGCGACAACCAAAAGATCTTTGATCGACAGTCATCAATCAACAAAGGAGTTAGGAAATTGAATAGTCAAAATATTCAGAGAAAGTGATCAACAATGAATGATCATGGACTAGAAGCCGACCATCAATCATATGATCCTAGGTCGAAGATCAACAATCGTTGATCGCTTAGTCAGATAGGATAGAGAATGAAAGTATCTAGTGTCTACCTAAATCATCTAGAGGGGGGTGAATAGGTGATGTCTGTGTCTTTTCAAGGAATAAAACTACTTTTAAAATTAGGCACACAAACACCAAGATTTATAGTGGTTCCCCGAGTTGGGTACGCCCACTTTCCCTCCTCGCCTATCTACCACGAAGGGCTAGATTCGACTACTTCACCAAACTCAGATTTCCACAAATCTTACATCTCGGAGCTGCAACTCCTACAACTCAAAAACGATGCTCCTACCACTCGATCCACAACTAGATCTACGACTCGATCCACAAACGGATCTACCACTCGATCCACAAACAGATCTACCACTCGATCCACAAACGGATCTACCAATCGGAGAAAAATCTCCTACAAAAGTAAATGAATATTACACAATAATATTACACCCAACTTAGACAAGATTTTAAATCATCAATCCGTCGTTCTTTGAGAATAGTAGATCTTGAAATCGGTTGAAGAACACGGAATATGAAAGCATGGAAGATATTGAATCTTGACTTGAATCTTCGATCGACTCGATCTGGAGGAGTATAGATCTGTAGAGAGAGTAGCAATCCGGTCGCATTGGTCGAAGAAGCTCGAATCGTACTGCACGTCGGTGGGCGATCAAAAGAATCACGAAATCACTGTAGCCGAGCCGACGAATTTTCCGATTTTGGAAAGTTTTCTCGATTTCAAATTTTAGAGCAAGAGTATGATTGTATGGAAAGGAAATATCCCCTAGGTATTTATAGAGATTTCCTTGCCAACGGTATCAAGAAACTTTCCAAAAACGAAACCTAGAAAGCACTATGCATGGCCGACCGGACCCGAACTAGAATTTTGAAAAGTCGGAAAATGACCTAAGTCAAATTCGTCTAGTATCTTCGAGTATCACTAGTATACTCGCCGAATGGTTCTTGATATACGACGAATGAGACTTAGAAAAATCAGCTCAGGCCGACAAATCACTCAATGCCAAAGCGGAGACCATACTTGATGAATTCGACGAGTATCAGTTGGTATACTCGACAAATTCGTCGAGTATCAGCTAGCTCACTCGACACACTCGATGCCTGGCCAAGTGATATACGATGAATGAGACTTAGAAAAATCCAGAGAAGTAGCGTCGAATGGACTCGACTAATTCGGTGTGTATTGTCTAGTATATTCGACGAATTTGGCGAGTATCGTTAGATACATTCGATAAATTCAATGAGTATACACGATGATACTCGGTGAATTTAACTTGGCGGATTTTCCAATTCTCAGAGAATTTGCCCTAAGTACAAATGATGAATTCGACTAGTGTTGGAAGGGATATACGATGAATTCGACGAGTATCAACGAGTATACTCGACGAATTCGACGTGCATTCCTAACCATACTCGACGAATTTTACTTAGGTAAATTCCCGTCCTTCTGATTCCAAGCCTTTGTCCTTCCATGATCCTTCTTCTGTACTTGGGATAGAAGTACACCCCAATAGAGAGATTACATGTGAGTGAACATATTGGCCTACACAATGAAGGATTACATTGTATAGTCCTGTGTTTACTAACCCACTGTAACCTAACATTGGTGTGTACTTAGCAATATAAACTTGCAAGTACATAACTAAAATAACAGTATCAAATACAGTCACAATTCATTTTATCTTAACTGGACCATTCTTCAAATTCGGTTTATTGTGGATATAATACCCAACAGAGAAGACTTTAGATAATGGAATTCATACGACGATCAAAGATCACCGGTCAGTAATCGATAGAGGTCAATCGGTGATCAATTCTCATTGATTGTGCTCGAGATGAATGAGTTGATCAATGATCAAAAAATGCATTCAGTGTTCAGCTCTTAATGATGATCAATTAATCAATCCGCGATCATAGATTGATTACATACAAAGTTTTTACTATGGGGAATTTTTAAGGGAGGGCCTCTAAGAAGACTATCGTTGAACTTTAAGAAATCATTTTAGGTTGCTCTTGCTATCAAATGAGCTATTGTTGCTTGATTAAATAAATTCATTTTGATTAACCAAATGCAAAAAAAAGAGCTAAATGCTTGCATGTTAAAACTAGACTGAGATTTGTTTGTCATAGACAGATAAACAGATAAGGTCACAAAGAGGAAAATTAGGTCTCACAATTAACTAGTTCATACTATTCAAAGTACCAAGCAAGTTATTGAAAAAATTTAGCTTCATTTCATTCAAGGACTTAGTGAGAATGTCAATAATTTGCTTCTCTGTTAGAATTAACTCCATAAATATGTTGTCCTCTTTCACATGATCCCTTATGAAGTAATGTCTTATCTCATTGTGTTTGGTCATACTACAGAGTAATAATATTAGAAGAGATAGAGATATCACTAGTGTTGTAATAATAAATGAGGATATTGAAAATATCATATACATAGTCCTGCATTTGGTTCTTGATCAAGAGGAGTTGTGCACAATAGTTTCCTATAGCAATATACTCAACCTTAACAGTAGAAGTGGAAGCTATGCTTTGCTTCTTGCCACTCCATGTGACCAGTCTTGAGCCTAGGAATTGGCATGATCTTGAAGTTCTCTTCCTATATATCTTATAGCTTGCATAATCTATATTTGAATGACCTATTTAAGTTAACCCTGAATCTCTAGGATACCATATACGAAGTTTAGTTGTGCCCTTCAAGTACATTAAAATTCTCTTCACATGAGTAAGATAAGGCTCCTTGGGTGAAACTTAGAATCTGGCACACACATAATTGGAGAACTTGATATCTGACATACTTGATGTTAGATAAAGCAATTAGTCAATGATACCCCTATAGAATTTAGAATCTATAGGCTTAACATTTTCATCATTATCAATAACAACATTAGTTTTGATGGGGTCTTAAGAGGTTAAACATTTTTTTTCCAAATATCTTTAGGATTTCCTTAGTGTATTTAGATTGTACAATGAAGATACCTTCATTTTATTGCTTAACCTGAAGACCTTAGAAGAATGTAATTCTCCTATGTTGCTCAGATCAAACTTATTTTGCATGAGTTTAGCAAATCTCATGTACAACTTGTCATCTAAGCTACCAAATATAATATCATACACATAAATTTGGACTATTTGTAACTTGTTCTTATGATTACTTATGAAAAGATTCTTATCCACTTCTCCCCTAATAAAGTAGTTCTTTAGGGTAAAAGTGGATATTGTCTCATACTGAACTTTAGGTGCTTGCTTGAGACATACAAGACTTTATCTAGCCTATGGATGAAGGATGAGTGAGAAGAAGAGATCAGAAACCTAGGAGTTATGCAATATACACTTTCTCTTAGAGCTTACTATCTAACAATTCACTTTTGACATCCATCTGATATATTTTGATACCATGGTGTACTATATAAGCTAAGAAAAGTCATATTGCTTTAGGCCGAATAACAAAAGTAAAGGTTTGACCATTGTCAATTCCTTCCTCTTGCATATTTCCTAGAATACTAAGTCTAACCTTATTTCTTATGACCCCATCATTGGGGTCTGCTTATTTTTATAGGACCACTTGGTACCAATTGCAAGATGGGATCTTGGCCTCTCTACTAGCATCCATACATATTGTATTTTAAATCACTCCAATTATTCTTGCACGATAATGATTCATTGTGTATCGTTGTTTGCTTCCTTAAAGGTTTTGGGTTCTACTTGTGAAATGAAAAATAAAGAAAAATATTTCATTAGGTGTGTCTGTCCTGGTCTTCACTAAATCCCGCATGTTTTGAATTACCTAATCTGAAGGGCAGTCCTTAATCTATTTATATGTTCTAGGGAATTGTGTTGGAAGTATCTCCTTAATACATTTATCTTCAACATTTATGTTATCATCAACCTCTAATTAGGATTCACTATCTCTTTGTTCTGATGTGCATTCTTTAACACCTTCTTTGGTAGTTTCATCTACCTTACCTAATTGGATTGTTGTTTTCTCTTCATCACTATCATCTTTAGTTAGGTAGTTGTCTTAATTACCTTATCCTTCAACTTCCTTACCTATGAATATTTTCTTATTCTGCAAAACAAGATCAGTTTTTCTCCTCATAGAAAATGTTAGACTCATCAAATGTTACATGAATTGACTCTTCCACACAAAAGTTCTCCTATTATAACACATGCATGCCTTGCTAGAGGAGAAATAACTAAGAAATATTACTTCATCAGTCTTGACTTCAAACTTAGTCAAAGGTGACTTACTATTATTCAAAATAAAACAAATACACCCAAATACCTGAAAGTGTGTAATGTTTGGTTCCCTTCCCTTTAGTAGTTCATAAGGAGCCTTCTCATTAAATTTATTGATGAGTGACATGTTCACCATATGACATACAATATTTACTGCTTCAGACCAAAAGTATATAGGTTCCTTGGCTTCAACAAGTAATGTCCTACCTACCATAATGAGTGTCCTAGTCTTTCTCTCAGTAACTCTATTTTGTTATGGAGTTCCAGGAGAAGAGAAATATTATTTGATATACATAGATTCACAAAACTTCCTCATCCCATAAGACTTAAATTCAGTCTCATGATCACTTTTGATCTTGATAACTACAATAGAGTATTCTCACTTTGGATTTGCTTGAGGAAACTAGTGAGAATTCCATTGTTATCAGATTTACTTCTAAGAAAGAAAATCTAAGTGAACTTAGAGAAATCATCAATAATTACTAAGGATTATCTTTTTCCTCCTAAATTAAAAATAAAAATAAGACCAAACAAGTCCATATGGAAAATATAAAGTCACCTAGGGGCATCATAGGATTATTTGACTTTAATAGAGACCTTAGTTTCCTTTCCAAGTTGGAAAGCACTACAAGGTGTCTCCTTAATATATTTTGAGTTAAGTAAACCTCTAACTAGGATTGACCTATATAATTTACCTAATGTTATAATGTTTAGGTGTGTAACATCCCCCACACTTCTAGGTCCCCCTAAAGTTAGGGTTAGGACTTGAGTGGTTCATGGAGGCCCTAGTGTGACCCTAGCTCAGTTTGAACTTAGGGAAATTACTATGTGTACCCCCAATGTGCACAAGTCAACCTAGGCAAATTCACACTAACATGAACTCACCAAAAGGCAAGCTCACTAACGCTTCCCTAACCCTAAGAGAGAGGCAACTGAGCGATGGAATCAAGGTTAGGTCAATCTAGTGGGACGAATTAACAAAAGTCAACCCAAAGGTCAACCATGGTCAAATTAACCCTAAAGGCTAAATGAGAGCCCAAGCCAATTCAAGTGGGCTAAGGCCTTGCCCCAAGGCCCATCCTAAGGCCCACTAAATTTTCAGATTTATTTAATCTAATTTATTATTTTAATTAGGGGATTTAATGGGGGTAATTAGGAGGGAAGTTTCATTTGGAGGGGAAATAATGGAGGAAGGCCAAGTGGCACTCCCTTCTTCTTTCCCAACCCCTCCTTTCATCTTCCCTAATGAAGAGAATGAGGTTTCCAATAGTTATAGGTTGGCCACCATTAAGGAGGGCCTTTAATGGCCATGACTATAACCTCCATAACTTGGATCTCCTATATAAAGGCCCCCAAAGCTCAATTTGATCCTTTCATTGCCTTCGCAGTTGAAATCGACTCTTATATCAAAGCTTTCGGTGGAGAATCGAGATCGGGAGAGGTTCGCCGAAAAATGCCAAAAACCATGGCCACCCGCCGGAGTAGGCACATCCAAGCCCGAAATCAGGCATGTTTCTCCTCCTCTCCCCTTGTGCTAGTATCTTAGATCCAATAGGAGAGAAATCGAGCTCAACAGAGCCCGATCCAATGTGAGAAAAATGGATATTTTTGGAAAATTCCATAGTGGCGGTCTCGCCGGAAACCACCACCTCCAGCGACCAAACCATCGTCAGGCGATAGCCACCGCCTCAGCGGAGGTGGTGGTGGCCAGCCGGGGAAGTGGCCGAATGGCCGGCAAAATGGCTGTAGAAAAACTATAGGCAGAGCTGATCTCGGCTTTTGGCTAGAGGAGGACGACGAAATCACCACCGTTTATCATTTGGATTTATATTAATTTTTATATTTTTTGTCCAATTTAATATACATTCTTGAAACACAAAAAGGAGGCCCTTAGGGGATGAATCATGGAAAGTGCCCAACATGAAAAAAGTAACCCTGTGAATTATAAATTGAAATCAGATTATTTGGAGCACTGTAGCTCCCTGTAGGGCAATTCTTGTGGGACTGGTCCTTAGGGTAGAATAGTAATTATTTCCTTAATAACTTTTATTTAGCTAAGGGGATTGACATGAAATTTGGGGCATGCACGCATATACTATAGATACACCTACAGTCCAAAAATGGGAATTTTTGGACAAAATTTTCCTATGGTTTTATGAAAAATGTGATTTTTCATAAAACTGAAATATTTTGGTTTAAAATAATTATTTTAACCCCAAATTTTGGTGATATGTTCATTAGGAAGGTATAAGGTTCTGGTATAAATTTCAGGTCCTTTGGGCCCTTGTAGGTTGGTGAATCCCACTTGCAAGTTGTTATGTTGTATGTGATGTGGTGTGCATTTAGACAAAAAGGTGTATCTTGTGAATTTAACAAGATTGACTTAGTCAAATCATGTGAAATTTTATATATGCAATTATTTAGTGAATGTAAACCTCCTCATGAAATTTTAGAATATTTGGAGTTGATTTTCTTAGCAAATGAATTAATTAGTATTTTTGTTACACAAGTATATTAGTGAAATTAAGGTTCCTACAATAATTGCAAAAATTATGAAACCTTGTCATTAGCAATTATTTAGTATGTTAAACACTAGATAAATTAATTAGAATTTTTGAAAGTCAAAATCTTAGGGTTGTAGTTATTAATTGTGCTCAAATTGAGTTATAACATTATACATTTTTGGAATAATTAATTAATTACCATTTGTAACCTCCAGTAATTAGAGCCATTATTAGAATGATGTGAAATTTGGTATAGATCCATTATTACTCAAGATGATGTTAGGACAATTTTATCTTGCTGGTTTGATAACAAAAAGTAACACTTCATGTTCAAAATCACATGTAGCAATAATTTAGGAAAATTATAATAATTGCTGATTATTTTAGGAAAATTATAAATCTCTGGAATTAGGTTTAAGATGTCATGATAGGTCTTAGGAAATAATCTTAGGGCCTAGGGTCAAGTATTTGGAAGATTCCTATTCATACACATATACAAGATCATATAATTTGCATTTAACAATTTTGGAAAATTAGTGTTTTTAGCAGTTGATACTTTGGAGAGGTCACACACTTAGTAACCCTGGGAGTGGATTTGGTTAAGGGTTGTATAACTCTACAAAGTGCCTTGAGAAAGGGAACGATGAGGTTTCAGCCCATCATAGTTCCTTGTACCGCTGCGAGCCCCTCACAGGGTAGACCTCTGGATGTCCAAGGTTAACCACAAATCGCTAAATAATCTGGAAGTTAGACAAGAGTAGTCTGATAGGATTATGGAATGTTATAGCGATCTCACCCATGTGTGGGTTAGAGTGATATAGGGCTTTCTGGTCATATGAGCTGGTGGCTCGGGTTAATGGTTGATATCAGGACGGCATGGTTCTGCGAGCTGGAGGCTCAGGAGGGTATTGTTATACCTTGTTTGTGCTTATGTAGTAGGTCACTCGGTACTAGTTCAGTCAGAACAGTGACGAAAGTATGAGACTTTGGTGTGGAGTGTAGACCTTTGGGGAGATCGGTAGGATGTTTATACCGAGGTCTGGGAGACTATATCCCCAAAGAGTGCACCCGACCATGCAGGACTGGTAGTCACCAACAAGAGTACGCATGGTCTCTGCTATTGTGTTCTTAGCGTTGAGGCGTACGAGAGGTCTAGGTGTAGTAGTCTGCATGCCCGCCTAAGAGTGGAGACACCCGCTCCACTACCACCGTGAGCCACGATGGTTGGTACCTGAGAGGTTGGCCACCTCCAAAAAGTGGGGATGCATGAATGATCTATGCACAGAGTCGTGTGTGTGAGTTACATAATCATTGCATTACATAACATGACATAATATACGCACTTGCAGATCCTCATCATATAAATTAGTATGGGCACTTTTATATGATGAGTTACTATTTTAGAAACCATAACTTATATGTTTGTATGAGTATTCATATAAGTTAGGGAACACTTCTGTGATGGTAGTGTAGTTACTTTACTTTACTTGTTTTACTTAGCTCCTTTTACTGTACTTTTATATTGCATTAGTTGTTACTCTTCTTTACTGTTCATACTGATATAGAACTGCTCAAAAATTACCTATATATACCACTATCACCTGCTTGTACCTTTTGTTATTATTGGTCCTCCATTTTCTTCCTCACACGCAATGCCTAGGAGTCGCGGAAGTGAGGCGGGGACGAAGCAGCTGAGTCTAGTTTGACTGATGTCGTTTGACCACATAATTTTAAGGACACGTGGAGACACCATCGCAGTTCGACCAGGCGGAGCCAGAGATTGAGACACCAGGATCAGAGGAGCCGGAGCCGCACACTACCACTACTACTACCCAGTGTCAGGTTAATGATCATATGGTTTAGCTTCTGCATTATTAGTTGAGAGAGAGATATTTATGATGGCTATATACTGAGCATAAGCCCTATTTCTTGTACTTTTATTTATCTCATATGGACCTCTATTTAGTTATTTATATATTTATACTGTGATGTGTGGACTTGTTCATTTCTTCTTTCGCTGGCTCTGTAAATGATCGTGCTTGCCGGCAGGGTCGCTGTCTTGTGGTGATAACTAACTCGTAGTTGGTGTAATTGTAAGGCGACGGTCCTAGGCATAAAATCTCTCCTCAACCGTGCCCAATTCCCGAGAGGAGGGATTTTACAAGGTGAGCTAACTTCTTATGCCAAAGTTGGCTTACATTGGGAGAGTAGGCTACAAGACATACATGGGTTTCATCCTGACAAAAGTTAACAAGATTAATCTTGTCCATTCTAGTCCTAATGAAAATTATAATTTTTTTGATCTACTTTCCTTTACTACAAATGAATAATTAAAAAAAGAAACTAAATAACTTTTATCACATAATTGGCATATGCTTATCAGATCGTGTTGTAATCTATCCACATAAGTCATATCTATAAAGGTTATTTTCCCTAAGGAAAAGTTATTATATCCTTTGGTGAATCCATGACTTGATTCTTTAAAGATGACTTTGAGCCCTTTATTTACATAATAATTTGTCAACAAACTTCTATCTCCAATCATGTCTAGAGGAACCACTATCCAAGTACTAAGTGTGCATCTCTTTTGGCTTGGACCTACCATAACCTGCAATAAATAAGGATAAGATCCCAATATTTACTTCCCTTACAAGAAGTCAGATGGGGAGTATGAAGGATGGTATGAAATATACCACCTGAGGGGTTAGATCTATTTAACTCTAGAGTGGGGGTGAATAGAGTATTTTAAAATCTTATTAGAATTTTATTGCAGAATTAAAATAGTAATACTTATATGTGTAAATAGTTAGTGCAGAAATTAAACCTAAACTATTTAGCAAGCACCACACAATTAAAATAAGAGAGTATCACAGACGACACAAGAATTTTATAGTGGTTCTCCTAAACTTAGGTACATCCACTCTTCTACCACCCTGGTAGGAATCCACTCAGGTTTTTGATTAGGTGCCCTGCCATCAATCAGATTTTTGCTCAGGTGCCCTGTCACCACAAGATCTGATTCAGGTAGATCAGGAAACCCTTCAGGCTTTTGATCAGGTGCCCAAAAACCAAATCAAGTCTTTTGATCAGGAGACTTGCAACCAAGTTTTTAACTTTTGAAGGGAGTTAGAAACCCTTTGTACAGTGGGGTGAAGAAAATAAGAACTATATGTTGTCTTTTCTTTTCTCAAAACAACTGAGAAGACTTGTGGATCCTTGATGGTGTCAAAGCCCCCCCTGAGATGAAGTACTATCCAAGAAGATTGAGAGCTTTGTAGGGTGAGTAGGTCTTCTTGAACAAGTTCTCCAGAAAACTATAGACAGATGAGGTTGAATGTCTCTTGAAAGCTTGCTGGAAGAAGAACACTTGATGAAGACTGTACATAACTTTTTATCTTGAATGATTTCTTATTGTTCTAAGATTTCAAAAACTTGACTATATCATCTGCAGTAAATTGGTCTTTTAATTCGATTACCTTGATTGACTGCTGAAATCTTGGAACTTGGACAACGGCTAGAAGAGCAATAAAGTAATTCCTTAACTGTCCCAAGAATTAGTTGTATAATAACTCTGTGAAAACCAGTAATTAATGCTGCCATATGAATGACTATATTCAGAGAATATAAGCATTAATTACTCAGAGTAAAATAAGCAATAAAATAAGCCTTAGTCAATCTGAAATAACTACAGAGAAGTAGAAACTAAATTGACAGAAAACATCGATCTGAGATCCAAGATCGTCGAACTCAACCTCTCTTTCATCGAGCTGAGCCCTGAGAGATTTGAACTGAAATACAGCTTTCCATACTGGGCTCCAAGATCGCCAAACAGAGATAGAAGATCGTCGAACTCATTCCTGATAGAAGATTAGAGATCGTCGAGCTCAGTTCATCTTTCGTCGATCTCAGTTCAGAGAAGAGATTCTGAGATCGTCGAACTGAGAACGAAGATCATCGATCTCACTTCAAAGTTCGTCGAACGACTTCTTCAACATGAAATTTCTGCCTTGTTCTGGTTTCTGCAATCTTCTAAGTCTTCTGAGGGCTTGGTCTGATCAATATGACTTGTTGACCTACCTTATAAACTAATGAAGACCTATGACCCTAGAATATACAAGGAGGGTCATACTTAATCTAATTTAGTGAACCTAGCCCAAATCCAACTAGGGATCCAACAATCTCCCCCTTTTTTGGTGAGGTCACTAACACAAAATAAAAGAAACAATCATAAAGCAAGAAAACATATATTTGACAGAAATAAAGCATTCAGCAGATATTTACAAGATGTGCTTCATGATTAAACAGAATAGAGTTCAAAAAATAAGAACAACACAATAACAAAATCACTTTTTCTATTTCGGAATTGCTTTCTCTGACTTCTCAGCAGGCTGCTTGAATATGATTTCTCTATTTGGATTAGCAGCTTCTCTCTTTGACATGAACATGTCAGATGCACCAATAATGTTGAGAGAAGTTGCTATGGGCACTACAGCTTCTGAATGTAGTTTCATATAATCATCAACATTAAAGAATTTATTAGATTTTGCATACCTTTTGAGTTCTTCTTTTCTGAAAGATGACATTGTTGAAAATAGAGAAGGATCCTTTCCTTCTGCTTTGGCTTGGTTAATCAGTGAGAGTGCTATCAGTTCATGAAATCTAGCCATTTTGGCAGAGGTCTCCTGTTCTGGATCTACAAAAGGAATTAGAGGAGACTCTTGCCTCTTTGGACTAGAGTCCTGCTTTGATTCATCAATATTATCTGTAGGAGTTCTCTTGGTTGAAGCTGGAGGAGGATGGATTTGAGAAGATTGCTGACTGCCATGCCTGGAATGTCTTTGATATATCTTGGTCACTGGAGTAGCTCTTTGAGTAATATTTCCAGAAGCACCTGAAGAAGGAGGAGGAGGGTCTTTCCTAAATTACCTAGGAGGAGACCTGTACCTTCTCCTCTTCTTCCTTTCTTTCTGTTCATTCTTGGATAGCCACATCCATTGAGGCATCCCTGGGTATGGAGTTATCTTTTGCAAGATATAATAAGGGGTGTCATTGTTAGGATTAGGCTTAGGAGCAGCCTTTGGAACAATTTTTCTCTTCTTGGTAACTTTCTTCTTAGATTTAGGATCAGCAGAATCATCAGAATCATCATCTGTGTCATCTTCAGAAGAACTTTGAGGATTATCATATAAAGCATCTATTTCTTTTATTATTTCATTTGGAATCTGTTTATCAGTCTGAGGAGGAGCTGGAGGTTGAATAACTGCAGGAAAGGCAATAATCTCTATGACTATCTGTGAATCTTCTATGTCTTTGTCAGTCAATAAAAAAGCATTCAGATCAGGATCATTTTGCATCTATACAATCTCTTGTGCAACATCTTGTGTAATCAAATCATCTAGTCAGGGAATAGGACTGTCATCCATAACATAGGTTGGGCTTTTAGGTTCCACAACCATCTCAGTAGCAAAACTGTCCTGAATGGCCTGAAGAGTTTTTGTACTTACTGGAGCTGTATAGCAAATAATATCTGTGCAATACTTGGGAGTAACAAATAAAAGAATGTTTCTATATAGGAGGTCAAAAGAATCTAGAACTGAATTCAGTTCAACTGCTGGAGAAATGGAGCAGTCTACAGAAAGAATGACCAAGGAATCAACTGCATCCAAGAAATATGCATCTGGTATACCAGTATCAACAATCTCTATTGCTGCTGTTGTTATTGCTGCTGTTTTAGCTGAAATTGCTGGAAGTGCTGGAACTACTAGAAGTGCTGGATGGGAGACTTCTTCATTAAACATCTCCCTTTGCCTGGTATCAGGGATGTCTGATGCAAGACCCCTATATGAAGAAGAGCCAGAAATAAAAAAAAGTTGAGTGGAGAGAGTTTGGATAGAGAGAATTAGAGGTGCAATGGCATCCTCTATGAGAGATTTGATGGTTGGAGTGAGAAGAGAGATGATGGAAGATGGATCAGATGTGGATGATGGGAGAGAATAAGTGGTGACACCACAAGAAGTACAGATATTTAATGAAGTTGATAGAGGTGAAGGTAGAATTGGAGGGATGATGGTAGATGTGGAGGGAATGACTGGAGGAGTGAGTGGAGGGATATCAGATGTGATATCCATAGGAGTGTCATCAGTGAGTGGAGATTGTGAAGGATTATGTATTGGTGATTGTACTGGTGATGGGGATGATGTTGGTGATGTAAGGAGATTGAAGGTGGGAGACATTTGTGTAGATACATAAGTGGTAAATGGAATGTCCCGTAGGTAGTGAGGTAGAGGAGGTTGAGGTGGAGATGGAGTGTGTTGGGTACATTGGAAAATGTGTACCTGATTTGAAGAAGCCCAAACTAGCCCAATGATATACATCAAGGTGTATTTGATGTTTTCTTTTTAGTTGACATGTGCAGGTGAAGGATTGATAAAGTATGCAGAAAAATTCTAAGTCCAAGTGTCGACACAGAGGAAGCAGTGTCGACACATAGAAGAAAATTGTCGACACAACACTGGGAAGCAGTGTCGACACATAGCAGTTAGTCTACAACTACACTGGGAAAAAGTGTCGACACAGAAGAAGTAAGTCGACACAACACTGGGAAGCAGTGTCGACACATAGCAGTTAGTCTACAACTACACTGGGAAAAAGTGTCGACACAGAAGAAGTAAGTCGACACAACACTGGGAATTTGTGTCGACACAGAAGAAAAGCGTCGACCTCAACATTGGGAGAATGTGTCGACACAGAAGAAAATAGTCGACCTCAAGTTTGTCGACACTAGCAGAATGTGTCGACACATTGTGATTAAGTCGACACATTAAAGCAGATTTAAGAAATGAATGTGTCGACACCTGAAGGCTAAGTCGACACTTACTAAGTTATGATTCTACAACAACTGTGTCGACACACAGGACTTGTGTCGACACACTGAAGAGTCAAGACCAAGTTATTTTCAGAAGGAGCTGTGTCGACTCAAAGGCAACTTGGTCGACATCACTGAAGGCTGTGTCGACACCAAAGTCAATTGTGTCGACACAAATAAACAGATGGTCTCGACACTTTCTGACAGACTGTCTCGACAACTTATGGTTCAAGACTAAGGCACAGGACTTGTTTGGAGACTTGACAGCTGAGGATTGCCACCAGTTAACTGAAGCTGTCAGACTTGTCAGAAAACGGTTAAAAACCGGATCAGCCGATTACCATGAAGAAAGTTTATAAATAGACAGATTCAGAAGGAGAAAGCAACTGTTGAAATACATTGTTGAGAATCAAAAAGTTGAGAAGGATTACGATCCAATTCATTTCAAGAAAGTGCTAGGCACTTAAGAAGATCTTCTCTGGGAGATCTAAGAAGACTATCTAAGGATAGATCAAAGAAGTGTTCTAATCAGAATTCAGAAGAATCATTCAAAGTGCTGGATAGAGAGAGATCAAGCCAGAATTTGAAGAAGTAGAAAGAAACCACCAGTGGATTCTCAAGAAGCTGTTTGGAAATCAACTCAGCTAAGTTCTTATTCAAGAAGCTTTGAAGAAAGCTCAGATACAGTTGATTGCATCAGCTGATCAAGAATTGTCTTGGCCTTTTCTCTCTCAACTTAGGCAAGACAGTTTGATAATCTTTTCTATATTTCTGTAGGATCTGTTTACACAGATCTGAGTTGTAAGCCTATGTTATAAAGGCTGAGTGTAGGAGTGTTGAACTCTGAGTGGTAGGGCTGTTTGCCTGAGTGTAGGAGAAGGATATTCTCTGAGTTGTAGGCCTTGGGGCAAGGCTGAGGTAGGGCAGTTGTGCCTGAGTTGTAGGAACCAGTTGGGTTCTGAGTTGTAGGATCTGTTGATCTGAGATAAGTGGAAGTTTGGCCGAATCTAGCATACTGCTAGATAGGTGAAGGGGGAAAGTGGATGTACCCAGACCTTTGGGAACCACTATAAAATATTGTGCAATCTGTGATGTTTTATTTTCTGTGATTGCTGTGCCAATTGTGTTAGCTATTGTATTGAATTCTGCCTAGAAGTTTTTATAAGAAAAGCAGAACCTATTCACCCCCCCTCTAGGTGTTTAGGCTGCCTTGAAAGTTAAACTATCAAGTGGTATCAGAGGGAGGTTCCTCAAAAAGGACTTAACAGTCTGAGGTAGATCTGAAAGGCAGATTCAAGATTCAAGAAGATGGGTTCTGGAGAGAATCATAAGGAGCTAGGGTCTATGAAATTACCCATATGCAAGAAGGAAATCTTTGGGATCTGGAAAGAGAGAGTCAGATTGTTTATGGAAGCATCTGACCCAAGGATTTACATCACAGTACAGGAAGGGCCCTTCATTCCAATGAAGATATCTGTTCTTGATGCAAATATCCAAATACCAAAGACTTATTCAGAAATGACCAAGGATGAAATCATCTTGGCAACCATGGATAAAAGGGCACAGAACATCATTGTCAGTGCCATAGATGATTCAACATTTCAGAATCTGATTCACTGCAAGACCTCCAAGGAGATGTAGGACACATTGATTGTCTATATGGAGGGATCTGAAGAAGTAAGGCTGGACAGAAAGTCTATGCTAAATCAGGAGTATGAAAGCTTTAGACAAGGAAAATCTGATAGCATAACTGAGTGCTATAAGAAATTCTATAGAATTGTGAATGAGTTAATATCCTATGGAAGAGTCTTCAGTACCTATGAACTGAATGACAAATTCTTAAGATCCTTATCAAAGGATTGGGATACAAAGATCTGTGACATAAGAGAAGTGGCTAAATTGGCAGAGATATCTCCTCCAACCCTGTTTGGAAAGTTGCTATCCTATGAAATGCAACTTATGGTAAGGAAGGAGGAGGAAAGAAACTCAAGGGGAGAGCATAGAGAAAAGACTGTGGCATTTAATGCTGAAGCCACCAGAAAAATTAGGAGGAAATCACCATCTCCTCCTAAGGAAGTTGAAGAAGATAGTTCTGAAAATTCAGATAAGGGTTCAGTTAGCTGTGATTCAGATGCAGACTTTGCTGCATTCACTAGGCAATTCCAAAGGTTCTTGAAAAAGAAGCAATGGAAGTCTAGGCCTTCCACATCACAGCAAGTTGATGACTATTATCAGAAGAGAAGGTCATCAAGGAAAGAGAAAAGCAGATCAAAGCCCAGCAAAGCCACTACTTCAAAGATTGTCTGCTATTGTTGCAATAGGCCTGGACATGTAGTGGCTGATTGTCCTGACAAAAGGAAGGAATCTTCAGAAAAGAAGAAGACTTATCAGAAAGGCAAGAAGGAGAAATCCTTTGTAGCAAAGAAAGATAAAAGTCTGTCAGACCAGTCAACTTCAGAATCAGGATCTGAAGCTGAAGCATATATTGGACTATATGCTGCATCTGAGGAAGAGGAGTTTATGCAGTTGCTAGACTCCATCAATGAACATCAATGCATGGGTTTGATGACAAGATCAGAAGAGGACATGTGCCAGAATCAGTCTGGTCCTAATGAGGTAAACTGTCCTTCCTGTACATCTGTTTGTAGTACAAGTGAAGAATCAGCTACATCTGCATCAAGTGATGAAGATGCATCTGGATCTGAAGGAGATGTCTATCAATTGATAGACAAGTATGGGGACTTGTTGCAGGCCCTTAAGAAAAGCAAGAACCTGGTTAAAACACAGGCTCAGGAAATTGCTGAACTAAGGGTAGCAACAACTGAGTTAGAAAAAGTCCTTGATCAAAAATTAAATGAAATTGCCAAGCTGAAGAATATAACTATTATTCAGATGGGCACAATTAATTATACTAATGATCAAGTAAAGAGTCTGGAGGCCAGACTTAGAATTGAAAGGGATTTAGTGGCTAGTTACTCTAAGCCAAAATCTGTCCTACCCTTGATAGATGAATTTGTCACTCAGAAGGGTAAGGCTGGATTAGGATTTAAAGGTAACTCCAGGGCTGGCAGATTCAAAAGAAAAGGCAAAGCCCCTATTCCGCCACTAAACCTTTCAGTCCCCATAAAGTTTAGTAAGGAGAAAGTGCCTTCTAACATATATGATCATGAAGACATTCAAGGTCATATTAAGACAAATGTTCTGAAGAACAAGGGTGTTAAGGCAAGCAGGCCTACCTATGGTCATAAACCCAATGGTTTTAAGAAATCAGTAGGTGAAGTTGCAACAGCACCAGCAATGAACAGAAATTCTTCTGACAAGGATGTATCTAGGTCTAGATACAATAAGTTTGAATGTTGGTGCTGTGGCAAGAGGGGCCATTTTGCATTGGACTGCTGGTATAACACAAGTGTTATAAAGAATAAGAGTCTACCTGTTAGAAGAGGTTATGAGAACTTTATTAATGCTAACCTGAACCAAGGACCCAAGACTTACTTGGGTTCTAATGGCAAGTAATTCTGTATTGCAGGTGAATCCAAGTAACCATGCCCCTATATGGTACTTGGATAGTGGCTGTTCCAGGCACATGACTGGAACAAAGGGGCTGCTGAAGGAGTATTCATCTGTCAAAGATGGACATAAAGTGATCTTTGGTGGATCTGAAAAAGGAGTCATCAAAGGGTTTGGTAACATTTCTTCTAACCTAATTACTATCACCCAAGTGGCCTATGTAAAAGGTTTGAAACATAATCTAATAAGCATAAGCCAGCTGAGTGATCTAGGATATGACATTTCATTTGGTAAGGATGAATGTCATATCAAAAGGTCAAGTGATCAAGAGATCATTTTGACTGGGTATAGGAAGAGAAATGTATATTGCCTTAATTTTGAGTGTGAAAATAAGGCTTCCCCCATTTGACTTGTAGCTGATGACAATGCTTCCCATTGTGTTAAGTGGCACAAGAGATTGGCTCATCTAAACTACAAGACAATTGGCCAACTCATTAGTAAAGAACTAGTGAGGAATGGGCCTCAAGTTAAGTATATAAAGGAAGGGGTATGCTCAGCTTGTCAAAAGGGCAAGCAGACAAAATCCTCATTTCAAAGCCTTGAAAACAAGGATTCTGTGAGGTGCTTATACCTCTTGCATATGGATCTTTTTGGTCCTATGCCAGTTCATAGTCTAGGTAGGAAGGTCTACACTTTTGTGGTTGTAGATGACTATTCTAGATTTACATGGGTGTTCTTTCTAAGACAAAAATCTGAAACCCCAAGTGTACTACTTAATTTTGTAAAGCAAATTCAGAATGAACTGAATAGTACAGTGGTCAAAATCAGAAGTGATCATGGTACTGAGTTTCATTCTGAAAGCATAACAAATTTGTGTAAAGACTTTGGGATTTTCCAAGAGTTCTCCTCACCAAGAACACCTCAGCAAAATGGAATTGCTGAAAGAAAGAATAGAACATTAATTGAAGCAGGTAGAACTCTATTGAGTGACACCTCTCTCCCAGAATATTTTTGGGCTGAGGCAGTTAACACTGCTTGTCATGTCATCAATAGGGCTTCTATCACCAAAAGCTACAGAAAGACTCTCTATGAGATTGTGAAAGGCAGAAAACCAAATCTATCCTATTTTAGGATCTTTGGTTGCAAGTGCTATATACTTAACAATGACAAGTCATATTTGACTAAGTTTGCTGCCAAATCCCAGGATGGAATATTTGTTGGGTACAGCACAAATAGTAAGGCCTATAGAGTCTTCAACTTAACTACTCAAGTTGTTGAAGAATATGTGCATGTTGTATTTGATGAAACAAGATTAATCAATAGTGAGTTGTCTTGTAGATTAAATGACTCAACAGGTATAAGCAAGAAGATGGACAAGCTCTCCATTGCTGAAGCTTCAAAGTAAGATGGAGCATTGGAAAATGAAGGCTACTGTCCAGGGGGAGTACAAGAGATAATGGAAACTGATGAAAACCAAGAGGCTCAGCAGAATGAAGAAGCTGGAGATGCTCAACCTGAAGGGAATCTTCCTCCAGCTATAAGATATCTAAGAGATCATCCAACTGATCAGATAATTGGTGATCCAAGACAAGGAGTGCAAACTAGAAGCAGAAATCAAAGCACAGTCTTGCATTCAAGTTTCTTGTCCCAGATGGAACCTAAGAAGTTTGAAGAAGCTATCCAAGACCAGCACTGGATTGATGCTATGCAAGAGGAGCTGAATCAATTTAGAAGATGCAAAGTCTGGGAGCTTGTTCCTAAACCAAGAGGCCACAACATAATTGGCACTAAGTGGATCTATAGGAACAAGCTGGATGAAAGTGGGATAATAGTAAAGAATAAAGCATGATTGGTTGCAAAAGGATACAGGCAGGAAGAAGGGATTGACTTTGATCAAACCTTTGCTCCAGTAGCAAGGCTGGAGGCAATCAGAATGTTCCTTGCCTATGCAGCCTACCAAGACTTCAAAGTATACCAGATGGATGTGAAGTCAGCATTTCTGAATGGTGATCTTAAAGAAGAAGTATATGTAGAGCAGCCATCAGGTTTTATAGATCTTCTTAAACCTGATTATGTGTATAAGCTTAGGAAAGCTTTGTATGGGTTAAAACAAGCTCCAAGGGCTTGGTATGAAACCCTGTCTACCTTCCTCATTGAGAATAAATTCTCAAGAGGAAAGATAGACAAAACTCTATTCCTTAGGGAATCCAAAGGAAAGATCATCTTAGTCCAGATCTATGTTGATGACATAATCTTTGGATCTACTGAAAACAACCTTTGTAAAAAGTTTGCCAAACTTATGCAAGGGAAGTTTGAGATGAGCAGTATGGGAGAACTTAAGTTCTTCTTGGGACTCCAAGTAAGACAGACTGATGATGGATTGTCCATATCCCAGTCTAAGTTCACCAAAGAATTAATTAAGAAATATGGTATGGAGTCATCCTCCTCCATGAGAACTCCTATGGGAACAAGTATGCCTATATGCAAAGATGAGGCAGGTAAACCTGTTGATGAATCATTGTATAGAGGAATAGTTGGGTCTCTACTATAACTCACTGCTAGTAGACCTGACATTATGTATGCTACATGTGTCTGTGCTAGGTACCAAGCCTGCCCTAAAGAATCTCATTATACTGCAGTCAAAAGGATTCTGAGATATCTAAAGGGCACTCCTACTCTAGGTCTTTGGTACCCTAGGAATAGAGATTTTCTACTAACAGGCTATTCAGATGCAGATTTTGCAGGATGTAGAGAGGATAGAAAGAGTACTACAGGTACTTGTCAATTCCTGGGAGGAAGACTAATATCTTGGAGTAGTAAGAAGCAGACCAGTGTGGCAATTTCCACAGCTGAGTCAGAGTATGTTGCTGCTGGAAGCTGCTGTGCACAGCTATTGTGGATGCAGCATCAGCTTAAGGATTATGGTATACAGGTAAGTAGAACACCCCTTTTATGTGATTCAAAGAGTGCTATTTCTATTGCTAATAATCCAGTTTCTCATAGTAGAACTAAGCATATAGAAATCAAATACCATTTTCTTAGAGAACATGTAGAAAGAGGAGACATCTCATTGGAATTTGTAAAAACAGATTATCAAATAGCAGATGTATTTACTAAGCCTTTAGATGAAACCAAATTCAATAAATTCAAAATTGAATTAGGTATGTTAACCATTGATTAATGTATTAACAAAATCATTAACAATGCAATTGAAGTGGTATATAAATAAGTAAAGGTAATAACAACAACATAATCAAGTGTTAAAAAGGACACATTGAAGTTACAGAAATTGGCCAAGTAAGAATGTGTCGACACATTCAGTAGTAATGTGTCGACTCAGAGAAATTATGTCGACAAGTCAGAAATATTGTGTCGACACAGAGAATATGTGTCGACACTTGAGAGTTATATTGTCGACTTAACCAGAAATGTAATGTCGATTCAACCAGGAAAATGGTGTCGACACTTACAAAATATGTGTCGACACTTATCCTTAGAGTCGACACAGAATTTCTGTTTATCTAAGGTGTCGACATAACCACAAATTGGTGTCGACACATAGTAGGCTGAAGTAATGTCGAGACAATAGAAGTTTGTGTCGGATAGCTGAAGTTGAGCCACAAGTTGAGGGTGAGCCAGTGGATGTTGAAGCTGAGCAACAGGCCCCTGGAACAGATACAATTCATCATCCTCAAGAAAGAATTCATGTAGATACTTCATCTGAAACATCAACTGAAGATGCCAGGGTGGCAAAGAAAAGAAAACTTGTTGTCTTTAAGAGAAGAAGCAAGAATTATAAGCAGGCTTTACAGACCACACCTCTACAAGTATCTCCAGCCTTTGATTACAACAAATTTATGATAGATCTACAAGTGAAATTGGATGAACAAAGGTTGGCTATGGAACAGTATGTTGATGAAAATAGCAAGTCACTTCAGTTTGACTTAGCTCAGGATATAAAGTCCATCCAGTTTCAAGTCAACATGCATAAAAAGGAAATGACAGATTGCTTCCACAAGGGTGGCAATGCTGTGGTGTATCTAGCTAAACAACAGGAGGCTATTACTACAAAGGTGGATGACATTGCTTTGAAGCAAAGCTATGTGTTGGAAAACCAGCTAAGAATGAATGATAATCTAACTGAATCTCATAATGAGATCATTGAGGAAGTAAAGAAGATTGGTCCAGGTCTGCCTGCAGATAGAGCCAAAGAAAGAGAAGAATTTGATAAGAATTTTCAAGCTGCCATTGCATCTGTTAAGACTGCCATCACAACCTCTCAAAAAGAAATATCTGAAAAACTTCAAAAGTTAAAACCATTTTTCAAAGAGGGTGTGAATTATTTGGATGGCCAAATCCGATTTCAAAAGGAAGATCTAAGAGATCATGTATCTAGAGAAGCCATAAAGGGGGAGAGGATGCTAATTCATGCAGGCTCAGAGCACACCAAATGGGTGACCAATAGCATTCGAGCCACTTTGGGATATCCCCCATTGTGTGATGATGCTATGGTGGCTGAGTCAGGAATACAATCAAATCTACTTGAAGGCAATCAACCTGAGGTTGCCCAAGTCATTTACCCCCCTCCAGATTTTGACATGATTGATCAAAAAGTTCAAGGAATGTATAGTCCTCCAAAGGAGGTTACTAATATTGTCTTTGGAAAGGTTGATAAGCCTGAGGCTACTCTGAAAGAACAGCAAGATGCTCTATTAGCAAAGAAGAAATTCAGAGAGCAGGCTGTACTTAAGCCAGATTATGAGCAGTGGAGTCCTACTTCAAGGAACATAATACTCACTGCATGGAAAGTTGTACAAGATAAAGTTCATGAGAGAGGGAAATGGTACAATGAAATAGAATGGCAGAAGTATGAGGCAAGACAGGAAGCAATAGTCCAATTTAGAAGGAAAGCTAAGCTGGGGAGGCTGCCATCTGATGCTAAGGAGCCAAGCAAGTACTTTCCAAAGCCTTTTCACTACTTTGAAAGGCAAAGGATCAAGGAAGAAGCTCAGAAGAAAGCTGATCTAAAAGGAAAGAAGATAGCTGAAGCATCAGAAGCTCCTGTGACAGCTACAATTCAATCTGGAAAAGAGATTATCATTAAAGAGCCTGATCAATCCTGATTATGTTTTTTTTAATTCCTTCATATTATTTTGTAATGTTGTGATGTAATCATTAAATGAAAAACAATGTAATCAAACATTACCCAGTTATAAACAAAATGTTGTTTGGCATATTATAATGTGCATTCTGTGATGGATTATTTTGTTTATGTTTTGTTTATATTAAGTATTCCTGTCATATCATATATCATCATTTAGTACTATTTATAAATGGTGTATATCATTGGCTAGAAGGGTTATGACTTCTCCAAATAGGGGGAGATTGTTGGGTACATTGGAAAATGTGTACCTGATTTGAAGAAGCCCAAACTAGCCCAATGATATACATCAAGGTGTATTTGATGTTTTCTTTTTAGTTGACATGTGCAGGTGAAGGATTGATAAAGTATGCAGAAAAATTCTAAGTCCAAGTGTCGACACAGAGGAAGCAGTGTCGACACATAGAAGAAAATTGTCGACACAACACTGGGAAGCAGTGTCGACACATAGCAGTTAGTCTACAACTACACTGGGAAAAAGTGTCGACACAGAAGAAGTAAGTCGACACAACACTGGGAAGCAGTGTCGACACATAGCAGTTAGTCTACAACTACACTGGGAAAAAGTGTCGACACAGAAGAAGTAAGTCGACACAACACTGGGAATTTGTGTCGACACAGAAGAAAAGCGTCGACCTCAACATTGGGAGAATGTGTCGACACAGAAGAAAATAGTCGACCTCAAGTTTGTCGACACTAGCAGAATGTGTCGACACATTGTGATTAAGTCGACACATTAAAGCAGATTTAAGAAATGAATGTGTCGACACCTGAAGGCTAAGTCGACACTTACTAAGTTATGATTCTACAACAACTGTGTCGACACACAGGACTTGTGTCGACACACTGAAGAGTCAAGACCAAGTTATTTTCAGAAGGAGCTGTGTCGACTCAAAGGCAACTTGGTCGACATCACTGAAGACTGTGTCGACACCAAAGTCAATTGTGTCGACACAAATAAACAGATGGTCTCGACACTTTCTGACAGACTGTCTCGACAACTTATGGTTCAAGACTAAGGCACAGGACTTGTTTGGAGACTTGACAGCTGAGGATTGCCACCAGTTAACTAAAGCTGTCAGACTTGTCAGAAAACGGTTAAAAACCGGATCAGCCGGTTACCATGAAGAAAGTCTATAAATAGACAGATTCAGAAGGAGAAAGCAACTGTTGAAATACATTGTTGAGAATCAAAAAGTTGAGAAGGATTACGATCCAATTCATTTCAAGAAAGTGCTAGGCACTTAAGAAGATCTTCTCCGGGAGATCTAAGAAGACTATCTAAGGATAAATCAAAGAAGTGTTCTAATCAGAATTCAGAAGAATCATTCAAAGTGCTGGATAGAGAGAGATCAAGCCAGAATTTGAAGAAGTAGAAAGAAACCACCAGTGGATTCTCAAGAAGCTGTTTGGAAATCAACTCAGCTAAGTTCTTATTCAAGAAGCTTTGAAGAAAGCTCAGATACAGTTGATTGCATCAGCTGATCAAGAATTGTCTTGGCCTTTTCTCTCTCAACTTAGGCAAGACAGTTTGATAATCTTTTCTATATTTCTGTAGGATTTGTTTACACAGATCTGAGTTGTAAGCCTATGTTATAAAGGCTGAGTGTAGGAGTGTTGAACTCTGAGTGGTAGGGCTGTTTGCCTGAGTGTAGGAGAAGGATATTCTCTGAGTTGTAGGCCTTGGGGCAAGGCTGAGGTAGGGCAGTTGTGCCTGAGTTGTAGGAACCAGTTGGGTTCTGAGTTGTAGGATCTGTTGATCTGAGATAAGTGGAAGTTTGGCCGAATTTAGCATACTGCTAGATAGGTGAAGGGGGAAAGTGGATGTACCCAGACCTTGGGGAACCACTATAAAATATTGTGCAATCTGTGATGTTTTATTTTCTGTGATTGCTGTGCCAATTGTGTTAGCTATTGTATTGAATTCTGCCTAGAAGTTTTTATAAGAAAAGCAGAACCTATTCACCCCCCCCCCCTCTAGGTGTTTAGGCTGCCTTGAAAGTTAAACTATCAGAGTGGAAATGACTGTGGAGATAACAGGTTTTCAAGGTTGTTGATGGGTTAGTGATGGAGGTAGTCTGGAGGAAGGTGGAGAAGGAGGAATTTCTGGTGCCTCTTCATCAGCAGGTGGGGGATTGACTCTTGGAGTCCTAGTGTCCTCAGAAGGTCTAGAGGAAGAGGAAGACTTAGAGGGTTTACTGATTGTACTCTCCCACTTCACAAAGAGGACTAGGGTCAGCCTCTTGGAAGCATTAATGAAGATTGTTGGAGAGACCAAAAGTTGGGGACATTTCTCCTGGAGGAAGATGCCCAAAGTCTTCCCAAAATACACTTCTCTTTTGTTATTTTCCTTCTTGATTAAATCAAATAGGATAATGCTCCAATTTACTGATTTCTTATTTACCAGCGCACTCATCAACAAGAACTGGTGCCTAGTTATATGGTCGTGAGCGGTGTGCTTCCCGAGCAGCACCTTGCCGACCACATCAAAAAGAAACTTGTACGCCACTGACAAGTTCTTTTTCAGCAACTTACTAGGGTTTCCCTCGAAGTGAACCATCCTTGTAAGCATTTCAGAAAACTCAGTTGAGTCCATATCAAAATAATCGTTATCATTAACAAATCCAAAGATTTCAGATAAAATATCAGGAGTTAGAATAACCTCCTGTCCAGATATTGAGCCGACTAAGGTTTATGCGTCTGGAGATGACGAAGTAAAAACCCATTCCTTTATCTCTGCAACTGGAAGCTTCATCCATGTAGTCATAAACTTTTGAAGTTACGGCTCATTGAACAAGAGCAGTATGTCCTGAAAGATTTGATCGGAGTGCTTGAAAGAATCCATGTATATATCAAAGCCAGCATCGAACTTCATCCCAGTGAGAGTTGCCGCTTAAATCGCCATTGAAATCTCATATGCAACCTTTTTGAAAGTAACAGCTCCTATCTTAACTTCTCCAAAGCCTTCAGTCTGTCCACAATTTGAGTCACCAAAGATCACCTTTGGTCCTAGCTTGGACTTGTAATTATTTAGGTTGTCCTTGCTGCCAGTCATATGCTTGGAGCATCCACTGTCCAGATACCATTGTTGATTAAAAGCTGGACAACTCTTTACCTGCAAAGGCAAAAATTAGTTGTTCTTGACCCAGATTACCTTGGGCCCTTTATTTTCCTAATAGGAAAAGCTTGATATAACATAAAATTCAGGTTGAGATTTATATCCTAAGGGATGATATCTCCTAAGTGGAATTTCCCAATTAGCAAATGGATTAACAAGTTTTCTAGTTTGATTAAAATTTCTGTTAAAGTTATGATTTTTGTTAAGTCTGACTGGGCTCGACGAAGTGTTGTAAGTTCATCGATCGGAGTTCGATGATATGGGATGAGATCGTCGATCTCTGTTCAGAGAATGAATACATTCATTTTCTGTACCCCAAGTTCGTCGATCTATGCTCAAAGAACCATACAAGATTCGTCGATCGCAGTAAGACGAATTATTATTACTAGAGTTTGCATTCATAGATTGTTGATCTTGGTTCGATGAACTAGACACATTTCGTCGATCTGAGTTCAGCGAAATCTGTTGAACATTGTTTTTATTTGGATTTTTCTTGTTTCTATTCTTTTGTTTTTTAGATTTGTGAGAGACTTCTGTGGTTTGATTATTATATATTACTTCTTTTCCTTTATCTGATACAAATTTTATAGGAGTTGAGAGAATATTTTTCTTGAGAATGGGGGGCAAGCTTGATGAAGCACCTAAGCCCAGCTTGTCATTTAGCCTGGCATTTACTCTGCTTGTGATGTTTATCAGCTTAAGGCTTCTCCCATTGAGAGATTCCTCAAGTTGCTTAGCCTCACATAATTCTGTTTTCAGAGAAATGACTTTTTCATTTGCTAAAACTAAATAATCTTTGAGCTTAGTGTTTTCAGCAAATAGATTATAAAAATTTAGCTTGCCTATCTCTTAGCATTTTGATTTCTTTTTCAGATTTTATTAGATCATTACATAAGGCTTTGAATTCATTTTTAAAATCAATAGAATTAAAATCAAAGGAACATATTACATGGTCTTCTTATGATTCTGATTCCTCATCAGATCTTCATTTTCTGACTTGCTGCAAGAAGCATTAATTGCCATAAGGCACACTTCCCTTGCCTTGGCTTCTTCCTCATCTTCACTGGAGCTGGAAAATGAAGTCTCCTCTTCTGTTTCACTCCAGGTTTCAGCAATGAAACCTTTCTCCTGTCTTTTATGCTTATTGCAGGAATGTATGTTGGAGTGTTTGCTGGAATGCTTCTTGTTCTCGTTTTCCTTTCTTCTGTCTCTTTTCTGTGCCTCTAGGCATTCAGGGAGAATGTGTCCAGGTTTTCTGCATCCGAAGCAGACAATCTCCTTGGTAGGAGTTCTGTCATACTTAGGTTTATCATCACTTCTTGATGATTTCCTTTTGAAGTCCTTCTTGGCCTACTTGTAAATCTCTTGGCCATAAAGCTCATCAGCTCTTCATTGGAAGGAAGGGTTTCTGATTTTTTTGTTACTTTGAAAGCAATATTGTGCTCTTTCCTTGAAGAGGTTGAGGCCTTCAGTTCAGCAGCCTATCTGGTCTTGATTAACTGCTCATAGGATTTTAGCTTTCCAAGGAGGGATTCAGTGGATATCTCATTCAAACGTCTGGCTTCCTTGATTGGCCAGATCCTTAAATCCCAGGTATTGGGGAAACACATTAGGATCTTGCCATTAATCTCAATTAAGGAGATATCTTTATCCAGGGTCTTTAGTTCATTGATGATAACATTAAGCCTATTATACATCTCCTTCACTGTTTCAGATTCCTCCTTCTTGAAGTTCTCATATTGAGATATTAGGAGGGATCTTCTGTCCTTTATCTCATCTGCTGAGCCTGCCATCATCTGGTTTAGAGAGTCCCAGATTTGTTTTGCTGAAGTGCATTCAGCCACCTTTTGAAATATGTCATCTGACATAGTTTGAGCCAGGATATTCATAGCTTTTGCATCAACTATTTTGACTTTTTTCTAAGCAACAGTCCACTCAGGTGGTGGAACTACATGAGTGTCAGATGTTGTTGTAGTCACTGCTGTAGGTTGAGGGGATCCTATCAAAATTGAATTGAAAATATCCTCATCAATAGAATTCATGTAAAGCTTGATTCTTGCCTTCAAGAGTGCAAATTTGTTCAAGTTGCAGACTAGAGGTCTGGTACTAGCATAATCTTTATTCCGTGCCATTGCTGTAAGAACACCCTAGAAAGAGATAGATCTATCAAGGATCTTGGTTAAGAAGTGAATCTGTGAAACCAATGAAACACACCCTCTGATACCAATTGAAGGATGGTATGAAAGATACCACCTGAGGGGTTAGATCTATTTAACCCCAAAGAGGGGGGGGGGGGGTGAATAGAGTATTTTAAAATCTTATTATATTTTTATTGCGAAATTAAAATAGTAATACTTATATGTGTAAAAAGTTAGTGCAGAAATTAAACCTAAACTATTCAGCAAGCACCACACAATAAAAATAAGAGAGCATCACAGACGACACAAGAATTTTATAGTGGTTCCCCTAAACTTGGGTACGTCCACTCTTCTACCACCCTGGTAGGAATCCATTCATGTTTTTGATCAGGTGTCCTGCCACCAATCAGGTTTTTGCTCAGGTGCCCTGTCACCATAAGATCTGATTCAGGTAGATCAGGAAACCCTTCAGGCTTTTGATCAGGTGCTCAAAAACCAAATCAAGTCTTTTGATCAGGAGACTTACAACCAAGTGTTTAACTTTTGAAGGGAGTTAGAAACCCTTTGTACAGTGGGGTGAAGAAAATAAGAACTATATATTGTCTTCTCTTTTCTCAAAACAACTGAGAAGACTTGTGGATCCTTGATAGTGTCAAAGCTTTCCCTGAGATGAAGTACTGTCCAAGAAGATTGAGAGCTTTGCAGGGTGAGTAGGTCTTCTTGAACAAGTTCTCCAAGAAAACTGTAGTAGATGAGGTTGATTGTCTCTTGAAAGCTTACTGGAAGAAGAACACTAGATGTAGACCGTGCAGAACTTTTTTCTCTTGAATGATTTCTTATTATTCTGAGATTTCAAAAACTTGACTATATGATCTGCAGCAAATTGGTCTTTTAATTCGATTTCCTTGATTGACTGCTGAAATCTTGGAACTTGGACAAGGGCTAGAAGAGCAATAAAGTAATTCCTTAACTGTCCCAAGAATTAGCTATATAATAACTCTGTGAAAACTAGTAATTAATGCTGCCATATGAATAGATATATTCAGAGAATTTAAGCATTAATTACTCAGAGTAATATAAGCCTTAGTCAATCTAAAATAACTGCAGAGAAGTAGAAACTGAACTGACAGAAAACGTCGATCTGAGATCCAAGATCATCAAACTCAACCTCTCTTTTATCGAGCTGAGCCCTGAGAGCTTTGAACTGAAATACAACTTTCCATACTGGGCTCCAAGATCGTCGAACTCATTCTTGATAGAAGATTAGAGATCGTCGAGCTCAGTTCATCTTTCGTCGATCTCAGTTCAGAGAAGTGATTCTGAGATCGTCGAACTGAGAGCGAAGATCGTCGAGCTCACTTAAGAGTTCGTTGAACGACTTCTTCAACATGAAATTTCTGCCTTGTTCTGGTTTCTGAAATCTTCTAAGTCTTCTGAGGGCTTAGTCTGATCAATATGACTTATTGACCTACCCTATAAACTAATGAAGACCTATGACCCTAGACTATACAAGGAGGGTCATACTTAACCTAATTTAGTGAACCTAGCCCAAATCCAACTAGGGATCCAACAGAGTATAAACCCTTCCTCTCACTAGATGACTCCAGTGGAGGGCGTTTGTGTTTATATGCCAATAATCAACCATAAAGTAGCCTATTTTTCCACAACAAAAGCATGAGTACATATTATAACTACTTGAACTCTTAGGAGTCTTACAAAAATGAGAAAGATAGATAGAAGACTTCTTTAGATGAGTCCAGGCAGATTGTTGTTTGTAAATGATGATGGTTGATTCCTAAAGGGGTTAGTAGTCAGCGATCGTCGAGAGATGTAGAAACCCACGATCATGAATTATTAATCAAGGGTGACATTGGTGATTAGATATTACTGAGTGCAGGGAGGTTTAATATAAATGATTTGTGATCGACCATCTACTTGAGATTGGGTAGCAACTTGTGATCATGGACCGATGGGTCTACGATCAATGAACTTAGTATTCAACAATCATCGATCATGCGATTTATGATCATTGATCCCTTCCTTGGACAAGCAATTTTCTACTACCATTTCTTTTCCTTTACATTAGTTATGTAGAAGCTTAGTCTTTTATTTTGTTACAAAGATAGGGGAAGGTGTAGTTTTATAAACACTTTTAGGTAGTGTTTTCTTAAGAGTTTTTGGGGCATGAACATTTTAATAGACTTGGAAGATTTTTTCCTGACTTGTGACGCAATCACCCCTCAAACCTCCTTCCCATAGCATTTAATTCCTCCAAAAGTAAATGTTGGATTTGTCTTGCTAGAAGATGATTTGTCTTGCTCATTTATTTTTATAGGGCCAACTCTTATACCCCACTTATTGAACTTGACCTAAAGATTCTTGATAAGATCTTGGAGCTTATTACTCCTATGATTTAGATTATTTAGCTTATAGCAATTTGGCTTCTTGATTCCTTCTCTGATTTTATCAAACAGAACTGCAGACCAGTCTGTGTTAATCTTGTAGATTATTCTTGTCATGAGAGAGAACATCATGGCAGATATCCTATCATGGCCTCCTAGTTTACATAAAATCACCTTTCCTACTACTTCAGATAGGAACTTCCCTTGAGGATTCATTCTCTTTCGGTTAATGGCTGCTCTGATTCTTATGGTTGGATCCAATCCACACCACTGGAGGGCCTCCATTGTCTTTGAGGCTGAGACCTGTTGGGTATTGTATCCACAATTACCTGGATTTGAGGAAGCCTCCTATCAAAGCTAAGATGAATTCACTATGTATTTGATGAATTTCTTCTAGTTGTGCTTGCAACTATTCATTGCTAAGTACACACCAATGTCAGGGTGCAGTAGGTCAATATACACGGGTCTGCGCGACGTAATCCCTCGTTGAGCAGATCAGTGTGTTGGCCTATGTGTACTCTCTCTATTGGGGTGTACTTAATTTCAAGTACAAGGCTATGATAAAGCAAGAGCAGACAAGGAGCAAGGATGGGCCAAAGACCAGCTTGCAGATTGAGAGTCGAGAATCGTCTAAGTGTAAATCGTCGAGAATCACTAAGTGATTCTCACCGATTCGTCGAGAGTCACTAGTGATTCTCGACGAGTCGTCGAGAATCACTAGTTGATTCTCGCCGGGTTGGGCCGGCTGTCTCGACGCAGTCAGAAAACTCATCTAAGGCAGAATCGTCGAGAATCACCAAGTGATTCTCGCCGATTCGTCGAGAATGACTTTGTAGTCTCGACGAGTCGGCGAGAATCCAAGGTGATTCCCACCGATTCTCCCCGGCCTCTATAACCTGTGCAGCCAGAATTCTCTAAGTAGAATTCGGCGAGAATCGTAAGTGATTCTCGCCGATTCGTCGAGAATCACCCACAATTCTCGCCGAATTTGACTTGGGTATTTTTCCGACTCTGTCTAGACCGGTCCACGTTATCTGCGGGATTTTGAACCGGACTTAGGTCTTACTGCTGGTGGGGCCCACAACGGTCATCTTCATGACCTAAGGTATAAATATGCTGTATTTGTGAACAGTAGGAAGACGGATTACAGATCAAAGAAAAAAAACAAGCCGCCGTCAAGCCCTAGATCAGAAGCGAGCTCGGCCGACCTTCTCCGCCTCTCGCTAGTTGCTCGCCAGCGTTGATCGGGGTTTTCGTTACCTCTCCCGGCGACAGAAGCCTAGTCGGGCACAGCGTCTCACGCGTCTATCCAGAGATCTTTTGTCTCTTGATTTGTGATCGGGAAACCTTCCCCATCCGAATCGATCGAGACGATCGATCCTAGTGTGACCGTTGGAAGACCTTGCCGACTTTGCTAAGAAGATTGGATCTACATAGCATCACCGCCTCTCTTGTTGAAGCGGTCGATCTAGAGGAGATTCTCTCCAAGTGAGATCTAGGGTTGTGGACTCTTCGTAGAAGTTCCTGAAGACAGGAACGATTCAGAGGGTAGTCCTTCCAGATATGCAAGGGATATGGATAGCTTCAATCAAAGGATTGAAAATCCTGATTCTCTTGAGAGTGCCCTTCAGAAGAGCAACTTACTTGTGGAGGAGCAAGCTAAAGAGATTGCTCAGCTGAAGACCTTGATGAATCTCCAATTGGAATCCATCAAGGTAAAGGACTCAAAGATCTCGGATCTAGAGAGTCGTCTAGAGACCGAGAAGAGGATTGTTTCTAACTTTTCCAAGATAGATGCTATCAAAAGAAAAGCAGAAAATGGGTGGATCTCCCAAATCGTCAATTCATGGAGAAATGGGGAAACTGTGTTCAGACCCCCCACCCCGAGCAGGAAGGGCACACATCATGCATTCAGGTATGACCATAGGAACAACCATGGTCACTGCAAGAATGATCAGCCCTCTTGTGGAAGCACCCAGAATGCAAGGGCTATCATGGCCACCCAGAAGAGGATACCTCAGGCTTCCACCAAGCCTTTTGTATTCTCGGCCACTGCCCCTACTCGTCATGAGTCTGCCAGCATCAGCTCACAATGCGGCTCTCACCTCCCTAGGACTCAGGAAAGGGGGGTTAGAAATCATGTTGTTGGCACACATGGGGACCTTGGAAGGGGGCTGACTGAAAGGAAGGCACCACCTCCCAGGCCTCATGACGCCTACCATATGCATTCTTTCCACCCATCCATGAGTCACGGTGGAAGAGATAATTCGGTTAGCAGATTCAGCACTATCCCGTTTAGACCTAGGACTATGACTACCTCAGTCACCAGTTCAGGTCACAAACGGCGGTACAACATTCATGAATGTTGGTGTTGTGGCAAAGTGGGTCATTTTGCCATAAATTGTTGGCACAACCCTTCTGTGTCAAAGGCAAGGGGACTTCCACATCCTCGAGGCAATGTTAGTCCTCCCTCCAGGATCCCTGAGGGGAGGCATCCCAATTATTATGCTGACAGGAACCTAGGACCCAATACTTATTGGGTTCCTAAGGTAAGATAACTCTTTCCTGCAGGGTGGTCTAGGTTCCCACAATCCTGACGGGAACTGGACAGGAGATGCTCCAAGATTGACGTGGATAAAGTGTCGAGAATGGGAGCAGTGCCATCATTACAGGCACATGCATACTGACCTCCTGATATAACTTGTGCTGATGATTTGAATGTTACGTCTTGTTATCACAGGTAATTGCAATTAGCCCAAATGTTTGAGCCATATCGCATAAATAATTCCATATATGTATATATGTATGTTGACATATCCACACTTAATAATGAATTCACCTCGTCTGAAATTAGATGGTCTTATAGAAAAAGTATTCGCGTATGCTCATTCACCTTGGGAAGGAGTATATGTGTGAGATAACCTTTACTTCCACTAGTAGAGATTAGTTTGACTTTTTTTTTGGGATAAGTCCGCCTCCGAAAATTGAAAAGATACGTCATGAAGAGTCACTGAACATGACCTCTGACATCAAGATTATTGCACTTATCCATCTAGAAATGACCGGTGAAATTGGCAAAGCCACTGTCATGATGTCAAGTAAATCCTAGTTGATGTGCCTCCTAAGCCATGTAGTTTGGCAATCCCTTTAGTGGATGAAGAAGCAATTATGCCTCCTGAGCCCTTCCAACCCTTGAAAAAAACGTTATGTTGGAATATAGGCGATACTCATCATATCAAATCACATACTCAACGAATTATAAGTCTCGCCGAATTGTAAACTGGGGGAGCCATTCGGCGGGAATAGGTTAGTTGCCAAGTATCCGGATATTACTTAAACCCGGAATCATTTCAAACCAACTCTTCCCGACGATACCCTCCGACCCTTCGTCTTCCGCCGTTCGCCGTTTCGTCGAGACCCCGCGCTGGAATCCCCGTCTCTCTCACCTCCCGGCGACCATCTCCTGCGTAACTCCGTGGTGAACTAACGACGTGACTCCGGCGGGTTCCTCCTTCGTGACTCCGTGGTGAACTAACGACCGACGCCTTATACCGCCCACTCTCGCCGCAGGTCCGCGTCTCAGGCATCCTCGGGTGCTCTGTCGTGAAGAAACCGGAACTTTCACTGCCTCTCCCCACTAGGTAATCTCCATATTGTCCCTTTCTGTGACTTGAGCTTGGTTAGATTTTGCTCTCTCTCTCGTGGTATCGGAGATCCTATTGGTATTCTCCTTCTTCCCAGGTTTACTATGGCCCCACGGACTACTGCAGGCCTGGTCACTGGATGTGAGCTAGTGACAACCGGGTTCTCCCAGGCCTCGGATGAGTTCCGGAACATAATCATCATGCTTGAAGAAGCGGGACTGAAGTTCGTGCTGGAGCACCCATGCAAGATCTTGGACAAAGAAGTATTGGAGTTCTTTACAACTGCAAAGCTCCGTCATGAAGACACCTCCATCAAGAGCAAAGTGGCCGGGAAGAAAATCAAGTTATCCGCCAGGAAACTGACCCAATGCCTGCGGTTATCCAGTTTTGAAGAAGAAGAGTACCTGGAGGAAGAGGATAGAGCAAGGACCCTATCCTTCTGTGGATTGGCCAGGTGGACCAGGTCAATCAAAAGGAAAGATATGAACGAGGAAGGAAAGTTGCTGTCTGACATCATTGGGAAGGCTCTAATCTGCAAACCTGGATCCCACGACCATATTTCTGGGGAAATGTTCAAGACACTGGTGGCAATCGTATGCCGAAAGCGGTTCAATTGGGGAGCCATGCTTTTTGACAGGATTAAAGACACACTCCGAACCCCCAGCTTTGGCAGAATCATTAGCCTATATCTGAATCAACTGGACGGAGACACATTCGATATGAGCAAGGGAGTGCCTCTGCACTACTTGAAAAGGATGGATGCTAGCATATTCGACCGGTGGGAACGTCGAATAGGGCAGGCTGCCAGGGAAATAGACCAAGAGGCAGCATCTCCGGCCGTGGACACCGGTGCTCCTGCTCATTCTATGGCAGCACCCAGTGAAGTTCCTGATGTCCTGATTGCAGGAACTGAGGGGGAGCCTGTAACCGGTTCTGCAAACATCTTATCTGATATTTCTCAGATAGCTAAAGATGCTGTGGAGATGGTGGCAGATGAAGTAGCAGATGATGAGGAGGTTGAGAACGATGAGGCAGCTCTTATCGACGATGATCTGGGAGATGAGGTGGCTGATGAGGAGGAGGAGGAAGAAGTAGAAGAAGATGTGCACAACTCTGCCGATAAGCCTGATCACTTGGAGACTGAGATAGAGGAAGAAGTACCAGAGAATGAGAAAGCAGTAGATTCTCAGGAGGATGTTGAGGTTCCATCTGAGGAACAAGCTCCTGAGCGGTCAGATGCAAGGATGGAGGGGGAGCAATCCTTTGTTCCCCCTGTGGACTCCATTCTAGTATCCAGCTCTCCCAGTGCTTCTGCGGGGGAGCCTGACCAGGGTCTGCCCGCAACTCCTCCACTTCAAGCAAACATAGCAAATCACACTGTCAATTTTGTCCAAGGAATGCTAGATGAGCTCAAGGATACATTTGAGAAATCCCACAACAAAGTGCTAAAGAGACTGCGGGACTCTGAGGATCTCATGCTTAAGAATGTGGTTCAGATCAACCACAAACTAGATACGATGGAGAAGAAATTTGATGAAAAATATACAGAGGCAGGCACAGCCGTATCTCTTCTCATGAAAGGACTGAAGAAGAATACTGACGACCTGACAGTAGTCAATAAAAATGTTCATGTTGTGGCACAGACCATACAAAAATTTGATGCCAACATGGTAACGCTGAACGCAAATCAGAAATCTCTACTGGACGAATTCAGTAAAACTGTGAAGCACATTGATGCATCTCTGCATTCCTATACAAACTCTATAGCCGCCGAAGCCAAAAAGGGGGAGGAAGCGTATAACGCTAAGATGGCGGGGCTTCAAGAGTTAGTACTTCTAAACTTCGATCAGACCAATAGGTATGCCGTTCAAAACTACCACATCATAACTGCACCTTTAATCAACTTAATAAATAATAATTGACAAATACAAATTTGATAATTCGAATAGGTACATGTTTGAAACGACCCACTGGCTGGTAACAGAGGCATCGGGAATACATGTCCCTGTTGCTCCACCTGAGGATGAGGGCCGTGCTGGTACTACTAAGGGTGAAATAAGGACTGAAGAAGTACAACTGGGCGAAGTCGAGTTGAAGAAAGCTGCGGAGAGGGCTGAAAGAAGAAGCTGGTTTGACCAAGACGCCATAGCAAAAGCCAAGGGCAAAAGGCAAATCCAAGAAGAAACGTCAAAAGAAACACCAGTAGAGAAGAAGATCAGACTAAAGGAAGACGAAGTGCGGAATGAAAGGTGGAGCCCAGTCTCACGAAGTATCATCTTGGACACCTTTGCATTACAACAAGGAGGGCAAGTCAAAAGGAATGACGTATATAGCCAATACGAGTACGAGCAGCACAAAATGTATGAAGCCAAAAGAAACTTGTTCTTCAGAAGCAATACTGTGGCAAACAAAGCTCCCCCTCCGAGATACTATCCTAAGCCCAAGGAGTATTTTGAGCGACAAAGTAAAAAATTCTTAGCTCAGCAACTCAAAGAAGACATAGCTAAGGACAAAGATCTGTAGGATGTTAGCTCTTGTGATTATCTCATTTAAAATTTTTTATTAAGTAAACTTGTGAACAGTTATGTGTGGATATTCATATTTATATATTCATGTGTGTGGTTTATTAATTAACTCTCACATTGGTATGATTACGTTTGTTGTTCACTCTTCTGGTTTATGCATATTTTATCTGGAATGTTGAAATTCATCTTAGCTTAGTAGGATTTTAGCTTCGTCAAATAGGGGGAGATTGTTGGATATTGTATCCACAATTACCTGGATTTGAGGAAGCCTCCTATCAAAGCTAAGATGAATTCACTATGTATTTGATGAATTTCTTCTAGTTGTGCTTGCAGCTATTCATTGCTAAGTACACACCAATGTCAGGGTGCAGTAGGTCAATATACACGGGTCTACGCGACATAATCCCTCGTTGAGCAGATCAGTGTGTTGGCCTACGTGTACTCTCTCTATTGGGGTGTACTTAATTTCAAGTACAGGGCTATGATAAAGCAAGAGCAGACAAGGAGCAAGGATGGGCCAAAGACCAGCTTGCAGATTGAGAGTCGAGAATCGTCTAAGTGTAAATCGTCGAGAATCACTAAGTGATTCTCATCGATTCGTCGAGAATCACTAGTGATTCTCGACGAGTCGTCGAGAATCACTAGTTGATTCTCGCCGGGTTGGGCCGGCTGTCTCGACGCAGTCAGAAAACTCATCTAAGGCAGAATCGTCGAGAATCACCAAGTGATTCTCGCCGATTCGTCGAGAATGACTTTGCAGTCTCGACGAGTCGGCGAGAATCCAAGGTGATTCCCACTGATTCTCTCCGGCCTCTATAACCTGTGCAGCCAGAATTCTCTAAGTAGAATTCGGCGAGAATCGTAAGTGATTCTCGCCGATTCGTCGAGAATCACCCACGATTCTCGCCGAATTTGACTTGGGTATTTTTCCGACTCTGTCTGGACCGGTCCACGTTATCTGCGGGATTTTGAACCGGACTTAGGTCTTACTGCTGGTGGGGCCCACAACGGTCATCTTCATGACCTAAGGTATAAATATGCTGTATTTGTGAGCAGTAGGAAGACGGATTACAGATCAAAGAAAAAAAAACAAGCCGCCGTCAAGCCCTAGATCAGAAGCGAGCTCGGCCGACCTTCTCCGCCTCTCACTAGTTGCTCGCCACCATTGATCGGGGTTTTCATTACCTCTCCCGGCGACAGAAGCCTAGTCGGGCACAGCGTCTCACGCGTCTATCCAGAGATCTTTTGTCTCTTGATTTGTGATCGGGAAACCTTCCCCATCCGAATCGATCGAGACGATCGATCCTAGTGTGACCGTTGGAAGACCTTGCCAACTTTGCTAAGAAGATTGGATCTACATAGCATCGCCGCCTCTCTTGTTGAAGCCGTCGATCTAGAGGAGATTCTCTCCAAGTGAGATCTAGGGTTGTGGACTCTTCGTTGACTTCAAGAACACATCGTCGAATGAAGAGGGACACCCTAGTCTCCATACGTTGTTTGTATTTCTTACAAGCTATTTTCAATTCTTTGTAAAGGACCGATTGGTCTCTAGTTGTAGGGTTGGGTGCAACCCGTGTTGTGGGAGTGTTGACTCCTACGTGTGGAAGGGTTCCTTCCATAGTGCAAGGATTGGATTTCAATCCTGTTGGTGAAGTGACCGAGTCGTCCCTGATTGGGAGATAGGTCGAAGGGGGAAAGTGGACGTACCCAAATCGGGGAACCACTATAAATTGCCTGTGTTATTTTCTGTGCTGTGTGATTTGTTTTGATTCTGCAGGTACAATTTTAATTCCGCAAATACGCTGCAAGTCACCTATCCCCCCCATAGGTGAAGCTAGTTGGCACTAGGTGGACTTTCACATGGTTAAAGTACATTGGCGTTTTATAAATGTTGATAAATGTTATCGTTTAATCATGTGAGTATGTATGCGTTTGATTTCATACATATAGAGATTGACCACTTGTTGGAACATTATGTGGAATGTGTTTAGTATCGTTAATGTTAACAACGTGTTTAATGTTTTGTAAATATAAGGCGTGTAGATTTAGCGCGTAAGAAATTTGCACATCGAAATATCATATGTCCCCAAATTTATTTGGGAAGTGATATGGTCGGGCCCCTTGGTAAAGCGAGGTTGTAATGCATGCAAATAACTAAAGCAGTTATGAATACAACTCGCTTGAGAGACCGAGAATGACAAATATGGTGCAGAAGAGACACGATCCTATTTTGCACTATATTCATAATATCACGCAACAAAGGTAGACACATGTCATAATATTTTGTTACCTTTCACCATGTTGTTGTGGCGACTACATTACCTTGATAAAGCCTCTTGTAGTCCATAAATATAAGTGTTATATTATAGCCTCGATGACATGGCTCCTCTGTAAGGTCACACCAAATGAACGGGTACAGTCTCTGTTTGACTTACTTGTGCGCTCAATTTTATACAGTATGCGATCGGGGTAACACAGTAAGTGCGCTTAGAGAATGTCATCTTTTGACATTCTTTAGACCAAGACAAATGGTGGAATAGTGCGATTGTTGATTTACGGGATGAATTGATTCATCGCATTAATTTTGACAGAATGGCAGCACAATTTACTATCTCTATCAATCAAGTAACCAACGTGTCGTAAGGTTATGTTGCGATTAAAAGGAGGGTAGATCTCTGTGCGAGATCAAGGCCTTCACTTATTAGATATACGTATACATTTATGTGTACAAGCTCTTGATCAAAGGTTTTGATCAAGAGTTGATCTAGTTTTGATCCAAGGGTTGAAATAGTGAGATAGGGTTTCATAGATAAGGATATATAGGATTTTTGTGAAGCATCAAAGGAGAGAGGCTGGACAAAAAAACCCGAGCGGCGGTTTTGGAGCTCGGGAGAAGTGCGGCTACAGGAAATTACAGGGCGATTCCCTCTTCCTGCTAAGAATCGACGGGCGATTTTACACCCGGCTAGGGCCACCCCGTCGATCTCCTCCAGTCCCTTTGAGTGCTCTTCCTTGCCTTGCTCCGGCCCCAACCTCGTGCTGGTAGAAGGCTCGGCCGCCCCCGAATCCTAGCTTTCCTGTGTGCAACCTGATGGCAGCCCACCTTGTCCTTTACTTCTCCTTGCTCATCTCTTCTTCCCGACGACAAGAGTGGCTCAGCCATTAAGCGTCTCTGATAGCTTGAAGGAGGAGGTCTAGGTCTACTCTCTTCCACTCTCCTAATCAAGAGAGCGGATTGTTTTGACTGTAAGGGTTCAAGGTGAACCAAGAGGCGAGGCGTCTTCCTCATCGTTGTGGTGGAATCTTCAGCGTCTTCTCCAATGCATTACCTCTTCTGCCTAGAGATCTCGTTCTCTAGAAGTATAACTTTCTAACCCCCTTTGTGATGGTTAGATGTGATGAGTTAGTTTCTTTGTTTTCATAGCCTTGTTTAGGCCATTGTCATAGGACGCACGATCCTTATGTGTCGTTGGTGCATGAATTTTTTTTTCAAATTCGCACTACCACTACACGTGAAATCCTTCAGTAGTATCAGAGGCAGGTTGGACGTCTCATGACAATGGGCCTTCTTTTTATGCCTAGAGGTTTGGATTGGTTATGTCCCGACCCTTGATTCAAGTTTATGTAATTCGTCGGCGTATGAATTATGAGGAAATCATTTTTCTTCAATTTAAAATGATTTGGTTGAATCACGTTTTGGTTGTGTACTTTAACCTATCCATTGCTAGGGTTCAGGCTTTTGTTTGCTCGCTTTAGTATTCTTTTATTTTTTTCTGTTATCTCTGGAATGTAATTTTATTTGGGATGCATGTAATAATTAGAATGCCGTAAGTTAGGTTGTTTTTGTTATTCCTCCGTTCTTTAGAGGAATGCGAAGAGAAAAATTTAAGAATGTTTTCCTTCTCATTTTATCCACTTAAGCTAGTATCCTTGGATGATCATGAGTGTGATTCCAAACACTAGACATGGTGGAACATGTGTGAGCTTGGTATTAGGCCACGAGAGATTATATTTTTGTGAGGCACATTTTATTTTTTTCTTGTGGAAATACCGCGTTCACACCAATTGCCCAATAAAATGAGTTTTCGTAAACAGGATTTTCAAGATCTAGGCTTGAATATTTTGGGAAAAGGTTTTACTATTATTTATTTTTCCTCATCATGCAATAATATGTATTGAGAGTCATAAGAGTTAAGCATCACTTAAAAGGTTATGATCGGTGCCTTGTACCTACCTGGACAAGAGAATGGATGAGTCCACTTATTTGGAAAGGATCTCGTGTATGTCTATATTATTTTTGATATAGCAATAGCATTTTTTTTATTTATCATGAACTCTAAGTAAATATTGTTTCATTCTCTCTTTAATTTTAGAATCATGTCTACTCTCCCAAATTTTCTACGTTCCATGATTGATAAGAGTCCTCTTGCTAATGATGGTTCAAACTATTCTGGTTGGATCCTCAAGTTGAATATTGTATTGCGTTTGGAAAATCTCCAACAAATTCTGGATCGCCATTACCCAGGAGAGATGGAGAAAGACAAACCAACCGATGTTGAAAAGGAGGAACAAAGGAAATGGAATAAACAACGTGTTGTGCAGACGCTGATCTTGGCCAACATTGGCGATCAGTTGCAAAGGAAATTTCTTGATACTCCCGCTAAGGAAATAATAGCACAATTAGAAAAGATGTTCACTGATAGTGCTCGGAAAGAGCGCTATAAGACCACCATAGCACTCACAAGGTGCAAGATGATGGAGGGTGAATCTGTCTCGATGCACTTCCTTAAAGTGCAGGGCTATCTAGAGAAATTGGAGAAATTGAATTCTCAACTTCCTGATGACATAGCTGAGGATATCATACTGGGGTCACTTCCTTACTCATATAAGGATTTCATAATGCACTATCATATGTGTGAAAGGAAGATGACTATGAATGAGCTCCATAATGCCCTCAAAACAGCTAAGGTAGATATGGGCAAGACAAAGGCAAATTTTGTCTTAGCCGTTACGTCAAGTAGCAAGAAGCCCTTTAAGAATAAAGGCAACGTCGTAAACAAAACTGCTGGTAGAAACTCCTCTTTCAAAGGCAATAAGGGAGGAGCTCATGTGAGCAACTCCAAGGGAAGCAAAGTGAAGAACTCTCCATCTGCTGTCATCGAGTGCTTCCATTGTCATGAGAAAGGACACTACAAGATGAATTTCCCCAAGTACAAGCGTGACTTGGATGAAGGCAAGATTGAACGCAAACATCCCAAAGGTATACTTGTTATTGAATTGAATCTAAACCTGACCACTACTATCCTTGATTGGGTAATGGATACCAGATCATGTGCTCACTTAGTTTCTAATGTGCAATCACTAAGGGATAGGAGAACGCTCTCCAAAGGAGAGGTTGTGCTGAAGGTTGGAAATGGTGCAAGAATCTCAGCGGTTACTGTTGGCACCCTTGACCTTCATTTATCTAGTGGTTTATGTTTTGTTTTAAAAGATGTTTATCATGTCCCTTCTGTTTTAAGAAACATTATTTCTGTATCATGTATAGATGCAGAAGGCTTTTGTTTTGTGATAAATAATTCACAAATGACAATTGAGAAGGATGGTTTATTTTATGCAAATGCTTTCATTTCAAATGATTTGTATTTGCTTAATATAGTAGAAGATAAACATATATTAAATATCAATAACAAAAAGCTCAAAATATCTCATGTAAATGAGACACTCTTATGGCACCATCGCCTTGGTCACATAAACGTAAAACGCATAAGGAAATTGCATCAAGCCAATCTCTTGGACTCATTTGATTTTGATGCAATTGGGACATGTGAATCATGCTTAGCAGGTAAGATGACCAAGACACCTTTCAATAAGAAAGGTGTAAGAGCAAACAACTTATTGGAATTGATACACTCCGATGTATGTTGTCCAATGAGTACAAGTGCAAGAGATGGTTATAGGTACTTCATTATATTCACGGATGATCATAGTCGTTACGGCTATGTTTATCTCATGAAGCATAAAAGTGAATCCCTTGAGAAATTCAAGGAATACAAAAATGAAGTAGAGAGCCAGCTTGACAAGAGAATAAAGATTTTGAGAACTGATCGAGGAGATGAGTACTTGAGCAACATGTTCATTACTTACCTAAAGGAGTGTGGTATTGTACCACAACTTACTCCTCCTGGCACCCCGCAATGGAATGGTGTCTCCGAGAGGAGAAACCAAACCTTGCTTGACATGGTTCGTTCCATGATTTGTCAGACCGATTTACCTTTATATTTTTAGGGTCATGCGCTTCTTTCTGCCACTCTCACTTTAAACATTATTCCAACAAAGTCTGTTGACAACACTCCTTTTGATATATGGTTTGGGAAACTGCCTACTTTATCTTTTCTTAAGATTTGGGATTGCGAGACATATGTAAAACGTATGCAATCGACTAAATTAGAACCCAAAACTGACAAATGTTTCTTCATAGGATACCCAAGAGAAACGAAAGGGTATAGTTTTTGGCACAAGTCGACGAATACGTTATTCGTAAAGAAAGGTGCCACATTCTTAGAGAAAGATTTTCTTGAAAGAATTAAAGGATGTGAGCGTAGGATAACACTTAAGGAAACTCAAGAGGACCTACCAAGTTGTGATCATGAGTTGAATTCTGACATTCAAGATGATCACGAGATATCACATATAGTTCCTTTGCTCAGTGGGAGTGTGGGCCATCCACCTCCACAATTTCATGTTGAGGAGATTCACACTGTGCAATTAAACAATTACTTGACGCACGATGACATGAATTAGTTCCACAATCTATAATTGAAGAAATTCGAGAGCCTCAAGGTGAACCAAGTGAGCAGGCGGAACTAAGAAGGTCTACACGGGTGAAGAGAAAACACGACCTTTATATGGGTCTTCATGAAGTCTTAGTAATTGACACAGAAGACCCCCTGACCTATGAAGAAGCATTAGGAAGGATATATTCCAATGCCTGGCAAGAAGCCATGAGATCAGAAATGCAATCCATGTATGACAATCAAGTATGGGACTTGGTTGACCTTCCTATTAGAAAGAAATCCATTCCCAACAAATGGATCTTCAAGAGGAAGATTGACATGAATGACAACATGACGACTTACAAGGCAAGACTCGTGACAAAAGGTTTCAGTCAAATCCAAGGAATTGACTACGATGAAACTTTTTCACCGGTTGTAATGTTCAAAACAATTCAAATCATGTTGGCTATTGCAGCCTTCTATGATTATGAAATATGGCAGTTGGACATCAAAACAGCTTTCCTGAATGGAAAACTTGTTGAGGAGGTGTACATGATGCAACCTCAAGGTTTTGAAGATCGGAAAAATATCGAGAAAGTATGTAGGCTTCTGAGTGCCATTTATGGCTTGAACCAAGCATCGAGAAGCTGGAACAAATGCTTTGATGAAGAGATTAAAACTCTCGGATTCATTCAAAGCAAGGAAGAACCTTGTGTATACAAAAAGGTTAGTGGGAGTCACATCATTTTTTTAGTTTTGTACGTCGATGATATATTATTAATGAGAAATTATTTACCTTTAATGAAACAAACAAGAGACTCATTGAAAACCATCTTTTCAATGAAGGACATGGGACAAGCCCAATATATCTTGGGAATTAAGATATATAGAGATAGGTCGCGAAGACTCATTAGCTTAAATCAAAGTATTTATATTGACAAAATCTTAGAAAGGTTTCATATGGAAAACTCTAAGAAAGGAAATGTGCCAATGAAGACGTCTTTACAACTTGGCAGGTCTCAATGCGCCTCCACGCATAAAGACATTGAAAGCATGAAGAATGTTCCCTATGCTTCCGCTATAGGTTCCATCATGTATGCCATGACCTGTACACGACCGGATATTGCATATGCTCTGAGCATAACGAGCCGACATCAAGCTTCGCCAGGTCCTAATCATTGGACCGCTGTCAAAAATATTCTTAGGTATCTGAAAAGAACCAAGAATAAGTTTCTTATTTTGTTGGGCATAAAGAGCTAGCTATAGAAGGCTACACGGATGCTAGTTTCATGACAGATCCGGATGACAGGAGATCACAATCTGGGTTTGTTTTTCTTCTGAAAGTATTTTGTTACGCGGGACTTCATTGAGGAAGGCAAAATTGCACTTTAATGGATAGACACTAACAACAACACAGCTGATCCCTTCACTAAACCTTTATCTCAAGCCAAGGGCGAAATTCATTTCAAATCCATGGGGTTACACGACCATGGAGAGTGGCTTGATGAGTGATTTTATAGGTTGCTCTTTTTATTTTGTAATTTTCCTTTGAACAAAGCAACTTTAAAAATAAGTGGGAGATTGAAGGATGTGGTGTTATGAAAGTTGTTTTATTTTACTTATTTATTTAGTGTTCATGATACAAATATAGTGGTTGCATTTTGTTCCTTGATTGTATGACATATTTCATGTAAGGTTCAAGAAGATGCTCTTGGTCTTGAACCATAGAACATCGAATTTTATTATGTCACGTAGTCTTTCGTTATCCTCTCTTTCGTGGTATTCAAAGGGAACATTGACTACCGGGTCAAGATTGTCACATGGTTAAAGTACATTGGCATTCTATACATGTTGATAAATGTTATCGTTTAATCATGTGAGTATGTATGCGTTTGATTTCATACATATAGAGATTGACCACTTGTTGTAACATTATGTGGAATGTGTTTAGTGTCGTTAATGTTTACAACGTGTCTAATGTTTTGTAGATATAAGACGTGTAGATTTAGCGCATCAGTGTGAACAATGTGATTATAATTGAAGGCCATATTCTGATGGTGATATAAATTGTGATTCGTTGGCCACGCTTGCGCGTAAGAAATTTGCACATCGAAATATCGTCTGTCCCCAAATTTATTTGGGAAGTGATATGGTCGGGTCCCTTGGTAAAACGAGGTTGTAATGCATGCAAATAACTAAAGCAGATATGACTACAACTCGCTTGAGAGACCGAGAATGACAAATATGGTGCAGAAGAGACACGATCCTATTTTGCACTATATTCATAATATCACGCGACAAAGGTAGACACATGTCATAATATTTTGTTACCTTTCACCATGTTGTTGTGGCGACTACAATGCCTTGATAAAGCCTCTTATAGTCCATAAATATAAGTGTTATATTATAGCCTCGACGACATGGTTCCTCTGTAAGGTCACACCAAATGAACGGGTACAGTCTCTGTTTGACTTACTTGTGCGCTCGATTTCATACAGTATGCGATCGGGGTAACACAGTAAGTGCGCTTAGAGAATGTCGTCTTTTGACATTCTTTAGACCAAGACAAATGGTGTAATTGTGCGACTGTTGATTTATGGGATGAATTGATTCATCGCGTTAATTTTGACAGAATGGCAGCACAACTTCCTATTTCTATCAATCAAGTAACCTACGTGTTGTAAGGTTATGTTGCCATCAAAAGGAGGGTAGATCTCTGCGTGAGATCAAGGCCTTCGCTTATTAGATATACGTATACATTTATGTGTACAAGCTCTTGATCAATGGTTTTGATCAAGAGTTGATCTAGTTTTGATCCAAGGGTTGAAATAGTGAGATAGGGTTTCATAGATAAGGATATATAGGGTTTTTGTGAAGCATCAAAGGAGAGAGACTGGACAAAAAAAAACCCGAGCGGCGGTTTTGGAGCTCGGGAGAAGTGCGGCTATAGGAAATCGCAGGGCGATTCCTTTATCCTGCTCAGAATCGACGGGCGATTTTGCACCCGGCTAGGGCCACCCCGTCGATCTCCTCCAATCCATTTGAGTGCTCTTCCTTGTCTTGCTCCGGCCCCAACCTCGTGCTGGTAGAAGGCTCGGCCGCCCCCGAACCCTAGCTTTCCTGTGTGCAACCCGACGACATCCCACCTTGTCCTGCACTTCTCCTTGCTCATCTCTTCTTCCCGGCGACAAGAGTGGCTCAGCCACTAAGCGTCTCCGATAGCTTGAAGGAGGAGGTCTAGGTCTACTCTCTTCCACTCCCCTAATCAAGAGAGCGGATTGTTTTGACTGTAAGGGTTCAAGGTAAACCAAGAGGCGAGACATCGTCCTCATCGTTGTGGTGGAATCGTCAGCATCTTCTCCAACGCATTACCTCTTCCGCCTAGAGATCTCGTTCTCTAGAGGTATAACTTTCTAACCCCCTTTGTGATGGTTAGATGTGATGAGTTAGGTTCTTTGATTTCATAGCCTTGTTTAGGCCATTGTCATCAGACGCACGATCCTTATGTGTCGTTGGTGCGTGATTTTTTTTAAATTCGCACTACCACTACACGTGAAATCCTTCAAGACGCACCCAATACTAGGGATATCTTTACCTATTATGCAGGGGCATAATGAAAGGAACACCAAAACAAAATTTCTTCACATTGAATCTCATGACGAAAGATTTATGATCATCTTCACGTTGTGTAATGCTTCCCTTGCAAAAAATATATAATATGGGTCATGTCGGGACCCCACAACATTGAGTTACCACAATTTTAGCATTATAAGATGATACAAGAACTTTTCCTGATACCAACCATAAGTACACACAAGGGACACACTTAACAAACCACCATGAAGTTGTCCACATCTACATATGAGAGGTCCAGGATTATGTCCTTAAACACAAGAGTTCAAATCAACAATACATCATATCGAAACAAGAGTAGCAAATATACTAAGCTCGACATATAAGCCGAAACAATGTAAAAGAAAACTGTGAAGTAGTAGCAGGAGGAGCACTTCATGAGGCTTAGGCCTTTTTGGTTTGCAAGTTGACTTTAGTTTGCGATCCTTACCATGAAACCAACACATAAGAAGCGATATAATAAGGGTCAGCCAAGGATGAACAAAACTACGTAACAACAACCCTCCTCCCGGCCTTCCTAGCAGACCCTGGGGAATTACATTACCGTATAAGTCAACACTTCATATGCAAATGGAATAAAACGTATAAAAATCATAATTTGCCAACATTCTATATGTCACAGGCATCAATCACATTTCTACGTCAAATAAGAACTAAAGGAAGCATGCCAATACAATATGTATGCAACCCGAGTTTCACCCAAGGCATCCTATCACGTGTATGATACTAGGACATCATCATATATCATCATATCACATTAACACCAAGGTACTCACACCCCTAACATCATCCTAACAAATTCTATGAATTCTAGCTGAGACCCCACCCACACATAGATGCTCACACCATCAGGCTTGCACATCATCCTCACTATTCTCATCAGTTTGTACAAGCCATCTCAACTGATTCTAAGAACTTTAGCATAAACCCCACCAGTACATGGATGCTCACACCATCGTGTTTGTCCATAAGCATAACCATTCTCGTCAATTTCATATAAGAGGACTTGACTTGCCGGGATACCCTCCACACATGAATTCACACATTACATGCCTAACCAGCTGACCACAAAGAAAAAGTCACGTCTTAGCATACAAATGAATATCACAATACACCCAACCAATCACTATGCACAATCGTCCGCCTAAAACCAAAATTCTTTAACCTCACAAAAATTAGGTCGTTTAACGATGTCTTCATCACAATCTCATTTCTAGCATAAGCCCTAAATGCATATCAATCAACATCACTGAATCGGGCCACCGACAATGGGTTCGGGTTCGCACACCATGGATAATCCGCTAACAAAATAGATCTCTAATTCAAATCATGCTAGGGACGGACTCAATCAATCCTATGGTTCCCTTTGAACCAAGGCAACCCAAATCTCTCTCATTTGAGAGATCTGATTACAAAATTACAGAAAAAAAGACACTAAAATATAAGATGACATGCACATATCCAAAGATCGGAAGAAAAGATACTGTTACCTTATGGAATCTCTTCATTGCCATGAAAAACTCTAGAATCATGGATAAAAACGAGCGCCATCAAGCCTTCTCTGTGTTGCCAGTCTCGGATCATTGAATAGAGCTTCATCACCGCTATAATGGAGAAATTTCAGTATTCTTCCTCATCCACCCACTCTAGCTCACCCTAGCAGCAAAACCTACCAAGGAGTTAGAGATGGAAGATAAAATGGTCTCTTCTCCTTTTAGGATTCGCGAACAAATAGATCTGTGACCTTTGATCAAGTCCCAAAGAGATCTAGCGGCAATAAATCATAAAATAAAGAAAATGCTCACAATAGCTACTGTACCGCGAAAGATGTTACCACACCTCGGTATCACCCTTTAACTTAATTATTCTGTAAATACAAACCTCCCATCGACACAACCCCTGATCAACTCAGCAAGGAAAAGATAATGTCGTACGACCGTAGAGGTTACCACATGCGATATATCTAGTTGACACCTCTTACTGGCAAGCATCTCTCGTCGACATAGCCTATGTCAACATAACTAGTAAAACAAGCTACCATGCGGCAATAGAGGCTACCATGTCGTAGTATCTCTGGTCGACATTTCCTGTTGACATAACTTTTGCCGACATAGCCCTTGCCAACTGGACTGGGCAAAAAGGCTATCGCTGGCGGTAACTCCTACTACTTCGTGCTAGCTTTCTGGTACCACCTACCTAGGCATTTCAATTATTCACGCATAGAAAAAATGGGGTATTATACATTTAATCATTATTGAAATTCTTTGATTGTAAGGGTAGCTAACCACCTAGAAGGGGGGGGTGAATAGGTTTTTAGGTCTTTAGTATATCTTTTAACTTTAATAAGTTTCGGCTGTGAGGGGTGATTTACTTCCTATTGCTTTCAAGACATTCAGCCAGACGACACATCAATTTATAGTGGTTCCCTATATTATGGGTACGTCCACTGTCCCTCACCTTTCTAATAGTTTGTTAGACAAGGCCCCTTCTCAAGAACTCGTCTCCTAAGAGCTTACAACACGATCCCGCAGGACCACTCAGTCTCCTCCAAGATTTACAACTCGGGCTCAAAGCCTTATAACTCAGTGATCAGAAGATACATTTATGAGTGACATTGGCAGAACATACTGCCGGCGGAGAACTGGATCATAACACCTGTATCCTTTCTGAGTTGGACAATAGCCCAAAAAGATACATTTAATCGAGCGTGGTGACAGTTTGTCGTGACAAGAAGAAGGGGAATGAATAAATGCAGTGCACCCAAAAACACGAGGAGACAAAGGAAAAGGGTTCGCATCAGGATGCAAGATAGAAAAGGGAGTCTTCCCACTGATAACAGAGGACGGAACACGATTAATAAAAAAATAAGAGAGAAGAACTGCATGCCCCCAATAAGACTTGAGAACATGCATATGAGTAAGAAGACTCCGAGCCATATCTAGCAGATGACGATTCTTTCGTTCAGCAACACCATTTTGTTGCGATGTATAAGGGCAAGTGGTTTGATGAACAATACCATGATCCATACAAAACGATGTAAATTGATGACTAAGATACTCCTTAGCATTATCAGATCTAAGGATTTTAATAGAAGTATCAAACTATGTATAAATCTCATTATAAAAAGCAGTGAAAATGAAATATAGTTCAGAACGTTCGCGCAACAAATATAACCATGTACAACGGGAAAAATCATGAATAAATGTAACAAAATATAAACTACCCCTACCAACAGTTTGAATAGGAGCAGGGCCCCATATATCAGAATGGACAATATCAAACGGACGAGAAGAACTACGTCCTTTGCTGGCAAGAAAAGTAGAACGATGATGTTTCCCAAACTGACAAGCTTCACAAGGAAGAGAAGAATCTCCCCGCGGTAAATCAGGCAGAAACTGATAGAGGATCCGAGGAGGAGGATGTCCAAGCCAAAGATGCCACTGAAGTAGAGGATAGGAGGCAGAAAAGGCAGAAGAAGTATCAAGATAGAACAAGCCATCACTCTCATTACTAGTAGCTACCATCTCCTTGGACTGAGGAACCTGAAAAGCACAAGTAGAAGCAGTAAATATCGCTTCACAACCCAACTTCTTACAAAGAGCAGTAACAGAAAGAAGATTTCATGAAAAGTTGGGGACATAGAGAGTGTCCCAAAGCTGAAGAGGAGTAACAAGCACAATGCCAGACCCGTGAACCGGGGACGGAGAACCATCAGTAATAAGAACAGGAGGCAAGTGGTTACTCTTAGTAAGAGAAGAAAAAAAGCTGAGAATTCCCTGTCATATGATTGGTTGCATCGGAGTCAATAAGCCACCTACCCGTGATAGCTAACTGAGCAGCATAAGAAGTTGCAAGAGAAGTAGTGGACTTCTTGGCAGAATTAGTAGAAGTAGGATGAAGATGAGGGTGTTTGACCCAACAATGATCAATCAAGTGGCCAGTTGGGCCACAATGAGAACAGAGAAATTTCGAATAACCACGACTGCCTGTACGGCCACCCCGACCACCAGAATTATCATGACAGGCAGGACGAGCAACAATATCAGGAGAGGGAGAGGGAAGCAAAGGATGCTGAAGTAGAGAAGTAACAACAGAAATACGGGCAGCAGTAACATCGAGAGTCAGAGTGGACGCCTCGCCGAGAATATGTTGACGAATCATGTCATAGGAGACAAGGAGACAAAGCAAGTATCAAACCATAAGGAGCTCCTGAAAATGTTTTTCTTGCTCAGCAAGATCAGCAAAAAAGGAACGGTGTTGAAGAAGTTCAGCCCCAAGACTCTGGACCTCCTGATAAGCAGTAGTAGGAGTCATAAAAGGACGAGCAAAAAGATCCGCATATAAAGTATAGATGCGCGAAGTCTGAGCCCCCTTAGAATATAGAGCAGCAAGATGATTCCAAACAGCTTTGACAGTCTGATCATGTCTGATGACAGGAAGACATTCATCAGACAAACTGTTATCCAACCAAGTATGGACCAAGGCATCAGACATATCCCAATCATCAAAAGAGGGTGAGCAAACAGGAGGGGGGTCATCAGTCAAATGGGAGCGCTTACACTGAGAGCGTAAAAGAAAGACAAAAGATACACTCCAGTCAGGATAGTTTGGGCCTGTAAGCTTGGACACAGTACCCAAATTACCAGAAGCAGGCACAGTAGGAGAAGTAAGACCAAAAGGAAAAAAGAAGGTAGCAGAAGAAGATGGAGTGTCCATGAAGGTAAGGACAAGCCGCACAGGCAAGCAATCAAACCGCGCGAACAAGCAGGAAGCAAACCCGTGTAAACAGAGAAAGAAACCGCCCGGTCTCGGTGTCAACACACCAGCAACAGGAAAAAGACTGCGACCAAAAGGCGTGACCAAAAGAAGCAGAAATCGCCCGGTCTTGGTGTCAACACACCAGCAGCAAGAAAAGGCTGCGACCAAAGGCAGTACAAAAGGAAAGAATCCGCGTGAACAGAAAGGAGTACAAGAAACCACGTGAACAAGTCGCAAAAAACACGACCAGAAGATCGGGAGGGAAGTCGAAAGAAGGGAGGGAAAGGGAAACTGCGCGGTTAGAAAAAAACAAACTGCAAGAAGGCAGACAAAGAGAATGGAGCAAAGGAACGGTTTTCCTCTAATACCAAGTGAAAAATGAGAGAAAAATGGACAAGAGGTAAATAAACCGCAAATTTTATTGATCCAAAAAGGTAAGTAATAAATAGGTATGCCCCCTTATTTATAGAAAATGAGGGAGGTGAGAGAATACAACACACGATGTGGGACTAAATACAAGTCGCGTGGACTGAGCGGTTTGACATGCACAAACCGCTCACTACACAAAACATAACATTACATCCTCCGGATACAATAGAAGGCCGCCACTAACTGTACAAGACCGCCAGACAAGCCGCTAGCCACACCTGTGGATAGCCAACAGACCACAGTGCGGCTAACCACTAGGCTGAGGCCGCTGCAAGCCACTAAACCACATACTGCGGGTTACCACCAGACCGCAGAGAAGATAACCATAAGACCACTGATGTGGCTTCAATCATACCGCCATGAATTCACAAGATCACTACGGCTAACACCCTAACTGCAGCTACGAACTCCTGCCAGACTTGATGCAACCAAACTCTAGACATCCAACGCGACTTCATACAGGCAGCTGCGGCTACACCAAACCGCTGTTATTTACACCTAAACCGCTGTAGCGCCCACTGGTTAGAAAGTTGTGGCTTCCACTAAACAAACATCCCAATAGCTCGCTGAGATATACTGCTAGAAGGTTGTCAGGATAGACCGCGGCGTCTTGTTCAGCTAACCGCCCAAACTAAGTTCCAACACAACACGATCCCGCAGGACCACTCAGTCTCCTCCAAGACTTATAACTTGGGCTCAAAGCCCTATAACTCAGTGATCAGAAGATCACCTACCTCAGGCTAAAGGCCCCACCACTCCGGTTAGGAGGACAACCCTACACTCAGATTCTTAACAGAATCCTACCACTAAAATTCACTCTTGAACCCTACCTCAGATCTATAATAGATCCTACAATCTTAGCCTTTATAACATAGGCTTAGAGCTCAGATCCAAAAGGATCTTATAGAGAGAATAAGGTTTGATGTTGATTTGACACAAGAGAAATTATCTCAGTGTCTTTCCCCTTCTGTCCTGAGAAAAATCAGTCCAAATTTCTTCTTCATAGCTCCAAAGAATAATCTTCAGGATTTGCTCAGCTTGGGCTGTTAAGTGGCAGCTGCTAGGGTTAGCCTTTGATGCTCCTTCTTTCTAGCTGTTGATGATGAAGACAACAACGACTAACAGGAAGAACTTTTAGGTCGATCGATTAGAACTTCTGCTTCTTGTCTCGACAATAATGGCGAGGAAGACGATGAAGATGTTCCGCTTTTCGAAAAGACAAAGCCCTAAAAGTTAATTCGATTATACAGATTTCATTCCTTTTATCTTCCGCCGTGGAACGACTTTCTTGACTTGTGGGCCCAGCTTTAATTGTTGATTTATAGCCTTCCTTTTATATAATATATCATAAAGTTGGCTATTGGCGCCATCAGTGGTGGATTCCAGCTTTCCCGCAATGAGTTTGAATTCCGTTGACTTTTGTTGACTTTGGCTGACGTGAGCATCTGTTGACTTAGCCAAATTCTCAGTTCCATCCCAGGCGTTGAGTGCATTGAGTGAACTGGCTTCACTTAGTGCATCTGGACTTAGCCAAATTCTCTTCACCATCAGGCGTTGAGTGCGTTAAGTGAACTCGTTTCACTCAATGCCTCTGGACTTAGATAATTCCTCTGCCTTGCTTGGGTGTTGAGAGCGTTAGTGAATGACCTTCACTCAATGCTTTTTGACTTGGCCACTCTTTCTGTGCGGCTAGGCGTTGAGTGCATTGAGTGAACCTTCATCACTCAATGCTCCTTGACTTAGCCGCTTCATTGATTTCCTATCTTCATGCTGAGACGTTGAGTGAACTGACTTCACTCAATGCTTCTATACTTAGCCGCAATTCTGAAATCTGGGAGCTTGTTGAAGCGTTGAGTGAACTGGCTTCACTCAACTCCTCTGGACTTAGTCGATTTCTGTCTTCTTTTTTCTTAGGCTTTGACTGCAGTAGCATGACTCAACGCTTCTGCTCAACTAGCATTGAGTGAACTGGCTTCACTCAACGCCTGTGGACTTAGCCACAATATTGTCTATGTAACCTGCTGGGCTTTGACTGTCCTGTCTTTACTCAGCGCTTTTGCTGTCTGGTGTTGAGTGAACTGTCTTCAGTCAATGCCTGTGGACTTAGCCGTAATATTATCTCTATAACCAACTGGGATTTGACTGTTCTGTCTTTACTCAACGCTTTTGTTGTCTAGAGTTGAGTGAACTGGCTTCACTCAATGCCTGTGGACTTATGCGATTTTTCAGCCTTTCCAGCATCCATCTTTGATATCTGGCGCTGAGTGAACTGACTCCACTAAACGCCTGTGGACTTTGATAGATTTCTGTCTCTCCACTCCTATACCTTATGGCCACCTGTCACAACCACTTGGAATACCTGTCCAACCTGCATGCATGAACTTAAACATACATCAAATACAACTATGTATATACCAATTACTTGTTTGACTTCTACAAATCTGGGATATTGTGAGCAATGGACCCAAGAATCTCCCTCTTATTTGAAGAAGTCAAAACCCTCAAATAGAATTCTTAGTCAATGATATACACTAACATATGCAGTAGAAAAAACAGTAAATTGGCAAACTTAACACCATATAACAAGATTGTCAAGTTACATGTTACCACACTTTCTTTGCCTGCAATGTGATGATGATCACTTGCAACTTCCCCTATTTTGCTGCTTCCTTTGCTTGATCATTGCCTTCTTCCCAATAATCTCCCCATTTACCTTACATATAGGGTGATCATTACTACTCCCTGCTCCCCCTATTTTGCTGCATAGCCTTGATCCCTTCCTTCTCCCACTTTTTTACTTCTGTAAAATAGTCAGGGGGGAGGGGTGCTGGCCTCTGATTATCTTCTATCCCTTTTTGATTTCAGATAATCAACTGCTGCATCTTTTTGTTCTCTACAAGAAGCTGAACTTACTGCCCCTCAATTGGAGCATCTTTTATCATCCTTTCTGATAGACTCTTGAACCATTTGGAGAGCTTGATACCACTAAATGTATTTTCATACTGCAAGTAGTTGTACAACCTGCAACAAAGACAGTATGAGGAGCATCTGAAGCTAGACCAATTTCAATATACCCAAATTATACTTAAAGGTGTTGAAATTTGCTTCATCTAGTGGTTTAGTGAAGATGTCAGCCACCTACTTGTCTATAAGGACAAACTCAAGACTGATATCATCAAATTCCACATGCTCTCTTATAAAGTGATGCCTAATCTCTATATGTTTAGTCCTGCTATGTGAGATAGGATTCCTAGCTATAGAGATTGCACTAGTAGAATCACAAAATAAAGGACTTCTACTTATCTGGAGTTATAATCCTGGAGTTAATGCTAGATCCACAATAACTATGCACAACAGCTCCCAGCAGCTATATATTCTAACTCTGTAGTTGAAATTGCAACACTTGTTTGCTTCTTGCTGCTCCATGACACTAGTTTTCCTCCAAAGAGCTGACAGGTTCCTGAAGTGCTTTTCCTGTCCTCTTTGCAGCCTGCAAAATCTGCATCTGAATAGCCTGTTAGTTCAAAATCCCTATTTCTAGGGTACCATAGGCCAAGATCTGGTGTGTCCTTAAGATACCTCAAAATCCTCTTAGTAGCAGAGTAGCGAGATTCTTTAGGGCATGCCTGATACCTAGCAAAAACACATATAACATACATGATGTATGGCATACTTGCAGTAAGGTATAAAAGGGAGCCAATTATCCCTCTATACAAAGTTTCATCAACAGGTTTCCCTGCCTCATCTTTGTTTATAGGCATACTTAACCTCATGAGAGTTTTCATGGTGGAGGCATTCTCCATACCAAACTTTTTGATCAACTCCCCGGTGAATTTAGACTGGGATATGGACAAGCCATCATTAGTCTGTCTTACTTGGAGGCCCAAGAAGAACTTAAGCTCACCCATATTGCTCATCTCATACTTTCCTTGCATAAGTTTGGCAAAATTCCTGCAAAGGTTATCATCAGTAGATCCAAAGATTATGTCATCAACATAAATCTGGACTAGGATGATCTTGCCCTTAGATTCCCTTAGGAATAGGGTCTTGTTTATCTTCCCCCTTGAGAATTTGTTCTCAATGAGGAAGCTAGATAAAGTCGCATACCATGCTCTAGGGGCTTGCTTTAACCCATATAGAGCTTTCCTAAGACTATAAACAAAATCAGGTGAGTTAGGAACAACAAAACCTGAAGGCTGTTCAATATAAACCTCTTCCTTTAAGTCACCATTCAGAAATACTAACTTCACATCCATCTTGTAGACTTTGAATCTTTGGTATGCAATATATGCAAGGTATAGTCGATGTCTTCCAATCTGGCTACTTGGGTAAAGGTTTGATCAAAGTCAATACCTTCTTCTTGCTTGTATCCTTTAGCCACCAGTCTAGCATTGTTCTTAACTATAATGTCATTTTCATCAAATTTGTTCTTGTAGATCCACTTGAATCCAATGAAATTATGTCCTTGTGGTATGGGAACCAACTTCCAGACCTTATACCTCGTAAACTGGTTCAGTTCCTCTTGCATTACTACAATCCATAACTAATCTGTGTTGACCTCTTCAAATCTCTTGGGCTCAATCTATGATAGGAAATTAGAATACAAAGCTGTATTCAGACTTTTACTCCTTGTCACTACTCTTTGACTGACATCACAAATGATCTGGTGTCTTGGATGATCCCTTAGATGCTTGACTACTGTAGGCAATCTTGCTTCAGCTTACTGATCTTCATTATCTTCACTTTGTTGATCATCATCCACAACCTGTGTGCCTTGTGCTTCCTCTGGAATACACACTCTGTCAGATTCATCTCGAACTAATGGAGCAGCCTCCTTGATAGTCAGCTTGTCCATCATCAACTCAGTACCTACGGGACTAGAAGAGGAGCTTGACAGCTCACTATTAATCATTGTGGACTCATCAAAAACTACATGAATAGACTCTTCTACAACTTGATTTTTCAAATTATAGATCCTATAAGCTTTGCTATGATTGTTGTACCCAACAAAAATCCCTTCATAAGATTTAGCAACAAACTTAGTCACATAGGAATTTCCATTATTTAGCATATAACACTTACTACCAAAGATCCTGAAATAGCTCAGGTTTGGTTTTTTGCCCTTCAAGATCTCATATGGAGTCTTCTTGTGGCTTGTGATGATAGAAGCTCTATTAAGGACATGACATACAGTATTAACTACCACAACTTAGAAGTATTCTAGGAGAGATATATCACTCAACAAGATCCTTACAATTTCTATGAGAATCTTATTGTTTCTCTCAACAATCCCATTTTGCTGGGGTGTTCTAGGAGAGGAGAATTCTTGGTGAATCCCTTGCTCTTCATAGAATCTTGTCATGCATTCAGACTGAAATTAAGTCTCATGGTCACTTCTAATTTTGACCACAGTACTGTTAAATTCATTTTCAATTTGCTTTATAAATGTCTTGAAGACATCAGGGGTTTCAGACTTCTTCCTAAAAAAGAAAACCCAAGCAAATCTGGAAAAGTCATCAACAACCACAAGAGTGTAGACTTTCCTACCTACATTATGAACAAACATAGGACCAAACAAGTCTATATGCAGGAGGTATAAGCACCTCACTGAGTCTTTGGTCCCAATGCCCTTGAAGGAGGTCTTGGTCTGTTTGTCCTTTTGGCATGCAGAGCAGATACCCTCCTTAGTGCACTTCATCTTAGGACCATTCCTAACTAGCTCTTCACTAAAGAGCTTGCCTATGGTTTTATAATACAGATGAGCTAGCCTCTTGTGCTACTGGACACAGTATGAGGTTTTCTTATATGCAACAAGACATACAGGGGAGTCTATATCTAAACATAGACAATTTAAATAATAGATGTTCTCACTCCTAGTGCCTGTCAAGATGACCTCTTGGTCACTTGACCTCTTAATCTGGCACTCATCCTTGTGGAATGAGGTGACATAGCCTAGATCACATAACTGACTTATGTTTATTAGGTTATGTTACAAACCTTCTATATAAGCCACTTTGGTGATAATGACTATGCCATTAGTGATCTTACCATACCCTCTGGTGACTCCTCTATCTGAACCACCAAAGATAACTTTGGGTCCATCCTTCACTGGAGTATACTCCTTCAGATTACTCCTTGTTCCAGTCATGTGTCTGGAACAACCACTATCCAAGTACCATATAGGGGTATGGGCACTTGGACTAACCTGCAAAGCATATTTACTTTACCTTAGGACCCCAATATTTATAGGGTCCTTGACGTATGTCAGTCTGAAAATGAACATAACCACCATGCATTTTTTCTGACTGGTAGACTGAATTTAGTTCTGGCAACACTTGGATTATGCCACCAATCTATGACATAGTGACCCACTTTGCCATAGCACCAGCACTCATGAATGTTGTACCTTCTTTTCTGAGCTGGTCTGCTAGTTGTGCTGACAATAACTCTCTGTCTAGAAGGAACGTCAGCAACCTTTTTCAGGTTCCTTTTAGCTAGGATATGGCTGAAGGTAAGTCTTCCAATAGACTTATTTGGCCTGCTCTGAATGCCATCTCCAACAGTCTTCTTTGCAAAAGACATGCTCTTGACAGCATCAGAAATAGCCAAATCAGGCTTGCTGATAGACTGATCCTTCGTCAGATTCTTTGCTGGATGGCCCTGAACTTTGGCTGCAACCACATTCTTGAGAGTGGGGGCTAGAGCACCAAAGACAAATGGTCCATGATGGGCCATTTGTATTTCTTCATGGGCTGCCTTGAAGTCACTCATCCCCATTCCTCTTCTCCTTCCATTGGAAGGTACACTTGTATTCTTTCAGGAAGAATTCTCATTCTTCCAGTGACCATACATGGAGTCCCGGTCATATATGTTAGAAGGGAGTACTACCCTTTCAAAGGCAATGAGGCTGAACTGGAGCTTTTCCCTTTCCTTTGAAAGGGGCAGCTCTTGTGTTTCCCTTGAATCCTAATCCCTTCTTGTTTCTCTAAGAGGAGAAGGAGTCAATAATGGGAAACACAGACTTTGGCTTAGAATAACTAGCTACAATTCTCTTATCCCTTTGTAGTTTTTCTTCTAGATCCCTAATAAGGGCATTCTTGTATTTTATGGTGCCTATCTGCATAATAGTAATATTTTTCAGCTGGCTAACTTCCCTAATTTTCTATTCCAATAAGGTTGCTGACTCAGAATGCTGGTAAGCAGTAAGCTATAGAGATGCAATCTCCTGAGCCTACTTTCTAGCCATCAACTTACTCCTTTTTAATGCCTGTAGAAGTTCACCATACTTATCAATCAATTGATTGATATCTTCCTCAGATTCTGAGCCATCTTCATCACTTGATGAAGTAGCACTAGAATTGAGACTTATCTCATAATCTGACTCAGAAGAAGAACTAGATAGAGATTGTACCTTTTTTGGTCAAGGTTGATCCTGGCAAGATTCTTCCTCAAACATTTCCATCCGCCCAATGTAGACTTCTTCTTCGGATTCTAATGGAGAAGAGTCAGTCTAGCTCTTCTCCTTCTTTGCCATGAAGGATTTCTCCTTCTTTCTCTTTTGATGGTGGTGTTTATTCTCACCATCCTCCTTTCTTTTGACTGAGCAACCAATAATTATATGCCCAAGTTTGCTGCAGTAATAACAAACCACTTTAGTAGAAATCTGTTTACCAGGTTTAAAACCATACCTGTCCTCCTTGGAGGATTTATTCTTTCCCCTGTAGTAGTCCTCCTTGTGATGAGAGGAGGAGGAGGGCCTGCTCCTCCACTGGTTTCTCTTCATCAGCTTCATAAACTGCTTAGAGAAGGCAGCAAACTCCACATCATACATGTGGCAGTCTGATGTGCATGTCTCTGAACTTTTTGAGTCAGACTCAGCAGCCCTCCTTGGTGGAGAAAGAGTCTTTCCCCTACTTCTTCTTGTGGCTTCAGCTTTGAAGGCCATAGTCTTTTCTCTGGCCTTGGACTTGCTATTTTTCTCCTCCTCCTTCCTGACAGTCATCTGCATTTCATAAGACAGCAACTTCCCAAATAGAGTTGGTGGAGGGTTATCTGCCAGCTTTGCCACTTTCTTGATGACACAAATCTTAGTGTCCTAGTCTCTAGTTAGAGACCTTAGGAACTTATCATTAAGATCATAATTACTGAATACCCAGCCATAGGTCCTTAGCTCATTAACTATTCTAAAGAATCTTTCATATCAGCTGGCTATGCTCTCTTCCTTGGACTGCCTGAAGGCCACATACTCTTGATTGAGCATGAACTTCCTGTCACCTCTGACCTCTTCAGTGCCCTCCATGTAGACCACCAAAGTGTCCCACATCCCTTTGGTTGTCTTGCAATGCACCAGATTCTGAAAGGTGGAGTCATCTATGGCACTAACAATAATATTTTGTGCCCTCTTGTCCAGGGTGGTAAGAATGACCTCATCCTTAGTCATTTCTGAGTATGTCTTTGGTGTGTGGACAGTTACATCCAGATCTGAGACTTTCATAGGGATAAAAGGTCCCTTTTTGACAGTGACAAAGATCCTTGAGTCAGATGCCTCCATGAAGAGTCTGACCCTCTCCTTACAAATTCCAAAGCCTTCCTTTCTGCATATAGGAAGCTTCATGGAACGAAGCTCCTTATGGTTCTCTCCTGAACCCATAAGCAAACTCTGACTGCTACCATTGGAGATCTACTCAGACGGTTAAGTCTTTCTTGAGCAACCTCACTCTGATACCACTTGAAAGTCTTTGATTGCAAGGGTAGCTAACCACCTAAAGGGGGAGGGGTGTGTGAATAAGTTTTTAAGTCTTTAGTATATCTTTTAACTTTTATTAGTTTAAGTTGTGAGTGGTGATTTACTTCCTATTGCTTTCAAGACATTCACCCAGACGACATAATAATTTATAGTGGTTCCCAAGATTATGGATACGTCCATTGTCCATCACCTTTCTAACAGTTTGTTAGACAAGACCCCTTCTCCAGAACTCGGCTCCTAAGAGCTTACAACACGATCCCGCAGGACCACTCAGCCACCTCCAAGACTTATAACTCGGGCTCATAGCCCTACAACTCAGTTATCATAAGATCACCTACCTCAGGCCAAAGACCCCACCACTCAGGCTGGGAGGAAAACCCTACACTCAGATTCTTAATAGAATCCTACCACTCAGATTCACTCTTGAACCCTACCTCAGATCTATAACAGATCATACAATCTCAGCCTTTATAACACATGCTTATAGCTCAGATCCAAAGGATCTTATAGAGAGAATAAGGTTTGATGTTGATTTGACACTAGAGAAATTATCTCTGTGTCTTTCTCCTTCTGTCCTGATAAAAACCAGTCCAGATTTCTTCTTCACAGCTACATAGAATAATCTTCAGGATTTGCTCAGCATGGGCTGTGAAGTGCTCGCAGATAGGGTTAGCCCTTACTGCTCCTTCTTTCTTGCTGTTGATGATGAAGACAACAATAGCTAACATGAAGAAATTTCAAGTTAATCGATTAGAAGTTCTGCTTCTTGTCTCAGCAACAATGGCGGGGAAGACGATGAAGATGTTCCTCTTTTCGAAAAGACAAAGCCCTAAAAGTTAACTCGATTCTGCCAATTTCATTCCTTTTATCTTTTGTTGTGCAACGGCTTTCTTGACCTATGGGCCCAGCTTTAATTGCTGGTTTATATCCTTCCTTTTATATAATATATCATACAGCTGGCTATCGGCGTCGTCAGTGGTGGATTCCAGCTTTCCTGCAATGAGTTTGAATTCCGTTGACTTTTGTTGACTTTGGCTGATGTCAGCATCTGTGGACTTAGCCAAATTCTCAGTTCCATCCCAGGCGTTGAGTGCATTGAGTGAACTGGTTTCACTCAGTGCATCTGGACTTAGCCAAATTCTCTCCACCATCAAACATTGAGTGCGTTGAGTGAACTGACTTCACTCAACGCCTCTAGACTTAGACAATTCCTTTGTCTTGCTTAGGAGTTGAGAGCGTTGAGTGAATGACCTTCACTCAATGCTTTTTGACTTGGCAAAACTTCCTGTACTGTCATACATTGAGTGCATTAAGTGAACCTTCATCACTCAACGCCCCTGGACTTAGCCGCTTCACTGATTCCTGCTTTCTTGCTGAGGCATTGAGTGAACTGGCTTCACTCAATGCTTCTGTATTTAGCCGTAATTCTGAAATCTGTCAGCTTGCTGAGGCGTTGAGTGCGTTGAGTGAACTGGCTTCACTCAATGCCTCTAAACTTAGTCGATTTCTGTCTTCTTTCTTCTTACGCTTTGACTGCAGCAACATGACTCAAGGCTTCTGCTCAACTGGTGTTGAGTGAACTGGCTTCACTCAACGCCTATGGACTTAGCCATAATATTGTCTCTACAACCTGCTTGGCTTTGAATGTCCTGTATTTACTCAGCGCTTTTGCTATCTAGCGTTGAGTGAACTGGCTTCACTCAATGCCTGTGGACTTAGCCACAATATTGTCTCTACAACCACCTAGGCTTTGACTATCCTGTCTTTACTCAGTGCTTTTGTTGTTTGGCATTGAGTGAACTGGCTTCACTCAACTCCTGTAGACTTAAGGCGATTTTCAGCCTTTCCAGCATCCTTCTTTGTTATCTGGCATTGAGTGAACTGGCTTCACTTAACGCCTGTGAACTTAGACAGATTTCTGTCTCTCCACTCCTCTACCTTGTGACCACCTATTACAACCACTTGGAATACCTGTCCAACCTGCATGCATGAACTTAAACATACATCAAATACAACTATGTGTATACCATTGACTTGTTTGACTTCTACAAATCTGGGACATTGTGAGCAATGAACCCAACAATTATAGCAAAAGGTATTTGGTCATCTTCACGACATATCACCATTATGGGTGGTGTGGGTCCTCACCGCATCAAATCTTAATCGACCTTTGGTATTTATCTTGATGACTGCTTTAATGAGAAGTATCATTGGTAAGAAAATTTATGATTCCTACTACTCCAATAGTAGATCACGGACACCAAATCTCTTTGAGATGGTCCTATTAGTTTGTTTAAGGTGATAATATCACTTGATAAGTGAAGTATAACCACCAGAGTGTATGCCTCGAACACATACACTCGTACTAAACTCTTCCCTTTAGTCATTTTGGGTATTCTCATATTATAACCAAATTTATACATGAGGTCAATTTTAGATTAGGATATGCCACGAAATCGTCTTGGTAAGTCAAACCAAAGTGGTGTCCTAGTTGGGTTGGACTAACTCATTGATTAATGGACTATTTTGTGTGATTTCACACATGGACACACCATTGCTTCCATTACTTTAGTTTGTCCACAAACTAATGCTCGAGCACGACCAAGGGAGATTTTATGCTCAGTACCGCCGTCTTATGGTGACACTAACTCACGAGTTAGTAGCCACCGCACGAAGCCGATCCTTCTGTCAAGTACGATCATATCTTACGACCAATAAGAAAAAAAGTAAATTGTAAAAACAAGTCCACAAATCACAGAACATATATATGGAGATATGATTCACAAATGAGTACAAAATTAAAGAGTGAGGGCTTATGTCTGGTACATGTCCAAATGAAAGTAGAGTGATGGAGTGTGTACTTTACTTTCATTTGGACATGTATCGGGCAAAAGCCCTCACTCTTTTATTTAGTACTCATTTGTGAATCATATGTCTATATATGTGTGTTGTGATTTGTGGACTTGTATTTACAATTTACTTATTTTCTCATTAGTCATGTGATATGATCATACTTGATGACAATATCAGCGTCGTGCGGTGGCTACTAAACCGTGAGTTGGTGTCACCGTAAGGCGGCGATTCTTGACATAAAATCTCCCTTGGTCGTGCTCAATTACCGGGAGGGGGAATTTTACAAACTGGAATCACTTGAAAAATTGATCATAAGAGAAAGATGTCCACAAAAACACTGGGTTACCCTGCTCGAGCATTAGTTTGCGGACAAACTAAATTAGCAGAAGTAATGGTGTGCCCATGTGTGAAATCACACAAAATAGTCCATTAATCAATGAGTTAGTCCAACCCAACTTGGACACCACTTTGGTTTGACTTACTAAGACGATTTCGTGGCGTATCCTAGTCTAAAATTGACCTCAGGTATAAATTTGATTATGATATGAGAATACCCAAAGTGACTAAGGGGAAGAGTTTAGTACATGTGTATGTGTTTGAGTCCTATACTTTAGTGGTTATACTTCACTTATTAAGTGATATTATCTCCTTAACCAACCTAATAGGACCATCTCGAAGAGATTTGATGTTTATGATCTAATATTGGAGTAGTAGGAAGCATACATTTTCTTACCAATGATACTTCCCATTATAGTTTATATTAAAGAAGTCATCAAGACAAATACCAAAGGTCGATTAAGATTTGGAGAGGGGTTGGGGTGCATGGTCTGCAGACCTATTGAAGCTGAACCCTTTCGAGCGTGATGCTGGGGGGGCCGACGGTCATCCTTTCGAGCATGGTGCTGGGGAGGTCGTTACACACAAAGTCTAAAAGACTTTCAAATTATACAATCACGATTAATTTATCCTAACAAGGGTGTTGGACGCTAACTATGCTCTATTGGATCTTACGATGCCCTTAGAGGGCGGGTGGGTGAATAAGAGCTTTATGAAATTTTAATTCTTAAGTGAAAATATTAGAGTTAATTAATGAAGTTTCAGAATGTTTTATAGGAAATTATATTTTTACATCTAAAAAAATATTATATTAAATATTACTTTTTAGGAAATTGTATAATTCAATATTCCTCTACTATCGTTTGTGATATCACTTTGCTCGGTGCTAAATACGGATATTGAATTCTAAGAGTATATTCTAAAAAGCAGTTTGCAATATATTTTACTTTAATGCTTTTGTTAGAGAAAATAAGATTTAAAATATTTTATGACATGAAAATAAAAACAAGATAATGGGACAATAAATGATATGATTTTATTTCTTAAGAAATTGATCATAAAATATTTGATATCTATAACGCTAGAAATCGAGGTGAATAGAAAATCCCTTTTTGATGATACACCGGTCCTTCTTCCAAGGACCGGCTGGTTATAATCTATCTTATCCCAGATATGATCTTTAGCCTCTCCCGAGATCTAGTCTAGACCTAGTCACTGTACACAAGGCGGAGAATTTCCCCCTAAGCCACACAAGGACCTAGTCGCCACAACAAGGCAAATTTCCTACGGAATCTTTCCCAAGAATTTCGACGTTCTTCCCGAATGACTTTTTTTCTCCCGATACAAAAAGATAAAACAAAAGAGATTACAAGATAATAAAAAGTAAGAGAAACTCCCCAAAGATTTCTAAAGGCAAAGACATTGGCGGTGTTGACGTCAGAGTTCTTGATGCATTCGCCCTTCGTGTTTAATGTGCGTTGTAGCCCTTCTCCTTCAGATCTTCGTATTTGCACAAAAAGATTTCTCTTTCTATCTCTGGAGACGATCCTCTCTCAAAAGAATCAGAGTTCTGGCTTAATGGAGGAGGAATCACTACTTCAGAAGATATCTCTCTCGAATGCACGAAGTTTTTATCCTTTTATAGAAAAATCGCTATCGCCGGACGATATCTAGCTATCATAGGCGATATCTTCTCAAGCTGCCACGTGTCCTATACTGTGATGATCGTGCCAGTTGAAAATAGACGTGTTTGGGTTGTGGGGTTATCGCGGGGCGATAACCACTATCGCCTGGCAATAGTGCCGAGTAGTGCGTGTCATGGCGATCATGCGGGACATTGCTTTCGTCATACTGACGTCATTTTCACTATCGCCTGACAATAGTTGCTATCTATAGAGATATCTCCTCTTCACTTTTGCCATCCGAAACTTTTTCAGATTGTATATGACTTCGTTCTCATTCCGTAATGGGGTGACACGTTCCGTAACTCTTCCCGGATTAAAAGTTATGGTCGTTTTAAGTTTAGCACACAAAACTCGTCATTTTGTTTTTTATAAAGTGTACACACCCTTGGATTATGCACATGATCGAGGAATTGTTTTTTCATTCAACTTATACAATCTGCACACTCTAAACACACAAAAGATTAGTTCAAATACATCACAGTATTTGTTATTCTCAAACCAAGAGACGCGGAACGCATGCTCCAACATGCTCTAGTAACCACTGCAATACAATAATTCAATATCGCCATCTTAGTGGCCTCAGTCGTCAGACTACCTGAGAGATGTTAAGATTCTTCCAATAACCCTGTCTTCACATACGATACGACGATTAAGAGGAGTACTATCTGGTAACACAAATTAGGAATTTACTTAAATGCAATCATTATACTACATCATCGAGTTGAGTTTGCGATCACGAATAGGCTTAACACACCATATAACATTCATAATCAAACATCAGATTTCTAATCCAATTCATGTCTGGGACGCAATCCCACGCCCTAATGTTCTAGAAAACCAAAGGTGGTCATTCTTTCACTAATCAGTGATAAAAAAATTCATCATATATAAAACAATTGAGGTATAAAACACGCAAACAGTCCTAAGACATGAAGAAAGTGCTGGAACATGCGTTTCTGCATCTCTCAAATTTGATAATACCAAATTTCAAGTTATATTTGATCATACATACTTTGAGTATAATGTGCAGGTTTACATGTGTGAAGTGTACATGTGTGAAGCTTTTTGGAAGGTTGTGTCGAGTGCAAGTCGACGTAACTTTGATAAGAAATTGATGCAGGAAAAAAAACGTAGAAGAAGTTGTCGTTGTGTCGAGATGAAATCAACGCAAGTAGGAGAAGTCAACATTGCATCTGAGTTCATGTCGAAACATGCCAAACAAAGTTGATGGAGGTAGGAGAAATCGATATTGCATCGAGTTCATGTCGACACAAGCAAGAGAAGTCGGCGTTGCGTCGAGTTCATGTTGATGCAAACCAGATGAAGCCGCATACGTCGAGTTTGATTCGACGCATGCGAGTTCTTTGCGGGAAGTTTTTGGAAGGACATCTGACACCACCTTTTAGCGATAGCGTTTTTGGAAAGGGTTGTTTGTCGTACCTGCTGTAGAGAGCCACCATCCAAGGAGAAGACATCTTTCCCTCTTGCACAAACAAAGAAGATTTCTGGAGAAAGAATATTAGAATGAGATTATAAAGATGATCGCTTGCCCAAGGAACAAGAATCAAAAGCACCGATCGCTTGTTGCCTCCAGAGATATAATTTTGAGGGAGCAAAATTTCTTGAATCTAATTTTATTTTTCTATTATATTTTTCTCTTGTAATTAGCGTCTGACAAATCGACTTGGGAGGTCATCTAATTCCTGGGAGGAATTTGTGAGAAATCGATCTAGGAGGTCGTCGAATTTATGGGAGAAAATTGTGAGAAATCAACCTGGGAGGAATCTGTGGAAATCGTCTTGTGAGGACATCTAGATCCGAGAGATCTAGTAGGCTCATCGATCTTCTTAGGAAGAAGGGAGAGAGAAATCCGGTCCTAGAAGAGGGTTGGTATAGAAACCATAAGTCTTTTGATTCACCGCCTACGATCTCCGACGTCATGGAGATCTAGTCTAAATTTTTTAAACACTACTTTGATATTCAATAAAATCATATTTGTTTGTTTGCTCTTAAATTATCTGTGTTTACTGCTAAAAGTTTGATTTCATATGTGTTCGTGCGATGATACAATCTTCAAAAGCAAAGATCAAAATTTCAGTGGATATTTCCGGCCTTAGTTATATCACCTGGCGATAGCTATAAAGAAATTGCTCCTTGTTTCAGAAGTATTTTTTAATCTCCAGTATGTGTCTACAAACCTAATTCACCCCCCCCCCCCCCCCCTCTAAAGTTGGCCACTAGATCCAACAAAAAGAGTTGTTACCCGTGAAGTTATCTACGGCTCCATGAAACCTTGAATGATGCAGTGGAGAATGATCAGAAGAAGGAGATCTTGGATTCCATGACCTGGGTTCTTCGATTGGACCTTTGAAGATCCAATAATGACAAAGTTTCCCTCAACCTCCGCTTATCCCTCTTTTTTCGTCATATTCCACTCTAACCAGCCAAAACGGTGGAAAATGAAGTCCAAAATCCCAAAACCATTCTTTTAGGGAACGAGGAAGTGATTTTGGTCGATGGTTTGAGATCCATGACTCGAATTAGAACTTAAAATGTGAGTTCACGTAGGTCGTATAATCATGCATTCGATGTGCATGGTCGTGCACAAATTTTGTTATCTGCAACTCAATTTTTGCACGATAGGGCCCACAATCATGCGTAAAGGAGCATAATCACAAATAGAACACTAATTTTTTGCACTTCTACTCTGTGCAGAAATACACGGTCCTGTGATATTCAATTCATTATCATGCATGAAGGAAATTTCACTTTTTTTATTTGTGTTTGACTCGATGAACTCTCAACACACGTTTCTTGCATGCACACAATCTAAAAGATTCTAGGGATGATATCGGGGAGTTACACACTGTGCTTACATAGAATTCACAAGCAACCCAAGGATTGTGGACTAAACATTAACCCCAACTCATATTGAACTTCAAAGTTTGTTGACAAGTTGAAATCATAAACAATATGTGTTCGGTGGAGCAATATCAAAAATATCATTATATATGTTTGAAGAATCTACCATGGTAAACGAGCATTGTTAGGTTGTGACTCACCTCAAACTTAAAGAGCCCCCCTGCAACTCGCAGACCATTCCCACCTAATACATATACTAGGATCCACATCATGCACATGCAAGATTAGCAACCCCTTTTCCAGATACTGAAGAGGAGCTGGGGTAAGCACTTCCTCTTCCTTAAGGTCACGAACACAAAAAAAAATTGTGGGTAAGTCCCCAAAGTATAACATGGACTTTGGAATCAACTGGTAGAACCAATCACGAGTCTTCCCTTCGAAGGTGGTAGTGAAAAAACTGCACCTTTGTCTCATCACCTTCTTCTGAAGAGTTATCACTTGCTCCTTTAGGCATCTCGATATAATCACTCATAACCAAGATCCATGCTCACTGCACCAAGTTGTTGATTCGACTTGCTTTTAGCTTCGCTAAGAATGTTAGTGCACAGAGATCATCAAGCTACTTCACTCAGAAGTCATGCGAAGAGGTGCAAGGAAACAAGGGAGAGACAAGTGGGGGGTCTCACATCTAACCCAAGAGTGTATATCAACTCTTCCCACTGAAACCAACAAAAATGTTTATGTGAAGGATATGAAGGTGGAAAAGTTCCATAGGAACTCCAACCAATGCAATCAAAGTCTTTCCTTGAACAAATGATGGGTATTTATTGGATTTAGGGGAGGCTACATGATGATCATTCATCGAGAAGCTCCCTAATTTTGATATCAATCTCGATTCTATCAAAGTTCTCAGGGTCTTGCAAATGGCATTGTTGAGACCTTTGATGATCCAAATGATGTTGAGTTAGGATGATGAGTGAGATCCCTTGGCGGATTGGCGAGACCTTCGGAGGTTACACAAGACCGCGGGAGATACCTCCCTAACTTTAGTCTTAACGTTCTTTCGCATGTTATGGTGCTCCTCCACCAATCTTTGTGTTTAGTGTTTAATTCAGGGTATACAATAGACAAAATACTTCCCATGTTTATTATTTATACTTAAAAGATTTTTTAATCCTTTATGCTTAAGCATATCATATTCCATCCCACACAGGGTCGGATCCAGAGTGGGGCCCGAGGGACACTGACTCCCCATTATTTTTCAAACTGGTTAGTGGATTTGGATTCCTCTCGATGAGACAATGATTTTTGACTACTTATATGTCAAAAATGGTGGCCAGATGAGAGAGAAATAACTCTGATAAGATGGAAGCGTTCAAAAAAATTTTGTTGGAGAAAGTTAATGTCTGCCCCCCTCCCCTAAAATTTCTAGAACCCAGTGACACATTCTTATGGTGAGGGGAAGACATAGGGGAAAAAAATATCATGCACTCGATGCACATGAGATAAGTGCATCAAGCATAATCCACTACATTGTCAGATCTAAACAAGTACATTGCTATTTCATTTAAAAAAAATGTGCACGCTCATTATCAATTTTCTGGATCCGCCACTGAATTCCCACATCCTTCACAAACTGTCACCTAAGGAACGCATTGCATATGTTGGAACATTGCTTCTAACACCTAGAACAAAATCATTGGATTTAACCGCAATGTTGTCGATACATTTAATTCATATAATTTGTGCAACTTTGATCTCACAAAGTGAATAATATTGGGAATTAAATGTTCCTATAAAAACTCAGAATTCTATGCCAATTCAGAAAATTATCCTTCAAGAGAATAACAAGAGTTTAACTAGAATTTTCTTGTTCTAATTCCTAACAAAATTACATCCCCATGTTCTCCTCGTATATCGATATGGGAGCATACAAAAGATATCTAATCTACTTGTTACGACCTATGATAATAAGCTCATGAGCTTAATATTACTTATCGAGAAAAGTAGAAACTCAGAGACTGTCAAATAGATTCACCATCTAAAATATACCCACATATCAATCCTCAAGTTTCAGGAATATTCAAACTATACTGAAGGGGATCAGAACATTACCTTTAGGGCTCCTTCTTTGCGCCATCCCACTAACCACTCTCATGTTGAGTGCCATTTTGAACCTATGGATGAATTCATCATAAATCTTATTGGTAAAGAGATGGATTTTAGGTTTTAGACTAGGTCATCTAAATTCCAAAAATTTCATAAATTTTCCCACCATCTATACCCATGTGCTTGAGGATCCTCTTTATATAGGATCAAATGAATAGTACTCATTTCATGATTAAGATCTATTCTTAGGAGATCTAGCTGGTTCAGTAATCTCATTCTTTTATATTTTTCATATAGACAAAAAATTTACACCCTTTATATAACTTATGATTAATCTTGATCATGAAATGAATAATATTCATTTGTTCCAAGTGAAGAGGTCCTCCATCCCTCATCCCTCCCATCTTGGAGAAATTTGTACGTACGTTCAACGCACAATGCTTTCGTGTGTGTTACCCGTCGAGTCCTCTATTTCAAAATCGAGTTTCCCTCAAAAATCAGGCCGATTTTTTGCAAATAAAATATTTTGCATCAAAAGTCCGAAATCAAAGGATGTATGACCCAAATTTCACCCCACACGGTATGCCAGGGGCACGAAAACAATTTCCCCATTTTTGATGTCATTTGACACCCATGGTTGAATTCATCTTAATATTATTGTTAAAGAGACAAATTTCAGGTTTTAGACAAGGCTACATCAAAATTCAGGATTTTTCATTAATTTATTTAGTTAATACTGAAATAAGGGTTTCACATTGAGCCCAAATTATAGAGCCTAGTTCTGAATTTATTGATTTAAATAGGGGTGTTTGGTTTTGCTCATTTGGCCTTCTAAACATCAAACTCAACCTTCTTTTCTTTGTTTTGTAAAAATGAATGCCAGGTGACAATGCATTACATAGAAGACATGGTAAAATAGTGTTATAGAATGAATAAACATAATAATAATGGAGATAGTTATTGCATGTTCTTAAATATTAATTTTTCTAGGATATTCTAGGAACAAAGGTTATATAAAACAGAATTTAAAATTATTTGGTCCCCATCAATGGGTAGGGGTGTGCATGAAAAATCAAAAACCGACCAAACCGTCCCGAACCGCTCAAACTGAACCGATTTTATACTGAACCGAATGACTCGATTCGGTTTTGGTTTTACTCTCTGAAAAACCGAACTGCAACAACTAATATTACACGTAAAAATATTACTAATAATGATCTTTTAAATATTTTTATTAACTAAATAATATAAACAAATTATATCAACTTAATAATTCTAATATTATTTGAGCCTAAATAAATTTTTGTAACGCGTACTTTATGCATCAAGAAAAATTAAACATTTTGTTTAACTGATTTTATTTTTATCTTTTAATATTTACTACTCAATTTCACAATTAAAACATTCAATTATAAATTTTTATGTAATATGCACTATTAATTATAATATATTATATGTAAATAAAATTTGATGATATTTATTTTTTTATTATCATGTATTTTTAAAATAATTGAGATATTTAAGTGCAAAATTAATTTAAATAGTATAAGTGAAAAATCAAAAATCGAATCGAGTAAACCGACCAAAAAGTCGAACCGATAAACATCGGTTCAGTTTCAGTTTTGAGTCCAAATCGATCCAAACCGAACCGCTTGCACCCCTATCAATGGGTAACATAGGGAAGATAATTTCTAGGCTCCATTTGACACCATGTTAACATTCATGAACACAATGATTATAAACCGTCATTCTTAAACGCCCAACCTCACATAACGAACTTCATTCAATTTTATATTCAATACTAGTTTTTTTCTTGGTGGCCGTCATAACCATCGTCATGCCGTACATTTTATGGCACTCAGGCATTTTTGTATGAACTCACCGAAGCAAAAGAGAGAAAGGGCGTGAGCATTTCCAAGCCATGAGACATACCCAATAAGTTTATTGTGGTATACAATCAACACATTTGCTTAGGATTATAGCTGCAATCCTCATAATACAATCTGAAGTGAATGCTTCTCATTAGGTGTGACATACAATTGAAGCATTTGCGTCAGTTTATAGCAATCCCCATAATACATCTTAGATTCCATCTTTTCATATTTCTTTGTGAATATTCGCCTCTTCCAGTCAAACTAAGGCTACGTTTGGCACGGTGGTGACAGTCGTGAACACATGGGTTAAACCGTCATTCGTTAAGAATAACCTAACAAACATCATCCGTTTGAACATAAAAGTGGATGAATTTCCTTAGGTGGGCGTTAACGAATGACAATTTAACCCCCCATGTTCATGACCACCACCACCATGCCAAACGGAGCCTAAGATTAAAAAACAATGCACCACACATAAACCCATATCGACCATGTTTAGCGCCTGTAAATCTCATGCGGGCCCTTAACAGGTGCATCGTTGACACGTTTCCCCTCTAGTTTAAGCATCACTTGAGATGACTTCCCACTCCCCATATCTTTGAAATCACATATTCAATGCTCTACTAGCACAAACATACAAGTTTCTAGTGCACAGTGCATATAGATCACAATATCCCAACCTACAGACAATGTCCCCAGTCTTAAATCATTTTTCACCAAAGAAAAAAAATGGTCGGCGACCTCGAGTGGCAGCCGGAATACTGCAGGCCATCATCCTTGTCAGCCCAAAAGCTCGAGCATTAGACATCAGTTTGGGAGGGAAAAAAACGTTTTCTGCACGTCCTAAATTTCAAAAGACAGCTGCTGTTAACTTTGTTATGTTCATGTATGCCTCAGGAATTCAAATTAACTGAGAATAAATATTAAAAACCCAATTCCAGCAAGTTTTGGGACTATGTTTCTGCCATGACACTGCTGATTCTAGATGCAACCTTCGCGGTTCTGTAGTCTTCTCTGAGTTGAACAAACCTGTAGTCGAAGGAATTTCAATATAAATATATCAATATACAAATATACATATATATGGTTATTTACCTGACCTCCCCTCGAAAGTTGCATAATTACAGCTTGCACCCTTCTAACTTTCGAAATTACAAAAACCTCCCCTCAATGTTTGCATTTCATAACATCCATGCACAAAAGTACTCCCTTGGAGTAATTGAAGGGGGTATTTTTGTGCGTGGATGTTATGAAATGCAAACATTGAAAGGGGGTAAAAGTAATTTCGAAAGTTAAGAGGGTGCAAGCTGTAATTACACAAACTTCAAGGGAAGGTCTCGGTAAATTACACTATAAATATATATATATATATATATATATATATATATATATATATATATATATATATATATATATATATATATATATATAATTCCATCATTTGTAAGAAGGAGAAGAAAGCATTTACATAATTTTGAATTAAGAATGCATACCTCAAACCATCCTTTCTAATTCCAGGGGTGCCTTCGAACAGTGATGCTAGACTCTCAGGCGCGACTATGAACACATTAGCCATACTGGAGCCATGTAAAAGAAAAAAAAGAGTAAATGGGTGAATCAGAGCCATCCATCTCCCAAATATAATAATAAAGATAATAATAATAATATAATATTCATTCTCAGATTAAACAAAAAAAACATATAAGATCTCCCACATACATGCCGAGCAGTTCAAACTTCTCGTCGATGCTGGGAGCGCCAAACCTCCGGACGAAATCCCCGTATTCTGTTATGTCTCGCTTCAGTCTCAAACCACCGCTGTGTTAATGAATTTAAGGTTGTAATGCTCAATTCGGAGAGTTTCATGAAAATAGCAACATAGAAAGACAATAAAAGCTTCTAATAACATTATTCTATTTTGGCAGAATAAATATTATTAACACGGAATTAATGCAGCAAGAAAGAAAAAAAGTCCCTTGTTTCATGAATGTGCTAAAACATTTACATTTCAACTCCACTGTATGATGATTTGATGTTTTATCGCACCCCATGATTAATGAAATTGAGTAAAAGTAACCCGGCTACAACTTCAAAGGCTGCATCGCTTGCGAAAATTTAACCAAAGGAAACATAGAGAGACTGCAAGGATCATAAAAAAGAAATGAGATGTTACCTTGGGTTGAAGGTGAATTTCTGCCAATGATTTAGCAAACCTTTATGCAAGCGGTCGCCCTGAAAGAGAAGATTTCTTTAGCAAAAACCTACAGGCTTACGAACAGCTCAAGCATGATGGTATAATATTACATCAAAAAAACATTTAATCAGTCTATTGTGGAAATATAAATGAAAAATGTAGGGAAAAGGTTGGAAAATATATATCCACATACGCTGAAAAGGAAACATAAGATGTTTGTGGCAGTCTAGCCAGATACGATAATGCATGCGTGTTCATGTTGAACTATGTGCATCAAAGGAGAATATCCAAGAACATGATGGTCGAGCAATGAGAAAACTCAGAAAAGAAACACACCTTCACAAACATGAGAATATACGATGTTCACTGTAAAGATAAGAAAATGGGGTCTAAATTTCCGTGCAGCAATGCAGATTTGCTATAAGAAAATAAATTATAGAGAAGCAGCAAAGATAGGTGACTATCAATTCGCACTGCCCAAACTATAAAACTAGCAAGGCCCCATTCATAGGGGACATAAACTGAAAGGGGATGAACAGAACAAGCTTCAAACATATTGGGATTCAAAGATATTTTGGATAATAATCATGCTCTGCTGAATGCTTAAGGTATTGCATAACAAGCAATAATCACAAAGGAGAATAATAGTTCACCCTATGATCACGAATTTTGTTTTGTTTTCGTTCCGTGAGTGAATGAGATGTAGGCAACAGTTCAAATCTAAAAAAATGGTAAACAATGTTGCAATGCCATTATTTTGCTGCATACTGCTTCTATGAGGGAAACTGGACATTAGAATATGTCATGGTTGTCTACATCACGATCCGGATTATAGGACCTTACGATCCTACGATCTAGATTTTGTAAATCGGTCCTGATTTTGTAAAGCGATTCTCGATCCGACCCTACTATCCGATCCGATCCTACCTCGAAATGAGTTCATCCAGGATCTCATTCCTAACAACCTTCATATGCTGATAGAGAAAGTGAAGATAGGATTTGACGGGATCCAGATTGAGGGAGGGCGGACATTTATTGGAGCCTACACGAGTTTAAATATGCAGAAGGCGGATATAAGATCATATAGACGATCCGACACGCTAGTCGCGTTCAGAGTGACAACGACATATTTCATGTCTTTTTTTGTAAAATTGGTGTCATTATGTTGCAGATGATATTGGCTGCCCACAACAGGTTCTATGTCTATAAATAGGGAACTACGGCCTGATTTTCAAACATCGCAAATTTTGGATAGAACTTCCGGGCTCTTGTGTGGTCCCACGGTGCGTGGACCTTTGTCCCAAAGTGAAAATAACAACTCCCCTCTACCATAACTAGCTTATAACCATCCCAAGCACTGAATAAATACATTACATGATTAAAAATTACAGATTTTATAAATACATTACATGGTATTAAATAAAGTTAGTGACCCACCAATTCAGTCAAGAATGATTGTTTATTGAGGCCCTCTAAAGCAGTGAATGCAACCTCCAAAATGCGAGATAAGTAACCAACAACTCTGAAGGCAAAAAATAGAGGAAATGATAGCTTGATAATTAATTTCATGAAGTATCGGAACTATCATTTTTACATAATTGAACGTACCTCATGCATGCATTTGTTGGCCGATGATCGGGAAGATTTCCATCATCAGGTGCACGATAATCTGTGATCTTTTGTTCTGTGGATAGCAGTCTCTCCACCTATGTAAAATTTCACAATTTTCTTATAAAAGAGAAGGCCGACAAAAAGATGACAGAGAGAGATATTATGATACCCTTGCAAACTCTAGAGTGGCTTATAATCATTTCTAATTGTTTAATCAAACAATTATCATCAAAACAATAGATGGCGGAACTTAACGCCATATTATGAATAGAATGGAACAACTTTTTTAAGAGCACAGCCAGGTTCAGCTCCGCCAAGTTCTTCGGTGTCTTCCTTTAAAGAAGCAATGTCAGAGTTCTAATTTTGCTAGATCTTATAAAACAAAGAATCATTATGTCTGGTTGACTCCTCTTTCCTTTTTGATACGGCATAATCATAAAAAGTCGGATACAATATTCCATAAATGTGATTTTTTTTTATAAAACATCAATACAATGTGTAATCAGAACACCTGACGTCAACATTCTCTATCAAAAATCATCACAAAATAAAGACAATACCATATGATCCATATTTATGCATAACGGCATAATGATCAATGAAAATATCACTTGTTTTCTTACAATTACATTTCAACATTTTATCATGTGTACTTAGTTTTCAACAAGATACTGGCATTAGTATTAATCCTTGAAAATAATTTTATCAATATCAACATTATATTGTCTAAATACAAAACCCCCAAAAGCAGCATGTAATCTTTAGTATAGTCAAGCAAAATATGAGCTCATTAACATATCAATAATTAGACCCAACACACAGACACCATAACTTGGACTGCCCAATCTGAACCGAAAATTTACTTACTCCAAAATAGCTTGCTCACTATTTTGAAAAATAATACACAGTATAGTTTTCAATTTAACAAACACGTGTCGAAGCATGTCATAGACTTGTTCATATTCAACAACATCCTACATGGACAACAAAAGGCTTTTAAAATATTCATGTTTCATGGAGAATGCCATTATTGAGAGTTGTGTTCTTATATGACGCCATTATTGTGTAGTTAATTTTAGTCGCATGTCCAAGTCTGTCGATTTTCTTTAATCTTATTTCCTTTTTGGCGTCGATTGTAAGTCCTATTTAAAGGACCTAATGGGTCTTGTATCGGTATGAATGAATGAAAGTTCTGTTTCCCTAAACCTAAAAGAGATCTTGAAAGCTCTCTCTCTCTCTCTCTTTCTCTCGAGCACGCCCCGCTTAGCCAGCCTCGGTCAAGGCTCCATAGTATCTCCACCACCATCATCTCCCCCTCCGGCCTCTCCTCCGGGCAACATTCCTAGAGATTTATCACAGAATCTGGTTTACACATGTATGTATCAAAATAATAAAATCAATACAATTTCAAAGAAAAAAGACAGCTCTGTGCACAAGGCATCCCCGGGTAGTGAGGGTCTGAGGAAGGGTCCGACCACAAGGGTGAAATGTAGACAAACCTTACCCTGCATTTTTACAAGAGACTGCTTCCAGGATTCAAACCCTTGACCTCAAGGTCACACGAAAACACCTCAATCAGTGTGCCAAGGCTCCCTTCACGATTTCAAAGAAAACAAAAGAAATATATAAAAACAGTGTTTCCATGTTGACAAATCTTTTGCCACGATGTCAATCCTTGAGCATACGTAAGAGGAGAAATATCATGGAGAAATCAAATGTGTATTCATAACAATTAACTAATCCACTGTTTCTCAATGGATGAGTATGTGCTATTTACAATTAGTATGACCAATTAATTACCAAAACAACCCTTCCACTTAAACTAAACAAAAACTAATAAACAGGTAAATCCAATCCTATATAAAATCATAATTATCCAAGAGCATACTAAATTTAAATAAAAATATAAGCTAATAACAATTCCAATCGTATGAAATTTATTTAAATCCAAGAAAGGACTTTTTAGGATGCATCCCACCATTTCTTTTGAAGATGCATTTGTGAAAAGTGGAGTTCATGGTAAAATGGGTAGTGGTGTTATTGTATTGAGGTAAAGACCCATATAACAAAAACATTTGGGTGGAGCTACTAGTAAAATCATTGGAAATTTGAATTGGTGTCAATGATAAGCACGTCTTAAGTGAAGGTCTTGAATGAAGAACGGAACATTTGCTCCCCAATATTCATGAATATGAAAATCATTTAGTCATGCGAGGAAAGATACATCATCCAAAAACAATTAATCACCCCTTTGCTTAAGTTAAGGTCAAAGTCATGAGAACAGTCACGTATGCCTTTATATTTCAAAAAAAATGAATATGGCGGAGCTACCAAGTTACGCACCTCAGCCATCACTGTGTCAATACAAAGTAGAAGTCCCCTGCGCACTGCTCCTTCGACTTGTGAAATAGCTGTTCCCATATCTTCACATGAAGATGCATGAGCACCGTCCACGGGAAGTAGGAGCCTGGCGATAGTATTTGAAAAATACTGTAGAAAGGAAAAAAATGAAGTATGTGCCAACAATGCAACTATGAAATTAATCACAGGGAATAATTATGAAAAACTACCATGTGATTTTGCATAATTACAGGGACCACCCCAATACTTTTTAAAATACCAAGACCTCCCCTCTAAGTTTTTATTGTTAGCATACATGTATACAAAAATCGGATTTCTTTACCTTAGAGGAGAGGTTTTGGTTATTATAAAAATCAGAGGGAAGATTCCTGTAATTATGAAAAGTTGGAGGGGACGTCCCAATAAATGATCCTCAATCACAATAAGTAAACGTTACCTGTTGTAATATTGCAATGCTGCTGGCACAACGTTGCACAGCAATCATGAAAGACCTGAAACTACTTTCTCCAGCAGCAGCGGCAGCTTCCGCCTACAGAACACCAGGACAAATTTCAAATTCTTTCCAAAATTGTATGAGTGCTAGTATTTGGAATCTCAATCCAATAACATCTCCACTGTAATTACAAAAAATACCCCAAATATCCGCATACCATACATTATATTGTGCACTTGTACATGAGTACTTGTATAATGATATGGAACAAAGGATAATTAACATACAGCAGATGCAGCAGCTGCCGCGACCCTTCTGCTGACACTTGCCCCAATCATGAACCTGTCCCTTAAAGCAGCTGCTTCAGTCAAACTCTCTCTAGCCCGCTCAAGCCCATCAGTTAAATATTGGCTTACCTATGCATTTATGAGAAAACAACTCTGAATGATACTTAATAATGCTCAAACTATTTGCTATGAGATAAACACATAAAACTTACTTGATCCAGCAAGCAATTTAACACAGGTTTCACATTAGCGGCAAGGGTGGATGGCTGTAAATGAGTAGAGCAGTTAAAGAACAAGGAGACTATTGCTTTCTCAAAGCATGCAGAAATTTTGCATCGTGGAAAAATAACATAAAAAAAGAAGAAAAAGATGGCAATTAGCAATACCAAGAAAATATTCATATTTATTTCCAATCCAGTTACACAAAGATAATCAAACACTAGTGCATGGGAATAAAAGTGGATGGATTAGTTGTTTTATACAATATATTAGCATAACAACAATCATATTTGCATGTTTTAGATGCACTATGGGACAACTCTTACCAAAGAATATGCGTAAATTGGTAGGACATGTGTTGAACTTGGAAGATGGAATTGTATGTCAGTTTTAATATAGTTTTGTTTCAGTTTTAACATATTTTAGCAGTTTTCTTTTTCAATTCAGCCAGGGCAAGGAGCCTTATTGGGAAAAAACTCTGATGACTTGATGAACAGAGCCAAGTGAAAGAACTGGCAAACCCTTAGAAGTTTTATCATGTATAGGAAGGATAACAAGTAACTATATGAGCAACTATAGTGCAAGCTGTCTAGCAGAAGTGTGAGCAAAATCATCAACCAGCATCACATCAATTTTTTAATCGTCGATCAACAATAGTTAACTAACTGAAGTAAAGCAGTAGTCAAGAATCTTAAAACAGAATACAGCTTTGATCACAGATCATCAAGTGGAAAACGTCAGCGAAGATCATCGAATTACTAGCTAATAGAAGATTGTTAAATGTATTTTAGAATGGATCTCCTATTGTTGAGTAACAGTTACCGACCAAGCTGACTTAGTCAACAGTCAACGAACTGATTGATCTAATCTCTGGTAGTTGAAGAGCTAAAGGTAAATAATGGATCTGTTAGGGGCATGTTGGGTATTGTATCCACAATTACCTGGATTTGAAGAAGACTCCAGTCAAGCTAAGTTGAATTGACAATGTATTTAACATTTCTATCAAGTTGTGCTTGCAACTATTCCATGCTAAGTACACGCCAATGTCAGGGTGCAGTGGGTCAATATACACGGATCTACGCAACGTAATCCCTCGTTGAGTAGATCAGTGTGTTGACTCACGTGTGCTCTCTCTATTGGAGTGTACTTATTTTCAAGTACAGGATCAAGGTAGATCAAGAGCAGAAGAAGGAGCAAAGATGGGTCAAAGACCAAGTCATCAAAAGAAGGAAGAGAGAAAACTCTTCTAAGTCAAAATTGACGGGAATCGCTAAGTGATTCCCGCCGACTTCGACGGGAATCGCTAGTGATTCCCGCCGACTTTGACCGCCGACTTCGACGGGAATCGTTAGTGATTCCCGCCGATTCGTCGAGAATCAGATAGCTTCTCCCGCCGACTTCTTCCGGCTGACAGATTTCATCAGGGATTCTGCCAAGGCAGAATCGACGGGAATCGTGAGTGATTCCCGCCGACATCGACGGGAATCACCAACGATTCCCGCCGATTTTGCCTTAGGCAAATTTCCTCGTTCGCTGGACCGAACCAACTTGTCGTGCGCTGTTTCGGCTGGGGCTAGGGTTTCTCCTTGTGGGCCCCACAACGGTCATTAGGGTTGGCTCCTGGTATATATATATATGCGTATTTTGAACCTCTAGAGACAGACATTCACGCAGAAACGAAAGCAGCCGACGCCGTGCCCTAGCCGATCGCGGAAACCGCCGATCGCCTGTAGCCGCTCGCAAGCTCGTCGTCGCCACTGAACTCCGATCTTCTTTGATCTTCCGACGACAGTACCGAGGCAAGCCGAGCATCTCACGCATCTCTCTTGAGATCTCTTGTCTTCCGATTCGTTGAACGAGATTTGTTCTCCATTCTGAATTGGTTGAGACGACTGATCCGACTGAGATCGTTCGTAGACCTTGCTTGCTTCGTCAAGAAGTTTGGATCTACAAAGTATCGCCGCCGCAATCACTTGCCGCCGCCGATCTTGAGAATACCCATTCCAAGAGAGAAATCCGGTTGTGAACTCTTCGTATTTTTCGTGCAAGCTACAACGAACGAAGAAGGACATCGGAATCTCCAAAAGCTTTGTTTGTATTTTCTTTTACATTCAATTTTGGTTTGTTGTAAAGGAATTTTCATTCTATGTTGTAAGGGTTGGGTGCAACCCGTGGTGGTGGAGTTGTGACTCCTTTGTTGGAAGGGTTCCTTCCGTAGTGTGAGGATTGGATTTCAATCCGTTTGGAGAAGTGACCGAGTCGTCCCTTGGTGGGAGATATGTCGAAGGGGGAAAGTGGACGTACCCAAATCGGGGAACCACTATAATTCTTTGTGTCTTTTCTGTGCTCGGTTTGTTAATTTGTGCATGTAAATTTAATTCCGCAAAAAACTGCACGACACCTATTCCCCCCCCCCCATATGTGGATTTAGTCGACACTAGAGAATTTCAAGTGGTATCAGAGGGAGGTTCCTCAACAATAAGGTTAACACCTTGAGTAAGGTCCTGTGTCTAGTGTCTAGAAGAAAGAAGATCTCAGGAATGGACGGACTCAAGTATTAAGGAAAGATCCCAGTATGCACCAAGCTGAACTTTCCCATCTGGAAGGAAAGGATCAGGTTCTACATGGAAGCAGTCGACCCCTGACTCTTCATGATAGTGGAGGAGGGACCTTATATCCCCACTAAGGCCTCCACCATTGATCCGACCAAGATGGTGCCCAAGAAGCTCTCCGAAATGGATAAGGATGAGATGGTGCTTGTCGGACTAGACAAGAAAGCTCAAAACATCTTAGTAAGCGCCGTCGATGATTCCATGATGCAGAATTTCAGCAACTGCAGGACTGCCAAGGACATATGGCACTGTCTGATCATTCTGATGGAAGGCACAGATGAAGTAAGGGATGATCGAAGATTCCTTCTGAACCAGAAGTATGAGGCCTTCAAGCAAGGTCCCAAGGAAGAAATCGAAGTGACATTCGAGAACTTCCTGAAGATCGTCAATGCCCTGAAAGGTTATGGCAGAGTGTTCACCGATGATGAACTAAATGACAAATTCCTTAGATCCCTTACTAAGGAATGAGACACCAAGATCTGCGCTATCAGAGAATTTGGCAAGCTGGCAGAAACTGATCCCCAGATTCTGTTTGGAAAGCTAATGTCCTACGAGCTTCAGCTGAACACCAGAAAAGCTGAAGAAGAAGCCGATAAGGCCGCAGCCAAAGAAAAGACTGTGGCCCTGAAAGCTAATCACTCAAGGAAAGGCAAGGGTGCAGCCTCGTCCCGCTCTTGGAGAAAGGCTGAGGAAGAAGACTCTGAGCCATGCTCATCCGACTCAGAGCTATCTGAGGAAGAATTCTCTTTCATCACTCGAGAGTTCAAGAAGTTCCTCAAGTTGAGGAATCAGAGAAAAAAAGATGGCTCCTCCTCCAGACATCAGAAGAAGAATTACTCTTCTGACAGGTATGAGTCTAAACAGAACAAACATCGTTCTACTGACATTATCTGCTTTGGATGCAATAAGTCAGGTCACGTCATTGCTGACTGCCACCAAAGCAAGAGAGATAAGGGGAAAGGAGAGGAGCACAAGTCCTCTAGAGATAAGAAGAAGGAGAGGAGCTACATTGCTAAAAAGCCAAAAACACTGAGTGAATCTGACTCTTCCGACTCCAGTGATGATGAGGAAGCCTACTTCGGGGTAATGGGTCGCTCCGACTCAGATGGAGACTGTCCCCCATTTACTGGGAAGGTAAAAGATCGCACCCCCCTCTCTGACTCTGACTCTGAGACTCCTGAAGATGACCACGAGGACAGTCCATCTGCCCGTGAGGCTGAACTCCTCGAAAAGTATGAGCTTCTGCTCAATACTTTCGAAGAGTGCCGAAAGAGGTTGAGCGCTCAGAAAAAGGAAGTCAAATTCCTTAAGGCTGAGGGTGTGTCCCTAAGAGAAGAGATCACTAGCTTAATTTCTCTCCGACAGGAACACCTGGATCTAACTTCTGAGCACTCAGATTCTCTAAGGCTCCTTGACCAAAAACAGGAAGAAATCAACAAGCTGGAAGAACAGCTTGCGGAAGAAAAGAAGATTGTCAAAAGCTTCTCTATGCCCAAGACCGTTCTTCCTCTGGTTGATGTATTTTCTGCTCAGGCTAAGGGGGCTGGCTTAGGGCATGCGGGAGTGCCTGACAAATCATCCAGGAGAAACAGAAATCAGAGGAAAAATAAGGCTGCTAAGAAGGCCTCTGCTGCAGAAAAGGGAAAGGCCCCACTCGGTCCTATTTCATTCAGAAAGCCTGGCTTTCCTTGCAATGAGCAGGATTTTGAGTCAACCTATGACCACTTCTTCCGGCCCTTAGTTGAAAAGCCCAAGAGCCGGTATTATGGTTGGACCTTCCCCCGCAACTACGGTGAGTGTCTTCAAGGCACCTTATGAGGAAATCCAAGTGGAGAATTATGACCACTTCTCTAACAGCCATAATAGGAAGCAGGCACCAAAGGCCAAACCTTTCATACTGAAGGAACAGGAAGTGAAGAAATCGTGTGACTGCTGTCATCATGATGCCTCCACCTCCAGATCCAAGGCCCCGGCTGGACCCACCGTTCCAAGGGTGAAGTAGGAGCCTAGGAAACGGTACAACAGGTTTGACTGTTGGTGCTGTGGCAAAGTTGGTCACATTGCCGTGGATTGCTGGTTTAATCCAAGATACAATGAGACTCCTTTTATTAGCAATGCGAGGCCGACCACTCGTAGGGTTAACCAACCGAGGGGGAGTGGGCTAACAAGGAATCTAGGGCCCAAGTTCGATTGGGTTCCTAAGGGAAACTAATTCTGTTTTGCAGGTATGTCCAAAGGCCACCAAAATGCCAATCTGGTACTTGGACAGTGGATGTTCCCGGCATATGACCGGGATAAGAAGCCTGTTGCGTGATTACTCCCCAGTCGAAAATGGACCCAAAGTCATCTTTGGAGAATCAGATCGAGGAGTCACCAAGGGTTATGGTATGATTTCCAACAGTCTATTCTCTATCACCGACGTGGCCTATGTTGAAGGGTTAAATCATAACCTGATTAGTGTAAGCCAGTTGTGTGATAAAAGATACGACGTTAAGTTCTGCAAGGAGAAGTGCTTGATAATATCGTGTGCCTCTTCGGAGACGGTATTAACTGGCATTAGGAGCAGAAATATCTTTTGCTTAGATTTTCTTAGCTTAGACTCTTCTACCCCCGTGTGCCTAGTAGCAAAATGCAGTGCATCTCTCTGTGAACAATGACACAAGAGATTATCACATATTAATTTCAAGACTATTAATATGTTGTTTTCCAAGAATTTAGTAAGGGATGCCCCTACTATTAAGTGCATCAAAGATAGCCCTTGTCCTGCATGCCAGAAAGGCAAACAGACTCGGGCTACCTTTAAGGGCATTGCAGACAAAGACTCTTCCAGATGTCTTTACCTTCTGCATATGGACTTGTTCAGTCCAGTGCAAGTTCATAGCTTAGGAGGCAAATCGTATACGCTAGTGATTGTTGATAGTCACTCTCGGTTTACGTGGGTGTTCTTCTTGAAACGAAAGTCAGATACGTTTGACATCTTCACTAATTTTATCAAGCAGATTCAGAACGAACTTAACTGCTCTGTGGTCAAAATCAGAAGTGACCATGGAACAGAATTCGAGTCTGGTGCTATAACAGAATTCTGTGAAGAACATGGTATCTTTCATGAGTTTTCCTCCCCGCGTACTCCTCAGCAAAACAGAGTTGCGGAGAGGAGAAATAGAACGCTCATTGAGGCATGTACGACAATGTTGAATGACGCTTCTCTCCCAGAGTACTTCTGGGCAGAGGCTGTCAATACAGCCTGTCACGTGCAAAACCGGGTCTTGATCAACAAGAATCATCGTAAGACGCCTTATGAGCTATTGAAAGGCAGGAAACCGACCATGTCATATCTAAGGATTTTCGGTTGCAGATGTTATGTACTCAATAATGGGAAGTACCCACGTACTAGATTCGGAGAAAAATGCTTCGAAGGCATCTTCATGGGCTATAGTAGCCATAGTCGGGCATATAGGGTTTTCAATAAGAAAACCCTAGTGGTAGAGGAGTCTATTAATATTGTATTTGATGAAGGAAGTCTGCTTCATAACAATTCTTCCAGTGACATTCTTGAAGATGCAGGTGCAAGGCTTGAACAACTAAGTCTAGATGAGACTGTTAAAGATGGAACTCCCAAGTACGTCAAGGTCTCCACCTCAACGCCACCTGGAGAAGATGATGGTCAGGATAGAGAAATTCTCCCAGAAGAGGGAGGAGCCCGAGAAGCTGTTGGAGCCCAGATGCCAGACTCTTAGAGCTCAGACACGTGAGGGATCACCCAAGAGATCAGATCATAGGAGATCCTCGAGACGGTGTCAGAACTCGCAGAGGTACAATTAACGAGATTCTGTACCTAAGTTTTCTGTCACAGGTTGAGCCAAAGAAGTTCGACGAAGCGAACAAAGATGCGTCATGAATATTGGCCATGCAAGATGAACTGCATCAATTCGAACGATGCAACGTCTGGACGCTTGTTCCCAGACCAAAGAAACAGAATGTGATCGGCACTAAGCGGATGTTCAGAAACAAACTGGATGAACACGGTGTCATCATCAAGAACAAGGCAAGACTGGTGGCTCAAGGTTACAGACAGGAGGAGGGGATTGACTTCGACCAAACCTTTGCACCAGTTGCAAGGCTCGAGGTGATCAGATTGTTCCTGACGTATGCCTCTCACAAAGGATTCACTGTCTATCAGATGGACGTGAAATCTGCGTTCCTAAATGGAAATTTGAAAGAGCAAGTATATGTCGCGCAACCTCCAGGTTTTGTTAATCCAACATTCCCTAATCATGTTTACTTTCTTAATAAAGCATTATATGGCTTAAAACAAGCTCCTCGAGCTTGGTATGAGACTCTGTCTAGTTTTCTTCTTGAGAACAAGTTCTCGAGAGAAAAAATAGATAAGACATTGTTTCTTAGGGAAGTCAAAGGCAAGATTTTGCTGGTGCAAATCTATGTCGATGACATAATATTCGGCTCAACGGACAACAACCAGTGCAAGAAGTTTTCTAAATTTATGCAAGAGAAGTTTGAAATGAACAGCATGGGTGAGCTGAAGTACTTCTTGGGACTTCAAGTGAAACAGTCTGAGGATGAAATTTTCATTTCTCGGACGAAGTTCACAAATAAACTCCTCAAGAAATTCGGAATGGAGAATGCAACCTCTATGAGGACTCCAATGGGATCCACTGTGTCTCTGGACAAGGATGAGAAAGGGAAACCTTTTGATGAAACCAAATACAGAAGCATAATTGGATCCCTTCTCTACCTTACTGCTAGTAGACCAGATATTATGTTTTTCACATGCGTTTGTGTCAGATATCAGGTGAACACTAAGGAATCTCATTATGTCGCTGCAAAGCGAATTCTTAGATACCTTAAAGGTACACCAAATCTTGGCTTGTGGTACCAACGAAACAATGATGTCGAGTTGATAGGCTTTTCAGATGCTGACTTTGCAGAAAGCAGGAGAGATAGGAAAAGCACTTCCGGGACGTGCCAATTCCTCAGAAGAAGGCTTATTTTGTGGAACAGTAAAAAGCAGAACTGTGTCGCAACCTCTACGACTGAATCTGAGTACATCTCAGCAGACAGCTGTTGCGCACAACTTCTATGGATCAGAAATCAACTCGAAAATTATGACTTGCAGTTCAGAAAAGTTCCTATGTATTGCGACTCCTCGAGTGCAATAGCAATTGCGAACAATCCAGTGTCGCACAGCAGAACAAAGCATATTGAAGTGCACTACTACTTCATTCGGGAGCATGTGTTAAACAAAGATATCTCTCTCTGCTATGTTCCCACGGATAAGCAGATTGCAGATATCTTCACAAAGCCCCTAGACGAGGCCAAGTTCAGTCTCTTCAAAACTGAACTCGGCATGCTGAACTATGAAGATTGAAGACTGAAGGGCTCAAGGCTCGTAGATCAAGGGGAAGCATCAGCGAGAAACTCAAGATCGGGCACGGATGCAAGAATTGAGGGGGAGCATTTTGCTCCAAGTAAAATCCCAGATTTGCAGAAGCCGAAAAGGGGGAGATTACCCTCTCGGCTAAGGCTAAGGTGGCTGCCAATGTTAAGTATGCTCTCAGGAAAATGGTAATGAATTTCACTCTCAACTGAATTTTCTGTTTCTGTTTTTCATTCCCATCTGTTCTATTCACCTTAGCTTGTAGGGTTTAGGCTTCTTCAAATAGGGGGAGATTGTTGGGTATTGTATCCACAATTACTTGGATTTGAAGAAAACTCCAGTCAAGCTAAGTTAAGTTGACAATGTATTTGACATTTCTATCAAGTTGTGCTTGCAGCTATTCCATGCTAAGTACACGCTAATGTCAGGATGCAGTGGGTCAATATACACGGGTCTGCGCAACGTAATCCCTCGTTGAGTAGATCAGTGTGTTGACTCACGTGTGCTCTCTCTATTGGAGTGTGCTTATTTTCAAGTACAGGGTCAAGGTAAATCAAGAGCAGAAGAAGGAGCAAAGATGGGTCAAAGACCAAGTCATCAAAAGAAGGAAGAGAGAAAACTCTTCTAGTTAAAAATCGACGGGAATCGCTAAGGGATTCCCGCCGACTTCGACGGGAATCGCTAATGATTCCCGCCGACTTCGACGGGAATCGTTAGTGATTCCCGCCGATTCGTCGAGAATCAGATAGCTTCTCCCGCCGACTTCTTTCGGCTGATAGATTTCATCAGGGATTCTGCCAAGGCAGAATCGACGGGAATCGTGAGTGATTCCCGCTGACATCGACGGGAATCACCAATGATTCCCGCCGATTTTGCCTTAGGCAAATTTCCTCGTTCGCTGGACCGAACCAACTTGTCGTGCGCTGTTTCGGTCGGGGCTAGGGTTTCTCCTTGTGGGCCCCACAACGGTCATTAGGGTTGACTCCTGGTATATATATATACGCGTATTTTGAACCTCTAGAGACAGACATTCACGCAGAAACGAAAGCAGCCGACGTCGTGCCCTAGCCGATCGCGGAAACCGTTGATCGCCTGTAGCCGCTCGCAAGCTCGTCGTCGCCGCTGAACTCCAATCTTCTTTGATCTTCCGACGACAGTACCGAGGCAAGCCGAGCATCTCACGCATCTCTCTTGAGATCTCTTGTCTTCCGATTCGTTGAACGAGATTTGTTCTTCATTCCGAATTGGTTGAGACGACTGATCTGACTGAGATCGTTCGTAGACCTTGCTTGCTTCGTCAAGAAGTTTGGATCTACAAAATATCGCCGCCGCAATCACTTGCCGCCGCCGATCTTGAGAAGACTCATTCCAAGAGAGAAATCCGGTTGTGGACTCTTCGTATTTTTCGTGCAAGCTACAACGAACGAAGAAGGGCATCAGAATCTCCAAAAGCTTTGTTTGTATTTTCTTTTACATTTAATTTTGGTTTGTTGTAAAGGAATTTTCATTCCTTGTTGTAAGGGTTGGGTGCAACCCGTGGTGGTGGAGTTGTGACTCCTTTGTTGGAAGGGTTCCTTCCGTAGTGTGAGGATTGGATTTCAATCCGTTTGGAGAAGTGACTGAGTCGTCCCTTGGTGGGAGATAGGTCGAAGGAGGAAAGTGGACGTACCCAAATCGGGGAACCACTATAATTCTTTGTGTGTTTTCTGTGCTCTGTTTGTTAATTTGTGCAGGTAAATTTAATTCCGCAAAAGACTGCACGACACCTATTCCCCCCCCCCCATAGGTGGATTTAGTCGACACTAGAGACTTTCAGGGCACCCGAACGTGACCTCGTGAGAGGATGGATGAGGGGGGTGTCTTGTAGGAGAATGACCTTCCCCTTGGAGGAGCTCTAGCGACCGATTACGGAGGAGGAAGAGAGAGCAGCGGTGGTTGTCGAGGAGCCTCAAAGGCGGGCGAGCATGGTAGGTTACGGGAAATAAAGAGAAGAAGAGAGAAATTAATAGAGGAAGATAATTGCTAATTAATTCTTGTCTCCCCAAAACCACACAAACCACCAACTTAATAACCAGTTGGTCCAACGCTCCTACGAAGTCCAAAATGCCCCCTCACCTTAGTTATTAAAAGCGCAAGGCGCATTAAGGCGCAAAGGGGTCTTGGAGCCTAGGTGCAAGGCTCAAGGAGCAGACGCGCGCCTGACGAAGGCAAGGCGCAACCACATCCATTTTAAATAATCAACATCACACATCATTACATCTTCTCGATTAGATTCTTCATATATTCTACTAATTAATCATTCATTACTATTATTTATATTTCTTAAAAAATAGAATCAATGTAGGCACACATCATATCTAAGTCTCAATGCACAATTATATTTCACAAACACTAAACCAATCAAATATTATTGAGTTTTAACAATATTTTTCCTTTATTTTTGAAAAAGAAATTTATAACAAAAATCTCACTCAGACGTGCATTTAATGTTTCAAAGGCGCAAATAAGGCGCACGAAGACGCAAACCCCTAAGCCTGGTGAGCCTTGAGCCTTAGGCGCGCCTTTAACAACATAGTCTCTCATTAAGCTTAACATCGCATGAGGTAAATAAAAGCATGACATATAAAAATATGAAATTATAAAGGTACTAAATTATCAAGAGTGTGTCAAGGTGCGCAACATCGGATCTGTAACATCTTCGCACATCCTGACATCAAGTTTGTCTTCAAGCTTGACGTGGATCGTCCTCCTCCAGTCCCTGTCGTAAGGGTCCTCGGCCTTGAGCCAAAAAAGGCACGTGCATCGGTGTCCACAAGTGTAAGTTTCGCAACAGTTATAGCAGAGGCCCCTGGCTTTACAGTTATCCACTCTGGGTCGACAAGCGGCACATTGTCGTCAGTCGATCGTACTCCCTGCCCTTACCGAGCCCATTGCCGGACTGAGGGGTGATGCACAAAACCCCTCAAAGGATCCTTCACTGCCATGACACCCCAAGTGAGCGCAATCCATCAAAAAAGTTTCTCGCAGATGTGTGTGGGGCTCATGGAAATAGTGAGGTCCGACGAGTTCTGAAATTCAACATCCAACTGAGGGCGATCATGGAGCCCGGCAGTGAATAAAAGGACTTGATGCGTCGCCGACACGGATGGTGTGCGAGCAAGGAGCACCTGAAATTGTTCTAAATACTCATTGATCGTACCGGTATGACGGAGAGAAATAAGGTCACCGATGGGATTATTGCGCAGAGGAGGTCCGCAACGAAGATTGTAGTTGTACTTAAATTCCTCCCAATAGATTTGTGCTTTCTATCACTATAATTGTGAAAACCACAATTAGGCCGAGCCTATATGATAAAAGGAGGTCACGCCAATCCAATCCTCCCACGATGTGCGTTGGTTGGCAAAGAAATTCTCGCACTGTGTAAGCCACGTCAATGGATCCTTACGACCGTCAAAGAGCGTGAAGAAATTCTCGCATTCAGTTAACAAAGCATTTAATGGTCTTCCTCCGCTCGGAGGGCCAAAGCAAAACGGGCGGTGAATGAGTGTCACCTGTAAATCACAAGTGATTCGAGAACGAGCTATCCACAGACAATTTATCTAAGCAAGCATAATATTCAAACCAATAATAATGCTGAAAATAATCATCCAATACAATATGTGACTCACCGAATAAGGGGTATGTCCAAAGCAATGGAGATTTCGGAAAAGCAAGCGCTTTGAAGACAAACTGATGTGGAACTGAAGGCGAGATGACAACGAAGAAGACTGGATTTGGCGGTGGGAAGCGGGATGGGGCCGGAATGGGGTAGATCCGGCTATATGGAGGCAGATACGGGCGGCGGGAGGGATCCGGCGGTTTGGAAGAGGATATGGGCTGTGGGAGGTGGATCAGATAGGTGGGGGTTGGATTTGGGCTGGAATGCGCAGATCGGGACAGATTTGGGCTGGAATGTGCAGATCGGGACAGATTTGGGTAGGGGAGGGGATTCAGAGGTGAATCCAAGGAAGGGGAGGATGGCAAGGTTGGGTGGCTCTAAGCAGCAAGGCGGCTGCCGTGGGGGCTGGAAGAAGGGGCAAAGAAGGTTGTAGTGGCTGGGAGACTGGCGGCGGTGGCTGTAAGGGCGGGAAACTCAGGAGGCAGCTATTGTTAGAGTGGTGGAATAGGCGGCGACTGCGGTTGGGGCTAGAGAAAGGGGTGGTTGCTGTGGGAAAGGGTTTTCTAGCAGGGCAGCGGCTGTTTTGGGGGTTGCGGGGTTGCGGTAGAGGGATTCGTGGGAAGAAGGTGGATAGAGTTAGGTAGTACATTGGGGAGGAAGATAAGCGCCTAGGAGTCGTCACCTAGGGTTCCACGGAGACGATACCTAGGGTTCCACGGAGACGATACCTAGGGTTCCACGGAGTCGGCACCGTGGGATGATCGCGGGATTCCGGGAATGATATCTCTAAAATCTGCAATAGCCCAAAACATCCCCCTTAACATTATTTATAATGAAGAAAAAACTAGGGCATCCCACCATCGACGACGATGATTGGTCGGAGGTGGGGTTACCCGCATACATCAAAATAAATGCAAAAATAACAAAATAATATATGAAATTGAATCGGAACGCAGATTCGGACGCATCCACAAAGTCGGATTTGCGATCCGATCAAGTCCTCCTATGCGAATACAAGAACGTGGGTCTCACCTTGCGGCGAAACCCTCTTAGTGCATGCTCTGATGGATCCCCATCAACCCCCCCCGACTGAAAATCCTGCATCTCCGATGAATGAAGAAGGTCGTACTAAAGTCGAAGTCCAGGGGCGAGTCGATCAAGCTCTGCTGGTAGTATCCAGGTGTCATCAACGTCTGGGCGGCCCTGCCAGACTGCCAGTGTACTAAGTAACAGCTCAGAGGCCCGTTTGTAGTAGGAACGTACTGGTGAGATCTGATTTCCGTAATTCTCTCAGTGAACAACTCAAGAGTAGTGGATCCCGGTGCGATCGACGGTGTCGTGGTGAAACCAAAGAAGACGAGTCCCCGCGTGGGTGGGTATCAAAAATGGGTGAGTTGTGGTGACCATTAAACGTGGGTGGACTGTGTGGGTCGTAAGGCAACAAGAGTGGATGGGTGGGGGATGAGAGTCTCCACTGCTTGAGCCCACATACTCGCGAGGATCGTAGTATAGTGTCAGATCTTCAACATTAAATATAGGGTGAATACCCATACTTGCAGGGATATCAAGCCTATAGGCATTCATCCCAATGCCACTTATGACTAAGTAGGGGCTCATTCGCCCGATAGTTAGCTTTTTGGCTGGCCCCGAAGGGAGTCTCTCAGGACGGATTCTTAGCTTTTTGGCTGGCCCCGAAGGGAGTCTCTCAGGACGGATTCGCACCATTACATGTTCGCCTTCCTGAAATACTTGTTCTCACTTGCGCATATCTGCATGAGTTTTATAATTTTCATTGTTTGTAATGATTTGTCGGTGAACCGACTCATGCAACTCATGCAAATGACGTGCAAATGACTCAACAGATTCGCTAGGGCGGGACTCTAGTGGACTTGGAATGAGGTCGATAGGCTTCCAAGGTTCGAATCCCGACACTACATGGAATGGACTCAACCCAGTGGACATATTGACGGAACTATTATATGCAAACTCTACAATGGGGAGAACAAAGTCCCAACTAGCTACATGCTCGCCCACTAGACACCTCAGTAGCTTTCCTAAGCTACGATTCATAACCTCAATCTATCCATCCGTCTGGGAATGATAGGCTGAAAAAAACTTAAGGGTGGTGCTAGTCTTATGCCATATGGTCTTCCTGAAATAACCCATAAACTCACATCGCGGTCTGGCACGATAGACTTAGGTAGACCATGCAGCCTAAAAACGCCCCTCATAAAGATGGACGCAACATGTGACGCATCCGCCATCTTGCGACAAGCTATAAACTGTGCCATCTTCGAGAATCGATTGACCACCACAAAGATAGAATCGTGTCTCTGAAGAGTGCGAGGGAGTCTGAGCATGAAGTCCATGCTGATGTCCTCTCAAGGGTAGTGTAGGACAGGTAGTTGTGTGTACAGACCCGTATTTTGCTTAGTGCCCTTGGCCTTCTGGCAGATACGACAGTAGCGAACAACGCGAGCCACATCCTTCTTTAAGCTATGCCAATAGAAGTAATCCTCAACAATGACAATGGACTTGTACCGCCCGAAGTGTCCAGCGGCCCCGCTAGCGTGTAACTCCCGAAGTGTCCCCCCCCCCCCCCGCCACACACACACCACCACAAACACATACAAAAATCTCCTCAACAGTGCCCCCTACTAAAGCCACTCTCAATCATCTTTCAACCTCCTACCTCTTGAAAATTTATCCGAAAAACCTCAATTTGAAGAGCCTCTCCCTGAAGATACCATTCCAAAGAGACATTTTAACTGACACCTTCATTCCTGACACATCACTACTTCACCAAAACACCCCTGGACAACCCCAGCTGCTGATCAATTCATTCCTCCTACACTATCTAGCCACGATCAACCTCAAGCCTTTATTGATCCCTCTTCTGTGATACCTGCCTACACCATAATTGATCTCATAGACATCGAGCCCCACTATTTTCTTCCTTCTCTGCTCATCTGGAAGCCAAACTGGAATCTCATACACAAACTCTCATATCCAAAGTCACAGACCTCCAAAGCCAAATAGATTACCTCACTGAGATTGGAGAATCTTTGGATATCTCAAAGCTCATATTGTTCAGAACTCTAACACTCGAAAGTTTTGATTTCTATTCTTTCTGAAATAAAAAATGGGGATAATAGCCAAGCTAGAAAAAATTTTGAACTGGAAGATTGCTCACATGAAGAGGAAGTACCAACATATGGGGGAAGTAAGAAATTCTCTAACATGGATACAGGGAGAGCAATGCATTGGAAGTAGCAAAACAAGAAGGTGAAAAGGCACCAATGAATAGTAGGATTTAGTAAAAAGATACTGATATAACTCAAGGGAAGTCTATCGCTGAAGAGTTGGTTGATAATATTAAACTAGAAGCTGCTAATTTCTATTTGTTGAAATAGCAATTAAAGTGTTGGTAGAAGAGCGAGGAGAAGAATTTGTGAAACCTCAAGAAGAGCAGGCTGTTGAGATAATAGAGAATGCTCGGGTGGAGCCATAGTTGGCAAAGGAAATTGAAGTTGTAGTGAGTCAAGGTGCTACTGGAGGAAATGATCAGGAGGAGCAAATATCTAAAGAAAAAGCTGTAGCATATATGGATGGAAGAGAAGAAGAAAGTAAAAGATGTTGAGAGAGATTGTTCTGCAAAGAACATAACAAATTCATCCACCGCTCTAAGCTCTGAGACTACCTTCAATTCTCCACTTAATGATTCTCTGAATCTTACACCTCCACCACCTTGTCTACCACAAGATTTCATTCCTGCCATCATTTATCTACCATCAAGTTTACCTGGATTGCATCCCACTCCTTCATCCTCTCAAAAAATCATTCCCCATCCTGTCATTATCCTAGAGCCAGATCAAATGCAAAGTTAATATATGATATGAACCGGAGCCGCTTCGGTGCGGTCTACCATCGGAATGGGCCAAAGAACAAGGAGACTGAACCAACTCTCTCCCTCTTCTTAAACAAACCGGACAGGCCCAGCCGGTTCAGCGGATGGGTATTTGGGGGGAATTGCGGCATCCCTCTAGGGCATCGAGAATCATTCGCAGGTATTGCTCTTTCTTCTTCCGTAGGAGTAGCAGAGATGTCATCCTCCACCGTCGACCATGGCAACCCACGACACACGTCTCACGACACTGGAGGGGGGGGGGGCAGCAAGGTCTTTGGGACCTCATGGAGGCGCTGAAGCAGGAGTTGTTGAATCTGTGCGTGGGAGAGGAGCGCTCCCATGCGGCGAAGCTAGAGGCGACGAAAGCGCTCGGGGAGCAGATCAGCCACATTGAACGGGTGGATGACCGGGACAAGGGCGTTGCAGCCGACGGCGGGGCTGATCCAGCGCCGCGGAAGATGCGTTGGTCGACCACGGGAACATGGGAGGGATTCCGCCGACGATGGGAGCTGAAGGCGGGATCGGGGGCTCTGGCGGGGATACGGGGGTCGCCGCTCCTGGCCAGCGAGCGCTAGGGTAGCCACCGCGCGACTTCGGCAGGACCGACGACAGTTTTGGAGGCTCTTTCAGGTTCACCAGGGATCCAGAACTGGATCGGTAGCAGCGGCAGCCTCATTGGGGCCGGGGAGAAGGGGAAGGAAGCAACGAAACCGACATGGGATGGCGTGGGGGTGTTCAAACCCCACACAGAGGGGAAGGAGAGGCACTAGCAGATGACCACTGGGATCGGGGGCCCATCATGCAAGGCAGGGGTAGGCCATGGGAGAACGAGGGACAGTGGAATCAAGGCTGGGGAAAACCTCCAGTGTTCCACGAGGTGCGGGCGCCGCAGCAACACTGCCCACCAGTGCAGCCAGACTGACAAGGATGGAGTTTCCCAAGTACAAAAACGGCGAACCACTGGAATGGATCGAGAGGGCCGACATGTTATTTGAGTACCAGGAGCTTCCCAAGCACCAGTGGGTACACATCACTTTTTTTCATCTGGAAGGGGAGACATATCAGTGGCTGAGCTGGTGGAGAAGGCAGCGACCCTACCCCACATAGGATGAATTCTGTGATGGGCTCATCACGAGGTTTGTGTCGAACAAATATGAGGACTTCAATATGATGCTGAATAAGCTGAGACAGACAAGGACCGTCAATGAGTATAGAAAGGAGTTTGAAAGGTTAGCTAAACGGGTGCAGTGGTCAGAGAAGATGCTTATGGGGTGTTTTATGGAAGGACTCGAGGAGAAAATCAGCAACGAGGTGCAGACATTTCAGCCCAGGAGCATAGCACAAGCCATCAGGATGGCCCGGTTGCAGGAGAAAAAACTGGGAAGACGCAAGGAGGCAACAGCTTACCGAGGGAGCGGTAAGGAAGCAGAGCAGGGTACGACCAAGGGGGCCAACAGCTCATCCACACGGAGGGAGGCCGCAGTGAAGCGATTGTCGTGGCAAGAGATGCAGGATTGACGGGCCAAGGGACTGTGCTACACTTGCGAGGAGCAATTTGCTCCCAGGCCCAAGTGTAAGGTGGTGCAGGTATACATGTTAGAGGAGAAGGAACCAAAGGCCAATGAGGACAGCCTGGCTGAGGAGATTGAAGTCCTCGATCTGGGGGAGATTGAAGTCCTCGATCTGGGGGAGATTGAAGTATTCGTGCATGCCCTAGAAGGGGGAGGGAAACCCTCCATAATGAAGATGATAGAAAGGGTGGTGGATCAAAAGGTCTATACTGGTGGACAGTGGGAGCACCCACAACTTCATCAACACCGAGGTGGCCAGAAAATTAGCATGGGGGTCATGAAGAAGGTGCCGCTTACGATACAAGGGTTCAGGTGCCATGTGGATCTGTATATACTATCGGATCGGGTTCAGATGTCGTTCTGGGGGAGCAGTGGTTGAGGTAATTGAAACTAGTTACAAATGAGTGGGAGAACAAGACCATGGAGTTCACATATGGTGGGAAGACACACAAGCTGAAGAGTCAGACAGGCCCGTAGGTGAAAGAAGCCACGCTTTTGTCCTTGGAGAAGTGGGTCGAGCAGGACTACCCAATGGCTTGGGTCCTGGCAGGAGGAGATCCGGGAGAGCGAAAGGAAAAGATACCAGAAAAGTTGCAGGAGGTCGTGGAGACTTTCGAGGTCTTTGAGACACCAAAGGAGTTGCCCCCACCGCGGGCATGCAATCACTGAATCCTAATCAAGGAGGGTGCGGAGCCAACCAATGTTCGGCCATACAGGTATCCCCATATACAGAAGGGGGAGATCGAGAGATGCGTCCAGGAAATGTTGCGGGAAGGAACCATTCGACACAACACAAATACTTTTTCTTCTCTGGTCCTATTGGTGAAAAAGAAGGACGGAACTTGGAGATTTTGAATGGACTACAGAGCACTCAACGAGGTCACCGTTAAAGACAAATTTCTAATCATGATCATCGACGAACTTCTGGATGAATTGCAAGGAGCTCATAACTTCACGAAGTTGGATTTGCGGTCGAGATACCATCAAATCCGCATGCAGGAGGGGGAGGTGGAAAAGACGGCACTTCGAACACACAAAGGGCACTACAAATTCCAAGTGATGCCCTTCGGATTGACGAATGCGCTGGCAACCTTTCAAGAGGTCATGAACGAAACCTTCAGGAGGTGGTCGCGGAAGTTTGTGTTAGTCTTCTTCGACGACATCTTCATCTACAGTCCGAGTCTGGAGGTGCGCGAGCAGCACCTGCGGATGGTGCTGCAAGTTCTCAAGGAGCAAAATTGGTACGTGGAGATCGAAGTGCTTTTTCGGGCAACAGGAGGTGGAGTATCTAGGCCACCTGGTGAATAGAGAAGGAGTGTGACCGGACCCACAAAAAATCCAGAGCATGACGGAGTGTCCCACACCCACCAACATTAAGATGTTGGTAGGGTTCCTAGGGCTAACGGGCTACTATAAGAAATTCGTGAAGGACTACGGGAAGATCACTAAGCCGCCGACCACAGTACTTCAAAAAGGAAAGTTTGGTTGGGGAGGGGACACAGAGTTAGCGTTCCAAACACTAAAGGAGGTCATGGTGATGACCCCGGTGCTAGCATTATCAAATTTCTCCAAATTGTTCATAGCAAAAACGAATGCGTCGGGAGTCGGCTTAGGGGCGATGTTGATGCAGGAAGGGAGGCCGTTGGCGTACTACAACAAGATGATTCAAGGGAAGACGCTAGGACTGTCGGTTTATGAGAAGGAGATGTCGGTGATCATGCATGCGGTGGCAACATGGCGATCGTATCTCATTGGGAGGCACTTCAAAATACGGACCGACCACCAGAGTTTAAAGTACTTCCCAGAGCAGCGGATCTCGTCACTAGAACAACAGAAATGGATGACAAAGACTCTAGGGTACGACTATGAGATTGAGTACCGAAAAGGGAAGGAGAATCAGGTTGTCGGCGCGCTTTCGCGCTGGCCTACGACGAGTTCTATTTTTGCTATCTCTGCACCGGTCTTGGGCATAGTGGAGGATGTCCATCGGGAGGTTTTAGCTCATACGGAGCTGCGACAAATGTTGACGAATATTGCGGAAGGTAGAGGAGTGGAAGCGGGCTACCATGTCATTAATGGTCATTTGTACTACAGAGGACGCTTTGTGGTGGCATCAGGTTCCCCATTGAGGCAGTAGTTACTTCACGACTTTCACGACACCCCCAGCGGCGGGCACTATGGATTGTTGCGGACTTATCAACGGATCAAGCAGAATGTGTATTGGAAATGGTTGAAGGAGGATGTAGCACAACATGTGAAGAATAGTAAGGAATGCCAGAGGAAGAAGTATGACACGACTAGTCCAGCAGGGTTACTGGTGTCGCTAGACATTCCAGAGCTTACATGAGAAAGTATTGCAATGGATTTCATCGAGGGGTTACCCAAATCTCAGGGCCAGTCGGTCATTCTAGTAGTGGTGGACCTCCCCTGTAAGTATGGACACTTCATTGCGCTGACACCCCCTTGCACTACAGAGGCCGTGGCGGAAGCCTTCGTCCGGGAGATGGTGAGACTGCATGGAATACCGACTTCCATCATTTTCGATCGCGACACCGTGTTCATTAGAAGGTTTTGGAAGGAGCTTTTCCGTCTCACGAGGACGTCCTTACGCATCAGTATAACTAACCACTCCCAGAAAGACGGGCAAACGAAGGCACTCAATAGAAGCGTGAAGACCTATTTGTGGTGCTTCATTGCAGGTAAACCCCATTAGTGGAGTAAATGGCTCCCTTGGGCGGAGTACTGACATAACACATCGTACCAAACAGCGAAAAAGATGACGTCGTTCGAGAGCATGTATGGGAGAGCTCCGGCGACACTACAGAACTACGAAAAAGGATCGACCGAGGTGCCGAAAGTGGAGTTCGCGTTGCGAAGACGGGATGACATCTTAAAACAGCTGAAGGAGAATTTTCAGAAAGCATAGCACCGCATGAATACCCAAGCAGACAAGCACCGACGAGATCAAAACTTCGAGGTGGGAGAGTGGGTGTACCTCAAATTACAACTTTATCGACAGCTGTCAGTTGTAGTAGTGAACAACCAGAAGCTGGCACCCCACTACCACGGGCCTTTTCGAATCTTGAGTGGGGTGGAGGATGTGGCTAACACTCTGAAACTTCCGTCGGGCTCTCGTATCCACCCAACCTTTCATGTGTCGCTGCTCAAGAAGGCGGCACAAGGAGACGCTCTAAATGTTAGTCCCTTGCCAGAGATGATGGAATTGGGCGAAGTTCGGCCGGTACCGGAGAGGGTTCTTGAAGCAAGGGTTAAGACCAAGGTTTTAAGAACCGGACCGGAGAACGAACCGGTGTGACCAAAGGTTCAAGGTCCGACCGGGGTTGAACCGTAATGCTAGATAATGAAATATTACATATCATGAATCATAAGCTCATATCATATTATATATTTTGAAAATATCAAATTGAGCTCAAATATAATAATTGTATTAGAGAAAATAATTTTTAAATAATCGAATAGTTATATATAATAAGGTACGTGTGTTTATTTATATATTACAAATATTTTTTATTATTTTTAAATTTTGTATAAAAAATTTTTGAAGACATATATTATATATTGCTTTGTATGCGGAGACGATTTGTACGGTGTAAATTTTTTTGTAAAGATATAAATTTGTTAATTTATATTCAAATATTAAATTCTATGACAAAATTTAATAAATATTGTAATTCATATAAATATTTGAATATTTATTACAAATATAAATTGTTTTTAGTCATAGAAAATTAAATATTGAAATGCCTCACTTATTAGTCATTATTTTTTATTAAATAGTAATTTATATAAGTTAGGTTGAAACTTGAGAGCAAATAGCATCCGCCTCAGTGGTCAGCATCTCTCTTATATTAAGAGGTGCGTGGGTTCGATCCTCAAGGCCTCATTTTTTCTAAATATTTTATCAAAAATATATACTAATACCTGCATAATAGACCTGCCTCGGTTTCCTGATAACTGGGCCGGTTTCCGGTTAACCGGTCTAACCGCCCGGTTAGACCGGTTCTTGCCTGGTTTTCAAGTGGAGGCGGTTTTAAGAATCTAACCGGACCGCCCGGTGAACCGGTCCCCGGTCTGACCGATTGAACCGTCCGGTCCGGTCCGGATTTTTAAAACGTTGGTTAAGACAGTGCAGGGGAAATCCATCGTACGATTACTAATTCATTGGAGGGGCATGGCTGAGTCCGAACGAGGGCAAGCAATTTTTTGAATACGGCAAGAATGATATGAACCGGAGCCTCTTTGGTGCGGTCTACCATTCGGAAGGGGCCAAAGAACAAAGAGACAACTGGTTTAGTCTCTCCCTCTTCTTAAACAAACCGGGCGGGCCCGGCCGGATTCATAGGCTGGGTATTTGGGGGGAATCGCGGCATCCCCCTAGGGCATCAAGAATCATTCGCAGGTATTGCTCTTTCTTCTTCCGTAGTAGCCGTAACCTAACAATATACCTTGCTTGAAAAAAATTCAAAAAAGGAAAAATTTATAGATTTCAGAAGGCAAGGATTATAGACACAAGAAGCAAGACAAAAAAGAATATAACTTGGCTTGAGAAAAGTAAAAGAGAAATAAAATGAGAGGTGATGGTAAATCTGGCTATCGTCGACAACAACAACAACAACACAACAACAACAACATTCAAGCCTTTATCCCACTATAGTGGGGTCGGCTATATGGATCCATTGTCTCCATTGTGCCCTATCTTGTGTCATAATCTCACTAATGCCTAAATACATCATGTCTTTCTTTATCGAGACATGCTTGTTTCCGACTATTGAGGGCATGATCCCATCTAAGAGTTATTTCTCCTATGAGCCTAGACAAGAATACTAAAAGATAAACCAAATAACTCATCTCCACTCCCTTAAATAGGTGGGAGTGGGCATACAATAAGTGATAACAAGTATCATTAAGGCTACATAGACTACTAGGGTGAGTAGCAGGCTAGAGAAGTCTTTCGTATAAACACTCCCTTCCCGAAAAATCGACTTTGTCCTCAAGGTCAAGGTTCATAGGGGTGAGCATCAGAGGATCATGGTCGACAAAATCAGGGCCTGTCATCTTCAGCGTTGATCAAGAAAGCACAAATACTTGTGAGGGCATTATATGGGAGGGAAAATACGACGGGTGGCAATGAAAAAAAGACCCTTGCGGTGAAGCTTGAGGTCTTACTGGTGAGATGAGTGTTAGGGTGGAAGGGTACCAGTAGAGGCATGAGTGGCAGAATTGGCGGCGGCGGTGGGCCGATCAACAGGAGCCCAAGTAGAAGCAGGTGCTCCAACTGATGGAGAGGTGTTTGAGATTTCGGCGGTGGCAGTGGCTGATGGGGAAGTCAGGTAGTGGAGGACGGTTGTGCTGTGTAGAATTCCGCGTCGAACCAACAAGTTTGACCCATGTCGCGTGGGAGACTAGTCGGGTTGTGGACTCAAAGGCGTGCCAAGAGATCGAGTTGTAGACCTGCAAGCAAGTACCCCCAGATATGGTCGGATGATAAGTCGGCGACGCATGTGATAACCTCGATGAACGTGGTGATGTAGATGGCAACAACGTCAGACTGTAGAATGGAGCTAAGGTGCTCGTAGGCATTACCCTCTTGAAAGCTGTCATAGGAGTTACTCCTTCAATGTGGGCCACGAGAGGTTAGGGGCACGGGCCATTCATATAGATAGTCTCCATAGGAACCTATTGGTCGGAGGGGGTGGATTGGACGCCAAAGTATTGTTCGTCACAGGCGATCAAACCGAGTGAGTCGGTGCAGTCGAACAAAGAAATCTCAATCACATGGAGATGGATCGCGTGGATATCCACAACAAAGTGGATTAACTCATGTAGTAAGGCACGGGCTATGGAACCGGTTTAGGGCTCGTAATAGATGAGTGGAGAAAAAATGGAGGGACCGAAAGCGTCGAAGAGGCAGATAATGGACAGCGGTCGGGCGAAGAAAAGACCTGAGGCTGCTGGAAGGAGGCGGAGGACGTTGTGTCGGTTGTTGGGAGGAAATGGTGGGGTCATTGCAGAACGAGGGGGATGGGAAGGAAGGCGGCTAGTTTCGACTGGAAGACAACCGGAGACAAGGTCGACACGTAAAGAAACTACAGTTTGAGCGCGGTAGGAGGCGAGACCGAGTGGTTCATTGTTGTAAGGAGACGTTGAAGGTCTGACAGGATGCTGAAGAAAGCGCTGGAGGGCCGACAGGATGCTCAGTGACACGCTAGAGAAGAAGACGGTTGGAGGAGGATGGGCCAGAGGAGTGGGGAAGACGAAGATCAGGTTGGCCGATCGTTGAAAACATGCAGCTGACGAGGAAGAGACGATTCGTGGCACGAGAGAGGATGCATACGCTTGAAAGATGTTGGTCGACGCGGCTTCATGAACTAGAAGATCGATCGGCTAAAGATGCGGAGATGGAGACCCGTTGGTATCATGAACAGTAAAGGAGATAATTAGAGTTCATGTGGAAGCCCTAACTAAGCGGAAGGTCAAACTACATGATATATCTGACTGTCATTGTTCGACGATTGAATTAAAAATGTTAGATGTAAGATATCGAGGTATGCTTCGACTCTCACTCTTGAGGGAAGGATCCCACTAAGAGTCGTCTCTCCTATGAGATCCTAGACAAGACAATGTTCAAAGATAATCCGAATAACTCACCTCCACTCCCATATATATACAGGAGTGGGGCACATAATAAATGATGATAAATGTCCATTAGAGCTATATAGACTACAATGAGGGACGCGTGGCAATCCGAGGAGTTGTCTTCGTATCAGGTGAAGAAACAAAAACTACAAAAAGAGAAAAGGAAGATAAAGAAATAAGAAGAAATGTTGAGGAACATAAGAAGAAATGGGAGGAAGGGGATATCAACCTTAAACAATCAACCAACTCGAGCAGCTCACAGTTGAATCACAATGGAAACCAAGTAGTAATAATGAGGATATATAAACATTAAAATCATGCCTTGGTGATGGAGGGAACAAGTTGAATGAACAATATCGGCGTGGAATTCAGTATGCAAATATAAATTTTGTTTACAATGTGTCAATAGCATTTTGGTGAGCAAATATAGGATTTTGGGTTGTAAATATAATTTGGTTATAAAAAGTTAATATCAATTGTTGGGAAATAATCTCAGATGCTTTGAAGAACAAAGCTAAGTGAAATTTAAAGGGATTGGAAAATCCTTAGAAGTTTTATCATGTCTAGGACTAAAGTTTTTTATATGTTGAGTCTATTTGTTCGTGCAATCGCAGTGAGCGTCGAGCTATAGAGAGTTCATAACAGAATTATGGACAAGAATCACAACAATTTGTTAATCATTGACCATTAATGATGGTCACTGAAATATAATAGAATCCACGAGTAGTCGAGCATCTTCCTAAAATAGAATGGGTTTTTGGTCTCCGAAACTCAAGTCAGTCGTAGACCAAGTCTACTTGACCATCAAGGGACTAGCTAATAGAAGATTGATGAACACATTTCTAAATGGAATTCTAATCGTCGAACAAATGTCACTGACCAAGCTTACTTAATCCTTCGAGCGACTAGCTGATAGCAGATAGTTGATATAATCTTTGATTGTCAAACAACTGAAGTCTAAATGATATATCATCAAGCAAATGTTCGAAGATTAAAGGGTCATTTCAATTCAATATAGTCGTTGCAGAAAGGAACTGTCTGAAAAAGAATAGGATTATTTTGGGGACTTCTCTATTATAAGCCGATCTCCTAAGGAAGAAGAAAAAAAATTTGTTGAAGAAAGATCTACAAGCCCTCAATATAGCATTAATCGACATATAACTAAAACTATAGATGTGAGAACAGAGAGAGATTCAGAGAAAACTTTCAGTTTGTATTTCCGAAATCAAGAGATCAATCTTAATCTCTAAAGAGTATCCACACTCATCAGATAATAAAGTTTCTAAAAGCTTTCTCTCAAAAGACTCGAATCCCGAGTTTCTAAGAGTCGTCTCCCAAAAAAACTCTTACAAATTTCCAAAAACCTTCATTTGTAAAAAGAAGAAATTCTATCATCTCACTACAATGGTGAGAAGGAATAGAAAGAGAGTTTCTCGCCTGTTGATTGATGGTGATTGGATTTATGATCAAGGTACTTGAAAGTTGCATGTCCGTGACTTTAAGAATTCCTTGTTCGGCTTTCGTCCTGTGGTTCAAAGTTCTGATGACTGTCAACAGGAGGAATTGGCGAGCTTGGTGGCTGGAGTTTCAATGGAAGAAGTGCGGAATGCAGTCTTTTCCATGAAGGGTTTGAAGGCTCCTTGACCTGATGGTAAACTTCTATGGAAGTTATTTTTCAAGATACTGATTTTATAGCTGCATTGGAGAGAGGGTTTCAACAGTTGTGGAAGAGTGGAGTACTCAAGATTGAGGAACCACTATAAAATTCTTTGTCCATTACTCTAAAGGTTAGACTTTTATATTCTGAATTTATTTATTTAGTTACTTTGATCTGTGATTATTTTGTTAATCTTGCAAAAAGTTTTTAGTATATTTTATTCGCTCCCCTCTCTAAAGTTTTATTCACTTCTCTCTAGAGTATTATTCAAATAGGATATTATCATATCTCTGCACTACCAAAGCAGGCAGCTCAATTCTCACCTATCTAATTGCTAGATACAACCTGAGTTGCATCTATATCTTATTTTTTATTTTGTGCATTTTAATATGTTCTTTTATAACGCATATCTTTGAGCGAGTGTTTATATTCTTTGGTTTTCGCGCACATTATTAGCGCACGTATGTTTTGTTCCGTGCATGTTACTCGCGCACGTTCGCAAAGCTTATTGGTGCGATCAACTAATAAAACTATGAATGCAAAGGTCCATCAAATTAGGCTAAGTGATGATTATGGCAAGCTTTAAAAAATAATAATTATTACCGTATTAATTTTAAATTCTATAATTATAATTCAATATTTTAATTCCTAAAATTAAATTTAAATTCTAATTTAATAGGGGAATATCAAATGAAAAGTCACCCTTTGAAGTCCCCTTCCTTTGAATTTTGTTAGAAAAGCCCATGTAAAGGGGCCCATTATTGGCCCATTTTGTTTATTTCTCTCTCCTTCTTCTTTAGTCCCACATCATGTATAGGATTTATTCTTCTCTCTTCTCTCTTATATATTTGTATTCTCTCCTTGTATTTGGATACTCAATATAGATATACAAGCTTTGGGATGATTTCTACATGGTAACAGAGGGAGGTTACGAGACTCCTGTGGACTCACATCTCTTATCCGCACGCCCCCCGCTTCCCGGCGCCCTGCGGTCTCCGTGGTCTGTTTTTGAGTCCGCGCTCCCCCCCCCTTCTCGCATAGCCTCTTGCGGACTGACCTTCATCTATCCGCTCCCTCTACTCTCTCTTCATTTCCCGTGGATCCACTCCCAATCTGTTCTTTTTATAGCCCTCTCTCTCTGCCCTGTGGGGTCCACAGCCTCCCACAGTCCGTCGCAAGCTCCACTTTGTCTGCGACCTCTTTCTGTCCGGTGCGAGCTCGGTGTGCTCTCTTACCCTGTATTGGCTGCGAGCTCGGCATGCTCTCTTCCCCTGTATCCGCTGCGAGCACGACAAGCTCTCTTCCCCCCGGTGTCCCCTGCGAGCTCTCTTCTGTCCGCTCGATCACCCTCTGCCCGCTGCTGCTTTTCTCCCTCTTGGCGGGCTCCTCTCTCTGCCTGCTGCGGACTCACGCTCTTGTGAGATTTCTGCCCTTCAACCCGATCGTCTACCTTCTGCTCGCGACCTGCTCAAGGTCGCCGCAACCTTGCCGAGCTCTCCTTCTCTCTGCGGCCTGACTTTTGCTCGCTCTTCTCTTGCTCGCCGCGACCTGCCCAGTTGCTCGCGACTTCCCTATCCCGCAACAACCTGTGTTGTCGCCGCGACCTGCCTAATTGCTCGCGCCCTGCCTACTCGCAGCGACCTCCCTGCCTAGTCGCCGCGACCTGCCTACTCACAGCGACCTCCCTGCCTAGTCGTCGCGACCTGCCGAGTCCGCAGTTCTCGCTCTTCTCCCTTCTCCTAAATCGCCATGTCTTCTACCGACTCCACTACTGCTAGCCCTACTGCAGACCGCCCGGCTCCTGCTACTGAACTCCGCGACGAGCTTCGGATTACTACTCTTTCCCTCTCTGGGAAGAAAAATTTCATCACGTGGGTGCACTCCGTTCGTCGGGTCCTGCAAGCTAAGGACCTTGTGGGTCACCTTACCCAGGAACCTCCTTCTCCAACTACTGATGACTAGATAAGAAATGATGATCGAGTTCAGACCTGGATCCTTAACTCTCTGGAGGGTGAGCCCTACCAGATGGTCATGTATCATGAGACCGCTAAAGCAATGTGGGAAGAGCTCCACTCCTTGTGCTCATGCAAGGACAGTCTTCAGCACCTCTTCGACATCATCACCGATCTACAGGCGTTGGATGTTGGCAAGGCCATGGACATGACTTCCTTTGTGGCTCGTGCTAAAACCCTCACAGAGGCATGGATTCAACACCAACCATCCACTACTGATCTTGCGGCTCAGCGTGCCCAAAAGGAGGTTGTTTACATTGCGATGATTATGGCTCGCGTTCCGCCCCACCTTCATAGTATCCGGGCATAGGTTCTGGCATCCCCTGTTACTCCCTCCTTTTCAGATGTTTACTCTATGTTACTTCGCGTCCCACCTCCCCTGAAGCCCACTGCACCTCCATCTCTGGTCCTTCTTCAGCAAACCCTTCCTCCCCTACTTCCCCCTCCATCTTCTACTCGGGGTGGTCGTACGGGCTCTCGAGGAAGGGGCCGTGGCGGTCGAGGTCGCCCTTGGTGCTCCTATTGCGGCAGGGATGGACACACTGAAGCCATCTGTCACATGAAACATGGCTACCCTCCTCGTCCGCCTACTGCTGCCATTGTTGATACTCCTTCACCCAGCGGTATGGACCTTGAAGCTGTTCGCCTTCAACTGCAGCAACTCCAGAGGCTCCTCAACCCTCCTTCTGCTTCGGTTACCTCCACCTCTACTGCAGGTATTGCCTCCACTTCCACCAGGTAGTGCATGTTTCTCCTCATGTTCCCGTTGGATCCTGGACTCGGGAGCCACTCACCACATTACATCTCTACTGCCGCCAAGATTTTCAGATGCTCCTCATCCAAAATCTATTACCGTGGCGAATGGTGCGCTTGTTACGGTCTCTGGGTGTGCTGATCTCTTGATCCACCCCTCCATCTCTCTTCGCTCCGCTCTTTATGTGTCGGCATCCCCCTTTAATTTACTTTCCGTTGGCCATCTTACTCATGATATGAACTCCTATATTACCTTCACCTCTACTGGTTTTTTGATACAGGATCAGCAGACGCAGACTACCATTGGTAGAGGACGACTGCAGAATGGGCTCTAGCTCCATGATGCTTATCCTACCGCTCTCTCTTCCGTGTCCTCCAGTGATTGGCATTGCCGTCTTGGGCATGCTCCTCTTCCTATCCTCCAGAAGACGCTCCCTGATGTATCTCTTCCGTCATTTAAATGTGATTCTTGTATTCTTGGCAAACAGTCACGCTCTTCTTTTCCTGCAAATTGTACTCGGAGCTCTGCTCCTTTTGCTTTAATACATTCTGATATTTGGGGTCCGTACAAGGTTACAAGTATCTTTGGTTATTGTTACTTTATAACGTTTATTGACGACTACTCGCGTACAACATGTCTGTATTTACTTCGTGATCGCTCCGAGCTTCCTCGTGTCTTTCGGGCATTTGTGTTAGAAACTCGAACGCAATTTTCTACTACTATCAAGATCCTCCGCTCTGATAATGCCCGCGAGTACACTAGCCACGAGTTTGCCAATATTTGTGCGGAATTCGGGATTGTACATCATACATCGTGTCCCTACACCCCTCAACAAAACGGGGTAGCCGAACGCAAGAACCGCCACCTTCTTGATGTGGCTCGTTCCCTCATGCTTCACATGCATGTTCCCAAAGTTTACTGGAACTTCGTCGTCTCTACTGCGTGCTATCTCATCAACCGCCTCCCTTCGTCGGTTCTCCAACATGCTACACCCTTCAGCCTTCTCTTTCCCTCAGCTCCACCCTTCTCCCTCCCACCCAAGGTTTTTGGATGTACTTGCTTCGTCCATCACCTTGGTCCCCCTATCGACAAACTAGACCCCCGCGCAGTAAAACACATCTTTGTCGGCTACTCCCGCACCCAAAAGGGCTATGTCTGTTACTCACCCGCTACTCGGACAGTCTCTGTGTCCGCTGATGTCACCTTCCGGGAGGATCAACCCTTCTTCCCTCCTCCTCTGCAGACTCCTCCACCAACCACTACTCTTCCATCTTCCCTTCCTCGACCTGTTATCCCAGACCACACGCCTTTTCCCCTCCCTATATCACATTCCCCACCTGCTCCTTCGCGGCCGCCCGTCATTCGGATCTACTCTCGTCGTCCTCCTCTTCCTGTTGCCCCTCTGCAGTCGTCTTCGCCCTTGGATTCTCCGCGTTCTGCTGCTCCGGTGTCCGCCTCTACAGCACATCCACTGGCAAACTGTATGTCCCTATATCGGCTCTCCTCTTATGTGACAGTCAAGCTGCCATATATATAGCCAAGAACTTGGTCTTTCACGAGAGAACAAAGCGCATTGAAATAGATTGTCACTTCATCTGAGAGAGTCCACATGAAGAAGATCGAACTCAAGCATGTTCCTGGTACTGAACAGGTTGCGGACGTCCTCACAAAAGCTCCACCAAGTACCCTCTTCTATCAGTGCTTATCCAAGCTTGGAGCATATGACTAGTACGCTCCAGCTTGCGGGGGAGTGTTAGAAAAACCCATGTCAAGGGGCCCATTATTGGCCCATTTTGTTTATTTCTCTCTCCTTCTTTAGTCCCACATCATGTATAGGATTTTTTCTTCTCTCTTCTCTCCTATATATTTGTATTCTCTCCTTGTATTTGGATACTCAATATAGATATACAAGCTTTGAGCTGATTTCTACATTTCTACAAATTCATTAGTGTCATTTATTAAAAAAAACAAAGAAAGAAAATCCATTATATTATCATAAGTGCAACCGGCCCTTCTTGGAGAACAATTGAAATCCCCTCGTTAATACATACTTATTAAGCTTAGATTAAAAACTCTTTTTTATAAAGTAACTAGCCCCCTCCTGATGAAGATAGCTCGGACAAAATTCGAAAACAGAGAACTCAATCTCTATTTTCGGAAAGTCCAGCTGGCACATCCCTACACGCCCTCTCTCCTGCTCCAGGCACCCATTGATCGACCTCCTCGCGGTGATGCCGCTGCCAGAAGGTCCCTTGACACCGACGACCACTAACTCTGACAACTCTAGTAGCCGACAAACTTTCCTATGTTATCCTTTAACACCAGCGACCTTTTCTTTCGTCTAGAACTAGTAGATGACCGCAAAATCCACTAGTTCAAAACTCCACCCCCAACGGCCTCGTCGCCTCCATCCAGCCCTCCACCACCATCATCTAGCCACCCAAGGCTTTTCCCACCATCGACGGGCCTCTACATTCAGCCCTTGACCTCTCCTAAGGATCCACTTGCCACTAGTTCCACCTCGCTTTCTCCTCCCGCCAGCCACCTGCCACTCGAGCCCGACTGATCTGATACTTCACTCGTGGCCTGAGGTATACCTTTGTCATTCACATGCTTGAGATAGACTGATATTATACATGTTTATTAGATCACTAAAATTTCAGAGCTTCCCTAGTTGTCGTTAATTTGCATATTCTTATAATCTCCAAATTTTCTTGCTTACGGAAGAATTGTTTCATAATACGGAGCGCACTTGAATGCTAGTCGTTTGTGGTAGTCTTACCAAGGTCCGGGCTAAGTGTCACATTTTATTGCTAGACTAGTCGGCTAACATCTCGGAGAATCAATTTGGATTCATGCCAGGGAGGTCGACCAAGGAAACTATACATCTCTTGAGGAGACTCATTAACAATTATCGAGAAAGAAAACAAGATTTGCATATGTTGTTTATTGATCTTGAGAAGGCTTATGATAGAGTTCCAAGAGAGATCTTATGGAGAGTCTTAGAAAATAAAGGTGTAAATATATCATATATTGACACAATTAAAGATATGTATACAAATTCAGTGACAAGGTTGAGGACATCTGGAGGATTAACACAGGAATTCCCTATCACTGTTGGCTTACATCAAGGTTCAACTTTAAGCCCTTATCTCTTTACCCTTATCTTAGATGAGCTCACCAGACATATCCAACAAGCAATACCTTGGTGTTTATTTTTTGCGGATGATATTGTTTTGGTTGATGAGACGCGCGAGGGGGTAAACTCAAAACTTGAATCTTGGCAAGATACTTTAAAAAAGAAGGGTTTTAGGTTGAGCAGGGTAAAGACGGAGTACATGGAGCTTAAATTTATCAGTACAAGAAGGACAGACGACTTCGTTATTAAGTTGGGTGATCAAGATATTTCCCGTAGTGAGTGTTTTAAATATCTTGGATCAATAGTTCAAAAAGACAGAGGTATTGATAAAGATGTGACACAAAATCCAAACGGGTTGGTTGAAGTGGAAAGCCGCGTCAAGGATCTTATGTGATCGTAAAGTACCACTAAAACTTAAGGTCATGTTTTACTGTACTGCAATTAGACCCACGATGCTCTATGGTTCTGAGTGTTGGGCATTGAATTGTGTACATAAGCAAAAAATGGGAGTTGCGGAGATGAGAATGCTCAGGTTGATGTGTGGACACTTGAGATTGGATAAAATTAGGAATGAAAGTATCAGTGATAAGGCAGGAGTAACACCAATTTCAGAGAAGATACGAGAAGCTCGTCTAAGATGGATTGGACATGTACAAAGGAGACCATTAGAGACATCTGTTAGGCGTTGTGAGAGTTTAGTCACTAGGCATGTTAGACGAGGGAGGGGTAGACCAATAAAGACTTGGAATGAAACTATAAAGAAATACATGATGTACTTAGGCATTAGTGAGATTATGACAAAAGATAGGGCACAATGGCGACAAAGGATCCATATAGCCGACCCCACTATAGTGGGATAAAGGCTTGAGTGTTGTTGTGTTGTACTAGTCGGCTTTGTAGCTTAATTTAAAAGATCTGACGTTTATTAATTTGAAATCAATTTCAAGATTTTTAGGGTTACATCGCTGCTCCCCACTTCCACTAAATCCACCACTTGGTTCATTCCATCGTCGTCGAGCACCTCTAGGCAAGCTAGGTTAAGGATTATTTGTCTAACATTGATAGGCATCGAGGTTTTAGGAAGAAGATCATGAATCCTTGCCCTAACTTCTCATTATCCTCAAATCATCACCCCACGACTAAATCCTAAGAGAGACTATAATGAATTGGTATCATAATGAGTCTCCATGGGTGATTCAATCGCTTAGTTGGGAAAATTGATGAAGTCCATGGATGATCAAGTCGCAAGGGATACATGGAATCAAGTCACTTTTCTTTCACTCTCCACACACGAATCGATGGGCATAAATGAAATTATCAGGATCAAGAAGCAAGTAGCAATAGGGTGCAATAAACACCCGATCGTGGAGGATTTTATCCCGAGGGTCGAACCGAGCCTATGGCCAGCCACGGAACATGAAGCTTGATTTTACCACATATGATGGAAGGAAGAATCCACTTGCGTGCATCACTAAACCTATGTACTCCATACTAAAGTGGATTGGATTAGTTTCTTTCCAATTTTTGGGGCGGCAAAACTTCAGTTTGTTAGTATTAATATGGAAATTTTTGAGATGATGAAAGAGGATTTCAAGATATATTGCATGTTTGGTCCTTCACTCCGAAATAATCCCTTTGGTGAGTTGATATTCCTACTAGAAAATGGGTATGCAGTTGAGTATTTGGAGAAATTTCAAACATTGTTGGCTCGAGCAAAGAATATGCCACTGGGACACTCCCATATTCACGAGAGGGTTATAAGAGAGGCTTTGATTAGACATGGAGCTTTAAAATCCACAAAATTGATTGCAACACTGAACTTTACTCGAATTTCTGATCAAAGGCTTCAATCAGATAACAAAAGTATATGGAAACCTCCTTGGTCAACCTACTCAACAAACACAACAATTTAATAAAGATAATAACTTCCCTCAAATCCATAATAAACCTACGATTATTAAGAAGTTATCTAGGGCACAAATGATGGATTAAAGAAACAATGTACTGCGCTTTAATTGCAATGAGCCTTATGTAAATAGGACATCATTTCAAAATATTATTTTGGCTAGAAGTAGAATTAGTGGAAGATACCGCACATGATTTTAATCAAGGCAAACCTGATATTTCTCTTCATGCAATATTCAAAATTCAGAACTGTCAAACAATGCAATTAAGGGTCGTCACATCGTTAGGGCCAATAGACGAATATTTGGAGAAATTTCAAACATCATTGGCCCGAGTGACGAATGTACTAGAGGAACAACAAGTGTCCATATTGATGACGGAGTCACAAGAGAGGCATCAATTAAACATGGAATTTTAAAATCCACAAAAATTGATTACTGCATTGAGCATTGCTCAGATTTGTGATTGAAGATTTCAATTCATTAATAAAAGAGCATGGGAACCTCTTCGAGGAAACTATACTCCACCACTGGAGCAACTGCTTGATGAAGGTAACTGTCCTCAACCTACGGTTATCAAGCGGCTATATCTAAGAGAAATGCAAGCTTGAAGAGCTTAAGTGCTATGTTTCAATTGTGTGAGTCTTATGTACTAGGGCATCATTACAAAAAAAGATTGTCTAGAAGTATAAGATATGGAAGACACGGATGGGGAATTTGATCAAGGGAAACCCAAAATTTCTCTTTATGCAATCATCAAAATTTGAAATTCTCAACAATGCAGGCCATCATATCTTGATGGTTCGGTAGATAAAGCAAGGTGATGGTTGTAATGGAAATGGCCTCAACTGCAATCTGTGTGAACTTCAAAGGCCAAGTATAATCCAAAATTTATTTAGGAGATGGAGTTGTGCCACTGTAACTCACTAACATTGTTAAGAATAACTCTTTTGTTAAGAATAACTCTTTTGTATGAAATTCAAAGGTATCCAGGTCCTTTATGCCCCTTGAGAATGCGTTAGCCACAAACCCATACTTTATCTTCCAGATTTCACGAAGGAATTTTGTGTCAAATGTGATACATTGGGAAATTGGATTGGAATGGTTTTGCATCAAGAGCATTGAGTCTCATTCATCACCCAGTATTTCTACTAGCTCTTTGGTACACGGGTAGTAATTTTGTTGCACTTTCAGTTTTTTTCCAATTTGGGTGTTCCTTCCAGCATTGGTTAACGAGATTCTAGCCATATGGCATTCTCTCTCATTTATTCAGTTCCTATTATCTATGTTCATGTGCTGAAAAGATTAGAATAGCTAATGGGAGTATCTAACATAATGTCAGCAAAGGATTCTAAGAAAATAATTGTTAAAGATGCTCTTCATGTTCTTACACTTGTGTGTGATCTTCTAGTAAACTATCGAACGATTCCAACACAAATGCTATACCATCAACACTCATTGCATGTTTCAAGACCAAAGCTATTACGTAACCGGGGAAAGAGGAATGACAAAGGAGGAGCCAGCGGTAGGGGGAGAGAATAATGAGGAAGAGGGGGAGAAGAAAACCTTATGGAGCAGCCCTAATTCTTAGATTCATCTGAGATAACCCTAAAGAAAACATACAACTCCCTTTATAGCAGCGGGGTGCGACTAGCGAGAGTTCAGGTGTCTGAATAGTAAAAAACATAAATGACATCCAAATGAAAATATTTAAACAGCAGTAGTTCCCGCAGTCTCCTCCAACGTCGGTGGGTTTGGTGTTGATGTCTTCCTGCATGTGTAGACCCTCCACGGCGTAGCTTCCTCATGCACGCCCATAACAATACCACTGTCTAGGAAATTTGCCTTGTCCGCAAGGCATAGTCGGCAAACTGGCTGAGGAAGTCATCCTAGGGAAGCCATGTAGCATCGGATTTCAGACGATTGAGCCAGGACACAAGTACTTCCTCCAGACCGGTGTCACCGGGAAGGTGGCAGCGACGACCAAGTATCTTGGCGGGGTAGTAAGGCGCTTCGCCGGAGAAATCGATGTCGGACGAAATGAGGTCCACAGTAGGGTGCTCGCCAACCACACGGTGTAGCTGAGAGACATGAAAAAACCGGGGGTATGTGGCTTCCACTAGAGAGGCATAGGTGGTAAGTAACGGAACCAATGCGAGCGATGACTTCAAAAGGCCTGAAGAACCGAGGAGTCAATTTCTAGCAGAGACGGTGGGCCACCAAAAGCTGTCGGTAAGAGTGGAGCATGATGAACACCTTCTCTCCCACTTGGAAGGAAAGATCTCGTCTCATTTGGTTTGCAAAGGACGTCATTTTCCATTGAGCCCTTCGTACGTGGTGTTTCAAATGGTCAAGGATGGAGACCTGGTCGCTAAGGTGGTTGGTCAGGCTATCCACTTGGTATTCCCCTGGAGAGTTGCAGATGATGGATGGAGGTGGTCGGCCATAGAGGATCGCAAACGGGGTCGTGCGGACCACTTAGTGGTAAGCCGTATTGTAGGAATATTTGGCCTAACTGAGCCAGCTGGCCCATCCTCGGGGCTGCTCCCCAACAAAGCAGCGCAGGTATGTTTCCAAACACCGGTTAAGGAGTTCGGATTGTCCATCCGTATGCGGATGATACATGGTGCTCATGCGGAGGCGGGTGCCTTCAAGCTGGAAGAGTGTCATCGAAAATGTGTTAAAAAACAATGTGATGCGATCGCTGACGGTCGACCGAGGAGAACCATGGAGCCGCACGACCCTATTGATGAAGTTCTCCACCACGGTGGCGGCAGTGCAGGGATGGTGAAGAGGAAGTGGCCATATTTGGAGAGACGGTGCACCATCACTAAGATGCAGTCAAACCCTTGGGAATGCACAACCAAGTTATGAAATCCATAGCAACATCTTCCCAAATCCTAGTTGGAATAGGGAGCGGCCAAAGGAGTTTGCCTAGAATCATGGTTTCGTATTTTACCTTTCGGCAAATTAGGCATGCGGCCACGAAGTCTTTGATTGGCGGGAACATGTGAGGCCAATAAAGAGACACCGCCGGACGACAGTATGTGTGGAAGACGCGGGTGTGCCCCGCGAAGGACAAAGCATGAAACTCGACAAGGAGACGGGGGATGCTAAGAGACAAAGGCGCGAGGACGAGGAGGCCCTTGAAGAACAGGCAGCCTCCCACAAAAGAGTAGGGCGGGTGGGCCACGACGTCGGAGTAGAGAGTCGTTCGAATAGCGTTCAAATGGGGGTCAACCTCCACTTCATGCTGGATAGTAGCTTCTTCTTCCCAAATGGGCCAAGAGACGGCCAAGAGTTCCAGAGATTGGCTTTAGTCGGAGAGAGTGTCAGCCGCCCGGTTCACCTTCACCGGGTGGAAGTCAATGGTGAAGACAAAAATCCGGCATGGCTAACACGGGCCCTTGCACAAGGGCTTGCTTGAGGACGGCGAAGGCAGCGATAGCCGCGGCCGACCACTGAAATGGACCCTCTTCTGACTTCTTTAAGAGTTGCGTGAGTGGCTGTGTGATATCCCTGTAGCCCTGGATGAAGCGCCTGCGGTAGTTAGTGAAGCACAAAAAATCGTGAACTTCTCGTAGTAAAGTAGGGGTCGGCCACTGGAGGACCGAAGAAATACTCTCATCCATAGCCACCCCCCGGGTCGAGATGGTGTGGCCCAGGAAGCTCACTTCCGCCACGCCAAAGAAATATTTCTTTGGGTTAAGCTTGAGGTGATGGCATCGAATGGTAGTCAAAGTGAGGCGGACATGCTAAAGGTGATCCTGCCATGAGGAGCTATACACCAAAATTCCATAAAAAGCAAGAACATGTTTGCGAAGTACCGCCCTGAAAATATCGTTCATCGTTACTTGGAAGGTGGCGGGGGTGTTGGTCAGCTTGAATGGCATGACAAGGAACTCGTAGTGGCCATTGTGAGTCCAGAACGCGGTCTTGGCGACGTCCTCCGGCCTCACCATAATTTAATGGCAGCCCACTCGGAGGCCCAATTTGATGTGAAAGCCTAAATGCACAGAAGTATGTTGTCACCAAACAGGGCCCCACCAAAAGAGTCGCGAAGGGGCAGCGGCCCTTGTGCGACCAGCATCGTCTATCGCCAAGGCAGACCGTAAAGTTCAGGGAAGGGACAGACGAGAGTTGGAGCTGCAACACCAATTGCTCTGAGATGAAGTTGTGGCTCGCACCGTTTTCCACCATGAAGATAATCGGAGGATCAAGAAGCGTATAAGAGAGCTTCATGGTCAGAGGGTCGGACATCCTGCCCATCGAGAAAAAGGGCGGCTCTAATCGGTGAAACATAGCCGTGGCAGGCTCCAAGGAGATGCCCTCCTCGGAAAGCTCGAAGGCCTTAAAATCGTTCAAGGTAACCTCGGGATCGAAGTCGCCAAAGATGGTGTGGAACTCTTCACCGAACATTCGTTGTTTGGAGAGTAGGGTTGGCGGCATTGGAAACACAGGCCTTTGCTGCGGAGCTCGTTGTAATCACTATTCAAAAGGCACCGAGAGGTCGGGCGCGGGTCGATTAAATCCCCTCCCCCTGGTAGAACCCAGATAGAAGGAGCCGCAAAAAGAGGCCTCTATGGTGGCCGCCGAGTATGGCGGCCGACAGCAGGCAGAGGGGGGCGAGCGGAGAGGTCATCCTCCACCAGACGGGACATGTCGAAGGTGTCAAAGACCGCTCGTGGATGGTGCGTGTGAAGGCGCAATTGGATGTGCAAGAGAAGACCTTGCATGAAGTACCCCATATAGTGGTCGGGCGGAAGCAGGGAACATGAGTGACCAAGGCGACAAACACATCAATGTACTTGTCAACGTCGGCCGTTTGGCGACTGTCGCAGAGGCGCTCGATAGCGGAGCCAAAGTAACAGGTATCATACCGCTGAATCATCTCATGTTTGAGGTTGTGGCAAGAGAGGCAAGGGTTGTACTGGCGAAGCCACCGAGCCCAATGAAGCATGGAGCCGTCGAGTATGATGATAGCGGTAGACACCTTGTCTGAGTCGGGAGTGAGATGGAGGTCAATGTATTGTTCTGCCTTCGCGATCCACCACATTGGGTCGACGATGGAAAAAGAAGTACTGTCGAGAGTGAGGGTCGGGCGGGCTGGCGATGGTGGAAGTTGCATCTCCGGAGGAAGCTGGATCAGAATGGGCCCGAGGAGGGATCCCTCGTCCGTCGGTGAGCAGGAACCGAGGCAGCGAAAGCATCGGCGGAAGCTTGAAGGTTGTCGTTTTTGAAGTTGATGGCGAGGAGCGTCGCTTGCATTGAGGTGAGGAGTTGTTCGTGGGCATCCACGCGACGGCTTTGGGCATCGTCATCGCTAGCCATGGCGGGTGGAGGGATCCATGGACAAATGGGATCAGTGGCGGAGAAGGCTAGCCAGATAGGGAAGTAGTGAGGGCGGGAGGCGAGGGGTCCATCCGATCAAAGCAGCGACAGGGAAGGCTCGCCAAGGTGAGCGGGATTGGCAGTAGATGCAAGCGAAAGACACACAGGTTTGTCCGATCGAAGCAGAACTGCAATGGCAGACGGAGAGGCCAAAACGATCAAAGCAGCGAGGAGTGCAGGATTAGGGATATGACCGGCGGCTTCAGTGGGCGGGAGACGGGAGTGCGGATCGGATCAAATATTACGTAACCCGGTAACCGGGAAAAGAGGAACGCCAAGGGAGGATCTGGTGGTAAAGGGAGAGAAGAATAAGAGGGGGAGAAGAAAACCTTAGGTAGCAGCCCTAATTCTTAGATTCATCCGAGATAACCCTAAAAGAAAACATAAAACTTCTCTTATAGCAATGTGGTGCGACTAGGGCGAGTTCCGGTGTGCAAATAATAATAAAAACATAAATGACATCCAAATGAAAATATTCAAACAGCAATAGTTCCCGTAGTCTCCTCCAACGTCAGTGGTCTTGGTGTTGATGTCATCTTGTGCATGTAGACCCTCCATATTGTAGCTTCCTCACGCACGTCTGTAACAAAAGCCCAGAGAAGATGATTGACAATGCTAGAGCAATTAATGAGCTTTACTACTTGGATGAAACAGTATTTAGGAATGGAGAAAGTAAGTTGTGAAAGAGCAAAAAACAAAAGCGTCTAAACCAGGACGAACCGATCCAACTGAACCGATTCAACTGAACCGATTTTTGAACCGAACCGTCAGACTCTGTTTGGTTTCATTTTAGGGGTCTGAAAAACTAACACCGGTTCAATTTGTACCTATGGCAAACCGAAAGAAATGAAACAAACCGCATTTCGGTAATAAATTACTGGAATGATTGACTAGAATATTATTATTCTGATAATAACAATAATAAAACAATCAAAAATTAATGTAATGGTGGGAAAAAATGAAAATCATTGGAACCAGATATAATCAAAAATTGAATTCACTGGTTAACCGGAGTGAATGTCATTCATAGCTGTATGACATCTTCAATATCTAATACTATGATGTTGAGTATGTCTGTTTAACCTAAACTATTAATTTATTCTTCTTATTTGTTGCACTATAGATCATTTGAATTACTAATTTCCATTTATTATTTGGCAAATTACATGTGCATTTGAATGCATTATGTTTCGTTTAAGCATGACTACTTTAAAAGAATTCATAGGACTAATTTGCCGATTAACAAAAATGTTGACCATGGACAGATGAGATATATGGAAGTTGCCCCGCGACCCTTTGCACATCTAAAACTATGACGGAAAAGCAAACCGAGATATAAAAACTGAACTGAACCGTTCAGTTTCGGTTTGGTTTGTTTTAGGGTGTATAAAAATCGAGGCTATTCAGTTCGATTTTAATTTCATCTAAAATTAAACTGAACCGAACCAAACAGTTTAGGCCTAGCGCAAGCAAACCGGCAAACTGAAGACTTCATCAGAAATTCAAAAACTTATTATCATTGTCCCTTATGAATAGCCCCACTCCCTTATGAATAGCCCCACGGATGGGCGAAATGGCTTATGTGGGCTGAACATTGGTACTGCTCTTTCCATGCTACCTCTAGCATTAAAACCAACTGGGTCATCTATGACTAGCCACCTCTGACTCTAGCGCACTCATTACTGACCAAGACCTGGACTTGAGACGAGATCACCTGTAAGCTCAAAACTTCACTAACCAAGACCAGCAACGAAAAACCCAAATTGTTATTCATCATTGTCGGGGAATAACATTTGTAGTCAGAGGCCAAGTCTTTGTCAAGCTCTGACCTTACCGGAAGCTTTCAATGACAATTGAGTCCACCTCACACTTGCAGCACAATACTACGAGCCCTTTGTCATACAAATAACACATTGTTGAGGTAGCATGTTGCCTTCAGTTACATTCCAGAGTTGCATTCACCTAGTAATCCACATCTTAACTTATGAATATTTGATGTTGATGAACCGAACAGTTTTGAGCCCACGCAAATGATAGGAGGTAGGAACAATAAGTGCTTCAGGCACTCGTTCAGCGGCAGGAGAAACCGGCTCGGATTCCACTTGGGTTGACTACATTGATTTCAGTAAACAATTTTCTACTCTTTTCCTTGCGGGAAAGACAAATTTTTGAGGGGGAGGTATTGTTACACTAGGATCGGTCAAGCAAACTGAACCGAAACCCAGATCAAATGTGTAGAAAGTTGCCCAAAAGCTTGTATATGTGTATTGAGTATCCAAGTACAAGGAGAGAATACAATTATATAGGAGAGAAGAGAGAAGAATAAATCCTATACATGATGTGAGACTAAAGAAGAAAGAGAGAGAAATAAAAAAAGAGGGTCAATTAATGGGCCCTTTACATGAGCTTTTCTAACACTCCCCCGCAAGCTGTAGCGTACAAGTCGTATGCTCCAAGCTTGGATAGGCACTGATAGAAGAGGGTACTTGGTAAAGCTTTTGTGAGGACGTCCGCAACCTGTTCAGTACCAGGAACATGCTTGAGTTCGATCTTCTTCATGTGGACTTTCTCTCAGATGAAGTGACAATCTACCTCAATGTGCTTTGTTCTCTCATTAAAGATCGGGTTCTTGGCTATATGTATGGCAGCTTGACTGTCACATAAGAAAAGAGCAGGTGAAGAGAGCCTGACCCCAAGGTCAGTAAGGAGACTCTCAATCCACGTGAGTTCCGAGACAACAGAGGTCATTGCCTGATATTCTGCTTCTGTTGAGGATCCAACAACTACTGCTTGTTTCTTGCTCCGTCAGGTAATCAGATGTCCTCCAAAATATGTGCAGAACCCGCTAGTGGATCGTCGATCATCCAGAGATCCTGCATAATCAGCATCAGAGTATGCCACCAATGTTGGAATTGAAGGTGAGGTTCTGTATACAAGTCCTTGGTCAGGAGCTATCTTAAGATATCTGAGGATTCGTTCCACTGCTTGAAGATGAGAGATCCGAGGAGAGTGCATATATCGGCTGACGATTCCCACAACGTAGGATATATCGGGTCTTGTAACCGTTAGATAGATTAGTTTCCCAATGAGGCGACGGTAATATTCTGGATTTTGTAGAGGAGTATCAGACTTCGATGCCTGAGCACATAGTTTGTGATTAACATCCATGGGCGTGTTCACTGGTTTGCAGCCGGAGTAGCCCGCATCATGAAGGAGATCTAGGCAATACTTCTGCTGAGAGAGGACCAAACCATCTGATCGTCTAGCAACCTCCAGACCTAGGAAGTACCTAAGATGTCCCAGATCTTTTGTTTGAAAAACGGAGCACAAATGTTTCTTCACAGCCTGTATTCCGTTTGAGTCGTCGCCAGTAATGATGATGTCATCGACGTATACCAATAGGAGAACCATACCCGTTGCCTGGTGGGGAGGAAATAATGAGAAGTCGGTCGAGCTTCGAACAAAACCAATTTCCCGGAGAACCTTGTTGAACTTATCGAACCATGTCCGAGGTGATTGTTTGAGGCCATAGAGCGATTTGTGAAGATGACATACCCGAGACTCCCCCGTGGTCTCAAACTCGGGAGGTTGATGCATGTAAACCGTTTCGTGGAGGTCTCCATTCAGAAAGGCATTCTTGATGTCTAGTTGAAATAAGGGCCATTGTCGATGAACAGCCACAGAGATGAGAACGCGAACCGTGTTGAGTTTGGCTATCGGGGAGAATGTCTCGTCATAGTCGAGACCCTGTTGCTGGGTGAAGCCCCGAGCGACCAAGCGAGCTTTGAGTATGTCAATGGTCCCATCAGGAGCATGTTTGATGACAAACACCCACTTGCATCCAACTGGTTTCTATCCGGGAGGAAGGGGCACTAAGGTCCAAGTCTTGTTTGCCCATAAAGCAGTCATTTCTTCTTCCATGGAAGCACGCCACCCAGGATGTTGAAGAGCCTCCTGAACGGAGTGAGGAATAGAGACCGAGGATAATGATGTAGCCAATGTCTGTAGTGGTGGAGAGAGCCGATGTAGGGACACACAGTTGGCCAGTGGATGTGCTGTAGAGGCGGGCACCGGAGCAGCAAAACGCGGAGAATCCAAGGGCGAAGCCGACTGCAGAGGGGAAAAGGGAAGAGGAGGACGACGAGTGTAGACCCGAATGACGGGCGGCCGCGAAGGAGCAGGTGGGGAATGTGGTATAGGGAGGGGAAGAGGTGTGTGGACCGGGATAACAGGTCGAGGAAGAGAAGATGGGAGAGTGGTGGTTGGTGGAGGAGGCTGTAGAGGAGGAGGGAAGAAGGGTTGATCCTCCCGGAAGGTGACATCAGCGGACACAGAGACCGTCCGAGTAGCGGGAGAGTAACAGACATAGCCCTTTTGGGTGCGGGAGTAGTCGACAAAGATGTGTTTTACTGCGCGGGGGTCCAGTTTGTCGATAGGGGGACCAAGATGATAGACGAAGCAAGTACATCCAAAGACCTTGGGTGGGAGGGAAAAAGCTGGAGCTGAGGGAAAGAGAAGGCTTAAAGGTGCAGCATGTTGGAGAACCGACGAAGAGAGGCGGTTGATGAGATAGCACGCAGTAGAGACGACGAAGTTCCAGTAAACTTTGGGAACATGCATGTGAAGCATGAGGGAGCGAGCCACATCAAGAAGGTTATGGTTCTTGCGTTCGACTACCCCGTTTTGTTGAGGGGTGTAGGGACACGATGTCTGATGAACAATCCCGAAGTCCGCACAAATATTGGCAACCTCGTGGCTAGTGTACTCGCGGGCATTATCAGAGCGGAGGATCTTGACAGTAGTAGAAAATTGCGTTCGAGTTTCTAACATAAATGCCCGAAAGACACGAGGAAGCTCAGAGCGATCACGAAGTAAATACAACCATGTTGTACGCGAGTAATCGTCAATAAACGTTATAAAGTAACAATAACCAAAGATACTCGTAACCTTGTACGGACCCCAAATATCAGAATGTATTAAATAAAAAAAAGCAGAGCTCCGAGTACAATTTGCAGGAAAAGAAGAGTGTGGCTGTTTGCCAATAATACAAGAATCACATTGAAATGAATGAAGAGATACATCAGGGAGCGCCTTCTGGAGGATAGGAAGAGGAGCATGCACAAGACGTCAATGCCAATCACTGGAGGACACGGAAGAGAGAGCGGTAGGAGAAGCATCAAGGAGGTAGAGCCCATTCTGCAGTCGTCCTCTACCAATGGTAGTCTGCGTCTGCTGATCCTGTATCAAAAAACCAGTAGAGGTGAAGGTAATATAGCAGTTCATTTCATGAGTAAGACGGCCAACGGAAAGTAAATTAAATGGGGATGTCGGCACATAAAGAGCGGAGCGAAGAGAGATGGAGGGGTGGATCAAGAGATCGGCACACCCAGAGACCGGAACAAGCACACCATTCACCACGGTAATAGATGTGGGATGAAGAACATCTGAAAATCTCGGCGGCAGTAGAGAGGTAATGTGGTGAGTGGCTCCCGAGTCCAGGATCCAACGGGAACTGGAGGAGAGACGAGCACTACCTGTAGTGGAAGTGGAGGCAATACCTGCAGTAGAGGTGGAGGCAACCGAAGCAGGAGGGTTGAGGAGCCCTTGGAGTTGCTGCAGTTGAAGGCGAACAGCTTCAAGGTCCGTACCGCTGGGTGAAGGAGTATCAGCAATGGCAGCAGTAGGCGGACGAAGAGGGTAGCCATGTTTCTTGTGACAGACGGCTTCAGTGTGTCCATCCCTACCGCAATAGGAGCACCGAGGGCGACCTCGACCACCACGGCGCCTTCCTCGATAGCCCGTACGACCACCCCGAGTAGAAGATGGTGGGGGAAGTAGGGGAGGAAGGGTCTGCTGAAGAAGGACTGGAGATGGAGGTGCAGTGGTCTCCAGGGGAGGTGGGACGCGAAGTAACATAGAGCAAACATCCGAAAAGGAGGGAGTAGCAGGTGATGCCAAAACCTGTGCCCGGATACTGTGAAGGTGGGGCAGGACACGAGCCATAATCATTGCAATGCAGACAGCCTCCTTTTGGGCACGCTGAGCCGCAAGATCAGTAGTGGATGGTTGGTGTTGAATCCATGCCCCCGTGAGAGTTTTAGCACGAGCCACAAAGGAAGTCATGTCCATGGCCTTGCCAACATCCAAAGCCTGTAGATCGGTGATGATGTCAAAGAGGTGCTGAAGGCTGTCCTTGCCTGAGTACAAGGAGTGGAGCTCTTCTCACATTGCTTTGGCGGTCTCATGATACATGATCATCTGGTAGGGCTCACCCTCCAGAGAGTTAAGGATCCAGGTCTGAACGCGACCATCATTTCTTAGCCAGTCATCAGTAGTGGGAGAACGAGGATCCTGGGTAAGGTGACCCACAAGGCCCTTAGCTTGCAGGACCCGACGAACGGAGTGCACCCACGGGATGAAGTTCTTCTTCCCACAGAGAGAAAAAGTAGTAATTCGAAGCTTGTCGCGGAGTTCAAGAGCAGGAGCAGGGCGGTCTGCAGGAGGGCTAGCAGTAGTGGAGTCGGTAGAAGACATGGCAGTTTAGGAGAAGGGAAATGAGCAAGGACTGCGGACAAGGCAGGTCGCGGCGACTAGGCAGGGAGGTCGCGGCGAGTAGGTGAAGAATAGAGGGCAGGTCGCGGCGACTAGGCAGGGAGGTCGCGGCGACTAGGCAGGGAGGTCGGGGCGAGTAGGTGAAGAACAGAGGGCATGTTGCGGCGACTAGGCAGGTCGCGGCGACAAAGTAGGCTGCTGCGGGCTAGGCAGGTCGCGAGCGACTCGGCAGGTCGTGGCGAGCAAGAGAAGAGCGAGCAGAAGGCAGGCCGCAGAGAGAAGGAGAGCTCGGCAAAACTGCGGCGAACTGGAGCAGGTCGCGAGCAGAAAGTAGGTCGAGTTAACGGGCAGAAATCGCACAAGGGCGCGAGTCCGCGAGCAGGGAGAGGAGCCCGCCAAGAGGGAGAAAAGCTGCAGCGGCCAGAGGGAGACCGTGCGGACAGAAGGGAGCTCGCAGCGGACACAGGGGAAGAGAGCTCGCCGAGCTCGCCGCGGGCACAGAACGGAGCAAGAAGAGGACGAAGGGGAAGCGAGTTCACCGAGCTCGCAGCGGACAGACAGAGGCCGCAGCGGACAGAATGGAGTTGTGGCGGACTATGGGAAGCTATGGACCCCACAGGACAGAGAGAGAGGGCTATAAAAGGAGCAGAAGAGGAGTGGATCCACAGAAAACGAAGAGAGAGTAGAGGGAGCGGACAGGAGAAGGTCAGTCCGCAAGAGGCTATGCGAGAAGGAGGAAGCGCGGACTCAAAAAACGCAGACCGCGGAGACCGCAGGGCGCCGGGAAGGGGGGACGTGCGGATTAGAGTTTTGAGTCCGCAGGAGGCTCGCAACCTCCCTCTGATACCATGTAGAAAGTTGCCCAAAAGCTTGTATATGTGTATTGAGTATCCAAGTACAAGGAGAGAATACAATTATATAGGAGAGAAGAGAGAAGAATAAATCTTATAAATGATGTGGGACTAAAGAAAAAGGAGAGAGAAATAAATAAAGAGGGCCAATTAATGGGCCCTTTACATGGGCTTTTCTAACAAAATGTTATGCCAAATCAACTAAACCATGGATTTGGTGAACTGAACCAAAACCCGGTTTGAATGTCATGCCAAATCAATTAAACCATAGAGCGTCTATTCTAGAATGAGCAGGACCTACTACAAATGACTTGAGGGAATCAAGGAGGAATGCCATTTGGAAGATTGATTGAAATAAATGCTAGGAAGTCTAACAATCAAGTTTTAACTAAAAGATGTATTTTGAATTTCTGAATTAATCAGTGTTGGGGGGAAAAGTGTAAAGAGACCAAGGCAATGTTTGGATGAACGGTGAGCTCCATTCCCAACCAGATTGGTGGGAAAGGGATGCGCCCCAAACAGCCCCTTACCCACCGGTGGAAAAGGGAAATCTGTGGACTCTCTTTCCACCACAGGGGAGAAGCTCCAGCCCCGCCACTCCTCTCTTTCCAAATCCACCCAAACAAAGCCTAAGTCAAGCTTGGTAATAATTTGGGCATCTCAATTTTGAAGGAAAAATAGTCTCACGTAAGTGCACCATAAAATTGCAAAACCATCAAGAATATAAAAATAATCTTTCTTCATTTATTCATAATCAAATTCCCTTGGTAACAAAGAAGTTCTTGAGCATCCTCAGGATAAGCCAATCAATATCTCGATAAAACAAAAACAAAAAACTGAATTGTTCACAGCTGAAAAAATGAGGTGTGCCTCAAAATCAATCTCTCACTTTTTTCTATAACAATGTGATGAGAAACGTTTTGTTATGCCCTACATAATCTTCACAGTTCTGGACAAACAGGCCTTCTGACAAATTATTTTTGTACAAAGTTGAATAAAAATGAGTAGCCATGAGGTAATGATTTATGAAACTAGATCCAACAATCTAAAATTTAAAAGAAAAAGGTTGCTCTCTTGGTTTAGCTTTTATTACATCAAAAATATATATATCATAATGATATTTAGGACAATATGTCAAACATACCTGTGAAGAAAAACTAGAGCATCTAGATATTGCCTCTTCATTCCAGCGAACTAATTCAGTTACAATAGTAACAGATATTTGTTTATGAGTAGACGGGTTTGTGGTGGTCTTTGAGCGAGAAATTGCTCCAGCTGCTTCAGATTGTTGTTGAGCTTCACTGCGCAGCTCTTCCATCTACATAAAATTATTCTGCTACATATGTCATTCTGCTAAAGGTGATGACAATTGACAACAACAGGAACTTCAATAAAAACACAAAGGTTACAAAAATGAACCTTTGCTTCATAGAGCTGGGTGAGAGATGCCTGCTCGTATTCAGGATACTCTTCTTTGTATGAGGAAAATAGAGACTCGGTCAGACCTAGTATGTTTGAACAGTAAGTTCATCTATAATTAAATAGAAAGATACAGTGTTACGCGGGCACATTCACTCAAGTGGACCCCCCTCGTCAAAATTTATGGAGCGCGTATATGGAAGCCGCCGTGGTCGCGGGCACATTCACTCAAGTGGACAACCAAACAAGAAAATACAAAATAATTTACTTAATTGATTAATATTAATTAATTAATTCATACAAATTAATTACAAGAAAACTGACCAAGGCGGCTGCCATATACGCGCTCAATAAATTATGACGAGGAAGTCCACTTGAGTGAATATGCCCGCGACCACGGCGGCTTCCATATACGCACTCCATAAATTTTGACGAGGAGGGTCCACTTGAGTGAATGTGCCCGTGTAACATACAGACATAGTGCTATGAGATCAGGATCAATGCAAACAAGTTCGGGGATAAATAAAAGTCACGCTTGTTAAGATAAAACCAAGGAATAAACATGTAAACTGTCAGATATATAAGAACAATAATTTATATTTAGTAAATTAGCATTTGAAAGATCATTAAACTATTCAGGTAACTTAAGGAAGAACATACACCCAACGCACAATTCTTACGGAATAGTATGAATGCATTAGATGCGAGGAGTGTGAGGGAAATAATAATGTGATATGCTATTTTACTAAACTGCTAATCATGCTCCCAACCAAAAAATAACAGAAGGACATGCAAGTTATAGTAAGATCTGGTGACAAGTAAATAATGGCAGGCGGGTATATGAGCTGGAAAATGGGTGAAGTGCAAAGGTAGAATGGCATCTTTAAAGCCCTCAACTCTATAGCCATGGCATTTAAAGGTTAAAAATGACCATTTTTGTTCCAGAAATGGATGTACCTACTACAAGAGGCTCAAATCAAATGCAAGGCCGAACGAAAGAGTTTATTCATACACTTCTACCCACGCAAAGAAAAAGCATACTAGGCAGTTTTGAACCTTCAATTTCAGTCCAAATGAAGGCAACCTAAGTATGGCATGTAACCCGCCCACAAAACAAGAGTAACAAATTTTCAATACCTTCAACATCTAATTCTCCACAGCCCAAAGCTTGCAAATCTTTCGCCAGTTCTTGTGTTTTCTCATATGCCACAGCAAGAACTCTTAAATACTGCAAATACAATTAAAGTCGTTATAATTCCATAAAAGTGGATTATCTTACAATGATTTTACTCTTGGAAATAAGGATAGAATATAATTTACCTGAAGAAGGCCACCCTGTTCAACTGGGGGTAAGTTCATAAGGGATGGTTTTATTAACAACTTGTCAAGAATGGCTGTAACCCTCTGCTCTAAAACTCGCTGAGCATATCAGCAGGTATAATTGATGAGTTATTAAATGAAATATAAAACAAGTTGTGGAAAACAATGACTCAGGAAAAAATCACCCTAAGTTACCTGAACTAGAATTGACATGACATCATTAGCTGACGGGAAGACAGCTTGTATAGTTGCAGATTCTTTGCGAACAGTCTCTGAGAAAAAAACTTGATCAGAATGTGTGACGATTTTGATTTCCATATCATTTTTGATTCAGAAATCAGTGTAACCTGTGATTTCTTTGCACAAAGTCGCAAGACCACGTGCAATGAAGCTTGGGCCTGCTTGCAGACCCTGATCACCAAGAACCAGCTTTGTATCAGTGTTCATAACTTCCACATCAATAAACATGGGTCGTGATGCCACATAATGCTGCATTGCACTGGTTCCCCGGTTAAACTGCATTGAATTAAAAAAGGTAAAACAGGCTTAGGATGTGGTTATTCTGCCATGAATAGTTGAATTTTATCATAGCTGCTTTAACAATGCTTAAATGTGCAATTATGAACTTTTTCAGAAATATGCAACCAAATTTAAGAATGTACTTCCATAATTTATTATTATAAACTAAAGTTGATTAATAAAGCATGCTGGCACGGGAAGAATTTATAGGCGACAGACGTGAGATGCATTAACCTTAGATGCAATGCAAGCGAGCACGCAATGAATGCAATGGACTGGCGACAACCCTAAAATGAAGATGCTTATGAATACAAGTCCGCACTCCGATGAACTAATGAAGGCTAACCTTAAATGCAAGTATTTTTTTGACACACAATTAATTGAATAATGTTAATCCTACAATCAAGAGTAGGCGTCACAAATAATTACAAACAACAATACTCAAGCCTTTATCCCCCTATAGTGGGGTCGGCTTTATGGATCCTTTGTCACCATTGTGGCCAATCTTTTGTCATAATTTCACTAATGCCTAAGTACATCATGTCTTTCCTTATAGTTTCATTTCAAGTCTTTATTGGTCTACCCCTCCCTTGTTTAACATGCCTAGTGGCTAGACTCTCACAATGTCTAACAGGGGCCTCTAATGGTCTCCTTTGTACGTGTCAAAACCATCTTAGTCAAGCTTCTCGCATCTTCTCTGCAATTGGTGCTACTCCTGTCTTATCCCTGATACATTCATTCTGAATTTTATCCAGTCACGTGTGTCCACACACCCACCTAAGCATTCTCATCTGCACAACTCCCATTTTTTTGCTCATGTACACAATTCACTGCCCAACACTCAGAACCATAGAGCATTGTTGGTCTAATTGCAGTATGGTAAAAGTTGCCCTTAAGTTTTAATGGTACTTTACGATCACATAAGATCCCTAACGCGCCTCTCCACTTCAACAAACCCACTTGGATTCTGTGTAACATCTTTACCGATACCTCCGTCTTTTTGAACTATCAATCCAAGATAATTTAAAACACTCACTACGGGAAATGTCTTGATCACCCAACTTAATAACGAAGTCATCCGTCATTCTTGCACTGCTAAATTTAAGCTACATATACTCCGTCTTTGCCCTGCTCAACCTAAAACCCATCTTTTCTAAAGTGTCTCGTCAAGATTCAAGTTTTGCATTTACACCCTCGCGTGTCTAATCGACCAAAATGATATCATCCACAAAAAATAAACACCAAGGTATCGCTTGTTGGATATGTTTGGTGAGCTTATCTAAGATAAGGGTAAAGAGATAAGGGCTTAAAGCTGAACCATGATGTAAGCCAACAATGATAAGGAATTCATGTGTAAATCCTCTAGATGTCCACACCCTTGTCACTGAATTTGTATAAATATCTTTGATTATGTCAATGTATGATACATTTACACCTTTCTTTTCTAAGACTCTCCATAAGATCTCTCTTGAAACTGTATCATAAGCCTTCTCAAGATCGATAAACAGCATATGCAAATCTTGTTTTCTTTCTCGGTTGTTGTCAATGAGTCTCCTCAAGAGATGTATAGCTTCCATGGTCGACCGCCCTGGCATGAATCCAAATTGATTTTTCGAGATGTTAGTCTCTCATCTTAATCTTCTTTTTATTACTTGCTCTCATAGCTTCATGGTATGACTCATCAATTTAATTTCTCTGTAATTAATGCAAGTTTGTATATCTCCTTTGTTCTTATGCAAAGGTATCAATATACTTTCTCTTCATTGGTCTGACATCCTCTTCGACTTCAGTATCTTATTGAAAAATATGTAAGCCACAAAATTCTTTCATTCTCTAGACATTTTCATACTTTGATAGGTATATCGTCTGGCCCAACCACCATTTCATTTTCATCTTCTTTAGATCATCATTTACCTCTGATACTAGAATTTTACGATAAAACATTACATTTAAATACTCATCTGATTTACTTAACTCTTACAAGTTTAATTCATTGTCTTTTGTTTCATTATAGATGTTGAAGCCGAGAAAATCCCGACCTCAGAATCGGACTAGGCGGCCTAAGGCTACAGGTCTCGCAGTGAAATCGGATGGCCCGGGACGGGCAAAGGAAACAAGACCCCAGACGCTGCGGCAGGAAGGTCCCACCACGTACCCGGTTGCTTAGATGAAACAACCTCTTCTCAACCAGAATGGCCGAGCTAGATACGAAGGAGACGCGCGAGCTGGAATTCGCGAGTAACTATCCGAGAGTTTCTCGTGCCCTCCTTCGTACCCCTGGGGTCCTATTTATAGGGAAATCCAAAGAGAGGGGGGGTCTTACTTATACCCCCACCCCGGCGATCGGGCGACTTTCTGGGGAGCTCGCTCGGGACGAGCGAGTATCTCGCCTTAGTCGCCACTTGACGAGTATGCATGGGGAGCTCGCCATGCTCGCCCATACCTCTTGCTAGCCCGCGGCTTGATCTTGACTTCACCCTTGGATCGTTGACTTTGACTTCCGGTGACCTGGCCGCGGTGGGGCCTCCCCTCGTCGAATACGGGTTGTACACAATCCCCGCTCTTTTTGGGCGACGAAGGAGCCCTGAAAGAAACATCCAACGCTTATTCGGCGAGCTGTTATGCCGAGTATCTATTTGCTCGCTTTACCCACTGCTCGACGAAGTCTATAAATAGGGGGGCCTGGTTGTTGGGGCGGATCCTCGAAACTCGCCCACCATGTCGGATGCCAACGCGAAGCTTCTCGAAGACAGCCTAGCCGCCTTGTCCGGCCTCCTCGGCATCGCCCGACCAAAAAGGCCGCGCGAGGAAGATGCCGCGGCCGGCCTGTTGTCGCCGAAAAAGAAGAAGGCAAAGAAGCTCAAGAAACCCGTTTCCGCGCCGATCGACTCGCCTCCACCTTCTGAGCCAATTGCGGCGGCGGCGGCCAAACCCGCGCCTTCAACCAGTACCCAACAACTCCTCGACGACCTTGGCTTGGGCGACGTTCCGGACTCGGCCTCCCTTGGCACCGACGCGAACCCTGAAGTCGCCAAGGGGTCAGCTACTTCCCAAGTCGAAGTCGTCACCGTAATAGGTCGCCGCTTCGACCCCTTATTTCGCTCATCGTTTAATCGCCGTGCTTCTCGCTGATCAGGTGGTCTTAATGCAGACTCCCCTTCGGGCGATGCCGACGCGCCACTGGATGTCGTTCCCCTGAGCTCCGCGCCGCTACTCGCCCTTGCTGCCGGCAAACCTCTCCGGACCGCTCACGCGGTCCGAATTAACGTTGTTGCGCAGAAGATGACGGGAACCTCCCTGGTGAAAGGAAACCCTCCGGCGAATAAGGGTCTCCCGGCGAGCAAGGATCTTCCAGCGAGGAAAGACCTCCCGACGAGGAAGGATCTTCTGGCCTCCGTGCCAGACTCGTCGCGGCCACCGGCGAGCAAGGACCTCTCGGCGAGCAAGGACCTTCCGGCCTCCGTGCCAGACTCGTCACGGCCACCGGCGAGCACTTCCTTTCCGCCGCCGCCACCTCCGGATGTGGTTGAAAAGGCGAGGGGCACCGTCTTACCACCGCCGCCGCCCTTGTCCGCCCAGCAGAAGGCGGGCTTGCCGCGACATCCGCCGTCCCCGCCGAAAAGTTCACAACAGCCGGCGAGTTCGTCTCAGGTTTCGTCTCTGCCGAAGAAATCAGATAAGCCGCGGCCGAGTTACTTTCCGTCGCGTGTTGCGGACCTCGAGCATGGAGGGCGCGGGCAGGGAGGTCGCGATCAGGGTAGGCCTGCCGACCACCTTGGGGGTTCGTCTTCGGGTAGGCGAGATACCTCCGGTCGCGTTTCTCCACCGCGTCGGTCTCGATCTCCTCGCCGTGGTGAACTCTTCTATCTCTAGCTACCCTTGATTTTACTTGGTCGTTGATTTCTGATTGCGACTTGCCTTCCTTAATGACAGATCGCTCGGCGACTCCTGGGTCGGCCTTCATCGACGCCATCGGATTGTCGGGGAGCGAGTACCGTCACGCTGCCGCTCGCGCCTACATGGAGCTGGAGACTAAGTTCGACCAGCTCGTCATCTGTGAGCCTCACCGCCGAATCTCGGCTCTAGAGGTGCGCATGGCGAGGGTAGAGGAGCTCCAGACCACCTTGGAGAGTTACGAAGCTCGCTTTCACATGGTGAAGGAGAACGACCGCCAGCTGGCGCTTAACAATCACCGCCACCAGCTTGTCTTGGACGAGTTGGCTGGTATTCGGGCGAGCATGGGCTCGCTGGGGCGGCTGACGAGGATGGAAGAGCAGCTGCGGCTTGGCGACGACGCGATGGCGCTGGCGACGGAGCACTTCCGGAGGGCGCGCGAGATGGGCTGGGTCGGGCGACATCCTCACCCTCCGGAGCGGCCGCCTAGGACGTAGTTTTGTTTTTTGTTCTAGATTCCCTCGCCATTTGGCGTTGTTGTAATGAACAGTATTATTTCAAATAAATCGGGCGACTATTCCTCTTGCTGCCGATTATTTCGCGATTTTATTTACTCATGGTATCCGAGTTTACTCGTGCAGGTTTTTGGCGAGCGCCGCAGCGTCCTTGTTTCGTTGCGCGAGATGGGCCTGATGTCGCTGGTGCGTAGCCCTTTCTTCGCGCGACGTCGATCGATGCTCGCGGAAACGAATACCCCCCCCCCTTTTTTCCTTAGGTCTATAAATAGGAGGGGTAGGTAGAACATAAGTACGCTGCTGCAAACTTCTCAATCCGCCTCGCGAGTATCCCTACTGCTCGCTTCTTCCTCTTTTCTTCCTCTGCTCGCCCCCTTTCTTATTCGCGGCTCGTGAAGATGGTTGGTGATGACGCTAGTGCTCGCCGACAGGCTCATGCCATCAATTTCGTCGACGCGGCTTTCAAGAAATCGATAACTTCAGACAGAGATTTGGAGGGTTTCAAGGAGCGTCTACTGCCGGAAGGATACTCGGCGAGGCTCCCAACTCGCAGCGAGCGACTCAATACCCATATTGAGGGCGGGCTCGTGTTGTCGCTGCGCCACTTCGACGCTGGCCTGCGACTTCCTTTTTGACCCGAGCTCTGCGAGATCCTGCGATATTTCGGTATCGTTCCCGCGCAGATTAATCCCAATGGAATGGCAATTATTATGGGGTTCCTCTGCTACCTTCGGGAGGAGAGGATTGCCTTTGACCTCTCCGTTTTTCGCCGAGTGTTCGCCTTCGCCGCGACATCGGAGGGGGTCGTCTTCTTCAGCAGCCACGTCTGCACCCTGGTGGGGACTGCGAACAAAGTCCATCGCTGGAGCGAGCTTCTGGTGGTCGTGCATGGCGACTTCGGGGATCTCCTGGGAAGGCCGCACCAACCTGCCGACGTCGCCTTCCTCCCGTCGATCTTGGAAGGCGCTCGCGAGCAACTGTTCGAATCCTTCCGAGGTCGCCGGTTCGACGTCATCTACTGGCGGCTCAATGTCAACTCGCTGGAGGCGGTTCATCCCCACGAGGGTAAGGGCGGTCGAGATGTCGTATGCTCGCCGACTCGCTACCTTTTGCCGCAGCTCGTATTTAACCATATCATGTGCTTTTGTAGTAGCCAACGAGCTTCCGGAGAAACCGCTCCCTCCGGCGAAGGAAGTGGTCACCCCCCTTTCTGAAGCTCACCCTCCGCCCGATGTCGGGGAGAAAAGGAAAGTCGCCAAAGGAAAAGCGAGGGCGAGGTCGCCGGGGCCGGCGAATAAGAAGGCGAAGGTGTCATCGCCTCAATCCGACGATCACGAGTCGCCGCTGGAGGCTCGGGCACCTCGCTTCCACCCCAACTACAACCTCGGGCGAGGGGTGGTGGACGCTCATGGTCGCCCGCTGGTGACTTGGTCGGCGGAGGAGCATGTGGTGTCGCTGAGTACCAACCTCCCGTCCTGGTCGACGGATTGGGAGGACAAGGGGGAGGCCTTCGCCGTCCTCCACGCCTTGTATGGGCGTGTCGACGCCGAGTCGATGCTGGAGCTCGCCCCGCCGGAGCTTGCACATCAATCCGCCTGCTCGCTTGCGCGAGCTGCCGAGCTGGGGCATTTCACGGCGAGGAAATTGCTGGAGACAACGGAAGCTTTAAAAACCGTTTCCAAGAAAGCCATAGAGCTCGGCATGCAGTCGGATCCGCTGGAAGGACTTTGAGGTAAATGACCTTCGGGTGGTGATATGTGATTCATCTCGCCTGGATATGTACTAACGTTCGATGCCTCGCAGGCTGCTGAAATCGAGGCCGCGAAGAGGTTGTCTGAGTGCGAGGAGAAGCTCGCCGTGTCGCAAGCCGAGCTGGAGGCTGCCCAGGTTCGCGTAGCCGAGATGGAGACTCGGCTAGTCGCCGCCGAAGGACGTGCGAGTTCCTCTGCCCCGTTGCCAGAGGCGCCGCGACCCGAGGACGATCCGCTGTGGGCCGTCAAACGGTCCCGGGTTCTGTGGGAGGAGAGGTCCTCTGTCCGCCGCGAGATAGCGCGGACGGCTGGCAACATCATACTCGCACGTCTGAGAATCAACGGGCAGCTTGTCGAGGGGGATAAGCAGCTCACTGTTGACGAGCTTATCCCTGAGCTGCTCGTTGAGGGGACGATCTCTCCAGACCGCATCCCTTCTTCGTCAGGCTCCAGCGACTCCGACAGCAGTGGCAGCGACAGCAGCAGCGGCGAGAGTCACGGCGAAGATGGCGAGGAGGGAGACGTGGACGTCAGAGATGAGGAATACCGGCCGGATACTGGCGACGACGAGTCGTAGTAGCTCGCCGATCTCCGTCATGCTCGGGTGCAGGGGGACCTTTTGGAACTTTTGTAACTTGTAAAGTTTTACACATTTATACAAATTATTTATTCTTTGCAATTCTTTACTCGCGTAACGGTTGATATCGCTCGCTAGGCTCATAGGCCCGGTGAGGAGTGCTCGCTAGATGGCGGCTTATCTCGCGTATATGCCGCTCCGAACATCGATCACCCGCTCGTCGTGACGCATTCGCCCGTACGCCTAAGGGACGTTCGCCCGCCTGCCCGAGAGTAACTCCCCTACTCGCTCGGGATTTACTCGCCTACTCGCGCGGGGCATACTCGCCTACTCGCGCAGGGCATACTCGATACGAGTCCGGGCTTAGCAGGCGTCGAGTAGAGGAGATCGGCCGATTCCCGAGGAGAGGAGCTCGTGGGGATACCGGTCTTACGACGCTGCTCAACTCGAAGTCTTGATTTCAATCGAGGAGATCGGCCGATTCCCGAGGAGAGGAGCTCGTGGGGATACCGGTCTTACGACGCTGCTCAACTCGAAGTCTTGATTTCAATCGAGGAGATCGGCCGATTCCCGAGGAGAGGAGCTCGTGGGGATACCGGTCTTACGACGCTGCTCAACTCGAAGTCTTGATTTCAATCGAGGAGATCGGCCGATTCCCGAGGAGAGGAGCTCGTGGGGATACCGGTCTTACGACGCTGCTCAACTCGAAGTCTTGATTTCAATCGAGGAGATCGGCTGATTCCCGAGGAGAGGAGCTCGTGGGGATACCGGTCTTACGACGCTGCTCAACTCGAAGTCTTGATTTCAATCGAGGAGATCGGATCGGCCGATTCCCGAGGAGAGGAGCTCGTGGGGATACCGGTCTTACGACGCTGCTCAACTCGAAGTCTTGATTTCAATCGAGGAGATCGGCCGATTCCCGAGGAGAGGAGCTCGTGGGGATACCGGTCTTACGACGCTGCTCAACTCGAAGTCTTGATTTCAATCGAGGAGATCGGTCGATTCCCGAGGAGAGGAGCTCGTGGGGATACCGGTCTTACGACGCTGCTCAACTCGAAGTCTTGATTTCAATCGAGGAGATCGGCCGATTCCCGAGGAGAGGAGCTCGTGGGGATACCGGTCTTACGACGCTGCTCAACTCGAAGTCTTGATTTCAATCGAGGAGATTCGGCCGATTCCCGAGGAGAGGAGCTCGTGGGGATACCGGTCTTACGACGCTGCTCAACTCGAAGTCTTGATTTCAATCGAGGAGATCGGGCCGATTCCCAAGGAGAGGAGCTCGTGGGGATACCGGTCTTACGACGCTGCTCAACTCGAAGTCTTGATTTCAATCGAGGAGATCGGCCGATTCCCGAGGAGAGGAGCTCGTGGGGATACCGGTCTTACGACGCTGTTCCAACTCGAAGTCTTGATTTCAATCGAGAGATCGGCCGATTCCCGAGGAGAGGAGCTCGTGGGGATACCGGTCTTACGACGCTGCTCAACTCGAAGTCTTGATTTCAATCAAGGAGATCGGCCAATTCCCGAGGAGAGGAGCTCGTGGGGATACCGGTCTTACGACGCTGCTCAACTCGAAGTCTTGATTTCAATCGAGGAGATCGGCCGATTCCCGAGGAGAGGAGCTCGTGGGGATACCGGTCTTACGACGCTGCTCAACTCGAAGTCTTGATTTCAATCGAGGAGATCGGCCGATTCCCGAGGAGAGGAGCTCGTGGGGATACCGGTCTTACGACGCTGCTCAACTCGAAGTCTTGATTTCAATCGAGGAGATCGGCCGATTCCCGAGAAGAGGAGCTCGTGGGGATACCGGTCTTACGACGCTGCTCAACTCGAAGTCTTGATTTCAATCGAGGAGATCCTGTCACTTGGGGGACGTTTGAGAATTTATAGCACGAACATCTCGGTAGCAACGCAATCTTCTCCTTTCGGAGATGCTCTTGAACCTGCCAAATCAGGAAGTTGGCGTCCGGACCTGTTCCTAATAATTTCTCCAGTCGGAAGAGAGATGCACTTGGGGAGACATAGGCCGACATGCAAGGGGGGAGCTGATCTCGACCGACAATGCAGAGGCTCGGTCTTACAAGAGCGCTTAAAGTCCCGAAGCATCGTCCTATCATCCGTACTGGGTTATTTAGAAGGAACGGGCTGAAGGCACGAATCCCGATCTGATAGTGAAGATTGCTTCCAACTACGCTCAATGGCCGCGAGTGCCAGCGTCCAGACGGGGGGGGGGGGATGTTCATCGAGGGTCCTTTTCGAACACACTCGGAACCAACACACCGCCCCGGGCTCGTCCCTGCCCTTTCTTTGGCAGGTTATCCAGCCTTGCCGATCACTTGAGATCCTCTTTTGGGTGCTTGACGGAGTCGGCCTCCCCTCGAGTCCGGGTGATTTGGGGCGCACATTTGTTCCTCGTAGTTCCTCCAGTTGGAAGAGAGATGCACTCGGGGAGACATAGGCCGACATGCAAGGGGGGAGCCGATCTCGGCCGACGATGCAGAGGCTCGGTCTTACAAAAGCGCTTAAAATCCCGAAGCATCGTCCTATCCTCCATACTGGGTTACGTACAAGGAACAAATCGACCGCTGGTTCCCGGAGTCGACGGCGAGGCGGATCTTGGAAGCACTCAGGAGCCTCGAGGCCTTTTTAACACTGACACAAAAAAGGAGAACAATTCAGCCATCACTGTATATTAGAATCACATCTTTACAAAAATAGGTACAAGCGTTACAACTAGGGGTAGAATCTTTTCAGATCATCCCCACTCCAGGTTCCGTTCAGCTGCTCCCCTGCTTGATCTTGCAGGTAATAGCCCCCCGCGGCCAGGGCTTCTTGGACAATGAAGGGGCCTTCCCAATTGGGATGCAGCTTGCCCACGGCGGCTCCCCGCCCAGCGGCGTCTACCTTTTTCATGACCAGATCTCCTGCGAGGAAGTTTTTTAGGCGGACATTTTTGTCGAAGTGCCTCGCCATGCGCCTCTTGACTTCCTCTTGGCGTACGGAGGCCAAGTCTCGAAGCTCTTCCACGTAATCCAAGGAGAGCCTCTGGGCACCCTCGTTCTCCAGTCGCCATTCCTCGCTCCCGCCTTCGGCTGCAACCACTCTCAGACTTCGCACCTCGAACTCCACTGGGATGAGTGCCTCAGACCCGTGGGATAACTTGAAAGGTGTTTCCCCTCGTGGCCGAGTTCGGGGTCGTCCTCAGAGCCCATAGGACCGAGGGGAGTTGTTCGGCCCAGTTTCCTTTTAAGTTGGTGACCTTCTTCTTCAGTAGGTTGACGATGAGCTTGTTGGCAGCTTCTACTTGTCCATTGCTCCGAGGATGGTGCACTGAGGCGAACTGAAGATCTGTGCCCAATTGCTTGCAGAAGTCCTCCAGCTCTAAGCTGGCGAACTGCGGCCCATTATCGGTGACGATGGCCAGCGGGATCCCAAACCTGCAAGCGATTTCCCCCCAGATAAAATTCTTGACGATCTGGGAGGTGGTCTTGGCCAAGGCTTTGGCCTCGATCCACTTGGAGAAGTAGTCGATCATCACCAGTATGAATTTCCTTTGTCCACTTGCTTGAGGGAACGGGCCGACTAGATCCATCCCACAGATGGCGAAGGGCCACGGAGCGGTGATCGAGCGGAGGTGTTGAGCCGGTTGAAGCTGGAGGGGCGCGAAGAGCTGGCACTGGGAGCATTTTTTGGAGTAAGCTTCCGCGTCCTTTCGGATGGTAGGCCAGAAGTAGTCATGCCTCAGGATTCTCTGCTCTAGAGTGCGGGTCCCGGAATGGCTGCCGCATTCCCCTGAGTGAATTTCCTCGAGAACTCGGGGGACCTCGATTTCCGACAAGCATCTGGCCAAAGGGCCCGAGATGGTCTTGCGATAAAGCTCGGCGTCGAGTAGCAGGTAGTACGCGGCCTTGTATCGGAATTTCCTTTGGTCCTGCCCGTCCGGGGGCAGCTGACCCGTCGTTAAGAACGCAACGAACGGATCCTTCCACGAGGACTGCTGCTCGATCTCCATCATCTCTCCTTCTTCGATGGATGGTCGAAACAGCTCGGTGACCGTCCCCCCGGCCCGGGGACCGTATTTGGCAAGGTAGTCAGCTTCGGCATTGTCTTCTCGGGGCACATGCTCGACGAAGAAGGACTGGAACCCCCCGATCAGACCCTTAACCTTGACCAAGTATTGCTGCAGGGTGGGGTCATATACCTCGAACTCTCCCCGAATTTGGGAAGCGACTACCATTGAATCGGTGAAAGCTCGGATGTCCTTAATTGACAGCTCCTTGGCGAGACGCAAGCCAGCCACCATGGCTTCGTACTCTGCCTGGTTATTCGTAACGGGGAAGAGGATCTCGACGGCTTGTTCGATCCTGGTTCCCTGGGGGCTAACCAACACGACTCCGGCTCCCACGGAAAACTTGTCGGATGCTCCATCTACAAACATCTTCCAAGAGACTGGTCGGGAAGCGCCCACGTCTACCTCTACCTCGGCCGAGAAGTCGGCCAGGAAATCTGCTACCGCCTGGGCCTTGATGGCTACCCTTGGGGAATACGAGATGTCGAACTCGCTGAGCTCCACCGCCCACTTGGCCAGCCTGCCAGAATGCTCTACCCCATCCAAGATACTCCTTAAGGGATGATCGGAGACCACCTTGATGGAATGAGCTTGAAAGTATGGGCGGAGCCGCCGAGCCGAAACCACCAAAGCGAAAACTAGCTTCTCCAAGATAGGATACCTTATCTCCGCTTGCCGCAACACCCGGCTTACGTAGTAGATGGGGAGCTGCCTCCTTCCTTCTTCTCGAACCAACACCGAACTGACCGCCTCAGCTCCCACTCCCAGATAAAGTAGGAGGTCTTCGCCGCCCTGTGGACCTTGGAGGAGAGGAGCTCGGGTTAGTTGTTGCTTGAGCTTCTCGAAAGCCTCCTCGCACTCCGTGGTCCACTCGAATTTCTGGTTCCCCCGAAGGGCTTTAAAAAATGGGGAGCACTTTTCTCCGGCCTTGGAGAGGAAACGACTAAGGCCCGCCAGCCTTCCAGTCAGCCTTTGGACCTCCTTGGAATCTCTTGGGGAGGTCATCTCCATGATGGCTTTCACCTTGTCGAGATTAGGCTCCACCCCCCGAGGAGTAAGGAGATGACCCAGGAACTTCCCCCTTCCCGCGCCGAAGACACATTTGGCCGGATTAAGCCGCATCTTGTACTTACTTAGGGTGGCGAAGGTCTCCGTCAGATCCGCCACGTGCTCCGGGACGCTCTTGCTTTTAACGAGAAGGTCGTCCACATAGACCTCCAAATTCCGCCCCTTTTGCTCTTTGAATACCTGGTCCATCATTCTTTGATACGTCGCGCCGGCGTTTTTGAGCCCGAAGGGCATCATCTTGTAGCTATAACACCCATCGCCGGTGATGAAGGAGACGTCACGACAATCGGGGGGATGCATTCGGATCTGATGATACCCTGAAAAAGAATCAAGGAAACTCATCACAGGAAACCCGACGGCGGAATCAACCAGCGCGTCGATCTGAGGCAGGGGATAACAATCCTTCGGGCAAGCTTTATTTAACATTGAAAAGTCGATACATAACCTCCAGCCCCCTCCGGACTTCTTCACCATTACAACATTGGAGACTCAGCCTGGATACTGGATCTCCGAGACGAACCCCGCCTCTAACAGCTTTCGCACCTCCTCCCTGATCGGCTCGGCCAGTACGGTGGCGCTCTTCCTCTGCCTTTGACGAACCGGTGCTACCGCAGGATCCAGGTTGAGGCGATGGCAGGCAACATTGGCATCTATCCCTGGCATCTCGGCGGCACTCCACGCGAAGATGTCGGCGTTCTCCTGTAGGCAAGCAGCTATCTCCGCCTTCCCCCCCCCCCCCCCCCCCCGGGGCAAGGCTCCTCCGACCTTCAGCAGTTCAGGCTCTCCTTTCGGGGAGATCACCTCCACTTCCTCTAGTTCTTCGGCAGCTTGCAGGCCCTCCTCATGCTCCATCATCTTCTCCAGCCTCTCCGCGTCACCCATCCAGCTGATGGTGCTGACAGCGTTCAGGTAACACTCCCGAGAGGCCTTCAGATCCCCTCTGATCCGGACTTGGACGTCATCCCGGCAGTACTTCAGGCATTGATGGTACGACGACGGGACGGCCTTGAAGTAATTGATGAGAGGCCGCCCGAAAATGGCGTTGTAGCCGTTGGGCGCGTCGACGATGACAAACCGGCACCGGATTGAAGTACCCCCGAGGGTGACCAGCAGCTCCACTCCTCCTTCCACCTCTTTCTTCTCTCCCGAGAAGCCAAAGAGAGGCCCATCCGCGGCCTGGACCCTGGACGCTTCCACCTGCAGCCCCACAAAGGTTCTTTTGAAGATGACATTCACCGAGCTCTCGTTGTCCGCGAGGATTCGGTCGACGGTGAAGTCTTCGATGGCCGCTTGAATCACCAACGCGTCATGGAAGGGGTTTTCGTTCCACAGCATGTTCTCCTCTGAGAAGGTTATCTCGTTCAGCAGCGGAGGAGTCTGCGACGTCGAGGCGACGCTCCTCTTGTAGATCTGGTGGAGGCTACCCTTGCGGGAAGCTCCAAGCCCTGCGCCCTCATTGATCACCCCGACGTGTCCGCCTCCCGGACCGGGAATAACGTTTCCTCGACCCCCCTGGTCAACCCTGTCCTCATTCCTCCTCCTCTGCGGCGCTTGGAAGGCTACCTGCCCGACTGGGGCCTCCCGCCTTGGCTGCTCTCTTTCTGCCTCCGTCGCCTCTAACCTCCTCCTTGCCTCCTAAAACTCGGGGCAGGCCAAGGTCCCATGCCCCTCTACTCGATGGATATCGCAGTAGAGGGGAATTGCCGCTTCCTGCTGCCTTTCCTGTCGCTTCTCCTTTCGCCGGCGCTTCGCGGCCCGTTGCGTTACGGTCATCGCCTCCCTTCCTCCTCCTTGCTCCCTGAGGTTGTTGTTTCTCCTCTCTTCCTGGCGGATCGGTCGCCTCCACTGGGGACGATCCCTTGGATACTGGAACCTTCTTTCCTCCCTCCTTCCTTCCGGGGCTTCGACGAGCCTCCTTTCTTCCTGCCTCTGAGGCCTCTCCTGCCTCAACTCTTCCGCCCTCCTGGGCTCCTCTCTTCTCTTCCCCTTCGGCTCTTCCTGCCTTCTGCCATCGTTTTTCTCCGGACGCCTCTCCCTCTCCAACAGCCTTCCCCTGTTCTCCCCTAGCGGCTTATCCCCATCCAGCCTTGCCAGGAACTCCTTGTTCCTCTCCTCCCCCTGAATGAAGACATTGGCCCTCTCCACCATCTCTTCGAACAACCTCGGCGGCCTGTGCCCCAGCTCCATGTTGAAGAATCCCTGCTTCAAGCCAAACTTGAGGGCAACCATCAAGGTAAACCCATCCACCTCTTCCACTTCCAAAACCTCTTCCTGGAACCGGTCGATGTAACGACCCAAACTCTCGTGCTGCCCCTGCACGATCTTAAAGAGGGTCGTCGCCTCCTTCTTCCTCTTCTTGGATGTCGCAAATCTCGCTATGAGACCCCGACGGAGGTCGGAGAAGCAGTAGATGGAACATGCCGGCAGTTGGTGGAACCAGTCTCTTGCACTTCCCTTGAAGGTGATGGAGAAGAAGCGGCACTTGAAGGCGTCGGACATGTTGCGGATCAAGATCACGTCCTCAAACCACTGAAGATGCCTTACTGGGTCATCTCTGCCGGAGTAGTAGGTGAGGGCGGGCTCTCGGAAATTGTCGGGGACGGGGGCCGTGAGGATCTCAGCGCAGAAGGGGCTCCTCCCTTCCTGGCGACGGCGATTATCCTCCTCACTCGAATACTCGTGCTCGCTCCATCGGCGAGTATTCCCATACCTCGCCGAGAGCTCGGGATCTCGGAACCGGATGCCCTGGCTGCTCGCTGGATGATGACGTGGCGGCATCGGTTGCTCCTCTCTCGCCCAGGCGGGCTCCTTTCCTGCTCGCCGGGTTGGCTCCTCCTCGCCCGGCGGGGTCAGGCGATGGGGAGAAGTCGCCGTGACCTCCGGTGGGTTGGCGAATCCGACGAGTATCGCCTTCTCCATCCTCTTCGCGAACTCCTCAAAAGCCGCTACCGTCACAAACCCGCCACCTCTCTCCGAGGTGCCTGCTCCTGCCGAGTTGCCCGCCATCTCGCCTTGATCGTCACCATCGACCATCTTTCGCCACTACGAAACTTTCCTCCTTGGCTGCTATCCACGCTCACCGCACCAAGTGTTGAAGCCGAGAAAATCCCGACCTCAGAATCGGACTAGGCGGCCTAAGGCTACCGGTCTCGCAGTGAAATCGGATGGCCCGGGACGGGCAAAGGAAACAAGACCCCAGACGCTGCGGCAGGAAGGTCTCACCACGTACCCGGTTGCTTAGATGAAGCAACCCCTTCTCAACCAGAATGGTCGAGCTAGATACGAAGGAGACGCGCGAGCTGGAATTCGCGAGTAACTATCCGAGAGTTTCCCATGCCCTCCTTCGTACCCCTGGGGTCCTATTTATAGGGAAATCCAAAGAGAGGGGGGGGTCTTACTTATACCCCCACCTCGGCGATCGGGCGACTTTCTGGGGAGCTCGCTCGGGACGAGCGAGTATCTCGCCTTAGTCGCCATTTGGCGAGTATGCATGGGGAGCTCGCCATGCTCGCCCATACCTCTTGCTAGCCCGCGGCTTGATCTTGACTTCACCCTTGGATCGTTGACTTTGACTTCCGGTGACCTGGCTGCGGTGGGGCCTCCCCTCGTCGAATACGGGTTGTACAATAGAGTTAGTAAAAGTTTCATTTCCATCACTCTTTAATATCCACGCCATCTGTCAAAACTGTATCTGTTTAATCTTTTATGCATTTTATTTGGCTTAAATTTTTTGTTTTTCTTTCTCTAACACGAGCAACTTTACATATGTCACGCTCTCCATCTTTGGTATCTAATCGCTTATAAAAATTTTCATAAACTTGACTTATTGTTTTACTTAGTGCATGTTTAATTTTTTTGGCAACTTTATACCTAAGTTTTAATCACAAACATTGCAATTTAATCAAACCGATAATAATTGCAAATAAGAGAGTGTATGGAAAATTAAATGCAGGCAAATAGGTGTTGCACGCCTTCAGAGAAACTTAATAGTCAAATCAATTTGCGTAAAATATTATTATCAATAATTGAGAGTACTCATACAATGTAAGGAAAATGAAACTAAAAGTAAACTCAACGAGTAATCAATGTCGATGCAGAAGGAACAAGCCCGGTGATGGTGGATGTCTGGGAAGGGGAATGTCGAAGTGTATGGGTGGTCGGAGGGGAGAACATACCTTTCGCATGGTGTTGGTTGAGAAGGGGCTTGGGTAGGTTGGGAAGAGTGGGTAGTTGCATAAAGGAGTTGGAATAGGGGGTCCTCAAGTTGCAAGGAAAGGGTGGAAAGAGTGTTGGGTGGGTTGGACAAGGGCAGAGGAGGGCTGGGGGAGGGTTAACGGCGATTGTTGGGTCCATTGCCCACAATGTCTCAGATTTGAAGAAGTCAAACATGTCAATGATATACACATTGTTGTATTTGATGTATGTTCAAGTTCATGCATGCAGGTTAGTCCTTGTAACATTGATAGGACATGTATTCCAAGTGATGTGACAGGTGGTCACAAAGTAAAGATGTGGAGAGACAGAAATCTGTCTAAGTCCAAAAGCGTTGAGTGAAGTCAGTTCACTCGACGCCAGATGCAAGGGAAGATGCTGGATAGGCTGGAAATCGCCTAAGTCCACAGGCGTTGAGTGAAGTCAGTTCACTCAACGTCAGATGTCATAAAGCGCTGAGTTAGTTGTGGACAGTCAAAGCCATGCAGTTTGCAAAGCAATTCTGCGGCCAAGTCCACAGGCGTTGAGTGATGACAGTTCACTCAACGCCATCGTCGAGTATAGTTGAATCTGTCAAAGCCTTAATATTGGGGAGATGAATATTCGACAAAGTCCAGAAGTATCGAGTGAACACAGCTCACTCGACGCCAAAGAAGAAGGCGTCGTGTTATGATACAGCCTAAGATGACAGAAAGCGGGCAAGTACAAAAATGTTGAGTGATGAAACTTCACTCGACGCTCTCAACGCCAGACAGCAAAAACGTTGAGTCATGTTGCTGCTGTCAAAGCCTAAGGAGAAAACAGAAATCGACTAAGTCCATAAGCATTGAGTGAAGCCAATTCACTTAACGCCTAATAAAGAAGACAAGTCAAAGTAGAAAGCGTTGAGTGATGTCAGCTCACTCAACGTCTTCAGACAGGTGAAGAAATGGCTAAGTCTAAAGGCGTTGACTGAGGAAGGCTCACTCAACGCTCTCAACGCCTAAGATGCAGAATGGTTCAGACAGTTGACTAAGGGTTTTGGCGTTGAGTGAAGCTTGTTCACTCAACTCACTCAACGACTGAAGTGAATTTGAGAAATTGACTAAGTCCACAACTGATGACGTCAACCAAAGTCAACAGAGTTCAAATAAGCTGCGGGAAAGCTACATAACACGCCAAATAGCGTTGGAGGACTATTGTACGTCTTCTTCCGTTAAAGCAAGTTGCAGCTGTCAACTGCAGGTGGTCCCCACTGCTTCTTGGAGCCGTTAATCGGCGGAAGATAAAAGGGACAGCTTCTCAAGGAAGAACTTAACTTTTAGGATTTCACTTTTTACGACTGGACTTCATCTTCCTCGTCATTGCTGCCGAGCCAAAAGCTTGAAGTCATTCCAGCTGAACCAAAAGTTCATTCCAGATAGCTGTAGCATTTTCTTCTGATACAGCAAGTTCAGACTTGTTTCTGATAAAGAGAAGAAGCAGAGCTTTCAGTTTACTGCAGGTTCAGGTTAGCTGTTTGAAGAGCTCAAGATCTGTCAAGACTTCAGTCTTCTTCAGCAAGTTCATAAAATTATTTTTGAGTTACTTCCAGCAGAGGCAGCTATTCACTGAAGACCTTATTCTTGCTGCTGTGAAGATAGTTAGAGCTGAGATAACTCAGCTCTAGTAGCAGACACAGAGAAATTGTTCTATGTCAAATTAACTCAAACTATTTTATTTCTGTAGGATCCTTTTGGATCTGAGTTGTAAGGCCTTTGTGCCTGAGATAGAGAAGATTTTCCTGAGTGTGGGATCCAGTTTTGGATCTGAGTGTGGAGATTTGGGTCTGAGGTAGGATCCTTTGTGGATCTGAGTTGTAGGGCTTTAGAGCCTGAGGTAGGGCAGTTTTGCCTGAGCTGTAGGAGAGTCATACTCTCTGAGTGTAGGACCTTTGGGTCTGAGTGTAGGATCCAGATTTGGATCTGAGGTAGGGTCTTGTGCCTGAGCTGTAGGAGGGTCATTCTCTCTGAGGTAGGGCTATCCTCCATAACCTAAGTTGTAGGACTTGAGTTCAAGTCTGAGTTAAATGATCAGTTTGATCACTGAGTTGTAGGAGCAGTTTGCTCTGAGGTAGGGCTTTGTGCCTGAGTTGTAAGTCTTGGAGGAGACTGAGAGATCCTGCGGGATCTGAGCTGTAAGCTCTTTGGAACTGAGTTTTGGGAGAAGTGTCTTGTCTAACTAGAAGTTAGAAAGGTGTGAGGAGAGTGGATATACCCATAATCTGCGGAACCACTATAAATTCTGTGTGTGCTTTTGTGTTTTGTCTTGAAAGCTCAAAAATCACTAACCCATAACACATTAAGTTAAAGAGAACAATAATAAACCAAAAACCTATTCACCCCCCCTCTAGGTTGTTAGCTATCTTGAAAACAAAGACTTTCAGGTGATATCAGAGGGAGGTTTCTCAAAAAGGACTTAACAGCCTGAGTGATCTCCAAAGGTAGCTACAGTTTTGTACTTATGGGTTCTGGAGAGAACCATAAGGAGCTAGGTTCCATGAAACTCCCCATCTGCAGGAAGAAGAGTTTTGGAATCTGGAAGGAGAGGGTCAGGCTATTTATGGAAGCCTATGACCCAAGGATTTTTGTGACAATCAAGGAAGGACCCTTCATCCCTATAAAGGTCTCAGTTCTGGATGACAATGTCCAGACACCTAAAACATACTCAGAGAAGACAAAGGATGAAGTCATCTTAGCTACATTGGACAAGAGGGCACAAAACATTATTGTTAGTGTCATAGGTGATTCAACCTTTCAGAACTTGGTCCACTGCCAGACCTCCAAAGAGATGTGGGGACACTCTTGTGGTCTACATGGAGGGTACTGAAGAGGTAAGAGATGATAGAAAGTCCATTCTCAACCAGGAGTATGAGGCTTTCAGGCAATCCCTGAAAGAGAACATAGCTGCTTGCTATGGAAGATTTTTCAGGATCATAAATGAACAGAGGACCTATGGGAGGGTCTTCAGTCATTATGAGATAAATGACAAGTTCCTAAGATCTCTCGCTAGAGACTGGGATACTAAGATTTGTGTCATAAGAGAGATGGTCAAGCTTGCTGAGACTCCTCCTCAAACATTATTTGGAAAGCTGTTATCTTATGAGATGCAGTTGGCTGCCAGGAAAGAGGAGGAGGCCACCAGCAGATCTCAAGCCAAGGAAAAGTCCCTGGCCTTCAGAGCAGACAGCACAAGGAAGAGTAAGGAGAGGATTCTCTCTCCTCCAAGAAGACCAACTGATTCAGACAGCTCAGAGTTAGATGCATCAGAATGCAACATGTCAGATGAGGACTTTGCTGCCTTCTCCAGTCACTTTCAGAAGCTGATGAAGAAGAAACAGTGGAAGAGCAGACCTTTCACCTCTTCTCATCACAGGAAGAATCACTCTAAGGCTGACAGGTATGATTATAAATCTAGTAAATATAATTCCTCTAAAGTTGTCTGTTATTGTTGCCGCAAATCAGGGCATGTGATAGCTGACTGTCCAGTGAAGAGGAAGGAGGCTGGTGAGAAAAAACAGCACTAGCACAAGGGCAAAAAGGAGAAGTCCTTCATTGCTAAGAAAGAGAAGAGCTGGACAGACTCATCTTCATCTGAGTATGAAGAAGAAGAAACCTATATTGGGCTGGTTGTTGCTGCTGCTGAACAAGAAGCTGTGGCAGCAGATGAAGACTATCCTGCTGTCAAGATAGGTATCAGGGCCCCTTTATCACACTCAGACAGTGATTCAGAGGTGGATGATGAAGATGAAGAAGATGCCTACAGCTGCTATGGGCTGATGGCAATGACTGATGAGGAATCCAGCCAGGATCAGCCTGGTCAAAGCAAGGTAAATTCTCTATCAAGCTCTTCTTCTGAGTCTGGATATGAGACTAGTCCCTGTATAGAAACCTCTTCATCCAGTGGTGAAGGTGATTCTGAATCAGAAGGAGATGTCAATCAATTGATTGACAGGTATGGAGAACTTCTGGATGCCTTCAAAAAATGCAAGAAGTTGTCTAAGAAGCAAGCTGTAGAGATTGCCTCTCTGCAGCTAGCTGCTTCCCAGCTGACTGAGACAGCATCTTTGTTGGATCAGAAGGACAGGGAACTTAGCCAACTTAGAGTCATGAATCTCATCCAGATAGGCTCTATCAAGTTCAAGAATGGTCTCATCAGGGATCTTGAAGAGAGCCTAGGGAGGGAGAAAAGAATAGTGGCTAGCTATTCTAAGCCAAGTACTGTGTTACTTTTGATAGACTTCTTCTCCTCTCAGAAGGGTAAGAAGGGGTTGAGATTCAAAAGAAGCACAAGAGTTGCACCTTCCAAAGGGAAGGGCAAAGCTCTAGCTCAGCCTCTTGCTTCCAAGCCTCCCATTCCTTTTAGGAAAGTTCAGTTGCCTTCAAACAGGTATGACCAAGAAAACATCTATGGTCGCTAGATGAATGGCAAATCAACTGGTGTGAACAAAAATGTCCACAGACATGGTGGAAGGTATAGCAGGGTGAGTGCCTTTAAGGCTGCCCATGAAGAAATTCCAATGGCCCATCCTGGACCATTTGTCTTTGGTGCACTAGCCCCCACTCTCAAAAATGTGGTTGTGGCCAAGGTTCAGAACCACCCAGCAAAGACTCAGACCAAAGGTCAGTCTATCAGCAAGCCTGATTTGGGCATTTCTGATGTTATCAAGAGCATGTTTTCTGCAAGGCACTCAGAACAGGCCAAATAAGCCAGCTGGAAGGCTTACCTTCAGTCAGATCCTTGCTGAAAGGAATCTGAAAAAGGTTGTTGCTCTTCTTCCTACTGTTCAGTCAGCAGTTAACCAAACCGCAAGGCCTACACAGAAAAAAATATATAACATTCATGAATGTTGGTGTTGTGGCAAAGTGGACCACTTTATTGTAGACTGTTGGCACAATCCAAGTGTGCCAAGAGCAGTTGTTAGTCCACCAGTCAGAAAAGCTGCTGGTAGACAAGTTCATTTTCAAACTAACATGCACCTAGGACCCAATAGATATTAGGGTCCTAAGGTAAAATGAATTGTGTGATACAGGTTAGTCAAAGTGCCCATACCCCTATATTGTACTTGGATAGTGGTTGTTTCAGGCACATGACTGGGACAAGAAGCAACTTAAAGGAGTACACTCCAATGAAAGATGGACCCAAGGTTATCTTTGGTGGTTCATATAGAGGGGTGATAAGAGGCTATGGTAAGATTACCAATGACATAGTCACCATCACAAAAGTGGCTTATGTTGAAGGGTAACAACACAACCTCATAAGCATAAGCCAACTCTCTGATCTTGGCTATGTTATTGTCTTCCACAAGGATGAGTGTCAGATTAAGAGGTCAAGTGGCCAAGAAGTCATCTTGACATGCACTAGGAGTGGAAATGTTTATTGTTTAAACTTTCTTTGTCTAGATACAGACTCTCATATTTGTCTAGTGGCAAATGAGAAAGTCTCATATTATGTCCAATGACATAAGAGGCTAGCTCATTTGAATTACAAGACTATTGGCAAGCTTTTTAGTCAAGAGTTATAGTTATGAATGATTCTAATGTGAAGTGCACCAACGAGGGCATTTGCTCAGCATGCCAAAAGGGCAAGCAGACCAAAGCCTCGTTCAAGGGCATTGGGATCAAAGACTCTATGAGGTGTTTATACCTCTTGCATATGGACTTGTTTGGTCATATATCAGTTCATAGTCTTGATACCCTTGTGGTAGTTGATGACTATTCCAGGTATGCTTGAGTGTTCTTTCTTAAGAAAAAGAATGAAAGCTTTGATGTCTTCATGAAGTTTGTCAAACAAATTCAGAATGAGTTTGACAGTACTGTGGTCAAAATCAGAAGTGATCATGGGACTGAATTCCAGTCTGATAGCATGATAAAGTTCTGTGAAGAGCTAGAGATTCATCAAGAATTTTCTTCTCCAAGAACACCCCAGCAAAATGAGATTGTTGAGAGGAAAAATAGGATTCTCATAGAAGCTGGAAGGACATTGTTGAGTGACACATCTCTCCTAGAATATTTCTACGCTGAGACAGTAAATACTGCATGTCATGTCATCAACAGAGGCTCTATCACCAAAAACCACAAGAAGACTCTCTATGAGATCTTGAAGGGCAAAAAACCAAACCTGGGTTATTTCAGAATCTTTGGTAGTAAGTGTTATGTGCTTCACAATGAGAAGTCCTATGTGACTAAGTTTGCTGCCAAGTCCTTTGATGAGATTTTTGTTGGGTACAACAATCATAGTAAAGCCTATAGGATCTACATCTTGAAAAGTCAAGTTGTAGAAGAATCTGTATATATAGTCTTTTTGATGAGTCTACTATGATTAACAATGAACTGTCAAGCTCCTCTTCTAGTACTGCAGGTACAGAACATATGATGGACCAGCTAACTCTCAAAGAAGCTGCTCCATTAGTCCAAGATAAAGCTGATGGAATGGACATTCAAGTAGAAGGACTGTAAGACACAAGTGAGGTGGATGAAGATCAGCAAGAAGCTGCCCCAGTAGCTAATGCTGAAGCAAGATTACCTCCAACAATCAGGCATCTGAGGGATCATCCAAGACACCAGATCATTGGTGATGCCAGCCAAGGAGTGGTGACCAGGAGCAAAAGTATCAACACAACACTATACTCAAGCTTCATGTCACAGGTTGAGCCAAAGATATTTGAAGAGGCTAACATAGATCAATTCTGGATTGTTGCTATGCAAGAAGAACTGAACCAGTTTAAGAAATACAAGGTCTGTAAGCTGGTTCTCAGACCACAAGGACATAATGTCATTGGAGTCAAGTGGATTTACAGGAATAAACTTGATGAAAATGAAATTATAATCACGAACAAAACAATGTTAGTAGTTAAGGGGTATAAACAAGAAGAAGGTATTGACTTTGATCAAACTTTTGCTCATGTAGCAAGATTGGAAGCCATCAAACTGTTCCTTGCATATGTTGCATACAAGAGATTCAAGGTCTACCAGATGGATGTGAAGTCAGCTTTTCTGAATAGTGACTTAAAGGAAGAAGTCTATGTTGAGCAGCCCTCTAGGTTTTGTTACTCCTAACTCACCTGATTCTGTTTATAGACTTAGGAAAGCCCTATATGGGCTGATGCAAGCCCCTAGAGCATGGTATGAGACATTGTCTAGCTTCCTCATTGGGGGAAGATAGACAAGACCTTATTCCTAAGAGAATCTAAAGGTAAGAGCATCCTAGTCCAGATATATGTAGATGATATTATATTTGGATCTATTGATGATAACCTTTGTAGGAAGTTTGTCAAACTTATGCAAAGGAAGTTTGAGATGAGCAGTATGGGTGAACTTAAGTTCTTTTTAGGTCTCCAAGTAAGACAGACTGATGATGTATTGTCCATATCTCAGTCTAAGTTCATCAGGGAGTTAATCAAAAAGTTTGGTATGGAGACTGCCTCCACCATGAAAACTCTCATGGGGTCAAGTATGCTTATAGGCAAAAATGAGGCAGGAAAATCTATTGATGAAACTTTGTATAGAGAGATAATTGGCTCTCTTTTATATCTTACTGCAAGTAGATCAGACATCATGTATAATACATGTGTTTGTGCTAGGTATCAGGTTTGCCCTAAAAAATCTCACTACTCTGCTGCAAAGAGGATTTTAAGGTATCTTAAGGGCACACCAGATCTTGGCTTATGGTACCCTAGAAATGGGGAGTTTGAACTAACAGGCTATTCAGATGCAGATTTTGCAGACTGCAAAGAGGACAGGAAGAGCACTTCTGGCACCTGTCAATTCTTGGGAGGAAGACTAGTGTCTTGGAGCAGCAAGAAGCAAACAAGTGTTGCAATCTCAACTGCAGAGTCAGAGTACATCTCAGCAGGTAGTTGTTGTGCTCAGTTGCTGTGGATTCAGCATCAGCTTCAGGATTATAACCTCCAGATAAGTAGAAGTCTCTTATATTGTGATTCTACTAGTGTCATCTCAATTGCTAGGAAACCTGTCTCACACAGCAGGACTAAGCATATTGAGATAAGATATCATTTCATTATGGAGCATGTGGAATGTGAAGATATCAACCTTGAGTTTGTCCCTACAAACAAGCAAGTGGCTGGCATTTTCACTAAGCCACTAGATAAAGTAAAGTTCAACACTTTCAAATTTGAGTTTGGTATGTTGAACCTGGTATAGCTTCAGTTACTCCTCATGTTGTTTTTTTGTCGCAGGTTATACTATTTCTTGCAGGTGGAATTGTTCTTCAGTGGGATGACTTTTCAAGTGGTATACCTTTAGTGGTATCATGTTCAAGTGCTATCCAGACTGGTATAAACTAGAGTGTCTACCAGGAAGTATGATAGAGGATGCTTCAATTGAGGGGGAGCAAGTCCAGCACTTACAGAGGTAGATTCAAGTGGTATCCTGTAGAGAAGGAGCAACACACCTCCAGCACTCTCAAGTGGTTCAACTGCTGCAAGAGTTGTTTATCTGTACTCAAAAAAGGGGAGCAGATAATCAATACCTCCCTGACTATTTACAGAAGTCAAAAAGGGGGAGAGAAGGATACAAATGGGATGAATATAAGTGGTATCAGATCCATGAGAAGGAAATGATCAAAATGATCAAGGCCAGGTAGCAGCAATTCAGGGGGAGCAGGTGTGATGATGTTCACCCTGCAGGCAAGGAAAGTGTGGTAAACTATAACTTGTTCTCTTATTATAAGTTCTCTAAGTTATGTTTTATTGCTGCATATGTTAGTGTATGTCATTGACTCGGGATTTTGATTGAGTGTTTTGACTTCTTCAAATAGGGGGAGATTGTTGTGTCCATTGTCCATAATATCCCAGGTTTGAAGAAGTCAAACATGTCAATGATATACACATTGTTGTATTTGATATATGTTCAAGTTCATGCATGCAGGTTAGTCCTTGTAATATTGATAGGACAGGTATTCCAAGTGATGTGACAGGTGGTCACAAAGTAAAGATGTAGAGAGACAAAAATCTGTCTAAGTCCACAGGCGTTGAGTGAAGCCAGTTCACTAAACGCCAGATGCAAGGGAAGATGCTGGATAGGCTGGAAATAGCCTAAGTCCACAGGCGTTGAGTGAAGCCAGTTCACTAAACGCCAGATGCCATAAAGCGCTGAGTTAGTTGTGGACAGTCAAAGCCATGCAGTCTGCAAAGCAATTCTGCGGCCAAATCCACAGGCGTTGAGTGATGACAGTTCACTCAACGTCATTGTCGAGTATAGCTGAATCTGTCAAAGCCTTAATATTGGGGAGCTGAATATTTGACAAAGTCCAGAAGCGTCGAGTGAACACAACTCACTCGATGCCAAAGCAGAAGGCGTCGTGTTATGATACAGCCTAAGATGACAGAAAGCGGGCAAGTACAAAAACGTTGAGTGATGAAGCTTCACTCGACGCTCTCAACGCCAGACAGCAAAAGCGTTGAGTCATGCTGCTGCTGTCAAAGCCTAAGGAGAAGACAGAAATCGACTAAGTCCATAAGCGTTGAGTGAAGCCAGTTCACTCAACGCCTAATAAAGAAGACAGGCCAAAGCAGAAAGCGTTGAGTTAGGTCAGCTCACTCAACGCCTTCAGACAGGTGAAGAAATGGCTAAGTCCAGAGGCGTTGACTGAGGAAGGCTCACTCAACGCTCTCAACGCCTAAGATGCAGAATGGTTCAAACAGTTGACTAAGGGTTTTGGCATTGAGTGAAACTTGTTCACTCAACACACTCAACGTTTGGAGTGAATTTGAGAAATTGGCTAAGTCCACAACTGAGAACGTCAGCCAAAGTCAACAAAAGTCAACAGAGTTCAAATAAGTTACGGGAAAGCTACATAACACGTCAAATAGCGTCGGAGGGCTACTGTACGTCTTCTTCCGTTAAAGCAAGTTGCAGCTGTCAACTACAGGTGATCCCCACTGCTTCTTGGAGCCGTTAATCGGCGAAAGATAAAAGGGACAACTTCTCAAGGAAGAACTTAACTTTTAAGGTTTCACTTTTTGCGGCTGGACTTTATCTTCCTTGTTATTGCTGTCGAGCCAAAAGCTTGAAGTAATTCCAGCTGAACCAAAAGTTCATTCCAGATAGCTGTAGCATTTTCTTCTTCTACAGCAAGTTCAGACTTGTTTCTGATAAAGAGAAGAAGCAGAGCTTTCAGTTTACTGCAGGTTCAGGTTAGCTGTTTGAAGAGCTCAAGATCTGTCAGGACTTCAGTCTTCTTCAGCAAGTTCAGAAAATTATTTCTGAGTTACTTCCAGCAGAGGCAGCTATTCATTGAAGACCTTATTCTTGTTGTTGTGAAGATAGTTAGAGCTGAGATAACTCAGCTTTAATAGCAGACACAGAGAAATTGCTCTGTGTCAAATTAACTCAAACTATTTTATTTCTGTAGGATCCTTTTGGATCTGAATTGTAAGGTCTTTGTGCCTGAGATAGGGCAGATTTGCCTGAGTGTAGGATCCAGTTTTGGATCTGAGTGTAGGACCTTTGGGTCTGAGGTAGGATCCTTTGTGGATCTGAGCTGTAGGGCTTTTGAGCCTGAGATAGGGCAGTTTTGCCTGAGCTATAGGAGAGTCATACTCTTTGAGTGTAGGACTTTTGGGTCTGAGTGTAGGATCCAGATTTGGATTTGAGGTAGGGTCTTGTGCCTGAACTGTAGGAGAGTCATTCTCACTGAGGTAGGGCTATCCTCCATAGCCTAAGTTGTAGGACTTGAGTTCAAGGCTGAGGTAGGTGATCAGTTTGATCACTGAGCTGTAAGAGCAGTTTGCCCTGAGGTAGGGTTTTGTGCCTGAGTTGTAAGTCTTAGAGGAGACTGAGAGATCCTGCGGGATCTGAGTTGTAAGCTCTTTGGAGCTGAGTTTTTGGAGAAGTGTCTTGTCTAACTGGAAGTTAGAAAGGTGGGAGGAGAGTGGATGTACCCATAATCATGAGAACCACTACAAATTCTATGTGTGCTTTTGTGTTTTATCTTGAAAGCTTAAAAACTACTAACTCATAACACATTAAGTTAAAGAGAACAATAATAAACCAAAAACCTATTCACCCCCCTAGGTTGTTAGCTACCTTAAAAACAAAGACTTACAACGGTTGTAAGAGGAGCATCGAGGTGTGGCAGCAGAAGGGGACTGTAGGAGGACTGGTTGCATCAGGAAGGGATCTTGAGAATGGGGAAGGTGGTCGAAGGCGAATCAGGAGAGAAAATCATTGGTTGGAAAGATTCAAATTTTAGGGAATGGGGCAGTTGGCGTCGAGGAGGTCGGGGAAGGTGGTGTCGGGCTTAGACCTGGTAGCTGAAGGAAGGGGTGGTGGCGGAAGGGGGAGCTGGCACCCCTGGAGGCAAGATCCTGCGGGCTCGCACCGCAGGGATCTCACGGTGTTGCACCGAAAGTCAAGATCTAGTAGTTACGTCTTACAAAATCTCATTTCTTGATGCCCTTCTTAAGTAGTTGCAAGCAATATATAAAAAGGGAGGATAAATTAGGTTAAATATATATGATGATCATGATCGCCCGACTAATAATTTAACCCAACTCTCAAAATACAAGTCCAAAAATAAAATAAAAAATACATTAAAAAATATGAAAAATTAAGTCAGTCGCGATCACAATCTCGGACAATCCATTTTGCGATCCAAAAATGCCAAACCCACAAATATCTGAACGAGCGCGTAATCAATCTCCACCAATCTCTCCGGCTTAGAAGCATTCATCTTCGATGAATGGAGACTACATGCTCCCAAAGCAAGCCAAACAAGACTCTTTATTGCTCCTAGTAGGGGTTGTCTCCGCAAAAAGTCACCGTGCCCCTAAAGTCCTCAAGGGTCCAACACGCCAAGCAAGCCACCGTAGGGGTGAAGGGTAGGGATAAAATGGTGATGGGTTTATAATGCTAATAAAAACATAAGCTAAAAGTAAAGGCTGAATGTCCAAAATTAGATGGCTTCACATTTAGAGACAAATTCTTACATTGAATACAAGATGACCACATATTTCTAGGAATATCAAGCTAAAAGAAAGTTGGCTTAGACTCTCTCATGACAGTGTCTAAACCTATTCACCTAGCACTCATATTTGTGATTGTCTCCAACGAAACCTCTCAAATAATGTACAAATCATCACCCAAATACCTTTATTGAACATTTGTTCTCTCAAGTGATTATTCACGTAAGTTTTAAAAATATTCATTATTTAATATATCTTTAAGTCGGAATATGAAATAGAAATCATGCAATAGATACAAATGATGAATAACGAATCCAACAAACTCATTAAATAAAGACTCTACGTAGCGGTGGAAGTTCCTAAACATGGGTGCTTTATCTGGTGATTCCTTGTATGGAGTGTAGAAATATTCGTCAAGTGTGTGAACACTCAAGTAACTACCTAAGACATTGGCATTGAGATGTAATATCATGATATACCAAAAGACTACTAATGGATGCAAATCATCGGGAGGCTCACCGGGTGGTTGATAGAAAAAATCGTTAAGTGAGGCATTCTCCCGAAGGAATGTTGAAGATAGTGGCATAAGGATGTAACTCAGGAGGTTCACCTGGAGGTAAGTATGTAAATTCATCGAGAATGCGGCGATAACCTAAAAGGATGTATGAGACCGGGACAAAGGATGCAACATCGGGTTGGGCTGAATGTCTTCTAAAAGGAAGAACTTGTTAGGTGTCTCTATGAGGTGAAATTTTTTGGTCCGAGCACCGGACGAAGATCATCGTCCGGGGCTTTCATGATTCTGACGCGTGTCAGCTTTATTTTATTTTCTTCGTCTTTTTTCTTGGGAAATCTCAGCGCCAGCTGTTTTTAATCTCAACGCCAGCTGAGACATTATATTTTAATCACAGATACCATAGAAATTAGCTGTGAGATTACATTTGTATCTCGGATATTACAGAAAATATCTAAAAGATTACTGATGGGGTTCCCTCTGAAATTCTCGAGCCGAACCGGTAACACTTCAACCAAGGACACGCGGGAAGACCAACTCGACCAGACAAGTCGCGCGCACCAAGCCACGCTCCCCTAAGTCCTGGGATGCCCGAGAAGAAGGCGAAACCCGCGCAAGCGCACACGACCGACAAGAGCCCAACGCGCACATGACAATCAAAAACATCTCTTGTCATTTGCTGCAATTTTTCTTTAACTGATTTCGCGCCCGGCTCGACTCTGAGCTAAGGCGGTCCGATTCTCCGGATCGGGGAAAAAAGCCGGGTGACCCGCAATAGTTACATTTTTACCTCATATATTACAAAAAAAATCTGAGATAATATATTTTTAACTCAAATAATATGAGAAATAAATAAATTTATGTTTCAAAAATAAATAAATCTCAAATATTACAGAAAATAATATATGTGAGCTATTAGAATAAATAAATATATACAACAACAACACTCGAGCTTTTATCCCACTACAGTGGGGTGGGCTATATGGATCCTTTGTCGCCATTGTGCCCTATCTTTTGTCATAATCTCACTAATGCCTAAGTACATCATGTCTTTCTTTATAAATTTTATTTAAATAAATATATATTATTATAAATTTTATTTAAATTATGAGTTGTATATAAATTATAAATATTAACTCAAAAAATACTCATTTTAGTTAAATAGCTGAGATATTATATTTTTATTTTTGATATTATAGAGAATAGTCGAGAGATTATATTTTTATTTGAGATATTATAAAAGATAGTTGAGTGATTACATTTTTATCTCAGATTTTTTATATAATATCTGAGATAACAATACAATATCTTAACTATTTACATGAGTAATTTCTATACATACATATTTTAATAACTGACATAAAGTGATTTCCCAAGGAAAAAATCAAATCAAGAAAAAAAAGCTGTCATGCGCTAGAAGCCTAGAATCATGAAAGCCCCGGACGATGATGTTCGTCCGGGGCTCGGACCAAAAAATTTCGCCTCTATGAGAGGCTCAACAAGGGCTCATCATCAATCAATAATTAGTAGCATCCTTGAAATCAGTAGAGACAACCACTACAAAGTCATTATTATGATCTTGGCCCTCACCCGGGATATGAATCATCACGATAATGTGGGGACACTCAGATGAACATGCACACACGGGCGAGTCTATGTTAAGAGTAATAACTAAGTCAACATAGAGGGTAGGAGGACACGTCAATATAGGATCACCAGGTTGCCCGCACTCATTTTGTTTCGAGGCCATAAGATCTGAGTAAGAATCAAATTTGGAACACTCATCAGACAAAAAACCTCACTGAGGTGAGATAATCCCACTTTAGACGTTATGACTATGTTATGGACTTGCACGACGATGAGACGTCGTGGTGAGTCTACACGCGGAAGAAGACGACAATAGGTTCGTCTGGAGGAAGAGAAATCGAAGACGCGACGCCGGCATGACTATTTTATTTATTTTGCATTACGTATTTCATATTATGTTGTGTACACATTTATTTTACTCACACTTGCTATTCGCACCCCAGCTTATAAAGGGTGGAGTTGTACTCTTTTTTTAAAATGCTTGGATGAATGCAAATTAGAGCTATTCCCTAAGGATTTCCCCTAAACCCTAATCTCCTTCTTATTCACCTCCGACGGCCCTCCCCCTTGTCGGATTCCTCTCGGGATCATAACAATTTGGTCTGACCTGCCTTACCGCCTTCCATCTCGCCGTCAGTGCGCCTAATATTCCACCAAGGCTGTTCCGCTCTTTTCCGCAACGCAGCTACAACATCGATTGGCCGAACCGCGCAAATTTTCTGCCCAATCCCGCCCAGCACCGGTTCCACCGATTCACTGCAGCGCCGTTTCGCTGATTCACGCGTGAAATCTCCAGTTCCACTCCACTACAGCCTGATCAGCCTGTTTCGCGCGTCCTTCGCCCGCTTGCGTCCAAATAAGAAGCCTCGCGCCCCTGTTCCGCAATTTCGCTCGCAGTCGCGAGTTTCCGCGACCCTGCTCCGCCGAAAGCCCACCAGATTCTCCTTCCTCGTTGTCATGCCCTTCTGCAACCCCGGTTTCGCCAAACCTTCACCGAATCCCCCTTCTCCCGACCGTCATCTGTCGTCTTGTTCTTCCATGGCTCCTACCACTCGCTCCTCCGGCGACCCCATTCCAAATTTCGCCTTTGAAGCCCTAACCCGTTGCGTGGAGGCACAAGAGCAACTCGTCGCCTCCATGCCGCCTCTCTCCTTCCCCTCCACTCCAAGATTGACTCACTCGAGGCATCTGACACCTCAGTGTCCACCTCGTCTGGCTCTGGCTTGGCGGCGAACGACGGCTCCCTTGGCGTCGGGCCGCCAACCATTTCCCTCAGACAGCCTCCTCCAGCCATTTCGGGCCGGCCCGCCCACTCCTTCGATATTCCCTCCTCTGCCGACGTAGAACTGATTGGGTGGATCGCCAAGGCGGAGCAATTTTTTGACCTCAATTACACACCGGAGCATGACAAGGTGTCTATGATTGTGGTCAGCCTGGACGGCTCGGCTCTTCACTGGGCTCGATGGCTCCTCCAATCCAACCCGAGCCTCTCCTGGCCCGAGCTCAAACAGAAGATGATTTGGCGGTAAGACACTCACTACTCTGGCTCTTCCGTTATCGAGCGGCTATGCGGCATTTGCCAGACAGCCGGTCTGGACGACCACATTGACGAGTTTGTAGCCTTAGTCGCTCATGTCCCCGGCTTGCCACCCGACAATTATCTGGGCTTCTTCATGCAAGGGCTACTGCCCCATATCTGCTCCCGGCTCCGTACACACCATCGTCGCACAGTCTCTAACGCCCTCAGCATGGCGCATCTGGTGGAGGCTGACCTCACCCCCAGGGCGCCTACGCCTGCAGCCAGTCACAACCCGCCTCGGCCGCCCTGGCGGCCCCTCCATTGACAGCCCCGCAGCGGCCACCCCCTGGGGGAGAGCGGCCACCCCCTGGGGGAGACCGGCCCAGCCGACCGATGGTCCCCCGCCGCATCTCCAACAACACCTACAATGAATGTCATAGCAAGGGCCTATGCTTCCGGTGTCGGCAGCCCTACTCTCCTACGCATGTGTGCTCCATCAAGGAGTTCCACGCCATCATCGGCGACTTCGACCCGGAGGTCATCTTGGCAGACTGAGGCCCTAGAGCTATCCGAGGGCGATGGCGCGGTGGACACCGCCTCACCTACTTTTCACCGCTTAGAGCTACCTTGTTTCTCGGTGGGCAACATTTCGGGTCCCAGACCATGAAGTTGGCAGGTACGTTGCGTAATCGTTCCATTGTGTTCATGGTGGAGAGTGGTGCGAGCCACAAGTTCCTCTCAGCTCGGTTGGCGCACCAGCTTCACCTTTTGGTTCCCTCCCCTGACTTTACAGTCTGCTTGGGCGATGGGCGTCGTCGACCGACCCACGGGTGTTGTACCGCTCTCTCCTTGACGGTGGGGTCCTTCCCGGTGACCGCAGACTTCTACGCCTTTAAGCTCAATGTTATTGACGTCATTCTAGGTGTGGCTTGGCTCCGCACGCTAGGCGAAGTGCGGGTTAACTGGGAGAGTATGACTATGCAGTTCCTGCAGGAGGGCCAGACGTGCCTCCTGGTGGGCGATTCCGCTCTGCTACGCTCCCCGATCTCGGCCCATGTGATTCAGCGGACCGTCGACGTCGACTTTTCTACATGGCTTTTGCCACTTTCTGCTCTGGCACCGCCTCCTCCTCCACACCCGACCGACCTTCAGGTTTTACTTGCCGAGTTTGCCGACATTTTCCAGGCCCCGACCGGCCTTCTTCCGACTTGGCCAACGGATCACGCTATTCCCCTCAAGCCTGGTACTGCGGTGGTGTCGGTCTGCCCTTACCGCTACGGCCATGTATAGATGGATGAGAACGAGCGGCTAATCCATGAGATGTTGATGGGGGGTCTCATCCGCCCAAGTGCGAGCCCCTTCTCCAACCCGGTCCTCGTGGTTCGGAAGAAGGACGTTAACTGGCGTTTCTGTATGGACTACCGGGAGCTCAAGGAGGACACCATTCCGGACAGGTACCCGATCCCAATTATTTAGGAGCTTTTGGACGAGCTCCACGGCGCCATATTCTTCACCAAGTCGGACCTCCGAGCCGGCTATCACCAGATCCGGGTACGACCCGAGGACATTTCCAAGACAGCCTACCCGATGCAAGACGATCACTACGAGTTCTTGTTCATGCCTTTCAGCCTGACCAATGCACCGGCCACCTAGGCGACGAAGAACGATATTTTTTCGGGTGGTACTTCGTCGACACGTTCTCGTTTTTTATGACATTTTGGTATACAATTCTTCCAGGCAGGATCACCTTCAGTACGTCCGCCTCACTCTGTCAACCATCTGACGTCATCGCCTCAAGCTCCATCTAAAGAAGTGCTCCTTTGGGGCATCTGAAATAAGCTACCTCGGCCACACCATCTTGGCCCGGGGGCCATGGACGAGGAGAAGATCGTGGCGGTCCTATACTGGCTGACTCTTACATCACTGCAGGACATTCGGGGATTCCTCGATCTGACGGGATACTACCACCGCTTCATCCAAGGGTACGGGGCTCTAGCTCGGCCACTTACGCAACTCTTGAAAAAGTCAGAGGAGGGTCCTTTTTCAGGGGACGGCAGCCGTCACCGCCTTCGCCTCCCTTCAGCAGGACCTAGTCCGTTGGTCGGTGTTGGTCATGTCAGATTTCTCTCTACCATTTTATGGAGTGTGACACATCGAGCTCTGGGGTGGGAGCCATACTCATGCAGGCTAAAGACCGATAGCCTACTCCAGTCGCATTTTCTCCAACACTGTCAGCAGCCGCTCCGCGTATGAGAACGAGCTCATGGGTCTCGTTCTCGCCGTTCAACATTGACTAATAATGTGATGTCAAGTGCATGGTAAGGAAATTTATATACTGCAAAGTACAACAAAAAAGCTATAGAATGTGAAGCTTCCTTTCTAGAGTTCAGACATTTATGGTTTCCTATTGGAGCTTACAAACTACAACAATGTCATGATGCACATATAAATAGCATTAAGACTTTCCCAACGAAGTCATGGTGCACATATAAATAGCATTAAGAATTTTCCAAATGAGAGAAATTGACCAATCGAAACTTCTCAAAATTGAAAGCCTTCCTAACAAAACCAACTTCATCAGATTAGTATTTCTTGGAATATATTTTTAATTTAATAATAGTTTTGTGGATATCTTCCGACATGTCCCACATGTTGGCCGACATAAAGATTTCATGGACAAAACGGCCGATATTTTTTGCAAAATATCTTTTTGAAATATATCATCCGATATATCTGCTATTGACCGATATATTCGCCGATATATCGGCCGATATATCCCGACATTTTATCAACTAGTTTTTTTAAATTTTATTTTAATTAATGTGTATGGTCTAATAAAGACTTGAGTGTTATTGTTGTTGTTTTAGTGTCTATGATCTAAAAGACAATAGACCAAAATTGTTTCATTGTTTAGGTTGTTTTTAACCCTTCCTTTGGCTTTCTTACTTGCTCAAATGAGAGAAATTGAAAGCCTTCCTAACAAAACCAACTTCATCAGATTAGTATTTCTTGGAATATAATTTTAATTTAATAACAGTGTTGTGGATATCTTACGACATGGCCGACATGTTGGCCGACATAAAGGTTTCATGGACAAAACGGCACGTCTCCAATATCTTTGAAATATATCATCTGATATATCTGTTATTGACCGATATATTCGCCGATATATCAGCCGATATATCTCGGCATTTTATCGACTGGTTTTTTTAAATTTTATTTTAATTAGTGTCTATGATCTAATAAAGACTTGAGTGTTATTGTTGTGGTTTTAATGTCTATGTTCTAAAAGACAATAGACCAAAATTGTTTCATTGTTTAGGTTGTTTTTATCCCTTCCTCTGACTTTCTTACTTGCTTAAGTCTCTTATCGACTTTAATTATGCATGGTCTTTGAATTATGGACTAAAGGTTGTTTATCTTTCATTGTCATCGACAACTTCCCGACATTCTGCTTTCTCTTACTTTATTTACTCGTTATACCATTATTACATGTGCAACACAAATGTTTATACTAGTTTGATAAATTTAGGAGTTCGATAAACATCAAATTTTTAATATATTAATATATATAAATTAAAAAATGATTAAATTTATATATAATTATACATATAATAATTAAATATTAAAACCCAATATATGAAATATCCCCGATATATCCTCCGACATATTAAAACCAACATGAACAATCTAAACCAACGTGTCCCCGATATCCGACATCTACAATCTTATTTAATAATGATATAAGATCAAACTAAATTGCATCATTATCACGCAAACTTATCCCAATTATTTAGGGTTGGCTTTAAGAATCCACATTTTCATTTGTTCCTAACATCTGTTGCTTGAGGCGTTCAACATATTCAAAGCAAATAATTAAAGTTAAACTAAGACTAGGATTTACTCTGTATAATAACTTGTTATGTAACACAATTAAAAATAAAAGGGCAGTCCGGTGCACAAAGCATCCCCATGCAGCGAGGGTTTGGGGAAGGGTCCCACCACAAGTGTACATTAAAAATTATGTCAATTATTAAATAGAGAGACCTACTTGAGACAAAATTTTTGCACATTCTGCCATAGTTGACAATTCTCGTTTCTGTGATGCTGCATCAAACCGAGCCAACAGCCTATTCTCCAGTTCTAAAGAAAGCAGATGAATTAAAAATGCCATCAGAAGGTTCCTGTTGGGAAAAAATAGCTTAGAACAGTTAGCATAATTATACTAACCATTACAATAATCTTGCAGATTAGCAACAGCTACTTCTAATCCCCGGCTAGCATTAGCAGCACCTACTGCAGATTGCATATTAATTCCGTGCCTACCAACATCTTCCTCAGCAAAAGACCCTATAAGTGAAAAGAAGTCATATGAGCTTCTCTGAGCAATGAACTCTAGTATTTTATTGGAGCAATGAATGCTAGTATTTTTTGCAAGTGCTAAAAAATTTATGGAAGTTGGGAGCTAGAGATTGTGTACATTTCTCCTTCCATGAATAGAGAAATATCAAGGAGCCCCACATTAATCAATATACTATCATGGTTTCTAGTAATCATCACATCATGCAATTTTATGGGGATGCAACAGAGTGAAACTCCAAAGCTAGTATTTGCAATAACTAACAAGTGTCAAAAAACTAGGGAAGTTGGGAGCTAGAGATGTGTATTTTTCTCCTTCATCAATCTAAAAAATATCAAGAAACAGGACATTAATCAATGATACTACCGAGATTTCTAATAACCCTGACATCATACAGATTTAACAAGGGATGCAACAGACTGGAACTCCAGCGCTCATGTAAAATAGCAGAGTGCGGGCTAATTAGAGAAGTGGCACGGAATGCAATCACTGGGTCATCATAAATAGTAAATTAAGAGTAATTAATCCCCTTGTTACAAAAAGACTCGCATAATATTTTTTTTATTTGAAATCAATGCATTGTCTTTAGTCATGTGTTAATTAGGGTTAAGGGGCAATTAAAATTTTCAAGTTGTGCAATTGAACTTTTATTTTATGTTTAGGTAAAACTCATGTGTGGAAATGTTACGAAGACAGAAAAGGGCAAAGGACGAGGACAAGACGCATAAGTCGACGTCGGGACCAAGGCGACGTGAACACGGATCCCAACTCGACGACGGACGTTTGCTAGTAGTGTGCACGGGTGCAGCGTAGCCATCAACCTTATCTTTTATTATCACACATGCATTTCGGACCGTAAGTTATTTATTGTTTGTTCTTGCGTACTGTGGAATTAAGCACTATATAATCCTATGTGTATCTCTTATTTGCCCTAACTTAGAAGTATGATGAAAATGGAACCTTAGGGAGATTCTCTTTTCCTCTCCCCCTTTTCATCTCCTATTCTCTCCATTTTCACCCAATTCTCTATCTCGGGACCCCGACTACATAACATTTGGTTCGGTCTACCATGTTCAGGCCGTGATTTCCGTTGCCCGAAACGCTAGAATGCCTACACGTCTCACCGCCCGCCCGCATCTACACTTACACACTGACTGGCAACCACGCGTGACTCCCCTTCGAGCGTGTGCTTCTTTTCTGATCACTCCTTATAGTGTTTGCTCTCGCTCGACGCAAACTTCGCCTCTGCCAACCCATCTCGGCCGCATGACGACAGGGCTAATCCTTATCTTTCGATCCGCGCGACGACCGCTCGTTAAAGCGCTCCTCTGATCCTTCTATGCATTCGATCCACTGTTTCAGTCAATCACCCGCAATACATTCGCCTCCCACAATAGCGCCAGTGCAGCTTCCGCACCGCATCCACCTCATGTCCTTCACGCTCAGGGTTTCCTCCGTGTCTGCACCAACATCACCATCCGACATTTGTTTGGTTGGTCTCGTCGGCGCCAGCTCGCACTCCTACCCTGCACCGGTCTTCTTCAACGTGCATGCATGGGTTCCGTTACATGACACCCTCTAACATACCAGTGCTCCCGCCTCTTATGGATTTGGCTATTTACAACCGCCTCGATGCTCATGATGCGTCTATTGCCTCGCTCCAGGCCCTAATGATGAAGATGGATGCTAAGTTTGATGCCCTCCTGGACGGCAGACTGAGTGCTACATCGTCCTCGAACACGAAGTCCCCATCGCTTTTCGAGGCATACTTGTCCCTCCCCGGGACCCTATTCCTCTAGTGGCGGGCTTCCGCCTCCATTCCATTCGTTCGACCACCCTTCCTTCAATGACATCGACCCCATAGAGTGGATTGCCCGTGTGGAACAAATTTTTGACATTCATCTGACTCCGAAACCACAAAAAATTGTTGCCACTCTCATCGACATGGAGGGGTTAGTCCTTTATTGGGTTTGTTGGCTACAACAGAACAACTCTTCGCTCTCTTGGGAGAAACTTAAACAGGACCTCATCATCCATTATGATGTTCACTATTCAGGGACAACAATTGAACGTTTGTGTGGTATCCGCCAATCAGACTTCCTTGAAGACTACGACTCTGTTTGACTCAGCTGCAACGACTGGAGAAGCAGCTGATTTGCAGAGTGGTGGGAAAATTTGCTAATTTGCAGCGACTGCAGAATCGGTGAAACTGTTTGGAAGATCTGCTTTTTCAGTGTTGTTTGAACAAAGAATCTGTCAATACTGTTTGGCAGAGTAGCTGTTTGGTGACTTATTCAAAACTAAAGCAATTGCTAGCAAAATATGAAAATTTTAATTTTTGTCAAATATTAATATTACATAATCAGAATGTCTAGGCTGAGAAATGAAAGAAAACTAAGAACATTGATGGATCTATCCCCCCTCCCAAATGAGTATAAACACTGCAGGGGATATGAGTTTTGATGGAGATATGAACATTGTTAGGACCAAAACCCTTTGTTTTGCTGGAAATATGAGTAGAAAAACAGCAGAAATCGAAGAACCAGGCGCAAAACAAAGCGTTGATTGAAATCCTAGAGGTTGCAAGAGGCTCGAGAGAGATTACTTGCTAGGAAGGTGATGAAGCAGAACTAGTCGGACCAACGCAAGAGGCTCTTGGATGCGTAGAAGGCTAGACGGAAGACCGATTGGAAGAACCAGGCGTTGATCGAACCCTAGAGGTCGCACCTGCAGAGAAGGAAAAAAACGCGATTTGAAGCAGTGAGGGCCGCTGGGCGAAAATCGCGAAATAAGTTGATAAGCTGCGCTCAGCGGTGGGAGTAGAGGGGCGCCTATTTTTTGTTTGGCACGGATTATGGAGAAGCGCGAAATAAGTTGATAAGCTTACCGCCAGATTACTACTTGGAATTTTTTATGCAGGGGCTCCTCCGCCACATCCGGTCCTGCCTTCTTACCCACCACCCTCAAACGATTACTGATGTCATGGATCTAGCCCGCATGGGGAAGCGGACTTCAAGGTCACCTCCATCACTACCAGCCAATCACCAGAGAGTTCTACGCCCCCACCGATTTCCTACCCTCCCCCATCCTTTTGGACACCACCCTGTGTGCATACTGCGTCTCCCCTGCATCTCAGACCACCTCCCCAACTTCCTCGACCACCTCCCCAACTTCCCCGACCACCGAACGGCCCCCTGATGACCAACCACGAGTACCACGATCTTTGCACTAGGGTCCTCTGTTTACTTTGTAAGCAACCCTACTCCCTGACTCATTACTGTCCTCTGAAGGAGCTCTGCATCACCATTGGCGAGGAGAACTCAGAAATCACTTTAGGGATTTTGAATCCCTAGAGAGTGATGACTCACTTGCTGCTATGGGTCCCCATGCACGTCTGCATCGTCTCGAACTTTTGTGATATGCAGTTGGCAGCACCTCTAGCCCTCTCACTATGACGCTCACTAATTCTCTGGCTGGCACTCCCCTGATAGTGTTGATTGATAGTGAGACTAACCCCAATTTCATCTCATCATGCCTAGCGATACAACTCTACCTTCGCTCGTTTCCTTCTCCTCTTGTTGCTTGCTTAGGCGACAACCGCCGCACTACCACTGGGGGCCTCTATATGACCTGCACATGACTGTGGGAACCTGCACATGACTGTGGGAACCTGCCCTTTCCACGCATAGTTCAACTATTTTGAGCTCAGTAGTCTTGGCGACATACTCAGCATCGTGTGGCTTCGTACACTCAGAGGCGAGCATATCAACTGGGCCCACAAGACAATGCGCTTTTCTCAAGAGGGAGTGTCTTTCCTCTTAGCAAGGAAGGAATCCTATTGCAATTTGTCGACGGCACCCCATCCTCCTCAACAGCAAGCGGCAGTAGATTCTGCATCATACATGTGGCGAGACATCGAGCCGATCCACCCGCCCGCCCCTCCAGCATCCCAGTTGCAGTGCATCCCAGCAGTTACTTCTGCCTTGAGAACAAGATGAATTTTCAAGGGGCGACATTATTACGAAGACGAAAAAGGACAAGGGGCGAGGACACAACGTATAAGTTGGAATCGGGAACAAGGCGACATGGACAAGGAGCCCAACTCGATGATTCCATTGGGTAGTAGTGTGCACGGGTGTAGCGCAACTGTCAGTTTTATCTTTTAACATCACACGTGTATTTGGGTCATGGGTTATTTACTGTTTGCCCTTGTGTACTTCGGAATTAGGCATTATATAAGCCTGTATTTCTCATTTGCACTATCATGGAAGGATGATGAAAATGGAATCCTAAGGGTTTTCTCTTCTCCTCCTCCCCCCCCCCCCCCCCTCTCTATCTTGAAATCCCAGACTACGTAATAGAAAGTGTAATGGTGTGAGCTTATTTAAAGCACCTTTGGTGTAATGAAAGAAAGCAAAATTAGAATATTTACAAGCCTAAGCGATTTTGGTTTGCTCTCTCTTCCTTTGAGCACCTCCATAGGCAATCGACAACACCAGGCTCCTCAGTATCCTCCCTAGTATCCCTAGCAGACATCACTTCCAAGATTGATCAACAATCCCCATTAAAAATAGGTTTCAAAAGCACATTATGAATTTCGTACATAACAATTGGCACTAGACAACGAATACTCGGCTCTGAGCACCCCACTACCACGTGTGATCCTTAACAACATAGATTTCCTCTACACAAGTCTTTATCATCAAATCCAGCTAAACAAAATGAAGACACATCATTCGAAGAAAATGACACTATAATTAGGCTAATCCAAGTCTGGCCTTTCTCCATGCACTGAAACTCTTCTTCGAAACCTCTATGGACACCTCATGTACACACAACTGATAGGGTTGACGTTGAAACCATCACCGCCACCAATCACCAGATTCCACTAAAGATATTCTTGTGCATTCTACAGTGAAACCCCACAAAGGCCTTTCCTTGCTTGTCGGTTATCCACAACCCCCCACCCTTCAATTCTCTCTCAAGATTTGTTCCTTCAAGATACATACGCAATACATCATTCTTCCAGCACTTTTTGTCACCCTTCTATAGCACTTAAATCCTATCAATTGCAAACTCGCCGGTCATATCATTCAACCTCTGGCTCTACCTTTTACACTATTGCCCCACGCAATAAGGACCTACAAATTTAAGTCCCATTTAGTCTACCATGTACTTGCCTACAGGGACTTCTAACGGCTCCATTTAAACAACTGACCCACCCACTTTTTTTCACACCTACTTCCCATGCCTTACCCCTATTATGTTACTCATTCTCTTCTCCCTTCTTCATCAATGATTTCACATATATGAGTACCCAAAACAATGATCATCCTCTCTTCCCCACCCAAAATCAAGGATGCCCCTAATTTGGCATGTCGGCCCAATGTGCTGGCCCGCTGCCAATAAAGGAGCAGCACCGCAGAGTAGGGTTGGGATGCATGAGAAGGTTAATCAAGCTTAGTGGATTGCCAAACAGCTCGTTTGCAGTATCATCCTGGCAAGCGGGACACACAAAAAAGCTTAAGGACTTGCGAGCACATGTGCAATGCACAACATAGCACAAGAACGCATCAACTCACCATGCAACTATAATCCAATGGAAAGTGATCGGAGTATGGAAGAGGGTCCACAACTCTGAGCATGGTAAGTGTTGGAACATGGGTTCAACATCTCTTGATTTGAGAATAACAAATCCTAATTTTATTTGATCCGTGTTTATAGTGTGCATGTTCTACGATTACAATAGAGAGAAGTACATGAGAGACATGAACATAATTGTTTACTACCGCGGACAATAGATACTATCGTCGGTGGTAACTATCATGAGCAATTTAAAAGGGACTTGGCGGGAGCTAAGAGCTTAATATGTAAAGCATTACCGTGCCGCGATAACATTATTGCGCGGCAATAAGCTTTAGGAAACCTCGGGCAATCACAATATGATTGAGGAGACAAATGAAGCATGAGATTGCATTTTGGCGCATTGCAAATATTACACTACTGCGCAGCGTTAGGACTTACTGTGCCACGATAATTGTTGCCTAAGATAGCAGCTTAGCTTCCAAATCAGGCTGGTTGGAGCATGAAAATTCAATTATTAAGCTATTGGCGACGATAGGTACTACCACAAGCTATAACATGCGGTGTTCTATTAAAATGATATTTTGCTTTGTTTCCCATGCGCAAAATGAATTATCTGAAGGGAGCCTTGTGTCTAGCATCCAGAGGAATTCCAAGAGGTCATTCCAACGACCAAAAGATATCTTGAAGGCAAACGCGATCAAAGCTTATTCAACACGAAGAATGAACACATCTACGACAACAATCTCACACGTTCTTACGTCCTCGGCTTTAGAGATTCTCAAGGGAGTTTTTTTAGTTTTAGAATATTTTTTATATCTCTTCTGCATTTTCTCTTTGCTTTTGAAACTACTTTTGTTGAGCGTAGAAGAATTCGCCCTTGTGTTCGCGACTACATCTTTGTACGACTTAGGGGGGAATTTGTCTGAAGAGTTAGGCGACTAGACTGAGATTTAGGTCTAGGGGCTCCTTGAGGCCTATCTCGGGAGAGATTGGCTCAGACCAATCGGTTCGAGGAGCGAACAGATATAGAAAACAAAAGGATATTTTTCTTTTATTATCTCGATCTTTAGCGTTAGAAATTCAAATTTTGGAACTATTTTTAAATGAAATAAAATCATGTCTCTTTTTTTCTCTATAAAGTCTCATTGTTGAATTTGAAATTCAACAAAATCAATCTTATTTTATTTATAAATATTACTAAAGAATTATATAATTCATTACTCACCCACTCCCACCCACCCCCACCCCTTAAGGGAACCTATCAATCCAACAAGTGGTATCAAAACCAGTTATTCCAAAAAGGTTTCACCACCTATAATAATGGCGCATCATGATCTCGCTTTCAATGAGGGGCAATGAATTGGTCTTCCTCCACTATTCACTGGTACAGATTATATTTATTGTAGAACTATGATGAGATGTTTTCTAGAGACCCTTGACTTAGATGTTTGGGCTATTGATAGAACAATATTATACTCCACCTACAATTGTAGTTGAAGGAGAAACTATAGAAAAGCCTAGAGAAAAATGGGGTGATCATGATAAACGAAAATGCACAAATAACGCAAAAGCAATGAACTCACTTTTATGTACACTTGATAAAACTGAATGTAACTGTGCATGTGCATGTGAAACAACTTACAATATTTGGCATTTGCTGGAACTAACTCATGAGTGTACCTCGCAAGTAAAGGACCTCGCAAGTAAAGGACTCAAAGCTTTTCAAATTGGAGACGAAATACAAACAATTTTGAATGGAGCTCGATGAGGAAGTTGATGAAATGCACACAAGGTTCACAAAAATTGTGAATGTCTCCAAAACTCATGGAAAGATCTTCTCAAACGGCGATTTGGCGCCGAGAAGATGCTAAGATCTCACCTACCAAGATTCAATCCAAAAGTCACTGTCATCAAGGAATCGCATGATCTAAAGAAGCTTGATATTGAGAGCCTCATTGTGAACCTAAAAACTCATGAGGTAGAACTCAAAATTCAACATGAAGAGTGCAATAAGGAGTCAAAGAAAAAGGTGTTGGTGCTGAAATCAATGAAAGAGAGGGGCGATGATGAAGAAGATGACGAGGAGAGCCTCTTCGTGCAAGGTTTCAAAAGGTGTGTGAAGAATCCGAAAAGGAAAAATACATGAAGAGCGACAACAAAAATAGCTCGTGGTCAAAGAAGGAGAAGGCAAGCGGCGACGAAGAAGAGAGACCACTACCGGAGTGCTACCACTGTCGAAAGCTGGGAACATAAGGAGCACATGTCCAAAGTACCTAAAAGAGGAGAAAGAAAGAACTACAAGTGGAAGGAGAAGAAGAAGATGCTAAAGGCGGCCACTTGGGATGACTCGTAATCTAAGTCTAGTGACACAAGCTTGAGTGATGACAAGGAGAAAAACATGTGCCTCAAGATAAAACACCAACTTCCTTCCGACGACGATTGCAATGTCCAAAGCGACACTGAGGTAACTCCTCTTACGTATTATTATGATTTATATTCAGAATATATGAAAATTTGTAAATATTTTGATAAAACATTAAAATATCTTGATTTGCTAAATCTAAAAATAAAATTTTACTAAAAATAGAAATTTAACAAAATAAACAATTGAGTTTGAGAAAGGGAAGATGAATTGCCAAGAGTGTGATCACTCATTGACAAGAATCAAAGAATTGGAAGATTTAGTCTCCAAGGCCTCCTCGAATATCGAAACTCTCACTAATGAGAGGGTCTTAAAGAGTAAACTACAATCTTCTCTTGCCCAAATTGATAATGAGAAAAAGACATTTGTCAATCGATGTGTTATGCTAGTAACTGAGAATACGACATAAAGGCCCGCATCCATGACTTAAACACTGCTATACAAAAATTTGTAGTTTCCCAAAAATCTCTTGATATGATTTTGGCCAACCAAGGTCATGAAAGTGCAAAATTCAAGCTAGGATATAGTCACATCACACTACCGCGGACAATAACTATTACTGCCGGCGGTAGCAATACTTCTCGAATACAAAAAAATAATTAAATCTACTGGTACTTCTCCCTCTTCTAGTAAAAGTCCATCAAGAAATCAGAAAGTGGTCTCCACCGCTTTTCTCTTGTGTGCTAAATGTAGCAAGTTTGGTCGCGCCTCTAGCTCTTATTGAAGAAGGGTCCGTGTGCTTTAAAGTAAATCTGAGTACTTAAGGTTTCCACCAACTCCATGGGAGGAACCTCTTAAAAATCTGGATCTTTCATATTTTTTAGGTGCATTGCCAGGATAAGAATAAACGGGGCATGCGTTACTTGAATTCAGGATGCTCCAAGCGCATGACAGGCGATAAAGCAAAGTTCCTTAACTTAGAGAATGAGAAAAGAGTATTGGTCACTTTTGGAGATTGTAGATGAGAAAAAAGGAACCTTGTATATATGTTCACTTGTATCAAATACAAAAAATGAGTACATATTTATAGGAGGGAGAAAGAGAGAGGAAGGTCATATACATGATGTGGGAGTAAAGAGAAAAGAGAAGAAACAATAAAAATACATAATGGGTCTATGTCAAATGGGCTTTTCTAACACTCCCCCGCAAGCTGGAGCGTATAGGTCATATGCACCCAGCTTGGACAAACACTGGTAAAATAAGGTACTTGATAAAGCCTTGGTGAGAATGTCTGCAACTTCATTAGTGCCCGGAACATGCTTTAATTCAAGTTTCTTCATTTGAACTTTCTCCCGAATAAAATGACAGTCTACCTCAATATGTTTCGTGCGCTCGTGAAACGCCGGATTCTTTGCTATGTTTATGGCCGCTTGACTATCACAAAATAGAACAGCAGATGAAGTTTTACTCCCAGGTCAGCAAGGAGGCTTTCAAGTCATGTGAGTTCTGAGACAACCGATGTCATCGATTGGTATTCAGCTTCCGCGGAGGATCCAGCAACCACAACTTGTTTCTTACTTTTCCATGTAATGAGATGACACCAAAATATGTACAGAACCCACTGGTTGACCGTCGATCGTCCAGGGAGCCAGCATAATCGGCATCTGAATAAGCAACCAATGTTGGAATAGAGTTGGAGGTTTTGTAAACCAGCCCTTGACCCGGAGCTGCCTTAAGGTATCGGAGAATCCGTTCAACCGCCTGGAGATGAGAAACCCGGGGAGCATGCATGCACCGACTGACAATCCCAACAGCGAACGATATATCAGGCCTCGTGACCGTTAGGTAGATCAGCTTTCCCACAAGGCGTCGATAGTATTCCGAGTTCTGGAGAGGCAGATCATCATCAGAGGCATGAGCACATAGCTTGTGATTTGCCTCCATCAGGGTATTAGCTGGCTTGCAACAAGACTGGCCAGCGTCTTTGAGGAGATCAAGGCAATACTTCCATTGGGAGAGGACAAGCCCATCCGGTCGTCGTGCGACCTCAAGACCGAGGAAGTAGCGAACATGCCCCAGGTCTTTGGTCTGAAACACGGTGCTCAGATGCTGTTTGACCGCTTGAATTCCCTTTGAGTCATCCCCAGTAAGCAGGATGTCATCAACATAAACCAACAGAAGGACCGTTCATGTTACCCGGTGTCGAGTGAATAGGGAGAAGTCTGCGGAACTCCGAGTGAAACCCATGTCCCGAACCACCTTGATGAACTTGTCAAACCACGCCCGAAGGGAATGTTTGAGACCATAGATGGATTTCTTCAGAAGACACACACGAGACTCCCCTGTGGTCTCAAACCCAGGCGATTGGCGCTTGTAGACAGTTTCCTGAAGATCACCATTCAAAAATGCATTCTTGATATCCAGCTGATGAAGGGGCCAGTAGCGATGCACAGCCACGGAGAGAAGGACACGAACGGTGTTGAGTTTGGCCACCGAAGAGAAGGTTTCCTCATAATCAAGGCCCTACTGCTGAGTGAAGCCACGGGCCACCAGGCGGGCCTTCAGACGGTCAATAGTGCCATCAGGAGCATGTTTGATGACGAAAACCCATTTACACCCAACAGGGTGCTGACCGAGAGGTAAAGGGACAAGGACCCAGGTCTGGTTGGCCCAAAGGGCCGTCATTTCTTCGTCCATGACAGCCCGCCAGCCTGGATGTTGAAGCGCCTCCTGCACAGAGTTAGGGACGGAAACAGAGGATAATGATGTGACAAAGTGAAGAAGTGGCGGTGAAAGGCGATGTAAAGAGAGACATAATTCGCCACAGGATGAGCGGTGGAGGCTGGAGCCGGAGCCGCAGGCCGTGGATTATCAGAGGTCGAAGCTGACTGCAGTGGGGCAACGGGATGAGGAGAGCGACGAGAATAGACACGGATGACAGGTGGTTGTGGACGGACCGGAGGCTGTGTAGGAAGAGGAGACGGTGGGGAACGGGGAACAGAGACGACAGGGCGCATGACGTGCTCCGGAAGAGGAGCGAGATCCAGAACAGAAAAGAAGGGAAGATCTTTCCGGAAAGTGATATCCGCAGAAACAGTCACCTTGCAGGTAGTAGGCGAATAGCACACATAGCCCTTTTGAGTGCGCGAGTAGCCCACAAAGACATATTTGGCTGCACGGGGATCCAACTTATCTGTAGATGGGCCGAGGTGGTGAACATAGCATGTACACCCAAAAATGCGGGGAGTAATAGGAAAAGCCGGAGTGGAGGGAAATAGGAGGCCGAATGGAGTAGCATTCTGGAGGACGGAGGATGGTAGACGGTTGATAAGAAAACAAATCGTGGAGAGCGCAAAGTTCCAGTATGGTTTGAGAACCCGCATTTGAAGCATAAGGGAGCGAGCCACATCAAGAAGGTGACGATTCTTGCGCTCGGCGACACCATTCTGTTGTGGGGTATATGCACAGGACGTTTGGTGAATAACTCCAAACTCAGAGCAGAGGGTCGCAAAGTAATGGTCAGTGTACTAGCGCGCATTGTCAGTGCGAATAGTTTGAATGGGCGCAGAGAATTGAGTGCGAGTCTCAAGAATGAAGGCTCGGAAGACGCGAGGAAGCTCAGAACGATCACGAAGGAGATACAACCATGTCATGCGAGAATAATCATCGATAAATGTAAGAAAATAACGGTAGCCAGAAATACTAGTAATCTTGTACGGACCTCATATATCGGAGTGTACCAAAACAAAAGGAGCAAAGCTCTGAGTACAATGAGAAGGAAACGATGAACGTGACTGCTTGCCAAAAATACATGTTTCACACTGAAAAGCAGGAAGAGATATATCCGGGAGAGTCTTCTGGAGGACTGGGAGAGGAGCATGACCAAGACGCTGATGTCAATCCGACGAGGAGATAGATGTGAGGAGAGTAGGAGAGTCATCAAGAAGGTAGAGCTCGTTCTGCAGTCGCCCCCTACCAATAATAGTCCGTGTCTGCTGATCCTGTATCATAAAAGAAAAAGAAGTAAATGTCACGGAGCAATGTAAGTCAGTAGTAAGGCGACCAACATAAAGTAAATTGAAGGGAGAGTCCGGAACATGAAGAATCGAGCGTAGGATAAGGGAGGAGGCAAGAGGAATATCAGCACAGCCAGAGACGGGGGCAGCTGCCCTATTGTCCACAGTAATGTACTTCGGGTGACGAGAAGACAAGTACTGAGGCGGTCGAACAGAGGTGATGTGATGAGTGACAGCCGAATCGATGATCCAGTGCGGTCCAGTGGAGAGGCAGGCGATACCTTCATTGGAGATGGAGGCGGCGGAGGCAACCGAGGCCGGCCGGCGGCTGAGCAGGCCATGAAGATGCTGGAGCTGAAGGTGAACCTCGTCGAGGTCAGTACGAGTGGGAGAGGAGTCGGTGGCAGCAACAGAGCCCTGCGGACGAGGAGGACGTCCATGCATGTGATAGCACGTGGCTTCAAGATGCCCGTCTTTGCCGCAGAAGGAACACTTAGGCCGCGGCCGGCCACCCCGACCACGTCCCCGAGAATCAGAACGACCCCCACGATCAGAAGAAGGGAGAGGTAGTAAAGGTGCAGGGGACTGCTGGATAAGAGCCGGAGAAGGAGGTCCAGAAAAGTCCGGAGGCGGGGAGACCTTGAGAAGCATCGAGCACACATCCAAGAAGGACGGAGTAACTGTAGAGGAGAGAATCTGAGCCCGCACACTGTGAAGGTGATGCGGGACCCGAGCTATCATCATGGCGATACCAACGGCATCTTTCTGGGCACATTGGACATCAGCCTCCATAGTAGGAGGCTGATGTTGGATCCAAGCTTCGACCAGAGACCGAGCCTGGGCAACAAAGGAGGTCAGATCGGCCGCCCCACAACTATCAAGAGCCTGAAGAGCAGTGATGATGTCATACAAATGATAGAGATTATCTTTGCCGGAGTAGAGGGTATGGAGCTCGTCCCACATACCCTTGGCCGTCTCGTGGTACATGGCCAGGCGATAAGGCTCACCATCAAGAGAGTTGAGGATCCACGTCTGAACCCGACCATCGTCGCGTAGCCAGTCGTCAGTAGGAGTACCAGTAACGACCTGGGTCAAGTGATGAAGAAACCCCTTTGACTGCAGGACCCGGCGAACAGAGTGCACCCATTCCACAAAATTTTCTTACCGGTCAGAGAGATAGTAGTAATCCGGAGCTCATCACGAACATCCAGAAGGGAGGCCGGGCGGTCTGCAGGAGAAACCGCCGGTCCAGTAGAGTCAGCATAAGACGTCATGAAGACGAACCGCGGCTAGGAGAAGGGAGCTGCAATCAGAGGAGGCCGCACGGGTAGGGAAGTCGCGCGAATAGAGGGGAGACCGCACGGTCACGGTGTGAAGACACCAGCGGCAAGGAGGGGGGGCCGTGACCAAGATGCGGAGGCCGGGAGAAGGAGATCGCAACGGGCAGAGCTAACCCGCTCGAGGAGACCGCAGCGGATAGAAAGAGGCCGCGCGGACAGACTGCAGCGAAGACAGACGGGTGCTGCAGCGGTCACGGTGATCAAGCACCAGCGGCAAGAGATGCCACGACCAAGACAACGGAGTCCGCACCGACCAGAAGGAAAAACCCTCGAGAAGACCGCGACCTAAATGCGGGAAGACAATAGTCCGCACGGTCTGGGTGAGCACCGCAGCGGTCAGAGCAAGGGAGGCCGCAAGAGGAAGCGAGCGGACAGGGAGAGGAAACCGCGAGTTGAATACGAACTCGAGCGGATAGAGAAGGCAGCGGGAAGAGAGGCCGCGAGAAGAGGTCGCGAGTAGCAGGACTCCAGCAACAAGAAGGCAGCGGATCGGAGAAGCTAGTCGCGGCGAGCAGGAACAGTCCGCGGTGAGCAGAAGCAGTCCGCGGCGACCAGGAACGGAGAAGCTGATCGCGGCGAGCAGGAATAGTCTGCAGCGAGCAGAAGCAGTCCGCGGCGAGCAGAAGCAGGGAGAGACCGCGGCGGACAAGTAGAGCCAGCAGAGAACAGGAAGGAGGAACCCGCAGCGGGCAGAGCGAGAGCAAGTGGGAGAAGTGGGCCCCACTAATCAGAGCGGAAGGAGGCTGTAAGAAGCCCTTGGAGGAGGGTGGAACCACGGAGAGAAGAGGAAGCGGGAATAGAAAGGGAGGCCGCGGGAAGACGAGCGGCAAGGGAGGGAAGCGGGCAGAGGAGGCAGGCCGCAGTAGAGGAAGGAGACCGCCAAGGATAGGCGGTTAAGAAAGGAGAAGCTGCCCAAGGAGAACCTCCCTCTAATACAACGTAGATGAGAAAAAAGGAATCTTGTATATATGTTCACTTGTATCAAATACAAAGAATGAGTACATATTTATAGGAGAGAGAAAGAGAGAGGAAGGTCATATACATGATGTGGGACTAAAGAGAAGTGAGAAAAAACAATAAAAATGCATAATGGGTCTATGTCAAACAGTATTTTAAATGTCGGCCGACATGTCCTGTTTGAACAGAAAACGACTTGCATACTGAAAACTTAAAGGTTATGGCGTTTTTCAAAATGTCGGCCGACATTTTGGGTCAACCCCGCTATTTCGGCCGACACCGACATTTGCGAAAACTTAAAGGTTATGGCGTTCTTCTTCTTTAGTTAATTAGTTCTGTTAGAGTGTTAGTTAATGTAGTTTTTAATTAGTTTTGTTAATTTAGTTCTTAATTAGTTTTGTAAATTAGTTTTATTAGTAACATTTGTTAATTAGTTCTGTTAAAGTTAATTAGTTCTGTTAAAGTATTAGTTAATGTAGTTTTTAATTAGTTTTGTTAATTAGTTCTATTATTTAGATTGGAAGGATTTGATGTTTTCTCTTATTTGTAGAATGTCTTCTCAAGGATCAAGTAAAATAAGATCTTCTATGGGCCGTAGAGATCCATTTTGGGCACATGGAGAGAAAGTAGAAGAAAAAGATACAAATCGGATCAGATGTCGCTATTGTGCCCAAATTGTTAGTGGAGGCATTAGCAGATTGAAGAATCATCTAGCTGGCCATAGAGGCAATGTTAGACCGTGTTCCAAAGTGTCGGAGGACGTGAAAGCTCAAGTCATATCTTCTTTGAGCTCATCATTAGCCAGCAAACAAGCAAAAATGGCAAGATTAGAAGCTAATAGAGAAGACATAACTGTTGGATTTGAGATGGATGTAGGCGAAAGCAGCTCACATCAAAATTTGTTCTCTCAAATGAGTACAAAAGGTCCAATGGATAAAATTTTTAAACAATCATCAGAGGACTTGGCACGTAAGGTCAAAGGAAGGCAAAGCACGATTGGAGATAAGTGGAAGAAGCAAGCCAGAGAAGATGCGTGTGTATACATTGCACGATGGGTATACGAGGCAAGGCAGAGAATGTGCGCATCTTCTCTGGCTTGCTTCTTCCACTTATCTCCAATCGTGTTTTGCCCTCCTTTGACCTTACGTGTCAAGGCCTCTGATGATTGTTCAAAAATTTTATCCATTGGACCTTTTGTACTCATTTGAGAAAACAAATTTTGATGTGAGCTGCTTTCGCCTACATCCATCTCAAATCCAACAGTTATATCTTCTCTATCAGCTTCTAATCTTGCCATTTTTGCTTGTTTGCTGACTAATGATGAGCTCAAAGAAGATATGGCTTGAGCTTTCACGTCCTCCGGCACTTTGGAACACAGTCTAACATTGCCTCTATGGCCAGCTAGATGATTCTTCAATCTGCTAATGCCTCCACTAACAATTTGGGCACAATAGCGACATTTGATCCAATTTGTATCTTTTTCTTCTACTTTTTCTCCATGTGCCCAAAATGGATCTCTACCGCCCATAGAAGATCTTATTTTACTTGATCCTTGAGAAGACATTCTACAAATAAGAGAAAACATCAAATCCTTCCAATCTAAATAATATAACTAATTAACAAAACTAATTAAAAACTACATTAACTAAGAAGAAGAAGAAGAGCGCATGGGCGAGTGGGCGGACTGCGGTCCTTGAGGCGGCGGGTCAGCAGCCGGCGGGACTCGGGAGCAGCAGCGGACGATGGGAGCAGCACGGATTGGGAGCAGTGGCGGCCGGCCGGACTCGGGACTCGGAAGATCGGGAGCAGCGGCGGGAGATCGGGACGGGCTAGGGCAATTTCTGGAGAGCAGATTGCGAATAATGCCGTAATAAAATCCCACGCTAGCTGAAAACCGCGAAATTCACACCCGGGCACGTGCCCGGGTGTGTCCGAACTTGGGTCCGTCGGTGTCCATATGGTAGGGGTGATTTTCGCAAATGTCGGTGATTTTCGCAAATGTCGGTGTCGGCCGAAATAGAGGGGTTGACCCGAAATGTCGGCCGACATTTTGAAAAACATCATAACCTTTAAGTTTTCAATATGCAAGTCGTTTTCTGTTCAAACAGGACATGTCGGCCGACATTTAAAACACTGCAGATAATGGGGACTATTGCGGGTCCATAACACCGAGCTCTGTGCAATGACCATGATAGTATGTCAGTAGCACCATCGATGACAAGCGGGTAAATTTTCTTCCACTTATTAGGTTGGAAAATCATTTGCCAAGTAATGGCTTGTGGAAAATCACCTTTATAAGTTGTCTGCTAAGTTATCAAAGGCGCAAGGCGCACCGAGGCGCAAAGGGCCCCTGGAGCCTAGGCGCAAGGCGCAGGCGCGCGCCTGAGGCACGTGAGGCGCAAAAATTGGGGAAAAAGGAAATTGATCGAATTGGGCGCCCAATTCGCTGAAATTGTGTGAATTGGGCGCCCAATTCGCTGAAATTGAGCGAATTGGGCGCCCAATTCGCTGAAATTGTGCGAATTGGGCGCTCAATTCGCTGAAATTGAGCGAATTGCGCGAATTGGGCGCCCAATGCACCCAATTCGCTCAATTTCAGCGAATTGGGCGCTCAATTCGCACAATTTCAGCGAATTGGGCGCCCAATTCGCTCAATTTCAGCGAATTGGGCGCCCAATTCGCTCAATTTCAGCGAATTGGGCGCCCAATTCGCACAATTTCAGCGAATTGGGCGCTCAAGTGCGCCTAGGGGTGCGTCTAAGATCATGTTTTTGCCCATATCAAATTTTTTTTAAAAAAAAATACCTTGAAAGGCCCGGGCGCGCCTTTAGCGCGCCTGGGAGCCTGTAAGGCGCGCGCCTGGGCGCGCCTGAGGCGCGCCTGGGGCACATCGCCCGCCTCAGCTGTGCTGAGGCGCGGCGGGCTACGCCTGGTGCGCCCGGAGCCTCAGGCGCGCCTAGGCGCGCGCCTTGATAACTATGGTTGTCTGCACAAGTTCATGCGTTGCACAACAATAGTTGTCGTACAGCCGCAATCTGGGTTACCATTGCCACCATTATCATCGTGTAGATGGGAATGGCAAAAAAAGTGTATAAATTTTCTTCACTCCTTGGGACAAACGTGTGCATCCCTAATAAGAGCACGCACTCGACATGATCACGTTGCATTGATTAAATTCAACCAACTAGCATGTATGTTCTATGCCTCCCTTTACAGAATTTGCTCAACTTGTTCCCATGTGCACCAATGCGCGACACGGAGCTTATGAATTCACCTTCCCTGGACCAATGCAACGATGCATATATCAACTCGGTGCAAGCATCCATGCATGGGTAATTGGGCATGCTATGCAATATGACTCCCATACGAACAAATTCAACTTGTGCACACACTTTTGGACCCCATGTTGATTAGTAACTCATTATGTGTATGAGCTTCAAGGCCATTGCGATGACCATGGAGCAACAACTTTCGCACTCACACAGGCTGTTCATATTTTTTCAAAATTCAACCTTATGGATCTCGAACAAATTTTTTGGAACCCTAGTTGATCAATAATGCATATTGAGGATTCGCTTCAAGTTCGTTGTCGTGGCCATTGTGTTGACAATGATGAGAGTATGCACAACTTAAAAGTATGCACAACTTAAAAGTATGCACAACTTAAAAGTTACGATGAAAATAATTACCGGAAAGGTTCTTCAATTAGAATCCTTTTGGAACTGCTTTTTGAGATGTAAAGATGGATGTCAAGCTCATAGGATGAAATAAAAACTTGGGAGAAAGGTTAGTTTAAATGCAAAGCAACGAGAACTCATGAGAGCATCATATGCATGATGATGTTTAAATTATGTACTGGAGTCTCTGGTACATTAACCCAAACCGTGCTCGGAACTAGATAGGACAAAGATCAAGTTCTAACTTCATAGGGAAGCTTCAAATGGAGTGACAACTTAACATTGTGATTCATCTTTTGCAATTAACATGCACTCGAACATAATCTGCAAGAATGCCGATAGAATCCTTCTCATTAGAGGCTTCGACACCTAGATTTTTAAACCTCACTGTGAAATTTTCAGAGATGGACTTAAGTCGCTGTCTTCTCCCATTGAGGTTATCTTCAAATGTTTTAGCATTTTCAACTTGTTCTTTAAGATTTATATTTTCAATTTTTAGAGAATCTACTTATTCTCTAAGTTTTCATTGTTTATCCTCAGTTGATAATTTACTATTAATGAGTTTTCTTCTACTAGTTTTTTTATAGAAAAAAATTCTTCTCTAAGAGTTTTTATTTGTTTCTCTGCCTCAATTTGGTCTTGGCAAAATTCCTTAAATGCAATTTTAAATTCATTAGAATTAAAATCAAAACTGTCAAAGCATTGTACCTTATCTTCCTGATCAAAAAGATTCAATGTCATTAGGCACTTTGCTTGATCTTTACTTTCATCATCATCTGAGCTGGAACTACTTTCATCATCATCTGAGCTGGAACTACTTTCATCATCAGTTTCACTTCAGGTTTCAGCTATGAAGCATTTATCTTGCTTCTTACTCTTTCTTCTTTGATCATAATATTTCATATCATTTTTTTCTTCAGGAATTTTTCTTTATTCTCTTCTGGACACTTAGGAGTTATATTTCCAGATTTATTGCATGAGAAGCAAATAATCTTTTTAGAGGGTGTCTTTTCATACCTTAATATATTTTGGCTTCTGTCCCTACTCTTGAAGTCTTTAGTCATTATCCATTTCTTGAATCTTCTATCTAGCAAGCTCATCAACTCTTCATCCATAACAATACCTTCTTCATCACAAGCCTTGAAGGCAATGAATTTATCCTTTAAAGAACATGTAGTTTTCTCTTTTGCCCCAGTATCAGCCCTGTTTTTAAGAGCATCTCATATGATTTGAGCGTCCATATAAGAGCATCTGCGATGATCTCCTAATTACATCTAACTTCTCCTATAGCCCAGATTCTAGAATCTCATGAACTTGGAAAACACATTAGAAGTTTATCATTGATCTCAGTTCTTTATCAAGTCCTCAATGCTCACTAACAATAAGGCTGAACCTCAAATACATTTCAGCCACAGATTCTTTTTGACTCTTCTTGAAGTTCTCATATTGAGAGATCAAGAGAGTTTTCTTTCATCTGAACTTCGTTCAACACTTCTAGTGAAAGAGACAGATTTTTTTTGCTGACTGGAAATCAACTACCTTTTGAAAGATATCAACAATCATTGTAGATACCAAGATGTTGATAGCCTTTTGAAATGTGGAGAAGAGAGAACTCAACGTAAGATGAATAGTCGAGCTCTGAGCGGACTATCTTTAACTGGAGATCTTGACGGAAGGAGGAATCACAACCATTAACGTGCATAAATTACTTCTCGGCGCATGAAGCCAACTTCTCGATGCTCAAATAGTCTTTGTCGACGTGCGTCGAGAAGTATATCAAAACATAAGGAGTATTCCCAACAGAGTCTTTTATCCATATTTATAGACTTCGGAGCCTACATGAATGGTCGTAATTCTCAAATCACGGTCTAAAAAATCCTTAAAAAACACAAAGTTAAAACAAATACATGAAAATCACTAAAATTCCTAAATTGACGAACCGCTCAAAATTAATGGTCTTGGTCGTCACTTCCTCAACTGACGTGTATAGACCCTTACGGATCGTGTGGCATGGTCCCCATCAGATTGCTTCGTAATATAATGAGCATCATATACCTAAATGTGACATCATATGCAATAATCGTTAAACATGAATAATTAAAACAATATCAAAAATTAATCTTGAATTTACAGTTTATAAGTGAAATACACCTAAACCCAAACAGTTAAAACAAGGTTAATGTGAAAACAACAAAGTGAATCAAGCACAAAATCTCAAGAAAAAATGAAAGAGAAATTTCTGGGAGAATTCTCCTGGTAGAACCGAAGTTCTAAGGAGATGTTTAGAACTAAAATGTGTGGTATAAGAAACAATAATTGGATAAACTGGTTAAAACAATTAACTCACGTAATCTCTGGGCAATTGAAGCAGCCTCAGCAACACGGCTATCATCAGAAAATAGAGGAGAAAGTTCCATCAGGTCGCCAGGACTGCTATTGAACTCCATCAAATACTGCAGGAGTTACTTTAATTAGCTATGGAATAACTTGATAGACAAACAAGAAGTTAACACAAAACAGTGCATGCTGTAATGACAAAGGCATCACCTTAATGAGATCTATTGTTTGACTAGCTGTTTCTCGCTGGGAATCTGCACTCTAACAACCAAGAAATCATTTTTTCCATAAAGATATACAATAATAACAAATTATGCCTCATTTTATAAAAAAACAATTGGCGCCAAACTGACCAAATTGCTTGGTTGTAGATAAACAAGATTACTAGCTCATTTTACCTGTAGATGGTCCCCAATTTTTGCAGCCGTCTGCCCAACACTTGAGATTCTAGAATCCAACCTAGCAAAGCTGTCAAACAGGCCATCCACGCCTTTTTCAAGCTTTGGAACGAAAACAAAACAAAAAAACTTAATATACTCATCATACCCCAAAAAATCTAAAATAAGGCTAATAAACAAGAATGAACCATAAAACATTGCAAAACTCTAAATGATTGTGCATGAAAAAACAAATAACAAAGGATTTCAAAGAATTAATAAAAGTATGTGATGGGGGAACATCGGCCCATAACAAAACGGGGTCCACTTTCGTCTATTCTCGCCGGAAGACTTGATCGGAGTGACGATCCGATCCCGCAGATGCGTCCGGATGCGCGTCTCGAACTTTTTTAATATATAACTTTGTTATTTTCGGTTTTATTTTCTTGAATTTGACACATGGACTTTTCGGCCAATCATAGCCGTAGATTCCGGGTTGCCCTAATGCTTAGAATGTTATAAATAGGAGTGTTGAGGCTTGGAAAGATCATTGCTGGTTTTGGAGGAAGTCATTCCCGGAACTCCGCGATCAAGCCACGGTGCCGACGCCATGGAGCCCTAGGTGCCGACTCCTAGCGGTGGAACTTCATCCCCAAGGTAAACCTTAACCCCCTCCATCATTTTCCACCACCCCCTTCCCCATCCGGCCACCGAATCCCCTCCAAAACCCCACCTGAACCCCACCGGCCTGCAACCAGGGCAGCAGCCCCTCTCCCTCCCGTTTCCTGTTCCACCGCCCCCCTCCTGTGCCCGGAAATCCACCGCCGGCCTGCTGCCTACAGCCCAGCACTGGCAGTCCCTTCCCCTCCCAAAATCGACCCCCCCCCTAGGGCCTCCTTTGCCCTAGCCGACCCCTCCTTCTCTTCCCCTTCGTGGATCCACTTCCCACCGCTCCGAAAACCCTAGATCTATCTTGATCTAGTGCCACCACCCTCAACCGGCCTCCCTCTCTCTTGGATCAACCCTGATCCGGGAGATCCAACCCCAATCTACAATTCCCCTTAACCCCTTCACCATCCCTAACCCGGATCCTCTTGACACCACCGGATCTACCCTCCCCTTGGCCGGATCCGTCCATATTTGGTCGGATCTAGCCGTTTCAGCCCACCGCAACCCTTCTCCACCGCGGACAGCCACCGTTCCGACACGCAAACCCGGATCTTCCCTCAAAACCGCCGGATCTTCCCCGCCTCGGGCAATCCCTTACTTGTGAGTTGTTTGTTGTATAGAAATATTAATTTTCAGCACTTGAACATCTTTTGGATTACTTATATTTGCTTGGATATTCACATGTGGACTTGTGTCGTGAAGAATTTTGATTGCAGGAAGGAACCATTTGTGGCGCGCTTATTTTAGGCCCTCCGTTTGGAGGAAAGCCTTTGCTTAATTGCCCTATTGGAAACTTGTCTTCGCTTAAATTATTGAAAGCGTGGGTTGAAATTTCTTACTTGAATTAATTGCAGGTCGGAATCTGAGCGTCATCATAAAGTGTTCACGTGTCCACTCACTCGAGTTAGCCTAGATTGCACGGCACGCATCCTACCCTACATCAGTATGTAGCATGAATCACCCTATTACGGTCCTTATTATAAATCTGTTATTACGTCTCTTTTATGATTTGATTCATGTCATATTGAATCTATGCCACAAGTTGTACGAGTATTTAGTGTCTTTTAATGTTTAAAGAATTTCTCTCTATGTTGGGTTTATTCACGCACATGTCATTACGTAGGTTCTATATAATGACCCTTGGGGAAGGGTCATGGATGAGAGGAATCAGAGAAGTTATTTTGCAGTTCCTCTTCCTCTCTTAGTTCTCTTAGGATTAGGGTAGAGGATTTTGAAGCCCCCCCCCCCCCCGCCCAAGCACCCCAACTCCAATAGTCACGACAAGGCTCTGTTTATCTTCGTTGACTTCGCCTCTACCTCTGGACGACAAATAGAGTCAAAGGGCACACCCCTCTAGGGTTGAGACCCCCAACTTCACCGGTTCCTCAACACCGACCCCAAACCTCATAGAAGATTTGCAACTATTGGTATCAAAGCACGTCAATCCCGACTCCTTGCTCCTGCAGTCACGTGTATCATTGCGTACAACTTGTGCATAACTGCAGGAATCAACAAAGCCACCCTCCGCTAAGGATGCCTAACTTGTTGATTGTGCAGCTCTATGCTTACTATTCAGCATTTGCATCCTTGTCCGATCGAGTGTTCCCTAGTGCAGGCAAAAGCTAACTCCCGCTTGAGCTCACGCACACAACAACCCATCGTCGACGACTCTCTCCCAGCCAAGGTTGTCAGGATCGCGATCCAGATCATAGGATCTTACGATCCTACAATCCAGATTTTGTAAATTGATCCTGATTTTGTAAAGCGATCCTCGATCCAACCCTACTATCAGACCCGATCCTACCTCGAAACGATCTCATCTAGGATCTCGATCCTGACAACCTTGCTCCTAGCCAGTCGTCGATCGTACTTGGGTTCTTCCAAACGCGTCAATCTGAAAGTTCCTTCCTGTTGATTTTTGTTCCCAGCACATCAATACCACCAACAAGCAGTTTCGAGTAATTCTCCTCCTGTCTTGTAAGTCTTAAGCAGCCCACGTTCCCTTCTATCGATACTTGCGCTCCAACAATCGCCTACCTCCTTAACGAGCCCAACATCGTTTTTTCTCAAGCCATGGGTTTGGGTTCTCCATATTGAGACCAGCACCGGCCTACCTCCTTTTCAAGTCCATCACCAAGTCAAGACACTAAGACAAGTCGATTAATTGATTTATCCTGTATCAGATTAATTAATTAATTTGTTTGACATGGAGACAAGTTTCGACGTTAACGGTGACATCCATTATATGCTCTGGAAGTTATTGGATATTTTGGCGATAGCATGAGTTGCAGTTTCACTGTTCGACACCAACTTCGACAAATTCTCTAGACGAGGTGGGGGCTCCGGGGCTCGATAGATATCAGAGTTCCTAACAATGAATGGAAACCCTCCACCACTCTTTGTTTATCAAGCTGCACCACCATCAACCATGTTGTCTCCATCTAATAGCTTCCTCCAAAGTTGCAAAATCCTTCAACCTCAACGTAATAGAAGCTTCACTTGTATCATTATGTTGCTTCCCTGGTATCCATAACACCATTGCTGCCTCCGCTTTCTTTACCCCCAAAATTCACATAGCAAGCACCCCTTCCACCACAACTAGCATTTAAGCAAACCATGCAACTATGTACCTCCACGGTTCTCCTCAAGCCAACAATTTCAGTTGCCAACTATGAACAGTTGAACGCTTCCTCGACAGTGAACCCGCGGCAGACCTCCTCAGTCATCTCGTACAAATGACCCCTAAATTGCTTCAATCCATTAACGACCATGCAGAGGCCTCTTCTTTAATCACATTGTTGCGCAAGCAACAAGCATCTCAATTATCATATTTTGCACCATCAACGCATGCGAGTGGGATGCACCGAGGATAGATTCCACTATAGTGGGAAACCTCTATGAGGGGCTCTTTTGGCACCACATTAAAGAACATGATAATTAAATAATCGAAGTATCCTTTCGATCTTGAGGACAAATTCTAGTTGGTTGGGAAGTTCTTTTAGGAAAGATTTGGTTATCTACTATTTTGCCAAGGCCAAAAGAGAAAGAATTCAACTTCAAAGACACTACTAAAAGAAATGAATGGTAATTTTCTTTAGAAGTAGCACTTGAAAAATCAGACAAATGTGTGAAGGTATAGAATTATTTTTGTTGTAAAAGATTATATCTAACATAAGATTTTAAAAATTGAGGGTTCTTGGATTCATTGTCATTCAGATACTAATGTTTTCATAGTGTCAATGTTCTTATATGGCAATGTTAGATTCCATATACTAAGTGTTAAAGGTATCTAAGTAATCTAAGTTAGTATGCAATTTATAATATATCATTGACATCTTCAGAAGCTGGCTGAATTTAGCTAACATCTAGTTGTCACTAACTCTATTATGGACAAAACAGAACCCATGAAAGGAGATTCCTGAAGTTTTTCCCAATAGTTAACTTGGAAGACCCAAATAGTAGTCAGAGTGATAATAAAATTCGATTACTTATGGGGATGCTTAAAATGCCGCTCATTCGCTCAATCACAAACCTATGCAAGCTTCCCATGCTACCGGTTGCTAGACCATGAAGAGCATTTCCATGATATTCTTAACGGCCTTATTATATCTATATGACACAAGAACTAGATGATATTCTTAGCATTCCCATGATATTCTCCATTGACTGTAGAGCTTTCATAGTAACACTTAAATCTTACCTTTCGTTTGGCGTGGCTTATTTGCTCCGGACCGCTACCAAGAAAATAAACTACTTTTGAGCATAAAATGCATGAATTTTTGTAGGTGAGGTCGGGCGTTCATGAACACGGTTCATGACCACCGTGTTCACGACCACCACCACCGCCACCACGGCTTCAAACGAAGTCTTAATCTCTGGAAGTTTAGCGAGACTATAAAGGGAAAAAAATGAATTTTTGCTGTTTGTCATAGAATTAAAACAAAAGTAAACCCAACCTCTGCTAGTGTCTTCCGATGATTTGCATCTTGAGTTGCAACATCCTGCTTCAGACTTTGAAGCCTGGAATCAACCTTCAAAAGAAACCAAGCCAATCATAAGAAAACAAAAGGTAGAAGATGATCAAAGAACTTAAAAGCCCATAAAATCAGACTACGCACATGTCGTCTAAGATCAATCAACTCCTTGCAAGAATCCTTAAACAAAGCCAGAAGTGCATCGACCTCCGGAAAAAGCGGCTCCAGGGCCAACTTGACGGTGTCGGAGGGCGCCCTCTTGTGGCCATTGAAGGGGCCATCATGCCCTCCGGCGCCCTCCGAAGAATCCGCATCCTCCTCTTGGAAAGACGGCAGGAGCTCGTTTACTAAATTCCCAAAAAGCGCGTCGAAGGAGAAATCGCCCTGGAAGAGAAAGGGAGCTTGAAATTCACAAAAATGGGTTGAATTCAAAAGAAGCGGCGAGGCTGGTGGAGAGTACCTTGAAATCCTCGACGTCGAGAATGAGTTGGAGGGAGGAGGTGGAGTTAGCCCTCGACGAAACCATGGCTTCCGCCGCGTCGCCGGAAATCCCCTTCTTCTACAATCCCCGGCACGATCGGTTGCCGGGATTTCTTCCGGACAACTTTGGCAGATCTCGATCAGGAAGCACCGAGCTTGCGAGGGTTTTAATTTTCGATAATTATTTTTGGTATTGTTATCAGGGTAGGGTTCTAAGTTGAGTTGAGTTAGCTCGAAAGTTCGATGAGTCGGGTCGAAAAAAACTCGAGCTCGAGCCTAGGTGACCCTCATGAGCTCGTGAGCTTTTTTTTAATTAAATAATATATATTATTAGTAGTAAATATTTGGCAAAATTGTCAAATTGGTCCCTAAACTTTGGGTACTTTTTCAAATCAGTCCCTAAACTTTCAAATGATTCAAATAGGTCCCTAAACTATTAAAATCACTTCAAACTAATCCCAGAGGATTTTTAATTATTATAATATCTTATTTTTTTAATATATTATTTACTCCTCCCCCGCTTCTCATTTCCTCCGTCCGATACTAGCTGCTGTAAAAAAACGGTCTTGATCGCCGATCTTTTCCGACCCTGTACAAGGTCTCGCAGTTCTGACACCGGAGCTAGGGGTGCAAACGAGTCGAGCTCGAGTCGAGCATGGCACAATTTCCAAGCTCGAGCTCGAGATTTTCATTTCGAGCTCGAGCTCGAAGAGCTCATTTATTCCAGCTTGAGGTCGAGCTCAATGCCAACTTATCGAGCTCGCGATTTTTTTAGCTCATGAACTTTATTTTCTTATTTTATATATATATATATATAATTTAAAATATTTAAATAAAAAGCTCGCAAGCCGATAAATAAAAAGCTCGCGAGCCGGCTCGCGAGCTCATGAATAACAATAGATGAGCTCGAGCTTGACTCGTAATCGAGCTCGAGCTCGTCGAGCTCGAGCTCGTCGAGCTCGAGCTCCACAGGCTCGAGCTCGAGTCGAGCTTTTTTCGAGCCGGCTCATCGAGCTTTCGTGTCGGCTCAACTCAATTTGCACCCCTAGCCGGAACTCATCCATCCTCCCCGCCGGTGATATTATTAAAATAATAAGTTTCTTTCATTTCTCTCGCTGTCTTCTATTTCCCCGGCTGGTGTTTTAGGGTATTTTGCTCTGCTCGCCGGATTTTGTTTTAGGATTTTGCTTACAAGACATATTTCGCTATAAAACAAATGCAATTAATGTGAAAATTGTTTTGTGGCAGCTTATATTGGGTGGTTGTTTGAGTAAATTAGAATGCTTAATTTATTTTTTATAATTTTATAATCATTTTTTTAGAATTATCTAATATTTGTAATATTGCATTGAAATAAAAATTTAATTAAATAAAAAAAGAAAGGAAAAATCACTTTAGGATTATTTTGAAGTGATTTTAATAGTTTAGGGACCTATTCGAATCATTTGAAAGTTTAGGGACTGATTTGAAAAAGTACCCAAAGTTTAGGGACCAATTTGATAATTTTGCCTAAATATTTTAACAATTAAATGTGTATACGCGCAGCTCGTTTATAACATTTATCCGCGCACAGTAAAAAGGGGCTATCGTTTTTCATCGGGGCGGCCGGCGGCTGCGGGGTGGAATAATTTAGTCTTCTCCTTATATATCCGGGAGTTTTCATAAGTCATGCTTCTTCACTCATCTAATTCGTTAAGTTGAAGTTTTTGTTTCTCCCCTATAGAATTAGTGTCAAAATTCAAAGAGCATATTGCCCAATACGACTTGTGTTCTAATTCTATAGGCAGGTGACATGATTTACCATAGACTATTCTAAAGGGAGTGGTCCCGATAGGTGTTTTGAAGGCGGTCTTATATGCCCACAAGGAATCGTTTAGTTTCTTACACCATTGTTTCCTATTCTCTTCTATAGATTTCTCTATGATTCTCTTAAGCTCTCTATTTGAGACTTCAACTTGACCACTAGTTTGTGGATGATAAGGGGTGGCATCCTATGTGTGACCCCGTATTTTTGTAATAATTTATCTAACTATAGATTACAAAAGTGTGTACCCATATTTCTAATAAGTGCACGTGGTGTGTCAAATCGTGCAAATAAGTATTTCAAAAATTGAATTACTACCCTACTATCATTAGTAGGGAGAGCTTGAGCCTCTACCCACTTCGATACATAATCAACTACTACCAAAATATATTTATTCCCATAAGAAATTGGAAATGATCCCATAAAGTCAATCCCCCACACATCAAACACTTCATATTCAAGAATAAATTTGTGTGGCATTTCATATAGTTTAGAGATATTACCTGATTTTTGACAAGAATTGCATGAAAGCACATACCTTTGGGCATCCGTGAATAGAAGGGGCTAATAAAAACCAGAATCAAGAACCTTTTTATCTGAGCGATTTGCTCCAAAGTGACCACCAGTATGGCCTGAATGACACTGCTCCAAAATTTTCCAGCCCACCTTTGTTGATACACACCTACGTATAATGGAATCTGCACATATCCGAAAAAGATAGGGGTCCTCCCAGGAGTAATATTTCAAGTCAGAGAAAAATTTCTTTTTCTGCTAATATAAAAAGTCTTTTGGAAGGACTTTAACCACAATATAGTTTGCATAATCGGCAAACCATGGATAATCAACATTTATATTTGTAGATAATGCAGATAACGATTCCTCCAAAAATGTATCACTAATCTCAGACTCATCTAACATTGTTCATAGTGGATTTTCTAAACGTGAGAGATGATCTGCTGCTAAGTTTTTTACTCATCGTTTATCCCTAATTTCCAAATCAAATTCTTGCAATAAAAGAACCCAACGGATTAAACGAGGCTTTGTTTCCGCTTTGGCAAATAAATATCTTTGGGTAGAGTGATCTGTGTATACTACCACCTTAGACAATGTTAAATAGGATCTAAATTTATCAAAGGCAAATACCACTGATAGGAGTTCTTTTTCCATAGTTGTATAGTTCTCCTGTGCATTATTAAGTGTTTTTCTAGCATAATATATACGGTGAAAGTGTTTATTTTGACGTTGTCCTAAAACAGCTCCTACCGCAAAACTGCTAGCGTCACACATGATCTCGAAAGGTTAAGCAAAATCAGGTACGATCATAATAGGAGAATTAATTAATCTTTCTTTCAAGAACTCAAAGGCTTGCAGACACTCTTGATCATAAATAAAAGATATGTCTTTTTATAAAAGCCGAGTAAGCGGTTTAAAATTTTTAGAGAAGTCTTTAATAAACCGGCGATAGAATCCGGCGTGACTTGAAAAGCTTCTCACTGCCTTAACGGAGTTTGGTGGTGGGAACTTTTCTATGGTTTCAATCTTCACTCTATCTACTTGAATTCCTTGGCTTGAGATCTTATGGACAAGTACTAACCCTTCTTGCACCATGAATTGTCATTTCTCCCAACTAAGTACTAGATTTGTTTCCTCACACCTCCTCAGAACTTTTTCTAAATACTTCAAACACAAATAAAAAGAATCACCAAATACAGAAATCATCCATAAACACTTTCATAATATCTTCAACGTACTCATTAAATATAGCTAACATGCGCCTTTGGAAAGTGGCGGGTGCATTATATAAACCAAATGGCATTCGTCTGTAGGCAAAGGTACCAAATAGGCAAGTGAATGTTGTCTTCTCCTGATATTCTGGTGCTATAAGAATTTGGAAATATCCAGAAAGTCCATCAAGAAAACAATAATAAGAATGACTTGATAATCATTCTAATATTTGATCAATGAAAGGTAGAGGGAAATGGTCTTTACTAGTGGCATCGTTTAACTTCCAATAATCAATACAGACATGCCAACCTGTTACTGATTGCGTAGGAATCAATTCATTCTTATCATTTGCTACTACTGTTAGACCACCCTTCTTAGGAACGACTTATACAGGACTAACCCATGAACTATCCAAAATAGGGTATATCATTCCAGCATCTAACAACTTGACAATCTCAGCCTTCACTACCTCTTTCATATTTGGGTTTAACCTACGTTGCGGTTGAATAGAAGGCTTATATTTTTCTTCCAAAAGGATCTTGTGAGTGCAAAAACTAGGGTTGATACCTTTTATATCAGTTATTTGCCATGCTATAGCACCTTTATACTTCTTTAGCACAGTTATTAACTTTAGCTTTTCAGTTTCAGAAAGATTATAAGAAATCATAAATGGGAAAGAAGAATTAGATCCTAAGAATGCATACTCAAGATGATCCGGTAATTTATTAAGTTCTACTATCGGTGGTTCCTTAGTATTACTCTTAAGAACTTCAAGATCTCCTTGTGTAATCAAACTATACTCAATCTTCCTATTCACCAAAACAGAGCTATCTAGATAGTATAAATGTTCAATAATGTCATGATTTTTGTCTTCTTCTGGATAACTGTTAGTGATGCAAATCTCTAAAGGATCTCTATAATATATTTCAGAAATCATAGAAGTCATAACATTATCAACACCATGGCAAAAGTAGCAACGATCATCATTATCTAGAGATTGTTTTATTGTATTGCCAATTTGAAAAGTGACTTCATCTTCCCCTACTCGCAAAACTAATTACCATCAAAAACGTCAATAAGAGCTCTAGATGTGGCTAAGAATGGATGACCTAGTATGAGTGGCACTTCTACATTTTCGTCCATATCTAGAATAACAAAATCTGCGGGAAATATAAACTTATCTACCTTAACCAATACATCCTCTACTATTCCTCTAGGATACTTAACCAAACGATCTGTTAATTGAATACTCGTTCTAGTAGAGGTAAGTTCTCCTAGACCTAGTTTCAAATATAGTTTATAAGACATTAAGTTTATACTAGCTCCTAAGTCCACTAAAGCTTTATTCATATGTAAATCACCGATTAAACATGGAATTGAAAATGAACCGGGATCCTTAATTTTTAGTAGTAATTTGTTTTGTAAAATAGCGGAACATTTTTCACTAAGTGTTACTAAAGATACTTCTTCTATTTTCTTTTTATTTGAGAATAAGTCATTTAGAAATTTAGCATACTTCGGCATTTGAATGACCTCAGAAAAAGGTAAATTAACATGTAATTTTTTAAACATAGATAAGAATTTACCGTATTGCGCATCCTTGTGCTTCTTGTTCAGCTTTGCTGGATATGGTATTGTTGGTTGATACTCCATTGACTTTGACTGTATCTCGTTCTAGCCTTCACCACTAGACTCCTCTTGGGGTGCTTCCTTTATAAGCCTTTGGTCTTGTAATACCTTCCCACACCTCAATTCAATTGCTTTTGCATGCTCCTTCGGGTTTGTTTCGGTATTACCTGGAAGTATTCTCTGTTGCCTTTCAGATACCATCCTTGTGAGCTGACCTATCTGGTTCTCCAAATTCCGAATAGAGCCCTCTTGATTCCAGAAAGCTACATCAGTAGTTTGCATAAACTTGGTGAGGACATCTTCTAATGATGGCTTTCTTTGCTCTGATTGTTGTTGATGCCCAAACACAGGTTGCTTGCCTTATCCTCCCCAAGAGAAATTGGGGTGGTTCCTCCATCCAAGATTGTATGTAGAACAATATGGGTTGTTTGCTTGGTTGAAAGGGGGTCTGGTATTGTTGCCCATATAGTCAACATGTTCTTGCACTTGATGTTCACAACCAGACATTCCACTAAATTAAGGGTCCCATTGTTGAGTTACCATGGAGGGCGATGCTAAAGATAGGTTATTTATCTTCTGGTGAAGCTTCTCCACTTGAATAGCTAAGGCAGTAAAGACATCCACTTCATATATTCCTGCAGGCTTATTAGGATTTTGTCTCACGGTAGTCCATTGATAGTTATTCATTGACATGTCTTCTATCAATTGTTGAGCTGCTTCAGGTGTCTTATTGTTCAAGGTGCCCCCACTAGCCGCATCGATCATCAGTTTAGTGGCTGGGTTGAGACCATTGTAGAAGGTATGAATCTGAAGCCATGAAGGTAATGCATGATGGAGACATTTCCTTAATAGATCCTTGAATCATTCCCATGTATCATACAATGATTCAGATTCTAGTTGAACATACGTAGAAATGTCATTCCTTAGCTTTGCAGTCTTCGCCGGTGGAAAATACTTCATTAAGAACTTCTCAACCATCATATCCCATGTAGTAATCGACCCTCTTGGTAATGAGTTTAACAACTACTTCGCCTTGTGCCTTAGTGAGAACGGAAACAAACTCAATCGAATGACATCATTGGTAACGCCATTGATCTTGAATGTATCACATATCTCCAAAAATCCAGCTAAGTGTGTGTCGGGATCTTCATCTTGCAGGCCATCATATTGGACATACTGTTAAACCATCTGAATAATACTCGGCTTCAACTCAAAATTGTTGGCGACAATTGGTGGTCTAACGATGCTTGACCTAGTACCCTAGAGATTAGGTCTAGCAAAGTCAGACATGGTTTGCTCGTTATGATTTGCCATGATATCTGGATTATCTGGATGATGAACTCCTAAGTTTACTGTTTCCTCTTCTGAAAGTCCGTTTGAATTATCTGTGTTATCGGTTCCCAAGTCCCTTTGACCGGTGTTGTGAATAATTCATTCCGGGATAGGATGAAATGGTGTTAGCCCAGAAGTTCTCCCCCTGGTCATAGACTAATAGACTACAAAACAGAGATTAAGCGATATAGTTATGCAATAAACTAATTTACAATTATATGTTAGTAATCAAAAATTGGTAGATTAATAGAGTTTGAACTTTCAAAATATTGAAAAATGAGTCCCCGACAACGGAGCCAAAAACTTGATTGTTTAAAAATAACTTGATGCAGATTCGTTCTACACCCTAGTATAAACTATGTAGATGGGCATAAGCTAGATTGATTTAAATCTCAGGCAAGTGCACCTATCAATCATAGTATAGGAGAAATCTACATCTCGTGTCGTATTCCACAGGGTCTTTTCAAGTACTCGTACTCGCTCTCACTCTATTATCATACCTATAATTAAAGTTGGTTGTTTAATCTAAACTAACATTATTAGGACTAATCTGATAAAGTGACATTGGAGGATTAAGGGTGATAAAAAGCAGATAATCTAAGAGTATTCACGTGAAAATAATCACTCATTAATTCAATTCTATGTAATCACGTAATAATAAGATTATCAAATTCGTTGTATTATAAGGGTTAAACCTTCATCGAATTCTCTCTCTCGAGCAATTCAATACCTAAACTAAGTTGAGTAAATTTTCTCTCGAACAATTCACAACACTCAAATTTGCATTAAAATAAAGTAACCATATCTAATACATAAATTCATGAAATCCTATCTTTAAGATACGATGAATCCAATTATCTGTATTACCATTATCCAAACAACATATCTCTCGATCATGCAATTTGAAATACAAATAGAGAATACCAGAATATGAACATATAAACATCATCACAACCTTCCAATTTCTCAATTTAGAAGTTTGGAATTCATATAAAACAAATAATAACTTCGAATCTAGGATTAATCTCTTTGTTTGAAAGCATACATACGAATAAAATACAATAAATCTGATATAAAAATAACATACATGATTACTGAATCATTCAAAGAACAAGTTTCATGCGAAATGTAAAAATAAAGTTAGATCCACCAAAAGAAGGGGAAGATTAAAAGAGATATATGAAGATTAAAACCATACGAATTATCTCCTTCAATTTCTCCTTCACTTGAGTGCTCCACTTTGGTTCTCCAGAAGTTCTCCAAATCCTCTTAATCCAAAAGTCCTTTTTCAAATTTTCATACAGTTTTTTATAGTCTTCTTGCAAACATGGTCGAACACGGGTTCCAACACAGCCGTGTCACAGGCCATGTGGATGGTTCAAAAGCGGTTGAATACGAAAAGATGTGTCTGGTCGTGGGCCGTGTCATTTGACACGGCTGATAACACGACCGTGTTGTTCTTCGTGTTCTTCGCACATGGCTTGGTTGGCAGTATGCCTTTAATTCTTCCCGATAAGGACACGGGTAGTGACACGACCGTGTTCCTACCCGTGTGGTGCTCTGACTTTTCTTCCAAGCCTTATGATCTTTCCCGAATAGGACACGGGTAGTGACACGGGCGTGTTTCTACCCTTGTGTGCCCAATTCCAGTCCCGTCCTCACTCATGTTGGATCCGTGAACACCTCTGTTTGCTCCAAGGCTTTTAGTTCAAAGAACTTGCAATACCTGCATTGAGAAGATGAATGAATAAATAAATAGCTTAATACAGGAAATAAAGGAAAATCTATCTTGTGCTCTTCTATTCCTGATAATTCAAGTTCTTAACTATTTTCGCGCAATTACTACAAAGGGAGGTAGATAATAGTGGACACGATTACAATTATGATAGTAAAAAGGGCTTATATAATTGTACTCATCACCAGCCCGCGCGGGCTACACGTTTGTGAGCTGGGAGCACGTAGGATGTGTGCCCAGCCTGCATGTTCGCTCTACATTGGTGCTTGTATGCCATTTATTGTGTGCATGCGGGGGGGGGGGGGGATCGTGTTCTTTGCATGGGCGCGCCTTCACTGGCATTCTTGTGGTGATGCATTTTTGTGTTAGACATCGAGTCAATGTGTGTAAGGTCGACTGATGTGGTTGTGCTCTTCACTTACCGCTGAGTAGGTTATTATTTGGAGAAAGCGGTTCAGAATATGTGTTCAACTAAAAATAAAGATATCGCACATTGAGGAGTGGGTGCATAATCCTCCAATGGCCTAGATGACTTTGTGCGAGACGTCGTTGAGGTCTGGATTCCATATACCACAGTGTGAGGAGGTGTAATACCCCAAATCTCAAGTATGAGTGTAAGCTGGGCAACACGGCCTAGGACACGGGCGTGTCCCAAGCCGTGTCCTGCTCTGTGTGTCTCGAGTGAGGCACGTGGCCAGGGACACAAGTGTGTCCAAGGCTGTGTCCTGCTCTGTGTACTCGAGTGGACATGCAGCCTATCGAGTGCTCAACGAAATGCACTCGACAAGTTTCGAGAGGGAACACAGCCTGATACACAGGCGTGTCCTAGGCCGTGTCCTCCTATGGGTCGACAAACTCCATCGACGAAATGCACTCGACGCTTCTCGAGAGGCACTTGAGTTGGGGACACGGCCTATGACACGAGCATGTCCGAGGCCGTGTCCTTCTCTTGATTTTTGGCCAGGGATGTGAGGCCTGGTGAACACGGGCTAGACACGGGCGTGTCTGAAGCCGTGTCAGGGCACACGGCCTGTAACACGGGCGTGTCACATGGCCATATCCTGTTTGGGTTGAGTCGGTTTGTGTGCTGCTTACAGTACACGGCCTGTAACACAGACGTGTCACAAGCCGTGTCAGCCCAAAAATAGAATTTTTAGGGTTATCTGTAGCCGTTCATTTCCTTCATATGGGATCCAATGGCCCAGGCTCCTCCCTGCTGGGTTAAGTCCAAGAGGATCCGACCGCCGACGGAGCTTCAAAGTTCCGAATCGAGATCTGAGGCCAGATTTGTGGAGGCAAGACCGATGCAGTGCTTTCCAACTGGCTAGATTTCCATGGCTCCAAAGAGATCATCAAGGGTAACGATCTTCTTTCTTGGACATGTGAAGTCATTATTTGGCATGTGTATGGATTTCCCCACCAAAGGGTGGAGTGTTGAGGGATTTCCATTTTGTTGAACCTTGATATCCCCAATCAGTCTTGCATATAGATCCGGAAATGTGTAGTATAGAATATGCATGCTGTGTGAAGCCCATCTGGACATGTTGGTCTGGATTGGTGATGTTTCATTTTCACACTGGAGAAGACTCCACGTATAAACGTGTAGTTTGTGGAGTCGATGGGTTGTACCTGTGAAGGAAAGTAACATGAAGTACTGGAGTGGAATTCCAGAAAAATACCCGCATGATGCTTGTGCTGTATGCTATGAAATACCAGGTTTCTAGCACTGTAGGGTGCTACAGGGTTTGGGTTGAGGTTGGGTGTAGAAAGAGAGTTATGCTGAACCCGCCAAGCGATCGTGAGGGATGCTACCATTACTTCCCCTTTTTGGATTGTGAAGCCAGTCCTTGGAGGACAGTGTGGCTATTATGAGCTGTGTGCTCTTTAAAAAGGCTTCGTGCCGGACATGAAAGGTGAAACTGACCCGCGCCTGTATATTGGCCATGAGTACTTCGTTATTCAGTGATGGCATGACGACTTGAGCAACGGGGAGTGGCTGATCCGCACCTGCATTATGTCAGCTGTACAGGAGAGCGTCAAGGCATTGAGCTTTCGTCAGTGGCATAATGAGAGTCTTTGGTCTGCGCGCTAGTAAGAATAAATGCTCAATACCATTGGGTTTCAGAGCTTGAACGATGGTGGGACCCTGGAATTCTGGTACACCAATAATGTGCTCTGAGTGCACGGAGTGTTGGGCCACGTGGCCGGTGTTTGTGATGTATTGCTTGTGCATGAGGGAACAATGCATGATATATCTGCTTGTGAATTGCTATGCTTGCAGGGAAGGAATACCACTGCCCCGGGAAAGGGATTGGGTTGTTATAAATTGGTCAGCTGAATGCTGATCGTTGTCTTGTATGCCACCGCTTGGTGGGCTATCCTTGTGCAGGTGCTGGAGAGCCGAGTGGGAAATGAGGGCTGAAGCCCCTGCTGCTGCTAGCTCTAGAAGGCTAAGCAAAGAATTTTGTGTTATGTTCATGTGTGGCTGGCCTGCGCGTCAATGTCTGGAATCCACACTTGTAAAGCGTAACTGTAAGGCCTTAAGGCCAAACTTTAATGTATTTGTGGTACATTCCTTTGAGAGTTTATATATAAATGTGGTTGTTTATATATGGTGGACATTCATGGCTTGAGTTCAGTTTTAGTGTTAAAATCTTCTGTTAGTATTCTCTATGTTAGGATGCGTATCTATCTTGGTATTAACCTGTGACCTCGCCGTCTGTTTGTGGCATATAGTGTGGGGCCCCGGCCGGACCTTCTATTATATGTTATGCAACAGATGGGATTGTTACATTTTGGTATCAGCATCTCTCGATATTCGTCTTTCGAATTCGTGGTCGAATTTTTTTGTGGGGTGGCGAGCACGTGTAAGTGAGAACCGCTTTAACACTAATGAACTCTTGAATGTCCACTAAGGAATGCAAATACACTTGTTTGAGGAACCTGCGTGTTCCTATATTGTTGTTATTGCTTGTGCGAGGGTGATAATGTGTGTCTTGTTCACCTATAGGTGACTCATAGTGGTGCTGGGCAGTCTGAGCCCCAGCATTCTGATGAGAGTGCAGCACCAGCTGAGGTGCCTACACCTCCTCCTTCTGAGGAAACAGTCTGCTTAGTTGCTGAGGTGCTATTTGTCATGATTCATGCACAGCTTACCGGGCAGGCGCAACCAGCATTGGTGCTATAACGGGTTGAGCTAAGGCCCGAACCGGTTGAGGTTGTTGATCTTCGAGCAGCTAAATGGCAGTTGAAGCAGTTTATGAGCTTCAATCCACCTAGGTTTACGGGTGTGGGAACCCCAACACAGGCAGAGGATTGGTTATTGCGCATCAAGCGAATATTGACGGTGATTAGGACGGAGGAAGATCAGAAGGTCATCTTGGCCACCTTCTTGTTGGAAGGAGAGGATCGGTTATGGTGGGACAAGGTAGAGTTATACCATTTAACGGGCAGACAATTGACACAAGTTTCGATTGAGGAGTTCTCTCGACTATTTTTGGCAAAGCACTTACTAGCGGCATAACGCATCGCAATGGAGAATGAGTTCCTGTGGTTAACGCAAGGAGAAAGTAGCGTTGATATGTACTTGCATGAGTTTACAAGGTTGGGACGTTATGCGGGGGTCTATCTTTGCTTATGAATAACGGAAAACCAATAGGTTCTACGAAGCATTGCGGGATGAGTTGCGATTCCTGGTCTCGAGTTCGGTGAACAAAGGGTTTTAGGCATTGGTCGACACTGCTTGTGCGCTAGAGAAGGACATGAAATGGGTGCAAGGAAAGAGGGACTTGGTTGTGACAAAGCCAGAGTTCAAAGCGCCCCGTCCTGGAAAATTGAAGTACCAAACGAGATGGGGCAAGAGATCCAAATCGTCTGGTCAGACTTCTTCTTCAGTTGCATCGGGAGAAACTGCGGGGCAAGAGTCTCGTACCTGCTTTACATGTGTAAGAGTTGGGCATATAGCCCGTAACTGCCGAGTTGGTCCGCCAAAGGTTGAAAAGAAGACGAGAGTGTCTTATGCTGAGAAGAGAAAGGTAGTGGTCGAGTCCTCTGCATCCCAAGCGCAGCCCCGAGTATATAACCTTGGCCAGTAGGAGGACATAAAGCAAAGTGATGTCGTCACAAGTACAATTTAAGCTCTTGATAGTTTTTTATATTGCATACTCTGTGTGTAGCTTGTATGTGATGTGTTTGCCACATGCTTTGTCCTTATTCAGAACAATCTGGCTAGAGCACTCTTTGATACGGGTGCTTCACATTCATTTTTGTCTAAGGACTTCGTAGCTCGAATTGGAGTACCTAGTCATGTGACGACAGATAGTGTTAAGGTGTTATTACCGAATGGATGTGTGATGCTTGCGGAGAGGGCTTGCAATGTGGAATTTCAAATAGGAAGTCGGGATTTCTGCTTGAACGCATATGTGCTACCGATATCGGAGTTTGATGTGATCTTTGGTATGGATTGGCTCTCGGAACAGCATGCCTTTATTGATTGCAATTCAAAGGAGATCATACTGGGCCGAAATAATGAGCTTGAGACTAAGTTTGCTGGTATGCAAGGAGTGAGCGGGATCTTGGTGTCTGCTCTCCAAGTCGTCAATGCTGTTTGGAAGGGCATGAAGTTATTCTTCACGCTATTGAGCCAAAGGCTAGTGTGAGTGATGTTCCGATTGTATCGGAGTTCGCTGATGTGTTTCCTAAAGATCTTCCTAGGTTACCGCCCCAGCGGTAGATCGACTTTACTATTGACTTGGTACTAGGTACGAAACCTGTGGCCCGCTCGCCATATCGCATAGCGCCAAAGGAAATGGCTGAATTGAAAGTTCAATTGCAAGAGTTGTTGGAACAGGGATACATACGCCCAAGTATGTCACCTTAGAGCGCGCCTGTTCTGTTTGTGAAAAAGAAAGACGGTAGTATGAGGTTTTGTATTGATTATTGCGAACTGAATAAGCTGATAGAGAAAAACAAGTATCTGATTCCCCAGATAGATGACTTGTTTAATCAGCTAGTGGGTTCAACCGTCTATTTGAAATTGGATTTAAAATCTGGATATGACCAATTGAGGATTCAGGAAGGTAACATTCCCAAGACAACGTTTGGAACACGCTATGGTCATTATGAGTTCACTGTAATGCCGTTTGGGCTATGTAATGCGCCATCAGTGTTCATTGATCTAATACACCGAACATTCTGAGAGTACTTGGATTTGTTTGTGATCGTATTCATTGATGATATCTTGGTGTACTCTCAGTCGTAAGCGGATCATGCGAATCATTTGTGGTTGGTATTGCATACCTTGCGGAGGAATAAACTCTATGCCAAGTTCTCAAAGTGTGAGTTTTGGCTTTTTTGGCCACGTGGTAAGTGGAGAGGGTATAACAGTGGATCTGTCAAAGATAAGAGCCATACAGGAGTGGCTGGTGTTGTCCTCGGTGGCTGAAGTCAGAAGTTTCTTTGGATTGGCAGGTTAGTATAGACGTTTTGTAGAAAACTTCTCACGGCTCGCTTTGCCTCTTACCACCTTAACGAGGAAGGATCAAAAGTTCGTTTGGACGCCGGAGTGCATGCGAGCTTTTGATGAGCTGAAGAGTCATTTGACCATGGCGCCTGTGTTAACATCGCCATATGGTACAGACGGCTATGAGATCTATAGTGATGCATCAGGAAGCGGGATATGCTGCGTTCTTCTGCAGTTTGGAATGGTAATTGCTTATGGCTCACGCCAGTTGAAAGTGCATGAATGGATTTATCCTGTGCACGACTTGGAGTTGGCGGCGGTGATCTTTGCGCTTAAATTGTGGCGGCATTATCTATATGGCGTCAAAGTGGATATCTGTTGGGTATTGCATCCACAATAACCCAGATTTGCATGAAGTCACCCTTGAACTAAGATGAATTTAGTTGTATTTTATCTCTCTATTTAGTTGTGAGTTTGCAGACTATCATTGCAAAGTGTAGACCAATGTCAGTCTACAGTTGATCATGAACACTATATAACCCCATATTCGTTAGGTAGGACCAGGAAGACTAAGACTTCAGTGGTCAGGGTTGGGCTAGTCCCGAGTTAGCCCTAGGGCGGACTGGCAGAGTTCTCGCCCTTAAGGTGTTCCCGCCTACTGGTAGGCGAGATCGTTCGCGCCAGGACTCGGGTCTTCAAGTATGCTTTAGGCTTCGGGACAGGAGAGCTCCCGCCCAAAAGGAACTCTCCCTGGGGGTGGGCGAGAAGGCGTTGAGTGAGCTTCACTCACTCAACGCCGCGTTCGGCAGCAGAGGGCGTTGAGTGAGCTTCACTCACTCAACGCCGCGTTCGGCAGTAAAGGGCATTGAGTGAGCTCCACTCACTCAACGCCGCATTCGCCAGCAAAGGGCTTTGAGTGAGCTCCACTCACTCAACGCCGCGTTAGGCAGCAGAGGGCGTTGAGTAAGCTCCACTCGCTCAACGCCATGATTAGCAGTTAAGGCGTAAAGTGAGCTTCACCCACTCAGCTCCACGTCCAACGACAATGACGTCAAGACCACCGAGAGCGAGAACCCTCTTGGCGGGAGATCTCGCCAAGGTGAGCCCAGCTAAGGCTCAGCGAGAGCCTTCTCGCCCGGGGTTCTCACCAAGCAGGTCCATGTGGTGGGGCTCGGCGCCCAGGAGAAGATTATTTTATTATCTCCGGGTAAAATTACTTGTATGCCCCCGGGTGGACAGCGGGATTTGGCTATTGGTAGACCCATCAGGGGTATTTCAGTATTTTCGGGTCAAGGGAAGACTATAAATAGACCCATAAGGGCTCTTTGGAAAGGAGGCTTTCATTATTCTCCAACTCTAGTGCTTTCTGAAGAGCTCCCAGCCCAGCATTTGGCTTTGTAGGGGAAGCTCTCAGGGATCTTCCGGGTGTGAGGTGGGACCTCCCTACTGAGGCTTTGGGTCAGTCTTAGGACCTTAGCAGCCAGTCAAGGGTCGAGGCTTGAGAGAAGTAGGCGTCGGCTGCACCTTGGTTTGTGAACATTCGTTGAGGTCATTTTTGGCTTCAACAGTTCTGGTGCGGTGAGCGTGGAAGCGGTCGGTGAAAGAAAACCTTGAGTTGAGTCCCATGGCAGGAGGTGAAGGTGAAGGGTCTGGCGCAGGAGGGGTTTCGGGAGGGGTTTCGGGAGCCAGATATGTCCTACTACATCGGGAAGGATGACCCGGTTCAGGATGTGCAATGGTTTGAAGATGTAGTGTCGATCAGGCAGATGTCGGATGCCTTCAAGTGTAGGCTATTCGCCATCACTCTGAAGGAGAAGGCCAGGGACTGGTTCCATCGCCGGCGAGCTCAATCTACAGCTTTGAAGACCTGCGCAGGGGCTTTCTGTTGAGGTTCTCGACTTCAAAGAAGCGGAAGAAAGAGGCCGAGTGCCTGTTTGCAGTAAGACAAAAGCCGGAGGAGACGTTGGGTCATTACGTCGACCGATTCCAAGAGGAGATTCTCCTGGTCCAGGAGGTCCCAGGGTATGCACTGATGCTTGCCTTCACCCTGGGACTGAGGCCGGGATTTTTTAGCATGGAGTTGAAGAGAGTGCCCCCTCTCTCTTTTGAGGAGCTCATGGAGAGGGCGGCAAAGGAGATAGACTTCGAGAGGGCAAACCCTACGTTTGCGAGAAAGTTGGCTAGGTTGGCAGAGGATGATGTGAAGGAGACGGCAGCAGGAAGACAGAGAGAAGTGAGGGAGTAGAGGGAGCCAAGAGAGGATAGGAGGAGGGAATAGCCCCGAGGGCAGGGGCAGCAGCATGGGGGGGGGGGCCAGGGAGCTGAACAACCGATTGGGTTGGAGGCCTCAGGAGGGTCGTCCCTAGGGCCAAGGGGGTCTTCAGGGAAGAGGCAATTATCAGGAGCAGAGAGGATGGAGGCAGGGACCGAGGGGTCATTTCCCACCACCACAGGAGGCCATGGAGGTGGGAAGAGGAAGAGGAAGAAGGGTTCGAGGAGCCGGGAGAAGGGGAGGAGGAGAAGGAAGAGGGGGCAGGGCGGCGTTACCCTATTGTGACTTCCATCAGGGGGAAGGTCACGCAATGGCCACCTGCCCAGAGTTTCTGGAGATGAGGGAGGCCAGAGGAGCAGGGAGGCAAGATCCGCCTGTAAGGATCGTTGAGGTGCAGCACGGGGAAGCTGAGGATAGATGTGAGGGCAGGATCGATGTGGGGACCCGAGGGGGGATCAAAGTGATTCATGGGGGAGTAGGGATCGAGGCAACCCGTAAGGGGAGCCTTCATACCATGTTCCGTAGAGGGGTCACCTCGACCTCCCTAACCCCCCCCAGAAGAAAAGATCACCTTCTCATCCACAGACATGCCAGACTACGAAGACCCATTTTGCGACGCGCTGGTGATTCAGACAGCAGTGAAGAACTTCACAGTATCCCGGATATTGGTGGATAACGGGAGCTCGGTGAACGTGATCTTCAAGAAGGCATTCAATGAGATGAGGGTGGAAGGGAAAAGGGTCATGGCTTCCGATGGACCGCTTTTTGGTTTTTCTGGAGAGAGGAAGGAGGTAAAAGGGGGAGTAGGCCTGCACGTGAAGCTCGGGGGCATCTCACGGAATTGTAGGTTCGTGATCGTAGACGCCCCGAGTAGTTATAACGCCATCTTTGGGCGTCCCCTTATCAGTGCCTTTCGCTGTGTTCCCTCATCTTTCCACCAATGTCTCAAGTTCAACAACGGAGGGGTACAGGTTAGGATCAGGGGAGATCCAAAGGTGGCAAGACAGTGTTATGTGACGGCAGTCAACACTATGTCGTGGATGGCTAAGGCGGAGGAGCTGGAGAAGGAGATGGCTGGGCAAGAAGGAAGTGTCGAGGAGGGGGAGACGAGTCCGGAGGAGGTATTGGAGGTAGCAGGGGAGCAAGTGGTAGAGGTAGGGGAGGCAAGCCCGCAGGAGGCGGAGGAATTAGCGATGGAGGTTGATAAGGCCGGAGGAGAAGAGCTTGAGCAGGAGGAGGCAAAGGCAGGTTGGGAGCGGTCGAGTCTGGAGCCGGCCGAGGAAGTGATAGAGATGGAGGTGCTCACCAGAGCTGGGCAGGTACAAAAGGTGCGGGTCAGTGGAGGCTTGAGCCTCGCGGATCAGGAGCGGATGCGAGCCTGCATCCAAAGCAACATCGACATCTTCGCTTGGAGCGCGGCAGACATGTCGGGCATCGACGCGGACGTGGCTTGCCATCGCCTGAACCTGGACCCCAGGACTCGCCCTGTACGCCAGAAGATGAGGGCCATCGCCACCAAGCTGGAGGAACCCATCCGAGAGGAGGTCAAGAAGCTCCTAGAGGCGGGCTTCATCTCAGGGATCCAGTATCCAAGCTGGATCTCCAATGTGGTAATGGTAAAGAAAGGGGGAGGAAAATGGCGTTATCACCAGATCCGGATGCACCCTCCCGATGTCAAGGATGTGTCCTTCATCACAAGAGAGGGGTGCTTCAGCTATAATATGATGCCCTTTGGCTTAAAAAATACAGGGGCCACATACCAACGCATGATGGATCGGGTCTTTCAAGATCAAAGGGGAAAGAATCTAGAGGTCTATGTCGACAATCTGATGGTCAAAAGTAAGTGTGTGGATTCACATCTGCGAGACTTAGAAGAAACATTCTCCACCCTGCGGAGGTCCAAGATGAGGTTGAATCCCTTGAAGTGTGTCTTCGGGGCTAGTCGCAGGAAGTTCCTCGGGCACCTCTTGACTCCGGCAGGGGTAGAGCCTAACCCGGATAAGGTTAGGGTCATCTTAGATTTGGAATCACCTCGCAGCGCCAAAGAGGTCCAGCGTCTAATCGGAAAGTTGGTCGGGCTAAGCAGGTTCCTCTCCCAGTCCGGGGATAGGTGCTCTTCTTTCTTTAAAGTGCTCCGAGGTAGCCAGGTGTTCGAGTGGACGGTCGAATGCGAAGAGGCCTTCCAAGGGCTGAAGAGGCAACTCTCCCAAGCTCCACTACTTCAAAGCCCAAAGGAGGGAGAAGATCTAGCCTTGTATCTCGGGGTGGGGATAGAGGCTGTGAGCTCCGTCTTGGTTAGGGAAGAAGGAAAGAAACAGCTACCCGTCTACTACGTAAGCCGAATCTTGAGAAAGACGGAGCTCTGATACCCCATCCTAGAGAAGCTGGCGTATGTCTTGATCGTCTCGGCTAGGAAGCTTCGTCCTTACTTTCAAGCGCACTCGATTAGGGTGGTAACCGACCACCCCCTTCGCAAGGTCTTCGAGGGGGTAGAGCACTCAGGAAGGCTGGCAAAGTGGTCCATCGAACTCAGCAAGTTCGACATCTCCTTTGTTCCGAGACTCTCCATCAAAGCTCAGGCCGTGGCGGACTTTCTGGCAGACTATGTCACTGAAGCTGAGAAAGAAGAACCGAAGCTGCAGGAAGCGTGGAGGATGATGGTTGATGGGGCCTCGGAAAAACACTCCCTGGGAGGGGGTGTAGTGTTGGTGAGTCCTCAAGGGGTCACCATAGAACAAGCAGTGGCTTTCCACTTCCCCGTAACCAATAATCAAGCGGAGTATGAGGCTGTAATAGCCGGCCTTCGATTGGCAATGGAGTTGGAGATTCAAGATGTGGAGGCCTTCACCGACTCGATGGTGGTAGCTTCGCAGATCCGAGGGGAGTTTGAGGCTCGAGAGCCTACCCTCGTGAAGTATCTATCTAAGGTAAGGGCAATCATCGGAGGTTTTTGTTCTTTCTCTATTCAACATGTTCCCAGGGAGGAAAGCACATCAGCTGATCGATTAGCTAAGTTTGGGCCTCGGGGAGGAGGAACCTTAACCGAATTATTCCGACCGGCAATTGAAGAAGGGGAGTTGATGGAGGTAGGTCGGCGACCCTCGTGGGTAGACCCGTTGGTGACCTTCCTTACCACAGGCAAGATGTCAGAGGAGGTCAAGGATGCGAAGAGCTTTAGGCGAAATGCGGCCTATTACCTGATGCTGGAAGGGGGCTTGCACCGGAAGATGTTGTCGGGGCTCCTGGCGAGATGTGTGACCGAGGAGGAGGCCCCGAGGATCCTAGAAGAGGTACATTCGGGAGAGTGCGGCAGTCACTCAGGGGGAAGGACGTTTGAGGCAAGGGTGTTAAGGCAAGGGTATTTTTGGCGGACCTTAAGGAAGGATGCAGTTGAGTTTGCGAAGAGATGCCTAAAGTGTCAAGTGTACGCTCCCCTCTAGCTCTTGCCCGCTCAAAGGCTTCGAAGCATCACAACACCATGGCCCTTCGCCATTTGGGGGATGGACCTAGTTGGGCCCTTTCCTCCAGCTAGCGGGCAGAGGAGGTTCCTCCTGGTCATGATCGATTACTTCTCAAAGTGGCTGGAGATCAAAGCTCTGGCCAAGGTTACCTCCCAGGTCATCAAGAACTTCGTTTGGGGAGAAATCATATGCAGACATGGGCTACCCCAAGCGATTGTGACGGACAATGGTCCCCAGTTTGCCAGCGAAGAGTTCATCAGCTTCTGTACTCAATTGGGGATAGACCTCAGGTTTGCCTCTGTCCATCACCCCCGGAGCAATGGCCAGGTGGAAGCGGCGAACAAGATCATTGTGAACTTGCTCAAAAAGAAGGTGGAAAACCTGAGGGGAAATTGGGTGGAGCAACTCCCCTCCGTCTTGTGGGCCTTGCGAACAACTCCGAACACGGCCACAGGGGAGACCCCCTTCAAGCTCTCTCATGGATGTGAGGCTGTCCTCCCAGTGGAGTTCGAGTTTAGATCTCCACGGGTCACGGACGCGGGTGAAGGAAGAGAAGCTTGGAGGTTGGGGAACGAGGAAGAGCTGCGCCTCTCGTTGGATATGGTGGAAGAGCTACGGGACGTTGCTGCCATCAGGAAAGAAGAGATCAAACAGCGAATGGCCAGGTACTTCAATAAGCACATTAGAGTCAAGCAATTCGCCGAGGGGGACCTAGTGCTGAAAAAGGTCGACGCGGCAGGAAGGTCGGCCCCGGTGTGCAAGCTCAACCCCGGCTGGGATGGACCTTACATAGTAGAGAAGACTCTCGCTAATGGGGGTTACTACCTCCAGGATGTGGAAGGAAGGACTTTGAGCCACACCTAGAGCGGTGATGACTTGAAACGCTTCTACCCGTAAGGGGAGAGAAGGATTGTAATGTGGTAAATAAATATTATCTTTTCAATGTGACCATTTCAAAACATTGACTGTCTCGAAAAATTCTATCATAATGTTTTTTGCTTTGACCAACTATGTCTTCTCATCCTGATGATAGAAGAGGTTTGGTTTGATCTTCATAAACACCCCGAGCTCGACTCGGCCCCAGGTAGACCCGCTGCGCAGGCTCTCATCTAGCTGGCAGGTCTGAAGGCTCGCCTGTGGGGGAGAGGTTTGGTTTGATCTTCATCAAAACCCCGATCTCGGCTCGGCCCCAGGTAGACCCGCTGCGCAGGCTCCCATCTAGCTGGCAAGTCCGAAGGCTCGCTTGTGGGGGAGAGGTTTGGTTTGATCTTCATCAACACCTCGAGCTCAGCTCGGCCCCAGGTAGACCCGCTGCTCAGGCTCTCTTCTAGCTGGCAGGTCCGAAGGCTCGCCTATAGGGGAGAGGTTTGGTTTGATCTTCATCAACACCCCAAGCTCGGCTCGGCCCCAGGTAGACCCGCTGCGCATGCTCTCATCTAGCTGGCAAGTCCGAAGGCTCGCCTGTGGGGGAGAGATTTTGTTTGATCTTCATCAACACCCCGAGCTCGGCTCGGCCCCAGGTAGAACCGCTGCGCAGACTCCCATCTAGCTGGCAGGTCCGAAGGCTCGCTTGTGGGGGAGAGGTTTGGTTTGATCTTCATCAACACCTCGAGCTCGGCTCGGCCCCAGGTAGACCCGCTGTGCAGGCTCTCATCTAGCTGGCAGGTCCGAAGGCTCGCCTGTGGGGGAGAGGTTTGGTTTGATCTTCATCAACACCCCGAGCTCGGCTCGGCCCAGGTAGACCCGCTACACAGACTCTCATCTAGCTGGCAGGTCCGAAGGCTCGCCTGTGGGGGAGAGGTTTGGTTTGATCTTCATCAACACCCCGAGCTCGGCTCGGCCCCAGGTAGACCCGCTGTGCAGGCTCCCATCTAGCTGGCAGGTCCGAAGGCTCGCCTGTGGGGGAGAGGTTTGGTTTGATCTTCATCAACACCCCGAGCTCGGCTCGGCCCCAGGTAGACTCGCTGCGCAGGCTCTCATCTAGCTGGCATGTCCGAAGGCTCGTCTGTGGGGGAGAGGTTTTGTTTGATCTTCATCAACACCCCGAGCTCGGCTCGGCCCCAGGTAGACCCGCTGTGCAGGCTATCATCTAGCTGGCAGGTCCGAAGGCTCGCTTGTGGGGGAGAGGTTTGGTTTGATCTTCATCAACACCCCAAGCTCGGCTCGGCCTAAGGTAGACCCGCTGCGTAGGCTCCCATCTAGCTGGCAGGTCCGAAGGCTCGCCTGTGGGGGAGAGGTTTGCTTTGATCTTCATCAACACCCCGAGCTTGGCTCGTCCCCAGGTAGACCTACTACGTAGGCTCCCATCTAGCTGGCAGGTCCGAAGGCTCGCCTGCGGGGGAGAGGTTTGGTTTGATCTTCATCAACACCCCGAGCTCGGCTCGGCCCCAGGTAGACCCGCTGCGCAGGCTCTCATCTAGCTGGCAGGTCCGAAGGCTCGCCTGTGGGGGAGAGGTTTGGTTTGATCTTCATCAACACCCCGAGATCGGCTCGGCCCCAGGTAGACCCGCTGCACAGGCTCCCATCTAGCTGGCAGGTCCGAAGGCTCGCTTGTGGGGGAGAGGTTTGGTTTGATCTTCATCAACACCCCGAGCTCGGCTCGGACCCAAGTAGACCCGCTGCGCAGACTCTCATCTAGATGGCAGGTCCGAAGGCTCGCCTGTGGGGGAGAGGTTTGGTTTGATCTTCATCAACACCCCGAGCTCGACTCGGCCCCAGGTAGACCCGCTGCGCAGGCTCTCATCTAGCTGGCAGGTCCGAAGGCTCGCCTGTGGGGGGAGAGGTTTGGTTCGATCTTCATCAACACCCCGAGCTCGGCTCGGCCCCAGGTAGACCCGCTGCGCGGGCTCTCATCTAGCTGGTAGGTCCGAAGGCTCGCCAGTGGGGGGATAGGTTTAGTTTGTCGGGAGATGTTTTGACATGGCCCTGGCCTGGATCGGAGATAAGGCCCTAAGGGACTTGGCCCGTAGAGGTCTCGGCCCGAAGGTCTCGGCTAGGGAGACCTCGCCGAAGAAGGCTTCCGACAGATTTGGGCAAAACGTCCCAGTCGATAGCGCAAGGCCCCCGCCTAGTTGGTCCCTAAGGAAGGTTACCCTAAGGAGACTAAGGGTCTCGGCGGAAGCTAGCGCAGAAGTCACTTGGCTGACTAACCTACTCATCCGAGCAAACACACCAATAACGGGAAGTAAATCATTGCATCATATTCAATAATAAATTACAGGGGTTTGGAGCTTCTCGCTCATTACAGAAGAGAATAATAACAAAAGGAAGGACCCTTCAAGGGGATGTGCTGTAATCACCACTGGTGCTCTCGCTCGAGTCATCGCCGGATCCAGCGCCAGAACTCGCCTCAGACGTCTCGCCGACAGCGGTAGAAAGCTTCGGGATGTCCGAGGGCGGGGAGTCGGGCGCGCCGGTAGGCTTCGGGATGGGGTCGAAGAGCCATGGAAGGAGTTTGTTGGCAGTGAGGGTCTCGCCCGCCTCCCGCAGCAGCTTCCCGTCCCGCAACGACTCGAGGGTAAGCCTGACGGCGGCCTGGGCATTCGCCTGCAGCAGCTTGTCGATGTCGTACTCCGAGAAGTAGCGACTCTTCAGCCTTTCGTCAAGCGAAGGAGGAGGCGGTCCTTTCGCCGCTTCCGCACGCCTGAGTTGGTCGCGCAGTAGGACGTTCTCGTGGCGCACGTCAGCCAACTCCGCGCGGAGCGCCGTGGATGGGGGGGATCCTGTGAAAAAGAGATCAGCTCAGAGAAATGTTACACAAACACGGCCTCAGGAAGCGAGAATAGGGGCCCAGGAAGGTCTCGCTTACCTCGATGGGGGGGGGGGGGGGCGTAGGGATAGAAGTTGTTGAGCACTCGCCAGTCCTTACTGAGCGCTCGCGAGCTCTTCCTCCAAGGCACTCACTCGAGCTACTACTTCCTCCCTCGCCTTGTACATATCCAGGAAATTCTTATCTATGCTAATGCTCCGGCGAGCGCACATGTGCGCGAGCTCGAACCCACGCAGCAGGGCTCGGGTGGAATCGAAAGCCAAGAGCCGGGTGGGCGTCTGGTCGAATACGTTGGCGCCCTCTCGACTGTAGAGACTGTAGCCTAGCGAGAAGGCCTCGCCAGTGACCTCGTCTCGCTCCGACCAGCTGGGAAGGAGCGTCGAAACCTTGATCAGGTTGGACTCGGGATCCCACTGGAGCTGAGGCTTCCCCTCAGCGTCGAGGTACTTCACGCCGAGGCCATAGTTTCTGTGCCCTTTCGGCACCTCCTTGGGCGGGGTCCGGGCAGAGGTCTCGGCAGCGGCCCCTTCTCCCCCAGCCTCGCTTGCGGCCAGTGGGTTCCCAACGGGAGCCTCAGCGCGACCCCTAGCAGCAGTATCCATCTCGCTGGCCCTCCGTAGAATCTCTTCGAAGGACCTGCGCGGGGGGAGAGGCCGGACGGGCGAGACTGCCGCGAATTTCCCTTTCTCGGAAGTAGAAGGCTTTGGCCTCTTCAACGATCGGAGGGCGGGAAGGGAGCCTTTCCGTTTCTTGGCTTTTGGCGGCGAGGGCTGGGCCGGTTCATCCCGACAGGCACGAGCGCTAGCTTTCGCGAGAGCGAGAGAATCTCTCGCGGCCAGGCTCTCGGCACCCGAGGCCTCAGCAAAAGGTTGGCGCAGAGGGACCTCCCGCTCTCCTGCAAAGGTGCCACTATTCAGCACGAGAATATCTTGACAAGGAGTCAAATCTAGAGCGAGACCATACCTTCGCCCGGGAGGACGGGTGGAAGGGAGTCGACGTCTCGCCGGAGGAAGTGGACGTCGAACTCCTTCGAGCCAAAGAACTCCAGAATCGCGCTCTCGCGCGATCCCAGAGCGGGCGGATTATAGGCGGCATCCTCATACTGAACAAGCTGGAGTGGGACGTTGCTGAAGTCGCCAGTGATGTAGACGAACCTCTCGCCCCAGTGGTGATGTTTGTTGGCAAGACCGGTGGTCTTGAGCAGCTGCCCGGAGAAGAAGACCACCCCTCCTTTGGCGCGGAAGGTGAATAACTTCCGGAAGATCGGCAGACTGAACTCGATCCTCTCGGATCGCATGTAACATATGAACGCCACAAGGATCGCGACAGAGTTCGGGTTCAGTTGGGCGGGAACTACCCCGTAGTAGCGGAGAGCTTGGCGAATCTCCGGCCAGAGGGGAAGGCGGAAACCCACCTCGAAATGTTCGAGGGGGATGACGAGCTCTCCCGGCCCCGAGGTATTCACCTTGTCGTGGTTACCCGGATTCCTCGCCGAAAATCCAACAGGGACGAAGCGATCAACGGTCGTGTTGAACTCGTCCAAGGTGAGGGTGCAGGAAGGGAAAAGATGCTTTCGGAATGCTTCCGCACAATGAGTACGACCCTCGTTCTCGCCCGACATTTTGGTTTGTGAGCGAAGAAGAGAGCTTTCGAAAGGTAGAGGCGGAAGCAAGAGGGCGAGAGCAACGGAAGGGAGTTAAGGTTCCGGATCGGAGAAGTAAATGCGGTTGGTGGACTTCTCTATTTATAGGGAACCATGATCATTACGGCGCCGTTCGATAGAGAGAGAAAGTAGTAGCGAAGTACAACTGTCACGATCTGGGCCGGCGGCGTCTCGATCTCCTCCCCATCGAGATAACAGCGAGCAACACCCGTGTCTAATTAAGCGCAAGCATCCTAGTTTTGGCACGAGAATCCCAGTCGCGGCGCAAGCATCCTATCTCGCACCATCACGTCTAATTGGCGCGAGCACCCTAGTTCCTACACGTATTCTTAAGATCGCAGCACAAGATAGGAAGATATGGATAATGACACGCTCTCGCCGGCGAGAGCTGAATAAAGTAATAATAATCGTTATTACGAACAAACATAGGGGTACATTGTTCGAAGGGAAGGCTAAAGAGAGAGAGAAGGCGAGATCTGGGGAACTAGTAGGGTTCCCAACGCAACCGACCTCGTTCCCGCAGCCTGGTCCTTGGAGGCGCCAGTGGATTGAAATAGGATGATATGGTGGTACACCCTAGGTTAATCCGCTGGTCTTGATCCCGGATCTGCGTAATGCATCCACCTGGCGAAGACCCGGCAGCGGGCCCTCCCGGCCGATCAGCCTCGCCCAAGAAGAAATCTCGCTCCAGAGCTTCCAGCCTCTGCTCCACAGATTCACGGAATGCTCTTGCCGCGGCAGCACGTGCACGATCTCGCTGGATGAGCTTGGACAAAATGGTCGAGATTTTCCTCCTTCGCCCCTTCGCATTCTCGGCGCCATTCAGGATTCCCTCTATCTCGCCAGACGAGGGAAGGGGGGGAGCCCCCATCATAATCATCATCATCTTCTTCTTCTTCTCCCTCCTCGTCGTCTCCCGACCGCGAGCTGGGATCCCCTGCAAAAAGAGCGCCCAAGGGTTTGTTTAAAGCATGACGATTAACTGACAAGAACGTCTCACATACCTGCAGTCCGGCGAGAACCGTCGACTGGCGCCGGACGAGAAGGCCCGACCCCCCCATCGGTTCCGTAAAGAAGGTGAAGAGGCTTGCCCAGCCCCGGGCAGAATAGTTCGCGCCGATGACCCCAGCCTGGCTGGAAGCATGGGGGGAGTTATCTTCTCTCAAGGGATGATCGACATCCTTGGGAGTGACGGAGGGTTCAGAAGCCACCCTTCCCGCCTGCAGGGCGGGATTCGCCGCGGGGGGGGGGGGGGGGGGGGGCTTAACAGCTCTCGCCTCATCTTCCTGAGTGGCGAGGCCTGGGTCGGCGGAAGCAGTCACTGCGAGAAGACAGTTCAGAAGAGAGGGCAAGATTGAAGTACTGAAAAATGATAGAAAGTGTACCTATCGTCCTGGTCTCGACCGGAGGAATCACCCCCGAAACTCGCGTTTGATCCTCAGGAGGGTGAACTAGCGAGTTCAGGGGAGTCAGCGGGGACCCGACGCCGTCATTAGGAGCAGACTCCTGCGAAAGGTCACGTCAGCTATTGGTCCTATAGCACAATAGTCTCAGAAGGCGCGATCGAAAGGCATACCTTTTGCAGGGAGGGGTCCCCCGCAGGATTCGGGGTAGGAGAGGGTGGATCCCTGTTCTCGTGAGGAAGGTCTCGTCGGACCACCTTGGATTTCCTCTTGCTTTTCTTTTTCTTCTTCGGCTCGGAGGGTCGAACAGTGGAAAATTTCCTCGCTAGCCAGGGGGCCACCGCAGCACAGTTGGCCAGAGCTCGCACTTGGACAACGGCTAGCCGGTCTTGAAGGTCTTGCGAAAGTGGCTTGGCAGCGCGTTTAGCATACATGGTGTCCTCGCGCAAAAAATCCAGGCGAGAGCTCGGTCAAGAAACAGCGGTTCAGAGGCAAGTCTTATGGTCGCCTATCCAGCACGTATTTATAGCCGAAGTAGGGCCCACCGAAAGATTCCCTTGGCAGACAGGCACGTGTCCAGCGAATATTTTGGGGTTGGACTTGTCTTGTCGAGCGCAGGGCTAGCTCGAAAAGAGCGGGGATTGTGTACAACCCCATATTCGCTGGGTAGGACCAGGAAGACTAAGACTTCAGTGGTCAGGGTTGGGCTAGTCCCGGGTTAGCCCTAGGGCGGACTGGCAGAGTTCTCGCCCTTAAGGTGCTCCCGCCTACTGGTAGGCGAGATCGTTCGCGCCAGGACTCGGGTCTTCAGGTCAGCTTTAGGCTTCGGGACAGGAGAGCTCCCGCCTAGAAGGAACTCTCCCTGGGGGAGGGCGAGAAGGCGTTGAGTGAGCTTCACTCACTCAACGCCGCGTTCGGCAGCAGAGGGCGTTGAGTGAGCTTCACTCACTCAACGCCGCGTTCGGCAACAAAGGGCATTGAGTGAGCTCCACTCACTCAACGCCGCGTTCGACAGCAAAGGGCGTTGAGTGAGCTCCACTCACTCAACGCCGCGTTAGGCAGCAGAGGGCGTTGAGTAAGCTCCACTCGCTCAACGCCGTGATTAGCAGTGAAGGCGTAGAGTGAGCTTCACCCACTCAGCGTCACATCCAACGGCAATGACGTCAAGACCACCGAGAGCGAGAACCCTCTTGGCGGGAGATCTCGCCAAGGTGAGCCCAGCTAAGGCTCAGCGAGAGCCTTCTCGCCCGGGGTTCTCGCCAAGCAGGTCCATGTGGTGGGGCCAGGCGCCCAGGAGAAGATTATTTTATTATCCCCGGGTAAAATTACCTGTATACCCCGGGTGGACAGCGGGATTTGGCTATTGGCAGACCCATCAGGGGTATTTCAGTATTTTCGGGTCAAGGGAAGACTATAAATAGACCCATAAGGGCTCTTTGGAAAGGAGTCTTTCATTATTCTCCAACTCTAGTGCTTTCTGAAGAGCTCCCAGCCCAGCATTTGGCTTTGGAGGGGAAGCTCTCAGGGATCTTCCGGGTGTGAGGTGGGACCTCCCTACTGAGGCTTTGGGTCAGTCTTAGGACCTTAGCAGCAAGTCAAGGGTCGAGGCTTGAGAGAAGTAGGCGTCGGCTGCACCTTGGTTTGTGAACATTCGTTGAGGTCATTTTTGGCTTCAACAAACACAGGACCATACAGTGTAATCCCTCACTGTGTGTTCCAAGGTGTTGACTCATGTGTAGCCTCTCTATTAGGATACACTTCACATTCAAACACTTGGAACATTGGATGAAGATTGGTTTCATGAAGAAGAAAAATGTCCTAACTTCAAAAATTTTTTTAAGTCCACTTCTAGAGAAGTCTTGTATAGTTCTCGAGTAGTGGAGTTAGCATAACTCGAGTATTTAGCTTAGTACTCGAGTACAAGTCTTAGTTCTCGAGTAACATCATTAAAGTTCTCGAGAAGCTTAGACTAGTTCTCGAGAAGCCTAGACTAGTTCTCGAGTAGACTCAGCCTATACTTCTCGAGTAGCCAGAGCTAGCCTTGAAAATTTTTCTAAGTCCATTTCTCGAGAAGCTGGGTTATATTTCTCGAGTACTTAGCATCTACTTCTCGAGAAGTTAGCTTAGTACTCGAGTACACGTTCTAGTTCTCGAGTAATGTTATCTTAGTACTCGAGAAGCTTAGTTTATTTCTCGAGTAGACTTAGCTCATATTTTTCGAGTACTTACATAAGTCCAGAACGTATAGTTCTCGAGTAATCTGCCTGTTCTCGAGTACTTATATGTCCTTCTCGAGAACTGAAGTCCAGTTTTTCAGAAAATTCTCTTAAGTTCAGAATCGTCGGGATTTTCAAATGACATAACGTGATTGGTCCACGTATCGTCATTAATGACAATTCTAACCGTTAGGGGAGACCTTATATAAGGTATTGTCATTAAGACTAATCCTAAGCGGAAAACATACTATTCTAAGATTTATGGATCGGCCGTCTCTCTCAAAAAGATTTACAGAAGCTGCCGCCGCTCATCTTGAAAATCGCCAAGGCCAATTTCGATCCAGAATGACTTGTTGTTCAAGGGATTCATAAATTTTCATCTTATCTTTGATCGAGTAAGTCCAAGTTTCTCAGAACCGATCCACCGAGAGTCTTCTTCAACAATTTCTGATAAAGCCACAAAGTTCAAGAAAAAAGACCTAGGGACAGATTTTCAGATCTAAGAAGAAATTACTGTTTGTATTTTCAGATTTCTCTTTAATCTTGTAAGAGATTATTCTCCGAGTGTAGGAGCTTTGTTCTCCGAGTTGTAGGAAGTATTCATCTTCTGAGTGAAGATCCATTTGGATTAAGATTGTTGGAACTTGGTTCCGAGACGTAGGATTGGTTTTAAATCCGAGATAGTGGAGTAGCCGAGTCTAGTGATTTACTAGATCGGTGAGGGAAAGTGGACGTACCCAAGGTTGGGGAACCACTATAAATCTTCTTGTCGTCTGTGATTGCTTGATTGTTTTTGTGCAAGTTCGTTAAATTTTTTATTCCGCAAATTGACGCATAATTCACCTATTCACCCCCCTCTAGGTGATTTAAGTAGACAACTTAACACTTTCAATTGGTATTAGAGGAAGGTTGGTCATTAAAAGGTTAACACCTTGATCAATTTCCTCTTTTAGTTGTCTATTGAGAACCTTTCAAGCAATGGATAAGGCTAAAGATTTTGCCAAGCTTCCCCTGTGCACAAAGAACAACTTTCTCATATGGAAAGAGAGAATTAAGTTTTTCATGGAAGCTGTGGATCCCAGGATCTTCATGATTGTTGAAGAAGGTCCTTACGTTACCATGACCATCTCCGCTTTAGATCTAACAAAGAAAGTCCCAAAGAAGTTGATGGATCTAGATAAAGACGAGATTGCACTTGTCTCTCTGGATAAGAAAGCTAAAAATATAATAGCAAGTGCAGTCGATGACTCTATGCTGCAGAACCTGATTCACTGCCAATCTGCTAAGGAGATGTGGCAGTCTCTCGTCACTCTGATGGAAGGCAAAGAAGAAGTGAGGGATGATAGAATATCCCTATTGAATCATAAGTATGAAGCCTTCCGGCAAGGACCAAAGGATACAATTGCAGATACTTTTGAGAATTTTTTTCAAGATAGTTAACGGCCTCAGAGTATATGGCCGAGTCTTCACCAATGGAGAAATGAATGACAAGTTCCTAAGATCCTTAACCAAGGAATGAGACAACAAGGTCTGTGCCATCAGGGAATTTGGAAAGCTAGCTGAGACAGACCCTCAGATTATCTTCGGGAAGCTGATGTCCTATGAGATTCAACTCAACACATGGAAAGCTGAAGTATGAAGAGCAGGTCTGCATCCAAAGAGAAGTATGTGTCTCTAAAGGCAGACACCTCTAGGAAGTCAAAGGCTACCTCTCCAGCCCCAGCACAAGAAGTTAGTGCAGAAGAAAACTCGGATCCAAGTACCTCAGGATCAGAGCTATCTGAAGGAGAGTTCTCCTTACTCTCACGACAGTTCAAGAAATTCTTGAATAAGAAGAAGCAATGGAAAGGCAAGGATGCCTCTTACAGAAGATCATGACTTGACAGTGATCGACACAAAAAGGGCTCAAGCAGCCACGATAGGTATGGTTCTAAATAGAATAAACATATTTTGACTGACATAGTTTGTTACTGTTGTAACAAGCCAGGTCACGTCATAGCTGACTGTGCCCACAAGAAGAAGGAGGGTGGCAGGAGAGAAGAAAAGAAGTCCTCGTACAATAAGAAGAGGACAGAGAAGATCCTGATAGACAAGAAGGGCAAGAAACTTAGTGACTCCGACTCATCTGAGTCAAGTGAAGAAGAGGAAGCCTACTTTGGGCTTATGACTCAATCAGATGATGAACAAGAGCCCCAGTTCACTGGTGAGGTAAAATCTCACACCCCTCTTTCAGAATCTGAAGTTTCTGAGCATGATCATGAGGACAGCTCCTCTGACGATGAGTCTGAACTCATGGACCAGTATAAGGAGTTGATCATGGCTTACGACAAATGTCGACGAGTCGTGAAAACTCAAGGTAAACCGATCAAGTCTCTAAAATCTAATGAGAGCAGCTTGAGAGAGGAAGTCTCTAAGACTGACTCACTTCAAGAGAACTTCAATATGACCATTGAAGAATATAATCAAGCTCTAGAGCTCCTCGACCTGAAAGAGAAAATCATCAAAGAGTTAGAAGAACAACTCGACGCTGAAAGGAAACTTGTTGAAAGTTTCTCAAAGCCTAAGAATATTCTTCCTCTCATTGCTGAATTCTCAGCTAAGGCCAAGGGTGCTGGACTAGGCCATGATGACCCTCCTAGTAAATCTTCTAGGAGGAATAAGGTTCAATGAAAGAATAAGTCCGGCAAGAAAGCCTCGACCAAATAAAAATGGAAGGCTCCTCTAGATCAGACTACTTTTAATAAAGTCATCTTTCTAACGAATAAGTTTGATCTGGACTCATCCTATGGCCACTTGACCATGCCTACTTATGAAGAGCCAAAGTCTCATTACCAAGGATTGACTCGTCCTAGAAACTTTGGTGAGAGTGTCTTAAAGGTACCTTATGAAGAAGTCATTCTTTAGGGCTATGGTCCTTATAATCATGGTCACAACTTCAAGAGAGCACCAAAGGAAAAACCCATTGTAGAAAAGCCTGTAAAGGAGAAGAGATCATGTGATTGTCATCATCATGAAGCCTCCTCTTCCAAGAATGCAACCCCTGCTAGACCACCATCTCAGAAGGTCAAGCAGGAGTCCCTAAGGTAAAGATACAACATGTTTGACTGTTGGTGTTGTGGCAAAATTGGTCATTTTGTCATCGATTGTTGGTTTAATCCAAGGAAGGTTGCTACTCCTCAGGTTGGCAACATGAGAATGACCACTCATAATGCTAATCCTCGTAGGGGGAGTGTTCTAACTTGAGACCAAGGACCCAAACGTGTTTGGGTTCCTAAGGCAAACTGATTATGATTGCAGGTATGTCCAAAGGCCACCAAAACGCCAATCTGGTATTTAGACAGTGGATGCTCTCGGCACATGACCGGGACAAGAAGCCTACGTCAAAATTATTCTCCAGTGTTGAACGGACCAAAGGTCATATTTGGAGGTTCAGACCGAGGGATAACCAAAGGCTACGGTATGATCACTAACGGAAGTGTATCCTTTTTGGATGTAGCTTATGTTGAGGGATTGGAACACAATCTTATAAGCATAAGCGAACTATGCGACAAAGGATACATAGTTGAATTCCATACTGACAAGTGATTGATAAAGTCTATTGACAATATGGAAATGATTCTATCTGGCACTCGAAGTAGGAATATATTTTGTTTAAATTTCATTTGTATAGACTCTTCTACATCAGTGTACCTTTTAGCAAAAGATAGTGCGTCTCTTGGTGACCAATGGCACAAGAGGTTAGCATATATTAATTTTAAAACTATTAATAAATTATTCTCCCTAAACTTAGTACGTGATGCCCCGAATGTCAAGTACGTCAAAGATAGACCTTGTCATGCATGCGTAAAAGGAAAGCAAACAAGGGCTACTTTTAATAGCATTATTGACAAAGATTCAAGTAGATGTCTCTATCTACTTCATATGGATTTGTTCGGTCCATTGCAAATTAGAAGCTTGGGAGGTAAGGAATATACATTGGTTATTGTTGATGACTACTCGCGCTTTGCGTGGGTGTTCTTTCTGAAATACAAGTCAGATACCTTTGATGTCTTTACAAATTTTGTTAGGCAGATCTAGAATGAATGCAACTGCTCCGTAGTAAAGGTCAGAAGTGATAATGGAATTGAATTCAAGTCTGAGGCCATGACAAAATTCTGTGACCTAGGTATCTTTCATGAGTTTTCCTCTCCTCGCACTCCACAGCAAAATGGAGTAGCTGAGAGAAGGAAGATAACACTCATAGAGGCCTGCATGACTATGTTGAGTGATGCTTCACTACCAGAGTACTTCTGGGCTGGAGCCGTTAATACTGCATGTCACGTGCAAAATCAGGCACTCATAAATACGAATCATGATAAGACACCTTACAAAATTCAAAAGGGCAGGAAATCAACTGTTTCATATTTTAGAATTTTTGGCTATAAATGTTTCGTGCTTAACAATGGTAAGTATCATACTACCAAGTTTAGTAAGAAAAGTTTTGAAGGTATTTTTGTAGGTTATAGTAGCCATAGTAAGGCATACAAGATTTTCAATAGAAAAACTCTGGTTATAGAGGAATCCATACATGTTGTATTTGATGAGACGAGCTTGCAGCAAAACAAATCGTCTAGTATGCTTGTTGTAGATGCAGGTACAAAGCTGAAAGAAATCAGCTTGGATGAATCGACTGAAGGTGAAAGAGAAAAGTTCATCAAGATCACTACTCCAACCCCCATTGGAGAGGTAGATGATCAAGATGAAGAAACCATCCAAGTTGATGAAGTCACTCCAGTGGCTGAAGAAGTTCCAGATGCTAGGAATCTAGATCTCAGACATCTGAAGGATCATCCATTGGACCAAATCATAGGAGATCCTCGGGATGGTGTCAGCACTCGTCGAGGTACAACTAACGAGAATTTATATTTAAGTTTTCTCTCACAGGTTGAATCAAAGAAGTTTGAGGAAGCAAACTCAGATGCATCATGGATCTTGTCCATAGAAGAAGAACTGAACCAGTTTAAGCGTTGCAACGTTTGGAAGCTAGTTCCAAGACCCAAAGGTAAGAATGTCATCGGGACAAAGTGGGTCTACAGGAACAAGTTGGACGAGGATGGGACAATCATAAAGAACAAGGTCATACTCGTCGCCAAAGGATATAGTCAAGAAGAAGGAATCGACTTCGACAAAACATATGCTCTAGTGGCAAGGCTGGAGGCCATCAGACTGTTTCTGGCTTATGATGCACTGAAGGGCTTCACTGTCTATCAAATGGACGTGAATTCCGCCTTCCTTAATGATGACATAAAGAAAGAAGTGTATGTGGAACAGCCCCCAGGTTTCGTTGATTCTAACTTTCCTGATTATGTTTACATATTATCGAAAGCGCTGTACGGTTTCAAACAAGCTCCTCGAGCTTGGTACGAAACGATGTCTAGCTTTCTCCTCGAGAACAAGTTCACAAGGGGAAAGATAGATAAGACATTATTTCTTAGGGAAATTAAATGCAAGATTTTGCTAGTACAAATTTATGTCGACGACATCATTTTTGGTTCTACAGATGACAACCTCTGCAAAAAGTTTTCTAAACTTATGCAAGGGAAGTTTGAAATGAGTAGTATGTGAGAGCTGAAGTATTTCTTAGGACTTCAGGTGAAATATCTGAAGATGGAATTTTCATCTCACAGACTAAGTTCACCAAGGAGTTGATTAATAAATTCAGAATGGAGAGTGCAACCTCTATGAGGACTCTAATGGCCTCAGCTATGTCTCTGGACAAGGATGAGAAAGGGAAACCTTTTGATGAAACCAAGTACAGAAGAATAGTTGGATCCTTGCTCTACTTTACTGCCAGTAGACCAGACATAATGTTCTCTACATGTGTCTGTGCTAGATTTCAAGTGAACTGTAAGAAATCTCACTATGCTGCTGCAAAGCGGATCTTGAGATACCTTAAAGGTACACCGAATCTTGGCTTATGGTACCCAAGAAGTAATGACAGCGAACTAATTGGTTTTTCAGATGCAGACTTTGCAGGTAGCAAAAATGACAGAAAAAGCACTTCCGGGACGTGTCAGTTCCTTGGAAGAAGACTTATATCATGGAGTAGCAAAAAGCAAAACTGTGTCGCAATCTCAATGGCTGAGTCAGAATATATTTTTGCCGGCAGTTGTTGTGCACGGTTGCTTTGGCTAAAGAACCAGCTAGAAGATTACAACATGAAGGTTAAAGACATTCAATTATTTTGTGACTCCTCCAGCGCAATAGCAATTGCCAACAACCCAGTCTCACACAGCCGGACAAAGCCCATCGAGCTCAGATATCACTTCATCCGGGAGCATGTGGATCAAGGGGATGTGGATCTGTAGTACGTGCCAACAGATCGGTAAGTTGCAGATATTTTCACGAAGCCACTGAACGAAACCAAGTTCAATTTCTTCAAAACTGAACTTGGGACGCTGAATAAAGAAGGATAGACCAAAAGAGATCTTTTCAAAGCTCAGAAATCGAGGATACCACAAAAAAGTTAGAAGTTTATCTAAGTGGAAGTCACTTCTCGAGAAATAGAGTTACTACTCGAGAAGTACTAAACTGGTTCTCGAGTACTAAGAGTCTACTTCTTGAGAACTTCACGTATGTCTCTCGAAAAGTACTATAAGTACTCGAGTACTAAAAATCTACTTCTCGAGAACTATAACTATTTCTCTCGAGAACTAATCGTCCACTCGAGAAATAACCCGTCAATTTTCAAATTCTGTTCATTTTTTCATTTTTGCAAATCGTCAGATTTTTGCCTTAATCAAATGCTTGTTTTAGGTTAATTAGACACTTAATCGTCGTTACTAGGTTTATATATATATAACTTTACATTTCATAAATCAAACGACATTTCAAATACCTTTCTCTTGAAAACTCTTCTCCTTCCGCCGACTCAGAGATATCGACACCGCCGTTCTCTCGCTCTTCGTTCGTCGCCATCTTCAGAAACCATGGCGCAGCAATCCAGAATAGGAGTGGGAAGTGAACTAGTGGTTGACGGGTTTGCTGAAATCTCAGATGACTTCAAGAATCTGTTACTTCTTCTCGACACCGCAGGTCTGAATTTCGTTCTTCAAGAACCTTGCAAAATTCTACTCCCATAAGTTGAAGAGTTCTTTCGAAATGTCAAGATAAGGAGAAATAACACAGTATTGAAATCAAAGGTAAAGGGGATTAAGATCAAGTTGAACCAGTCCATTGTGTCAAAACGTCTAAGGTTACCGATAGTAGATGAGGAAGATGAACTTGCACAAGAAGACAATGACAGAACCTGTCACTTCTGTGGAGTTCCAGTAGACATCACCTCTCTCAGAAGGACAGCTCTGAATGATGTAAGGAAGCTTCTGATAGATATTGTTGGGAAGATCCTATGGTGTAGGACCGGCTCTGTTGGTTTCATCACCAATGACCTATTCTATGTAATGATTGCTATCGTCTGCAGGAAGAAATTTCCATATGGGATGATGATTTTTTATATGATAAGGGGCAGCATAAAGGATCCAAAGTTTGTCAGGATAATTTCTTTGATGCTGCATGAAATTAATCCAACAGTCTCTGACACCTACAAAGGAACACCTATTGTCACAACCCGCATTTTCTCCGAATTTAGGAATTATCAGAGTATGAGAAAACACGCGTCATGATGCCACGTCGAGCAGGGGATAACTGCTGACGCTCAGGCAAAACCAACTACTTTACTTTATGAAAGAATTTCATAAGTTTGATGATTAGAAAATTAGTTATATTTTAGAGGCCGTATCCCTCGGCTCGGTGGATCACCTAGTCCATAGTTAAAAACTATACTTATACGTTACGGAAAATACTTTATTCAGGATTAACATCCTAAGGAGTGCATAAGTGTCCCAAGAGGACCACTTATGCTATGCAAGACTCTACATTTAATTTATATTATATATAAGAAAACGATCTTTATACGTTGTTTGGAAAATAGTGATTGAGTTTTATAAAACATGCTGATCATGAGCTATACTTATAATAATAATTGTAGTTTTAAAAATAACTAGCAACCTAACATAAATCCTCCTCAGAGCAAGTAGACTATCTCCAGAAAATGGTGGCAGCAAAAGTAAAATATCTAGTACAAAGGTAAAAACTACCAGTGGGCGCCAACAACCTGACACGAACCCACTGACAAATATGTATGTCTGTAAGAAAAGTGCAGAAAACTACCTCACTAAACAAATCCCGAAGGATCTCCAAAGTCCAAGAGACCACCAGCAACACCACAACAACCTAACCACCAAACTGGTTACTGCTCAGAATCTGAGGCATTCAAAAGAAAAAAAAAGAATACCTCAGCAAGCAAAATAAGGAAAAACTGCACAAAAGTATCTACCAGATGATAAATGAAAGAGGAAAAACACAGCAGTAAAAGTCACAACTGCCCCAAGGCAAGACAAAAAGAAATGCACTAGGTGTGAGGAAACAACATCAACCCTTCCCAGAAACTACCTCCTGCAGAGTCTACTAAGCTACCAAGAGCCCAAAATGCTACAATCTACCAAGGAAGAAACGTCTAACACCCTAAGCTATGGGAGATGGTAGTAGCAAAATAAACAACATGGATCCGGTTGAAGGCAAACTCAGTCTCCCAACCACCATTTCCAAGCCAACAAGCTCAAGGGTCTACAGGTGAAAGCACTAGGGACCTCCCACCCCCTTGCCCAGCCCGTACCTGGAGCAAGATAGAAGAAAAAGGGTGGCCACGGCTAAATTACATAACACCTCCCCCATGAAGAGCTTCAAACCACCACTACTAACCACGACCCACGATTCGTCCTTTAGGAAAGAAAAACATGGCCGATAAGGAAACTCAAAACATAAACAAGGAATTCACTCGGGAACGAAAATCGAGGTAGGGAAAAAGCGTTGAAATGACTCAACACGGCTTGGCGTTGAGTGGGACTCACTCAACGCCTAACTAGACCTTGGCGTTGAGTGAGTTAGCCTCACTTAGCGCCAGAACAAGCATGGCGTTGAGTGAAGTTCACCCATTCAACGCCCTCTAGAAGAACAACTCTGGCGTTGAGTGAGCTAGCCTCACTCAACGCCAAAACAGGCATGGCGTTGAGTGAGGTTCACTCACTCAACGCCTCCCGCAAGAATACTCTGGCGTTGAGTGAGCTAACCTCACTCAATGCCAAAACAGCCATGACGTTGAGTGAGGCACACTCACTCAACGCCCTAGTACTTAACCACAATCAGAGAAAGTGGCGTTGAGTGAGCTGGCCTCACTCAACGCCAAAACAGCAATGGCATTGAGTGAAGCTCACTCACTCAACGCCCTTACACTTAGCCGCAAAAGAAAACTGCGACGTTGAGTGAGTACACCTCACTCAATGCCAAAACAGCAATGACGTTGAGTGAGGTCGTCTCACTCAACGCCAGAAGTTCTGGCCGCGGAGAAGGGCTGTGGAGTTGAGTGAGTCTACCTCACTCAACGCCAAAGCAAAAATGGCGTTGAGTGAGGTTCACTCACTCAACGCCACGGGACTTGGCCGCAAATTTGCTTACGGCGTTGAGTGAAGTCACCTCACTCAATGCCAAACCGGAAATGGCGTTGAGTGAGGTCGACTCACTCAACGCCAAAGTACTTAGCCTCAGAAAAGGTTGTGGTGTTGAGTGAGCACACCTCACTCAATGCCAAAGTACTTGGCTGCACAGAAAGCGACGGCATTGAGTGAGTCCACCTCACTCAACGCCAAAACCGAAATGGCGTTGAGTGAGGTCGACTCACTCAACGCCAACGTACTTAGCCTCAGAAAAGGCTATGGCGTTGAGTGAGCACACCCCACTCAACGCCAAAGTACTTAGCTTCTCAGAAAAACCGCGGCGTTGAGTGAGCTTGCCTCACTCAATGCCAAAACTGAAATGACGTTGAGTGAGGTCGTCTCACTCAACGCCAAAGTACTTAGCCGCTAGCAGGGGCTACGACGTTGAGTGAGTCCACCTCACTCAACGCTCCAGTACTTAGCCAAAATTTCAAACTAGCTACAGCTTTGGCATTGAGTGTATGCAGCACACTCAACGCCAAACCCGCAAAGGCTTTGAGTGTGTGCACCACACTCAATACCGGCCAGACAGAGTCCAAATCTGGCTCTTTCCCAGACACACAGCAGGCACCCCCCTCCTACTCTCTCTCTCAGCTTCACCCGCAAGCAGCAACCAGACTGAAATATGGAGTTTATATTAGCGGCATTACGCCAGCGGGTTGGGCACAAACATCACAAAGAAGGGGGGGGGGGGGGGGGGCTCATTAGGAGAAACTAAGCCCTAAAATTCAACAAGATAAAAGAACAGCTTGGCCACTACCCTAGGGCTAACCGGGATTTTTCAATTCAGCAAGAGAATAAAAATGACAAGGGCAAGAACACCACTTGCCTCGATTTTCGGCGAAGCTTGGACGACTTTCCCTCCTCTTCACTCGGCACTAGCAGCAGCAGCACCTAAAAGCACCTAACAAGCAACCCGCACTTAAATGACGGAAATCCACAAGACCCGAAAATCCAAGTCTCCTAAAACTCTATGAAAATCGAATCTCTTACCGTCGAAACGTAGATCTGAGTGAGAGAAAGCCAACGTCGCTTTCGGAAACGAATTCCGTCCACGAAAGCTCCCAAAATCGCCGGCCGAAGGCTAGGGCAGTCCGCCGTTTCCGCCTCTGCTTTCCGCGAACTGGAGCAGCGGTTATAGGTCTCGGGAAGGAGGAAAGAGTGGGCCCGCCACTCCAAGTAAAGCTTTTATATAAGCTTTAAACACGTCGGTTCAGCATAACTGAAGCCTAGTTGCCGGTTCTCTTAATAAAATAAGAGAATTTTCCAATAGTCTTTACTAATGGCACACCCAAAACGACGCGAAAACTGAATTACCTCGAAATTCGACGAAATTCGCACCGTAGCTAAATACCCATGCTACGAACATATCGGCTAAGTCGAAATTGACTTTCGACGAACAGAACTCGAGTTATACCCACCTAAAGCCAAAACACAAGCATCCTCCAAGAGGCCGCATCGGGTCACCCAAAACGACTCGGCTTGCTAGGGAGACCTTGCCCATAGGCTACAAAATAGGCCACTCAGTTCTAAGGAGCTAAACCATACTCCGCAAATGGCACAAGCCACGAAAACGCGTCACCGTAACGCCAAACGAGAATAAAATAGTCGAAGAAAAATCGGGGGCGTTACACCTATTCATCACCTGAAGAAGATCTCCATAACTTCTATACATAGGTGGTAATTAAAACTGAAGTACCCTAAGCAGATTGCAAAAGAGTATGCACACCCTGCTGCAGAAGACAGGACCCCATATCCCTCCTCTCATGAAGTTGATGAACCATATAGTGCAGCAACTGATGGGGAGCCTGCTTCCTCTGTTCCAGATGACAGAATTCCCTCTCCTCCTCCTTCAGTGAGATCACCAGTCAGATCTCCAGCCAGGACTCCCGTCAGATCACCAGTCAGATCACAAGTCTGATCTCCAGTCAGGTCACTAATGACAGATATATCAGATGAGACAATCTCAGATGAGCAAGTTCAGAAAACCCTCAACTCTACTGCAAAAGAAATATATAATATGATAAAAGATCTCACTTCTGATGAGACTCTTCCTTCCCTCCATTCAGAAGATGCAGAAGAAGCCCCAAAGGATCCATCTCCAGCATCTTCACCATCTCCAGCACCTTCACCATCTCCAGTACCTTCTCCCAAAGCAACTCCTTCTCCATCTCCAAGCAAAGACTCACATCAACCAGATACTATACTTCTATCAGAAGAAGATGAGCCAGAACCAGAAGCAGTTGAAGCTCCCCTGAGGAGACTTGACTTTTTTATTCCCACCCTCCTTGGTGAGGAAGAAAATATAGTCATTCATACTACCAGATCTAAAAGCTCTGTAGTTGTTGAAGAATTCCCTCCATGGGAAGTCCCTCCTCCACCTCAAATTTCTCCTCCTGCTGCTGCTGCTGCCCCTATAAGTTCAGATATTCTAAGTAAGATTGAAGTAATACTGAGTGAGCAAAGAAAGTATTTTGATGAATCTCTAAGACTAGTTCAAGAAAAAGTATCTGCTGTAGAGAAAGAGATGAGCAGAGGCTTTGCAGAAATTCAACACAACATTGACTCTCTGAAAGAGCTGTTTCAGATTGGTGGAAAAGCTATAGACCATACTATCACTAGTGTTGGTAAGGTCATAGATCAATCAGTAACTCTTGTTGGCAACCAAATTTACTTGGAAAAGAAAGCCTAGAAAAACCTCATGAAAATCTGTGAAGAGGTTGGTACCTTCAAAGAAGATGCTATAGACACACTATCTGTAGAATTTAGAAAGGGGAGAGTCTAGTGAAAGAACATGTGAACAAGTTTATTGCTACTGCCAACACTGTCTGGTCTGAGAAGTTAACTGAAATTAATAAGAATGTTTTGGAACAGATCCAGTTTGTGAAATTTCATAACTATGATACTGCAGTCTGGATGCATAACCAGATATTCCCTGAATTCCAGGTTGATCCTAATGTCATACCTCATCACCTGAACCCCTGTTGGGTACATTGGAAAATGTGTACCTGATTTGAAGAAGTCCAACTTAGCTCAATGATATACATCAAGGTGTATTTGATGTTGTTTTAAGTTGACATGTGCAGGTGAAGAAGTATTAAAGAATGCAGAAAAATATTCTAAGTCCATGTGTCGACACCTGAAGAAACAGTGTCGACACTTCAGAATATTTGTGTCGACACTTGACGGAAGCTGTGTCGACACAGAGAAAGATAGTCGACCTCGACACAGAGAAAGATAGTCGATATAGAGAAAGATAGTCGACCTCGACACAGAGAAAGATAGTCGACCTCGACACAGAAGGAGATAGTCGACCACATTAATGTCGACACTGAGAAGCAGCGTCGACTCACAGAAAGATAGTCGACCATATTTGTGTCGACACTGGGAGGCTGTGTTGACACAATGAGACAGAGTCGACACACATTGGCAGAAGTCGACAATACTTGTGTCGACACCAGAAGACTAAGTCGACACATTTTGGCAGAGTCGACAATTGCTGTGTCGACACCTGAAGGCAGTGTCGACACATACTGAGTTCTGAATCTACAATAACTATGTCGACACACAGGACTTGTGTCGACACACTGCAGAGTTAAGACCAAGTTATTTTCTGAAGAAGCTGTGTCTACTTAATGGCGAACTTGTCGACATCTTCAAAGACTGTGTCGACACCAAAGTCACTTGTGTCGACACATATAGACAGTTGGTCTCGACACTTTCTGACAGACTGTCTCGACACTTTGCTGTCCAAGACTAAGGCATAGGATTTGTTTGAAGACTTGACAGCTATGAGTTGCCACCGGTTAACTGATGCTGTCAGACTTGTCAGAAAACAGTTAGAAACCGGATCAGCCGGTTACCATGAAGAAGGTTTATAAATAGACAGATTCAGAAGGAAGTAAGAAGATATAGAGATACATAAAAAAAAAGGTGAAGAAGGATTACAATCCAATTGAAGTATCAATTCAAGAAAGTGCTAGGCACTAAAGAAGATCTTCATCAGAAGATCTAAGCAGACGATCTCAGGATCAATCTAAGAAGAGTTCTAACAAGAATTCAGAAGTATCATCAAAGGTGTTGGATAGAGAGGGATCCACCCATTTGAAGAAGAAGAAGGAAGCCTTCAGTGGTTTCTCAAGAAGCTGTTTGGAAATCAACTCAGCTAAGTTCAGATTCAAGAAGCTTTGAAGAAAGCTCAGTTTCAGTTGATTTGATCAGCTGATCAAGAATTGTCTTGTCCTCTTCTCTCTCAACAAAGGCAAGACATTAAAACTTCTTTTCTAAAATTCTGTAGGATCTGTTTTATTTAGATCTGAGTTGTAAGCCTGTGATATAAAGGCTGAGTGTAGGAGAGTTGATCTCTGAGTGGTAGGGCTGTTTGCCTGAGTGTAGGAGAAGGTTCTTCTCTGAGTTGTAGGCCTTGTGGCAAGGCTGAGGTAGGGCTGTTGTGCCTGAGTTGTAGGAACCTATCCAGGTTCTGAGCTGTAGGATCTGTAGATCTGAGAATAGTGGAAGTTTGGCCGAATCTAGCATACTGCTAGATAGGTGAAGGGGGAAAGTGGATGTAGCCAAACCTTGGGGAACCACTATAAAACATTGTGCAATCTGTGATGATTAAATTTCTGTGATTGCTGTGTTGGATGTTTTAATTCTGTAATTGAATTCTGCCTAAAAGTATAAACAAGCAATTAGAACCTATTCATCCCCCCTCTAGGTGTTTAGGTTGTCTTGAAAGTAAAACTATCAAGTGGTATCAGAGGGAGGTTCCTCAAAAAGGACTTAACAGTCTGAGGTAGATCTGAAAGGCAGAATCAAGATTCAAGAAGATGGGTTCTGGAGAAAATCACAAGGAGTTAGGGTCAATGAAGTTACCCATCTGCATGAAGGAAATCTTTGGAATTTGGAAAGAAAGAATCAGATTGTTCATGGAAGCATCTGACCCAAGAATATACATCACAGTTCAGGAAGGACCCTTCATTCCAATGAAGGTATCAGTTCTTGATGCTAATATTCAAACTCCAAAGAGTTATTCTGAAATGACCAAGGATGAAATCATTTTGGCACCCAAGGACAAGAGAGCTCAGAATATTATTGTGAGTGCCATAGATGATTCTACATTTCAGAATCTGATTCACTGCAAGACCTCCAAAGAAATGTGGGACACCTTGATTGTCTACATGGAGGGATCTGAAGAAGTAAGACAGGATAGGAAGTCTATGCTCAACCAGGAATATGAAAGTTTTAGACAAGGAAAAACTGATAGCATAACTGAATGCTATAAGAAATTCTATAGAATTGTGAATGAGCTAATGTCATATGGAAGAGTCTTCAGTACCTATAAACTGAATGACAAATTCTTAAGATCCTTAACAAAGGATTGGGACACAAAGATCTGTGCCATAAGAGAAGTGGCTAAATTGGCAGAGATCTCTCCTCCCACCTTGTTTGGAAAGCTGATATCCTATGAAATGCAACTTATGGTGAGGAAGGAGGAGGAAAAGAATTCAAGAGGAGAGCATAGAGAAAAGACTGTGGCATTCAATACAGAAGCCATCAGAAAGAATAGGAGGATATCACCATCCCCTCCTAAGGAAATTGCAGAAGTCAGTTCTGAAAATTCAGATAATCAGGGTTCAGAAAGTTGTGATTCAGATGCAGACTTTGCTGCATTCACAAGGCAATTCTAGAGGTTCTTGAAGAAGAAGCAGTGGAAGTCTAAGCCCTCCACTTCACAGCAAGTTGATGACTATTATCAGAAGAAAAAGTCATCAAGAAAAGAAAAGAGCAGATCAAAGCCCAGCAAGGCTACTACTTCAAAGATTGACTGCTATTATTGCAATAGACCTGGACATGTAGTGGCTGACTGTCCTGATAAGAGAAAGGAGTCTTCAGACAAGAAGAAGACTCATAAAAAGGGCAAGAAGGAGAAATCTTTTGTTGCAAAGAAGGATAAGAGCCTAACAGATCAGTCAACTTCAGAGTCAGAATCTGAAGTAGAAGCATATATTGGACTATATGCTGCATCTGAAGAAGAGGAGTTTCTGCAGTTGCTAGACTCCATCTATGATCAAGAGGATCATCAGTGCATCGGACTGATGGCAGGATCTGAAGAGGACATATGCCAGAATCAGTCTGGTCCTAATAAGGTACAATGTCCTTCTATGAAATCTGTTTGTAGTACAAGTACAGAATCAGCTACATCTGCATCAAGTGATGTAGATGCATCTGATTCTGAAGGAGATGTCTATCAATTGATAGATAAGTATGGGGACTTATTGCAGGCCCTTAAGAAAAGCAAGAACCTGGTTAAATATCAGGCTCATGAGATTGCTAAGCTAAGGGTAGCTGCAACTGAGTTAGAGAAAGTAATTGATCAGAAGTTAAATGAAATTGCCAAGCTGAAGAATATAACTATTATTCAGATGAGCACAATTAATTATACCAATGATCAAGTGAAGAGTCTGGATGCCAGACTAAGAATTGAAAAAGATTTAGTGGCTAGTTACTCTAAGCCAAAGTCTGTCTTACCCTTGATAGATGAATTTGTGAATCAAAAGGGTAAGGCATGATTAGGATTCAAAGGTAACTCCAGGGCTGGCCGATTCAAGAGGAAAGGCAATGCTCCTGTCAAGCCACTGAACTTTTCAGTTCCTATTAAGTTTAGAAAGGTGCAAGTGCCTTCTAACCAATATGATCATGAAAATATTCATGGTCATATTAAGACTAATGTTCTGAAAAACAAGGGTGTAAATGCCAACAGGCCTACCCATGTTCATAAACCCAATGGTTATAAAAAATAAGTGGGTGAAGCTGCTGCAGCACCAGCAATGGACAGAAATTCTTTTGTCAAAGATGTATCTAGAACTAGATACAATAGGTTTGAATGTTGGTGCTGTGGCAAAAGAGGCCATTTTGCACTAGACTGCTAGTACAACACAAGTGTTAGAAAGAACAATAGTTTAACTGTTAGAAGAGATAATGGTAGCTTTGTTTATGCTAACCTGAACTAAGGACCCAAGACTTGCTTGGGTTCTAAGGGTAAGTAAATCTGTGTTGCAGGTGAATCCAAGTTGCCATGCCCCTATATGGTACTTGGATAGTGGTTGTTCCAGGCACATGACTGGAACAAAGGGGCTGCTGAAGGAGTATTCATCTGTCAAATATGGACCTAAAATGATCTTTGGTTGATCTGAAAAAGGAGTCATCAAAGGGTTTGGTAACATTTCTTCTAACCTAATTACTATCACCCAAGTGGCTTATGTAAAAGGTTTGAAACATAATCTAATAAGCATAAGCCAGCTGAGTGATTTAGGATATGACATTTCATTTATTAAGGATGGATGTCATATCAAAAGGTCAAGTGATCAAGAGATCATTTTGACTGGGTATAGGAAGAGAAATGTATATTGTCTTAATTTTGTATGTGAGAATAAGGCTTCTCCCATCTGTCTTGTAGCTGATGACAATGCTTCTCATTGTGTTAAGTGGCACAAGAGATTGGCTCATCTTAACTACAAGACAATTGGCCAACTCTTTAGCAAAGAGTTAGTGATGGTCCTCAAGTTAAGTGTATAAAGGAAGGGATATGCTCAGCTTGTCAAAAGGGCAAGCAGACAAAATCCTCATTTCAAAGCCTTGAAAACAAGGATTCTGTGAGGTGCTTATACCTCTTGCATATGGATCTTTTTGATCCTATGCCAGTTCATAGTCTAGGTAGGAAGGTCTACACTTTTGTGGTTGTAGATGACTATTCTAGATTTACATGGGTGTTCTTTCTAAAACAGAAATCTGAAACCCCAAGTGTCTTACTTAATTTTGTGAAGCAAATTCAGAATGAACTGAATAGTACAGTGGTCAAAATCAGAAGTGACCATGGTACTGAGTTTCAATCTGAAAGCATGACAAAGTTATGTGAAGACTTTGGGATTTTCCAAGAGTTCTCCTCACCTAGAACACCTCAGCAAAATGGAATTGCTGAAAGAAAGAATAGAACATTAATTGAAGCTGGTAGAACTCTATTGAGTGACACCTCTCTACCAGAATATTTCTGGGCTGAGGCAGTAAACACTGCTTGTCATGTGATCAATATGGCTTCTATCACCAAGAGCCACAAAAAGACTCCCTATGAGATTATGAAAGGTATAAAACCAAATCTATCCTACTTCAGGATCTTTGGTTGCAAATGCTATATACTTAACAATGGTAAGTCATATTTGACTAAGTTTGCTGTCAAATCCCAGGATGAGATATTTGTTGGGTACAACATAAATAGTAAGGCCTATAGAATCTTCAACTTGACTACTCAAGTTGTTGAAGAATCTGTGCATGTTGTGTTTGATGAAACAAGATTAATCAACTGTGAGTTGTCTTGTAGATCAAATGACTCAACAGGTATAAGCAAAAGAATGGACAAGCTCTCCATTGCTGAAGCTTCAAGGGAAGATGGAGCATTGGAAAATGAAGGCTACTGTCCAGGGGGAGTACAAGACACAATAGAAGATGAAGAAAACCAAGAGGTTCAGCATAATGAAGGAGCTGGAGATGTTCAACCAGAAGGGAATCTTCCTCCAGCTACAAGACATTTAAGAGATCATCCAGCTGATCAGATAATAGGTGATCCAAGACAGGGAGTGTAGACTAAAAGCAGAAGTCAAAGCACAGTTCTGCATTCAAGTTTCTTGTCACAAATGGAGCCTAAGAAGTTTGAAGAAGCTATCCAAGACCAGCACTGGATTAATGCTATACAAGAGGAGCTGAATCAATTTAGAAGGTGCAATGTCTGGGAGCTTGTTCCTAGACCAAGAAGCCACAATATAATTGGGACAAAATGGATCTATAGGAACAAGTTGGATGAGAGTGGAGTAATAGTGAAGAATAAAGCAAGATTGGTTGCTAAAGGATACAGGCAGGAAGAAGGGATTGACTTTGATCAAACCTTTACCCCAGTAGCAAGGCTGGAGGCAATCAGAATGTTCCTTGCCTATGCAGCCTATAAAGACTTCAAAGTATACCAGATGGATGTGAAGTCAGCATTTCTGAATGGTGATCTTAAAGAAGAAGTATATGTAGAGCAGCCATCAGGTTTTGTAGATCCTCTTAAACCTGATTATGTTTATAAGCTTAGAAAAGCTTTGTATGGGTTAAAGCAAGCCCCAAGGGCTTGGTATGAAACCCTGTCTACTTTCCTTATTGAGAATAAATTTTCAAGAGGAAAAATAGACAAAACTCTATTCCTTAGGGAATCCAAAGGCAAGATCATCTTAGTTCAGATCTATGTTGATGACATAATCTTTGGATCTACTGAAAACAACCTTTGTAAAAAGTTTGCCAAACTTATGCAAGGGAAGTTTGAGATGAGCAGTATGGGGGAACTTAAGTTCTTCTTGAGACTCCAAGTAAGACAGACTGATGATGGCTTGTCCATATCCCAGTCAAAGTTCACCAAAGAATTAATTAAGAAGTATGGTATGGAGTCATCCTCCACCAAGAGAACTCCTATGGGAACAAGTATGCCTATATGCAAAGATGATGCAGGTAAATTTGTTGATGAGACTTTTTATAGAGGAATAGTTGGTTCTCTACTATATCTCACTGCTAGTAGACCAGATATTATGTATGCTACATGTGTCTGTGCTAGGTACCAAGCCTGCCCTAAAGAGTCTCATTATACTGCAGTCAAAAGGATTCTGAGATATCTTAAGGACACACCTAATCTAGGCCTTTGGTACCCTAGGAATAGAGATTTTCTACTAATAGGTTATTCAGATGCAGATTTTGCAGGCTGTAGAGAGGATAGGAAGAGTACTACAGGTACTTGTCAATTCCTGGGAGGAAGACTGATTTCATGGAGTAGTAAGAAGCAGACCAGTGTGGCTATATCCACAGCTGAGTCAGAGTATGTTGCTGCTGGCAGCTGCTGTGCACAACTATTGTGGATACAACATCAGCTTAAAGATTAGGGTATTCAAGTAAGTAGAACACCTCTTTTGTGTGATTCTAAGAGTGCAATTTTTATTGCTAATAATCCTGTTTCTCATAGTAGAACTAAGCATATAGAAATTAAATACCATTTTCTTAGAGAACATGTAGAAAGAGAAGACATCACATTGGAATTTGTTAAAACAAATTATAAAATAGCAGATGTATTTACTAAGCCACTAGATGAAACAAAATTCAATAAATTTAAAATTGAATTAGGCATGCTGACCATTGATTAGTTTATCAACAAACTTACAAGTGACATATTAGATTATCAAGTGGTATTGACAAAAACAAAAAATGGCTAAGTAAAATGGTGTCGACACATTTAGTGATAATGTGTCGACTCAGTGGAGTAATGTCGACAAGTTAGAGATATTGTGTCGACACAGAGAATATGTGTCGACACTTAAGAATCATATTGTCGACTTATCCAAGAATGTAGTGTCGACTTCACCAGAATAATGGTGTCGACACTTACAGATTTTGTGTCGACACTTATACTAAGAGTCGACACAGAATTTCTGATGCTCTACTATATATCCCAAATGTCGACATATCCACAAATTGGTGTCGACACATAGTAGACAGACTTGATGTCGAGATAATAGAAGCTTGTGTCGACACATTCCATCTGTGTCGACACTTATAGTCTGTTTTTACCGACTTTTGATCTTCTTTCAATAGAAAGTATAAATAGGTCAAGAACTTAATCTGTCGACACGCTTACAAGGTTTTCAAGACTGAAATCCTGTGTCGACATTCTCTCTCTCTCTTCTCTCAAGCTTTCTCAACTGATCAATGGCGCCGAAGATTGAAGACAACGTCAACGAAGGTTATGAGTTGGTCCGGAATGCCTTTGCAGAAGCCCCAACAGATATTCAACGGGTTATCACTCTTATTTCCGAATCCGGATTAGAGTTTTTAGTTTCTGAACCTTCTAAGATATGGAAGAAGGAGGTGCATGAATTCTTTAACTCTGCATCAGTGGATTCAGATATTCTCAAGATAAAGTCCACTGTTCATGGGTCGACAGTGAAGATTACCCCAAGGAGTTTAAGGAAGATTCTCCAATTACCAATAATTGAGAATGAAGAAGAAGTCCCTGCTTCTAAATCAAGGGAGGCTCTCCAATGGTGCGGATTGGATCCCACCCTGAAGATTCGAGCTGCTTTCAACAGGAAAGCGATGAATCAGCAAGGGAAATTTTTGTCTGAAGTAGTTGGCAAGGTGATTCTGTACAAACCAGGGGGACATGATAGGATTTCAGCCTATATGTTCTGCCTAATGACCAGAATTGTGTTTACAATTCCAACTGATTGGTCAGCTGTAATCTTTGAAAAGATCAAGGAAGGAATCAATAAGCCAAATCTGGCTAGAATTATGAGTTTATATCTGACTGGAGTGATCCCTGAGGTAATGCAACAACTGCCAGGAACAAAGATCAATCACATGAGAAAGATGGATATGAGATTGTTTTCTAGGTGGGATAGGGTGCTGTCTAAGGATGTGCCTGATGAGAGCAGGCAGGACACCCCGGTGAAATCCCCTTCTCATGCTCAAGATACTGAGCAGCTTCAAGAAGAACTAGTGAGAAAGCAGGTTGAAGATCAGCCTGAATCTACTCCAGCCCAGCAAGAAACTATACCTGCACAGATGTAGGGGGAATAAGCTCATTCTCCTGCCCAGAATGTATCTACTCCTGACCAGGTACAGTTGCAGCGGGAGCTGGTGTATTTTCCTACAAAAGACATTTCTAAAATTTCTATTTCTGCACAGGTGCAGGGGGAGCAAGTGTACTCACATGCCCAGGACATTACCAATACTGAACAAGTACAGGGGGAGAAGATGTCTGACCCAGTGCAAGAGGCAGAACAAATTGATATCTCCAAAGATTTGAATATTGAAATTCTGAATGACACATCTTCTGTTCAAACTCAGAAGGAATATACTCTAGATGAGTTATTTCTTAATGTTAATATTGCTACTGATACAGTAGAAGAGGGGCAGGATATTGAGAAGTCCCTAGACATGGAGATAGAGCAAGAGGTTGAGAAGGAGAAAGAAATTGAGAAGGAGAAAGAAATTGAGGAGGAGCAAGTGGTGGAGGGGGAGTCTGTGCATGTTGAGGCTGAACAACATGGCACTGAGACAAATATTCCTCCTCCTCCTCAAGAAAGAGTTCAAATTGATAGTTCATCTGAATCTGAGACTGAAGAAGCCAGAATGGCTAAGAAGAGAAAACTTGTTGTCTTCCAGAGAAGGAGCAAAAGTTATAAGCAAGCACTACAGACTACAACTCAACAATCCCATTCTGAATTTAATTATAACAAGTTTATGGTTGATTTGCAAGTTAAGTTGGATGAACATAGATTGGCTGTTGAAAAATATGTTGATGAGAGCAATAAGTCCCTTCAATTTGACTTGGCTCAAGATATAAAGTCCATTAGATTTGAAGTCAATATGCATAAGAAGGAGATGACAGATTGCTTCCATAAGGGAGATAATGCTGTAGTATTCTTGACAAAACAACAGCAATCAATTATTACCAAAGCAGATGATATAGCACTGAAGCAAGGCTATGTTCTTACAAATCAGATAAACATGAATGCCAATCTTGAAGACTCTCACAATGAGATTCTTAATGAGTTGAAAAAGACTACTGAAGGGTTGCCTGCAACAAGAGGAAAGGAAATGGAAGAATTTGATAAGAAACTTCAAGATGCTATTGAATCCGTTAAAACTGCTATCACTACCTCTCAAATGGACATATCTGACAAGCTTAAAAACTTAAAACCATTTTTTAAAGAGGGTGTGAATTATCTGGATGGCCAAATCAGATTTCAAAAGGAAGATCTAAGAGATCATATTACCAGAGAAGTCATAAAGGGGGAGAGGTTGTTAGTTCATGCTGGCTCAGAGCACACCAAATGAGTGACAAATAGTATTCGAGCCACATTGGGATATCCATCTTTGTGTGATGATGCTATGGTGGCTGAGTCAGGCATTCAAACAGGTCTACTTGAAGACAATCAACCTGAGATTGCCCAAGTCATTTACCCTCCTCCAGATTTTGATATGATTGATCAGCAAATTCAGGATATGTATAGTCTTCCAAAGGAGGTTACCAAGGTTATTATTGAAAAAGTTGATAAGCCTGATGCCAACTTGAAAGAACAGCAAGATGCTCTACTATCCAAGAAAAGATTTAGAGAGCAGGCTGAACTTAAGCCAGATTTTGAGTAGTGGAGCCCTACTTCAAGAAATATTATACTCACTGCATGGAAGGCTGTAAAAGACCAAGTTCATGAAAGAGGAAAGTGGTATAATGAAATGGAATGACAAAAGCATGAAGCTAGGCAAGAGGCAATAGTACAGTTCAAAAGAAAAGCCAAGCTGGGTAGGCTGCCACCAGATGCTCAGGAGCTGAGCAAGTACTTTCCAAAGCCATATCATTACTTTGAAAGGCAAAGGCTCAAGGAAGAAGCACAGAAGAAGGCTGATCAAAAAGGCAAGAAGCCAGCTGAAGTTGCTGAAGCTCCTGTGAAGGCTCAAATCCAATCTGGCAAAGGGATTGTCATAAGAGAGCCTGATCAGTCTTAATTTTAAGTTCTTTCAAAAGTATTTTGTAATGTTTTGATTAAATCATTCAATGTAAAAATCTGTAATCAAACATTACTAAGTTTTAAACAAAATATTGTTTGGAATCATATAATGTTCACTCTGTGATGGATTGTTCATATTTTATTTTTTATTAAGTATTCCTGTTATGTCATATATCATCATATTATACTTTTTATAAATAGTGTATATCATTGGCTTTAAGGGTTATGACTTCTCCAAATAGGGGGAGATTGTTGGGTACATTGGAAAATGTGTACCTGATTTGAAGAAGTCCAACTTAGCTCAATGATATACATCAAGGTATATTTGATGTTGTTTTAAGTTGACATGTGCAGGTGAAGAAGTATTAAAGAATGCAAAAAAATATTCTAAGTCCATGTGTCGACACCTGAAGAAACAGTGTCGACACTTCAGAATATTTGTGTCGACACTTGACAGAAGCTGTGTCGACACAGAGAAAGATAGTCGACCTCGACACAGAGAAAGATAGTCGACACAGAAAAAGATAGTCGACCTCGACACAGAGAAAGATAGTCGACCTCGACACAGAAGGAGATAGTCGACCACATTAATGTCGACACTGAGAAGCAGCGTCGACTCACAGAAAGATAGTCGACCACATTTGTGTCGACACTGGGAGGCTGTGTTGACACAATGAGACAGAGTCGACACGCATTGGCAGAAGTCGACAATACTTGTGTCGACACCAGAAGACTAAGTCGACACATTTTGTCAGAGTCGACAATTGCTGTGTCGACACCTGAAGGCAGTGTCGACACATACTGAGTTCTGAATCAACAACAACTATGTCGACACACAGGACTTGTGTCGACACACTGCAGAGTCAAGACCAAGTTATTTTCTGAAGAAGCTGTGTCGACTTAATGACAAACTTATCGACATCTTCAAAGACTGTGTCGACACCAAAGTCACTTGTGTCGACACATATAGACAGTTGGTCTCGACACTTTCTGACAGACTGTCTCGACACTTTGCTGTCCAAGACTAAGGCACAGGATTTGTTTGAAGACTTGACAGCTGTGGGTTGCCACCGGTTAACTGATGCTGTCAGACTTGTCAGAAAACAGTTAGAAACCGGATCAGCCGGTTACTATGAAGAAGGTATATAAATAGACAGATTCAGAAGGAAGTAAGAAGATATAGAGATACATAAAAAAAGGTGAAGAAGGATTACAATCCAATTGAAGTATCAATTCAAGAAAGTGCTAGACACTAAAGAAGATCTTCATCAGAAGATCTAAGCAAACGATCTCAGGATCAATCTAAGAAGAGTTCTAACAAGAATTCAGAAGTATCATCAAAGGTGTTGGATAGAGTGGGATCCACCCATTTGAAGAAGAAGAAGGAAGCCTTCAGTGGTTTCTCAAGAAGCTGTTTGGAAATCAACTCAGCTAAGTTCAGATTCAAGAAGATTTGAAGAAAGCTCAGTTTCAGTTGATTTCATCAGCTGATCAAGAATTGTCTTGTCCTCTTCTCTCCAACAAAGGCAAGACATTAAAACTTCTTTTCTAAAATTCTGTAGGATCTGTTTTATACAGATCTGAGTTGTAAGCCTGTGATATAAAGGCTGAGTGTAGGAGAGTTGATCTCTGAGTGGTAGGGCTGTTTGCCTGAGTGTAGGAGAAGGTTCTTCTCTGAGTTGTAGGCCTTGTGGCAAGGCTGAGGTAGGGCTGTTGTGCCTGAGTTGTAGGAACCTATCCAGGTTCTGAGCTGTAGGATCTGTAGATCTGAGAATAGTGGAAGTTTGGCAGAATCTAGCATACTGCTAGATAGGTGAAGGGGGAAAGTGGATGTACCCAAACCTTGGGGAACCACTATAAAACATTGTGCAATCTGTGATGATTAAATTTCTGTGATTACTGTGTTGGATGTTTTAATTCTGTAATTGAATTCTGCCTAAAAGTATAAACAAGCAATTAGAACCTATTCACCCCCCTCTAGGTGTTTAGGTTGTCTTGAAAGTAAAACTATCAACCCCCTTGCTGAAGGTTAGTCAAGTCAGATGCCTGCTCAGATGTAACCTCAGATGTCATCCTTCTCTCTAAGGCCAGAAGATCAAATTCCTCCTCCTGCTTCATATGATCAAGTTTGGGATGATGTGATTCCTCAAGGTCTACTTGAAATCCACATTCCTAGGAAGAGGAAGTATGGGGAAGACCCCTCTACTAGCAAAAGTGTCCCTAAGCCAGACTCAGAGAAAAGGAAAGCACAGGAATTTGCTGAAGTCTGGAGTCCAACTTCCAAGGCTTTGATTCTTGATACTCTCAAGCTAGTAATGGACTACAATGAAAGCAGGAATCTCCATTACAGCTCTTATAAGTGGGAACTCTATGAAAAATCCATGACTAAAAGGAGAATCTATGATAGAGAATATGGGAAGAACAATCCAAAGGCACCTCCTAAACCTCCAAGGTACTATCCAAAGCCTTTCAGCTACCAGAGAAGACAACAAGAGAAGTATGACAGGCAACATCAGAGCAAGGACTGATTTTCTGTTGATAACTCTTTTTGAGATTAAGGATGAAATGAATGTTGATTTGAAATCTAAAACACTATATATATATAATTTCTAGTTTTGCTGATTCTGTGTTTAGTTTTTCATTACTTGCATTTGATCCTGTCTTTATATACAGTTCTTTCTTTGTTGATATAATTCACCTTAGTGTAGAGGGTTTTGACTTCTACAAATAAGGGGAGATTGTTGGGTATTGTATCCACAATAACCCAGATTTGCATGAAGTCACCCTTGAACTAAGATGAATTAAGTTGTATTTGATCTCTCTATTTAGTTGTGTGTTTGCTCATGAACTAAGATGAATTAAGATGAAGATTGTTTTCATGAAGAAGAAAAATTTCCTAACTTCAAAAATTTTTCTAAGTCCACTTCTCGAGAAGTCTAGTATAATTCTCGAATAGTGGAGTTAGCAGAACTCGAGTATTTAGCTTAGTACTCGAGTACAAGTCTTAGTTCTCGAGTAACATCATTAAAGTTCTCGAGAAGCCTACACTAGTTCTCGAGTAGACTCAGCCTATACTTCTCGAGTAGCCAGAGCTAGCCTTGGAAATTTTTCTAAGTCCATTTCTCGAGAAGCTGGGTTATAGTTCTCGAGTACTTAGCATCTACTTCTCGAGAAGTCAGCTTAGTACTCGAGTACAAGTTTTAGTTCTCGAGTAATGTTATCTTAGTTCTCAGAAGCTTAGTTTATTTCTCGAGTAGACTTAGCTCATATTTCTCGAGTACTTACATAAGTCCAGAACGTATAGTTATCGAGTAATCTGCCTGTTCTCGAGTACTTATATGTCCTTCTCGAGAACTGAAGTTCAGTTTTTCAGAAAATTCTCTTAAGTTCAGAATCGTCAAGATTTTCAAATGACATAACGTGATTGGTCTACGTGTCATCATTAATGACAGTTCTAACCGTTAGGGGAGATCTTATATAAGGTCTTGTCATTAAGACTAACCCTAAGCGGAAAACATAATATTCTAAGATTTCTGGATCGGCTGTCTCTCTCAAAAAGATTTACAGAAGCCGCCGCCGCTCATCTTGAAAATCGCCAAGGCCGATTTCGATCCAGAATGACTTGCTGTTCAAGGGATTCATAAATCTTTATCTTCTCTTTGATCGAGTAAGTCCAAGTTTCTCAGAACTAATCCACCGAGAGTCTTCCTCAACAATTTCTGATAAAGCCACAAAGTTCAAGAAAGAAGACCTAGGGACAGATTTTCAGATCTGAGAAGAAATTACTGTTTGTATTTTCAGATTTCTCTTTAATATTGTAGGAGATTATTTTTCGAGTGTAGGAGCTTTGTTCTCCGAGTTGTAGGAAGTATTCATCTTCCGAGTGAAGATCCATTTGGATCAAGATTGTAGAAACTTGGTTCTGAGACGTAGGATTGGTTTTCAATCCGAGATAGTGGAGTAGCCGAGTCTAGTGATTTATTAGATTGGTGAGGGAAAGTGGATGTACCCAATGTTGGGGAATCACTATAACTCTTCTTGTCGTCTGTGATTGCTTGATTGTTTTTATGCAAGTTCGTTAAATTTTTTATTCCGCAAATAGAAGCACAATTCACCTATTCACCCCCCTCTAGATGATTTAGGTAGACAACTTAACACTTTCAATATCTGTACAGACCATAAGAGCCTAAAGTATCTATTGGATCAGAAGGATCTGAATATGTGACAACGAAGGTGAGTGGAGTTCCTTGGGGACTACAGCTTTGATATTCATTATACTCCCGGGAAGGGAAATGGTGTCGCTAATGCCTTGAGTCATAGGACTCTGATAAGGGCAAATTGGTTGTAGATGCATGATGAGCGTCTAATCCAGAAGTTTGAAGCGTTAGAGATTTCTTGTGTTGACAAGAATTCCATAGCCGATGCATGTTTGGACTGACCGGAGGTACAATATGACCTTGCGAAAAGGGTTCGGCGAGCAACGAAACTTGATGAAAGTCTCCAACGCTATGCAAAAGATGGGTCAGATGACCAATTCTCCTAGGATGATGGCCTGCTATAGAAAGATGGCCGGTTGTGCGTCCCAAGTATGGGTAAGTTGAGGGAAGAGTTAATGTATGAAGCTAAATTTACAAAATACTCAATTCACCCTGGGAGCACAAAGATGTATAAGGACATAAAAACTTTATTCTGGTGTCCAGGATTAAAGAAAGACATAGCACACTATGTGGCTAAATGTCAAACTTGTGCCTTGGTGAAAGCGGAATGCCAAATGTCTGGAGGTTTCTTGAACTTGTTATCTATTCTGGAATGGAAGTTTGATGATATTTTAATGGATTTCGTGCACGGGTTGCCGAGATCTCAACGCGGGAATGATTCAATCTGGTTGATTGTAGACCGGTTGACTAAAGTGGCTCACTTCCTTCTGAACAAGTGGGACGATTTAGTGGAAATCTTGACAAAGCTCTATGTTGAGCAGATTGTACGATTGCACGGTGTTCCATGTAGCATCATAAGTGATCGTGATGGGCGATTCACATCGAATGATTTGAGGCTAATCCATCAATTGTTGGAAACAAAGTTAACGTTCAGTACGGCCTTTCATCCCTAAATGGATGGCCAGACTAAGAGGACCAACAGGACAATGGAGAACATGCTACGAATGTGCGCCCTGGATTTTAGTAAGAGATGAGAAGATCATCTCTATATGGTGGAGTTTGCCTACAACAATAGCTACCAAGCGAGAATTGGTATGCCACAGTTTGAAGCTTTGTATGGTCGGAAATGTCGTACACTGTTAGCTTGGCAAGAAGCAGGTGAATCCAAGCTTTATAAGCGTCAAGAAGTCGAAGAAGCTAACTCAACAATACACTCTATTTGGGAGAGGCTACTGATAGCCCAGGACCGACAAGCAAAATACTACAATGCCAAACATCAGAGGGGCAGAGTAGGGTATATTTGAAGATCGAGCCCTTCAAAGGCGTGTCCAGGATTCGGCTTCGAAAAAGTTAAGTCCGAGATATCTTGGTCCGTTTGAAGTGGTGGAGCGAGTTGGAGAAGCTGCCTATCGGCTAGCTCTTTCAGCGAAGTTGAGTGGATTGCATGATGTGTTCCACATATCAGTGTTTCGGAAAGCCGTCAAAGATCCAGTTCAAGTGATTGCGAACGATCGTGTACCGTGTGATTTTGGGCTAACGATGAAGGTTAGGACCATTCAGATTGAAGATAGAGCCGATAAACAGTTGCATAATAAGACAATCAGGATGGTCAAAGTCCGGTGGGACAATTGTGGCTGTGAGGAGCTAACATGGGAGAAGGAGCAGACCATGCGAGCAGATTTCCCCGGATTATTTGTTTAAACTATTGTACAACGCATCTCTTGTTATAACAGACATTTTGAAGTTATAATTTTTTGCTTGCTGGTTTCTTTGCTGGGTGCAAATTTTGGGACGAAATTTCTTATAAGGAGGGTTTGGGTTGTAACACCCCAAATCTCAAGTATGAGTGCAGGCTGAGCAACACGGCCTGAGATACGGGCGTGTACCAAGCTGTGTCCTTCTCTCTGTGTCTCGAGTGAGGCACATGGCCTGGGATACGGGCGTGTCCAAGGCCGTGTCCTGCTCTGTGTACTCGAATGGACACACAGCCTGTCGAGTGCTCGATGAAATACACTCGACGAGTTTTGAGAGGGAACACGACCTGAGACACGGGGGTGTCCTAGGTCGTGTCCTCCTATGGGTCGACGAACTCCACTCGATGAAATGCACTCAATGCTTCTCGAGAGGCACTCGAGTTGGGCACATGGCTTATGACACGGGCGTGTCCGAGGCCATGTCCTTCTCTGGATTTTTGGCCAGGGATGTGAGGCCTGGTGAACACGGGCTAGACAAGGGCGTGTATGAAGCCGTGTCAGGGCACACAACCTGTGACACAGGCATATCACATAGCTGTGTCCTGTTCGGGTTGAGTCAGTTCGTGTGCCGGTTACAGTACACGGCCTGTGACACGGGCGTGTCACAAGCCGTGTCAACCCAAAAATAGAATTTTTAGGGTGATCTGTGGCCGTTCATTTCCTTTATCTAGGATCCAATGGTCCAGGCTCCTCCCTGCTTGGTTAAGTCCAGGAGTTGAGAAAGAGATCTCATTCAAAGCTTGGCTATTCTCTTTCTAAAGGAGTAGAGAGAAGGGAGAGAAAGGAGGAGGAGGAGAAGAGGATCCGGCCGCCGGCGGAGCTTCAGAGTTCCGAATCAAGATCCGAGGCCAGATTTGTGGAGGCAAGGCCGCTGCGGTGTTTTCCAACTGGCTAGATTTCCATGTCTCCAAAGAGATCGTCAAGGGTAACGATCTTCCTTCTTGGACATGTGAAGTCCTTCTTTTGCATGTGTATGGATTTCCCGCACCAAAGGGTGGAGTCTTGAGGGAATTCCATTGGGTTGATCCTCGATATCCCAAATCAGTCTTGCATATAAATCTGGAAATATGTAGTACGAAATAGGCATGCTGTGTGAAGCCCATCTGGACAGGTTGGTCTGGATTAGTGATATTTCATTTGCACACCGGAGAAGACTCCATGTATAAATGTGTAGTTTGTGGAGTCGATGGGTTGTACCTGTGAAGGGAAGTAACATGAAGTACTGGAGTGGAATTCCAGGAAAATACCCGCGTGATGCTTGTGTTGTATGCTATGAAAGACCAGGTTTCTAGCACTGCAGGGTACTGCAGGGTTTGGGTTGAGGTTGGGTGCAGAAGGAGAGTTTTACTGAACACTCCAAGAGATCGTGAGGGACGCTGGCATTACTTCCATTTTTTGGATTGTGAAGCCAGTCCTTAGAGGACAGTGTGACTATTGTGAGCTGTGTGCTATTTAGAAAGGCTTCGTGCCGAACAGGAAAGGTGAAACCGACCCACGCCTGTATATTGGCCATGAGTACTTTAGTATTCAGTGATGGCACGACGACTTGAGCAACGGGGGGTGGCTGATCCGTACCTGCATTATGTCAGCTGTATAGGAGAGCGTCAAGGCATTGAGCTTTCGTCAGTGATATAATGAGAGTCTTAGGCCTGCGCGCCAGTAAGAATAAATGCTCAATACCGTTGGGTTTCAGATCTTGAACGGTGGTGGGACCCTGGAATTCTGGTACACCAAGAATGTGCCCTGAGTGCACGGAGCGTCGGGTCGCGTGGACGGCGTTTGTGATGTATTACTTGTGCATGATGGCACAATGCGTGATATATCTGCTTGTGAATTGCTATGTTTGCAGGGAAGGAATACCACTTCCCCGGGAAAGGGGTAGGGTCGTTATAAATTGGTCAGCTGAATGCTGACCGTTGCCTTGTTTGTCACCGCTTGGTGGGCGGTCCTTGTGCAGGTGCTAGAGAGCCGAGTGAGAAATGAGGGTTGAAGCCCCTGCTGCTGTTGTTAGCCCTTGAAGGCTAAGCAAAGAATTTTGTGTTAGTTCATGTGTGGCTGGCCTGCGCGCTGATGTCTGGAATCCACACTTGTAAAGCGTAACTGTAAGGCCTTAAGGCCAAACTTTAATGTATTTGTGGTACATTCCTTTGAGAGTTTATATATAAATGTAGTTGTTCATATATGGTTGACATTCATGGCTTGAGTTCAGTTTTAACATTAAAATCTTCCGTTAGTATGCTCTGTGTTAGGATGCGTATATGTCTTGGTATTAACCTGCGACCTCGTCGTCTGTTTGTGACATATAGTGTGGGGCCCCTGCCGGACCTTCTGTTATATGTTATGCAACGAATGGGATTATTATAGGAGGTGATCGTGATTTGGAAACATTGTGGCATATCAGTGTTCCATTTCACTCCTATTGGGATGATACACATTATGAGGTTAATTGCCTTTTTCAGGGAGCATGGGTCGCAATTCTCTCTAGACTTTTTCAAAGAATGGTGTGAGGTACGCACCGATGGAGGTGGTCATATCGAGGTTCATAGCAACAAACACTGGCTCGAGCTTGATAATCAGACTGATAATTGTCACGAGAATACTTCTTTTGGTTATGATAGAAACTCTAGGCGCTCGTCAGAACTTTTGAGGTCGCTTCCTAATCATTGTCGCCGCGTGAAGGGGCATGAGGGGGAGTTTACATCGATGTTGGGGTTTAATGCGCTTCATGAGTTGGTGAATTCCCTATTCAGTATTACCCTATTCGCGGAGGAGAAGCGCCTGCTACTATACAGACTTTCTACTGATCCTAAGAGCGCTGCAATTGTTCCGCTGGCTCGTGGCCAGAAGAGAAAACTGGTGTTCAAAGGCTGTGATGGCTTGGAGCCTGAATCTTGTCCTTCTACCCAATTTATAGAGCATCCCAACGAGGTGACTCCTTGCAGCTCTAGAGTTGATGGAGAGCCTGCCAATCCAGAGCTTGAGGTTCTGGCCTCCTCTGCACCCAAGTTCCTCCTACCGAGGCTCCTATGTAGATGATGGCGAAGGGAAAGCCCATGTGTTCTTTTTTGGAGGTGATGAATAACACGGTGAGCAAAATACTTTTGCATTTTGCTTTGCACATTGTCTTTATATTGAATCTGACCTGATTGTTTCTTTGTTGTAGATTGAGGTTCGGATGAACATCACTCTCACGTGGAACGACCACTATGTGAGCTTGAAAGATAGATATTTGATGATTTAGGAAGAGCTTCAAGGAGTAAAGAGCTATCTGCTTGAATTGAGGGGGCGACAAGAGCGTGATATGTCATGCTTCCAACAAATCGAGTCTGAGCTACGAGCAGAGTTGGAGTAGTTGAGGGCAGAGAAACGAACCAAGAAGGATCTGATGGAGAAGATCGTGTAGTTGCTGGAGAGCACACATGGAGATATGGTGTGACATCCCTACTTTTATTGGGCCACTAGAACCCTAGTTGACCGAATAAAAGTAACCAAATCACCTACAAGATGTCCTAGAAGCAAGGAGGTGGCCAAGATTTTAAATATTGAGCATCTGATTCAAGTTTTGTCTGTTATATTGAACTCGTATAGTCAATACAAGTACAATAAAACTTGTTTCGTTCCAATCTGAAGTCATACGAAGAATATGACCGTTTTGAGTATTGTAGTGGAGAATATGACCGTTTTTAGTATTGTAGCGTATAACGAAGACGTCAAATTTGAATATTGAGCATATGTGCTCCGATTCGAGTTCTATCAGTTACATTAGACTGGTATAATCAATATAGTGCAACGAAACTTGTTTTGTTCTAATCCGAGTTCGTATAGAGAATGTGATCATTTTGAGTAGTGCACCAGTCACGACTACGAATTCTACATATTGAGCACACGAGCTCTGAATCGCGTTCTATCAATTGTATTAAGATCATAGGGTTGATACGAGTGCAACAAAACTTGTTTCATTCCGATCAGAGGTAATATGGTGAATATGACCGTTTTGAGTGTCGTTACACGTCACGATGACACTATTTTTGAATACTAAGCATATGGATTCGGAATCGACCACAGTCAGTTGCTTTGGACTCGTGGGATCAATACGAGACCAACAGAATTTGTTGCGCTCGATTTCGACGTCGTCTGGTCAATATTGGTCAAATCAAACATTATTGTGTACTGAAAAGTGTGCACACACTAATGTCACTCAAATACCCTAACTTTAACCCATCATCTGACGACTTGAACCTACTTTGACCTTAACCCACATGGGAGATCCCTTATGATTGACTTTGGTCAAACCCTTCAAAAACAATAATTTTGGAATATTTTAAGTGGAGGACTTCACCATACCCACTCATGCCCCTCAAATATGGATCATCTTGGACCCATCTCCCAACCTTACATGGGCCTGAAAATCAGCAAGGTGTACATGAAGGATGGGCCTTGACAAAAGCCTAAGATGCCAAAATCCTTCTTAGCTCCTTTCCCCAAGCCCAAGGCAAACCCCTAAGGCCAACCCTCCTTGATCTTTGCCTTGTGGCTTTACCACCCCCATCAGATGGATGCCATTTGTATTGCACAACTGGAGGAGGCCAAAATCAATTCCTTCTAAAGGAATTATACCCACACCGTGGGTTAGCTGGGAAGGGGCTCCTCCAAGCCTTATATATATGCCCCCATACTCTCTAGTTCACCTCAAACCCACATTCCGACCCCAACCCACCCCCTATCGGAGCCCCAGATTGTCGGAAACCACCCACCACCCTCCTTCCTCTTCCGCCAACCTCCCATGGAAGAATTGCCCGAGACCTCCAGAAGGACCCAACTCCAGGTGGATACCCTTTGTCCCCTCCCTCCCAAGCTTGTCGATGAACTGCATGCGAGCACCAACCGCCGGAGCACCCCTGACGGCACCCGAGCCAAGAATACCACCACCCGAGCATGGATCTTGGGCCAAGATCCATGCTCGGGTGGTGGTCGAACAATGTGAGCCTCCCAACATGCTATGGTGGCACTGGGAGGAGGCCCCCGCTAGAGGAGGGTCGAACCCCCCCCCGCTAGGCAGGGAGGGACGATGGTCCCACCAGAAAGTGGAGCTCCGGCAGTACCCGAGACTTTAAGCCATGTAAATGCTATCTCCGATGGTCGTCGCCGACGCAAGGCTACTGGTCCACCGCCGGAGGAAATGCCGACCCCGACGAAACGACCGGGGGTGGTAGCACGGCCGTCTAACAACCGTACCGTGTTCGAGAGGCGCAACAAGCTTAATGCTTGCCGGGAGGCGCAAATGCCGTCTCATACCGTGATCAGGATCAGACGGCTAGAATTACCTTAAATATAATAAAACAATCATTGTTTCCCTACAACGGATCAACTCCAGATCTGCTGCGGGGACATTTCACAGAACTTGCGGCTCGATCTTAGCCGCTGATCATTTCCAACATATGTGCTGTGTACTTTTCATTGAATCAGCGAGGTTTTATTTTTCCGAGGATAATCTAGTTCTCAAATGAGAAATCTTTGAATATAAAAGTTGTGCAAAATCGTGAGGAGCAACTTTGGCAAAAATTGAAAATTTTCTGGCTTAATTTAATAATTTTTATAATTAAAATGGCATTGTTTCTCCTGTTTGTGATTTATGTGGTGGGAATCATAATTAGTGTGAAAAATTTGGGAAAAATGGAACGTATGTCCAGCTTATGCACACTCTCTGTAAATATTTGAGAATTTTTAATGGTGATTTGATATTTTTAAGGATTTAGACTTTATTTGGCGGAGCCGTGGCGGGTCCATCCGGCGATTTCTCCTGCGGCGATCAAACGAGCTCGGGATCAAAACGGAGCGGTTTGCGGCATTTTTCAGGGGGCGGCGAGAGGAAACAGAGCACCGCCGGAGGACGTTTATTTACCCGCCGTCCGGCGGTGTTTGCCTCAATAAAAAACGAAGCCTTAATAAAAAACAACCCCATTCACTTACAAAATTCCATGGAAAATCCACTTATTGGAAACATTCTCTGGAATTTTATTAGGAATTAAATATTTTTAATGAAACTTGCCATTAAATATTTTTAGTGACCAAAATGAGTTACATCACTAATCGTATATATTTAGTGACTCAATTAACTATTGTTATCAAAAGATTCTTTTGTGACGTAATTGATTTGTTCACTAAATTAATTTTTAGTGATTATGTTGAATCAGTCACTGAATGAACATTTAATGATTATATTGAATCGGTCACAAAATATTTTCCGGTAACCAAATAAATTTATTCACTAAATAAAATTTTGGTGACTACATTAAGCCGGCCACAAAATACTGTTTGTGACCAATCCATTTTGGTCACTAAATAATTCTTTAGTGATTAGATTGATTAAGTCACTAAATAATATTTTCGTGATCAAATTATTTCGTCACCGGATGTATAATTTCAATGAAGAAATATGTGGTCACTAAAGAGACAACAAGATATAATATTTTTAATCAATAAATGCTATTCAATTTCTCAAAAAATACCATATACTTTCATTTTTTTTATTCCTTATAATTCAATATTAAGACATGCATATATTCAAACACAAGAAAAAATTTTAATACACAATCATAACAGAAGTTTATTCATCATCATTTTATTAATAAAGAAAAAAAGTTGGAGATATCCTAAATCTCTAAATCTCTCAATACAGAATAATAGTTTTAAACTATAATTAAACTAAACAATTTCACAGAGCTTAAAAGACTCATAACCATAATAATAGCTTTCTACAATCATAACACAAGCTTAAAAGACTCATAACATTCAATCAGAGAGCATTTCACGTACTCATCAGCACAAATTCGTCTCCCGAGATCTGCTCCTTGGATGTCAATTGGGCTGTCATATCTAATGCAATTATATTTCTCTTTGTTTTTCATGCACTTCTACAGGTTGAAATTTTCTTGACCATCCAAACTTCTATCAGCTGTTGGCTCTGATAGAATCTCAAGTAATATTATACTCAAAAATATTATAATACTCAATGGTTTTTGTTTGTGGCACAGGAATCGTAGAATACTTAATAGCAGTGGCAGATTTCACAATTAATAAATATGACTTTGTCTTTTTCAACATTACATAAACAACTGTGCCCTGACGAGACTTTAAATAAGCATAAAGCATTTGGGGCTTTCTTCTTCTTCACGCATCAGCGCCGCGCCTCTTCACTTTTCCTTGCATCTCTTCTGAACCGTCTCCTTCTTTTTCTGCAGGTGCGCTGCTTCTTGTCGTATGAAGGTTTCTTCACCATCACGCCATCCTGCTGAGCCTCTTCGACTAGCTTTATCTGTATATTTTTGTTATGAGCTGAGTTGTCTCTTGAGCTTAACTGAGCTGCATGTATTTTAACAGGCTCATGCTCCCTAATAAAGATGACAAGTAAAAATATATTAAGGGAGATGTGATTTTGATGTAGTAAATATTTCGTTGTGATTGAATAAACAAGGAGATTTGGGTGTTAAATATGTAAATAGACGTGATTTAAGGATATTAAAATAAAATTGTGAAATTTGGCTTGAACATTTATAGCGCAAAGGTAAAGACACATTTACTTAACCAGATAATCTACATATTGCAGTAAAACCTTTTTAACCAGGTTATGGGGAATCCAAATCAGGTTGTTAGAATATACCTGAGGCTGCCTCTGCTCCAATCTCGACTTCTCAGAATTTGCCATATCAAACTCCCCATTTTCTAAGCATCTTTGATGGGGTCTTCGCCTTGAATCAGTGGGCGGCAGCAGTTCCTGATTATTTGATAACGTCAAAGAAGTAAGAGGGCTAGCCTAGCAGATTTTATTTTTATGTAACTTTTAAACATATTAACTTGCTAATACTCACCTTCAAACCAGGGGTGAGCTCCTCAAGTTGATGTGGCTTGCCTGTGTGTTTACGGCGGTTGCGTTTCTTGCGCTCTTTTATCACGGTCGGGCGCAGCGAAATTTGGCTGGCAGTTTCAGTGACAGTTCTGGGGACAGTTGTTTTGGCAACGACATTATTTATTTTGACGTATTGGGTGGTCGCGAATCGAATTGAAGCTAAGAAGATTAGGAGCAACAGGAAATCATCACTAAGCAGGTTGGGGTCACATTCCTTGTTGAGGCCGGTTTTCGGATACAGATTTGTTGTATGCTGAGAAGAAGCAATTATATGCCATTTAAAGTTCAGCAGTTGCTGTCATTTCTGATCGGCTGAAGTGAGAATTTTCTCTTTGTAACAAATACTGAGAATCTATTTTCTACTTTGATATGGGAGAAGAAATTGTTGGAATAATTTTCCTATTTAATCTAAAATAATATATATATATATATATATATATATATATATATATATATATATATATATATATATTTCGTTTCGAGAACAAGAAATAATAGCAGCAAAATATAGATCTGGAAATCTAGATCTTTTAAAATTGATCTAAATAGAGAAGGAGAGAAATAAAATTTTATAGTTTAGAATCGAACCTGGGTAAGGCGTGTGATCACTGCCCTAAAGAAGTTGCACCATCCTCCGACAGGGCTTTCTACAGATGCTCACTCCTCCAAGGTACAACACCCGGCTAGATCCCGAAACTCCGATGCGCGCGGACACCGAAGAAACACAGAGCATCCGAACCACCACTTGATGAAGCAAATGACCAGAAGATGAAAACTCAAGAACAGTAAAAAAAAAACCTTAACGCATACTTGAGAAGGAAAACAATATATCGTCTCTAAAACGATTCCTCAAAAAGCGTTTCGACGAAAAGGGGTCGGCGAACTGCGGTCGACGAAACCGCTGAAGCAAGAGGTCGACGAAAGGCGTAAAGCGGTCGACGAAAAGAACCCGCAGCTTGACGAAATTACTGTTCAGCCGAGTCAAAACTATTTGGAGCAAAATTAACAATTCAATTCAATTATTCCCCAAATCCGAAATCCGAATCCTGTCCGGTGCACGCGCGCGCGCGTGTGGTTCATAATTTCTTCTTATGTTCTTTTGAACAAGTAGAAAGGAGGAACTTTGCTTATAAACACTCCTACATGAATGGTGATAGGCAAAGTGGGACTAAAGGATTTCATCCTTTAGGAAAGAGATGTTCCCTCCAAAAATTTGGATTTCCTCCAATTTATTTTGAAGCTTTTCTCTTTAAATAAGGAGCCCAAACAACAAACACCTAAATGCTCCAATGTAAACATTTCATTTATGAAATGTTATATATATATATACATATATCAAATTTCTAATGGAAATATGACTACAGTTTTGATCTTTGTTTCAAACGTTCCAGTGACTTTCAACTAATTTGCATCTACTCCGAAATATTGACATATCCCAGGAATCATGCTTTTTTTTTGTAACTTGTAAAAAATTCTAATTTATATTTTCCCTATCTCGGTGGCTACGATGGTCAATGTAGTATAAATATAAACTCTTGCAGTATGAATTCAAATTTGAGCCCTGAGTGAAGGTTGTGATTCTGCTTTATTAAACAGATCTAGGCTCCGTTTGGGAGGACTTATTTTCACCGGTCAAGCGGTCACGATCGCATGAACCAGGACTTAATTAAGGTCCGGTTCATGCGGTCGTGACCGCTTGACCGGTGAAAATAAGTCCCCCCAAACGGAGCCCTAGTTTCGTTCCAACTTGTGTTTATCCCGCTTAGTTTGCTAGCTTATGTTTAGGGGATCTAATCCTATTGTTCAAGATTCTGAAATATACCATGTACCTGCACATGTAATCGGAAGTCTCAAGGATGCACTACACTGTTGCTTAGTAAAAACAAACTATCTGAGCAGAATTAACTGAAAAAGCTGCTATTCAATTTCACATAAGAAAATCTTTAAAAATGTTCTTGAAGGGATGAAAAACTTAAGTGAGCGGAGGATGCGGTATTGCTAATCAACAATATCATTTTGATGTGGGACTAAATTCTCACCTTAACTGGAAGTTAAATCGCCAAAAATATGAACTCAAGTGACAATAGAAACTAGGGTAACAATAATAATGACACATACCCATCAGCAAGTTACGGGAACAACCAAAACAAGGTTGTATTTAAAAAACCATCTCTTTAAATCTAACCAAAACAAGGTAATTTAATTATTCATTTTCATAATCATACCGTTTAACAAAAAAAGAGGATACGACACGACAACTAACTTACCAATAGCAGTTCTGATTCCACTATATAGTACATCAGGACGATGTTTCTCCATCATGTCTTAGCCTGAACGACGACGATGTGTTCTCCATAGACAACGATGTGTTCGCACCCAAGATACTTCAGCGGGAATAGTCTCTGATGAGCCGAAGACAACCCCGTCGTCGTCCCCATAAACTGTTGCGGTGCTGTAGAAGTAGTAGTAGTGTTAGTGCTCATGCTCCACTTGCCATTGCAGAACTGCTCCAAGCTGATAGACCAATCTCCGGCGGCCATCTTCTCCGGCGGAAAAGTGCCGGCTGCTCCCCCGCTTCCACAACAAATATTGGAGGAGGTGAGCTTCATGAGGTTGTGAGAGCATTCGAGGTCGACGGGGTTGATGCAAGAGGATGGAGGAATGAAATTATTAGGCACAAGGGAGGGGGCCTGCTCGGCGCTCAGGAGCCGGTGAAGATGCATATTAATGGTGGCCGCCGGGTTGTCGAAGGAGAAGTCCGGCAGTTGGGGGTGGTGTGTATTAATAATATTACTGTAGCCGTGGATTTCATGAGGTTGAGAAAAGGAGGTGCAGCCTGTTGCTGAGCCTCTGAAGATATTGTGATGAGGGAGGATTAATTGATCTGAAGGGTTGCTGCTGTATTTCTGGAGGCTCTTCTTCTTAAATACCCTGCAAACAACCCATCCTTCTTCCTGCACCTACATCAACTAAACTTTGTTTCCGCTATTTTGTAAGTGAAATAAAAAATATAAATGTATCCACAGTTAAGAAAATGAAATAATGTCAACTATACAGTATTCCTACATATCTGAAGAACATTCAAAGATACTTCCACACCTTCAGATATATCCCATTCATGTTATTCATAAACTTTTTATTATTGAAATGTTGGTAAAATACAAATAACTCAAACTATTGTATTGATCAGATTGAAAGAACATTCAAAGATACATCTCTGCTAGCACAGACTTTAAAATGAAAAAAAAAACAAAAGATAAAACAAAAAACATTCAGTTAGAATAATGAATAAATATAAAACCTATGAAAACTTTCACAAAGAGATAAAAAAAAAAGAAAATCAGGAGTTCAGATGAAAAAATCAGTTCTCAAGAAGCATTAGTGGTCTGCTTGGTCCTCAGGTTCTCTTTGTTTCTGAAGAGCCAAAATTTTGGATTCCATCTCTTGAATACAAGTGGTCACCTCCACTTCCAAGTCTTTAATACGAGCGTTCATTTCCACATAAAATTCTGCTCAAATTCTCGTAATTGTTGCACATTAGTATGTTTACGCTCTGAAGGTTTGGGTCCAGGACCCATTCCAGGAATATAACCTGAACGATGTTCAAGTACTTTAGCGAAGGCTTCTTCTGGGGTCAACTTATCTTCTCCCTTCTCTCTCATTTGTGTGTCATGAAGATCCAATAGTGTGTTATATGTTTCCTCCACTGTTTCATCTTGCCATTCTTTATGTTTCCCCTTATGAGTTTTCTCCCACAACCTTATATAGAATGATAGCTCATCTTGCTCATTTGGAGCTTTCCTCTACATACACAAAATAATAAAACGTTAATTCTAAGTACAATTATGACTGTTAAATTTAATTAACATTATAATAGTTAAATTGTAAGAGCTAACCATTTCGTATATTGTTCTTGCAATAGACTTTGATCCCACATGAGATTTCATTTTTTGCTGGCTCCTATTTTGTTTATTGATCTCGCTGATTCTCTACATCAATAAATCAATAAGAAAAGCATTGTATGAACAATACACATAATTTTAAAGTAATTAATGTATTTCATACCTTGAATCGGGCACTGCCCCAGTAATTAATTACCCAATTCCATTGAGCTGGATCGATGTCTTTAGGACAATTTGCGCGCCTTTGTTCATCAGTACTCCATTTCAAATAATAATCAGCATGTAAATGAAAACACCAAACATTGTAGTGTCGACGAAGTGATGATATAAAATCACCATAAACATGAGATTCTTTTGGGAGATTGAATTCAGTCTACAAAAATATAAAACAAATTATGAATTCAAAATAGAAAAATATTTATAAAATTAAAAAACTATTTAAAATTTAAGACTTATATATATGATATTAATTATTTTGTCGATAATATCAGTTGGAATTTCAGACAATTTCTCCACATTTAGAGGAGGATTTTGCCTTACATATCGTCCGTAATAAGCTCTTGAGCTCTATATCCAACTAATCTTCGAAGTTTTGCTGGAAGTTGTACACCCACCCTCTCTAGATTATTTTGTCTCCTCTTTGACCACTCAAGCCCAATGGTAGGACCACGTGTCCTTTTCTTTGTTACATTTAAATCTGTAATTAAACATTTTTGTGTTAACATGTTTTAAACATATCAAATTTTAAAAAAATGGATGTATACCAGTATTAGTAGCGTGCTCAAAGTCTGTTGGATTTGCAGGTACATGATCAACCTCAGCATCAGTAGAAACATGTTCAACTACACTTTCAACAATTGTATGTTGATCTTCATTTATCAAATCTCGATCCCTATGTAACGATACTGCGGTTTTTGTTGGTTGTTGTCCAGAAGAAGATACTTTTTTTGTAAGTTGAGATACAACCTGAGAATTATTGCCTATACTTGTAGTTTCAACCTGTGATTCCTTTTTTTTATGCTGGTTGTAAGGTTCACATTTATGTTGAGTAAATGATTTAGCAAAGGAATGCATGCGCACTGCAGTGGATCGTGGATGTAAAGTATTTGTAAGGCTTTCAACATGAGAAGCTTTAGCCTTACCACCAATATTTTCACTCTTCATTTTTGTGATCCTGGAAAAAAACAACAGTATAATTTTAGTGTAAACATTTAAAGTAAAGAATGTTTAAGCTCAACATCAGAGTAAATAATGCAGCCACTAAGAATCTATAAAACTTTAAATGAGTATAAAACGCCATAAAAAATGCAGCCACTACGAATCTATACTAACAATAAGAAACCAAATTATCAAACAGTAAGAATACCTCATACACGTCCATGGGATTATTTGCCACGGGAAAATAAAACATCGAATTATTATCAAGAACTAAGAAGCCATGCATTTGCTTTTAAATGCCACAGGGAAACTAAACATGTTATAGTCGCAACACTTGCATCCTTGTTTTGTTGGAGTGATAAAATAATTATTTTAAATATCACCGACATCTACAAAGTCATCAATTTCATCATCTTCATTTTCTTCATTCAAAACCCTTCTTTGTCTGGATTGATCTTTTTTCTCAATAGTTATAGCCGCAACATCAGTTCGTTGTAATGAAAGCATAGGGTTATCATTATCTACAATATTATCAAGCACTGATGAACCTAAACCAACATTTGTGTCATACAACTGAATTTCATCCCCAGTGACTTCTTCAAATCCTTTGGTTGGAATGTCATAAAAGTGACGTGGAACTGTCTTTATGATCACTTGCCAATCTTGACTTTTATTATCAGACACGTAATACACTTGCTCAACCTGGCAGGCTAGAACATAAGGTTCATTGCTTCTCAAATTATTTTTTATATTAACAGAAATAAGTCCATTGTATTCCTTCTTGTATCTTTTATCTTCATTGTATGTATCCCACCATTCACATTTAAATAAAATAATTTCTTGGCCAACACCATATTCAAATTGAAGAATATCTTTTAGAACTCCGTAATATTCCTTGCCACCTGATTGATCATCTCCTTTAACAAAAACACCACTATTTTGAGTTTTGCGTCTGATTTCACGTTCGTAAGTATGAAATCTAAAACCATTAATAATATAACCAGAATAATGTGTTACTCCTTTTCTCGGACCGCGGTCTAACTGCAAAAATTCTTTGCTAACTCTTGAATCTCCCTCGTAATATAATTTGGATATCTATTGAAAAAGCAATGTAATCAAAATCATGGAGAGTAAAAACAAGTTGATACTTTAAAAATTAGATCTTACTTACCTTAGACTCAAACAATCTAACAAACGTTTTCTCTTGTCTTCTTCCAATATTTTTAGAGTCTACATTTTGAAGCTCCAGACGATGTTGCCTATTAATTAAATGTTTAATGAATTAGGTTAATAAGATAAAAATAATACAACTATGGAGAGTAAGAATGTGAATCTCACTCTATAAATGGTTCTACTTCTGGACAATTTCTTAATATGTAGAGTTGAGCCTGATGTCAATCTTCATATTTGAGATCTTTTTCTATTCCTTTACCTAATGGCCTCCCAATTTTTTGAAAAATACACAATCTTGAATCTTGCCCAAAATCTCCTTCATCATTTCTATCTGGTCGATTAAGCTTTGTCTCAACTTTATTTATATATCGAGAACAAAATGTCAAACATTTGTGTACTAGGTATCCTTTTGCCATTGAACCTTCTGGGCGTGCTTTGTTTTGCACAAAAGATTTGAGTGTACGTAAATATCTGTTGAATTCAATTATTTTAAAAGATATAATATGATAAAGTAAAAAAACAAAATAGACATACCCTTTAATTTGATACATCCATCGATATTATACAGGGCCAACAACTCTTGCTTCTTGTGCAAGATGAATTGGTAAGTGCATCATGATTGTGAAAAATTAAGGAGGAAATATTCTCTCGAGTTTGCAAAGTATGATAACAATATTTTTCTCAAGTTTATCCAACACCTCAATACTGAGTATTTTCGAGCATAATTCCTTAAAAAAGACACTTAATTCAACTAGCGGGTCATAAACCTCTTTGTGAACAATGCCACGAAAAGCAGGAGCAAGTTGATCCAATATGAAAACATGACAATCATGAGCTTTTATTCGTGAAATTTTACCCTCTTTAGCATTTACACACCTATTTATATTTGAAGAATACCCATCTGGAACTTTTAAATTCTCCAAGAAATTGCATATTGCCCTTCGTTCGACCAATGTCAATAAATAACATGCTTGTGACATGACATAATGATCATCTTTTTCTATCAGGTGTAATTCAGATCTCAACCCCTTTTCCTTAAGGTCAAGTCTAGAATTTAAATCATCTTTTGTTTTCCCATCAATGTTCAACAAAGTACTCAATATATTATCAGTAATATTTTTTAAAATATGCATGTAATCTAGACAATGATGTATCTCAAGTGTTTTCCAATATGGTAATTGAAAAAAATACTTAACTTCTTCCAATTGTTTGGAAGAGTTGTTTCATTCAGCCTCCTTTTCTTTTGAAATTTTTCAAAAATCACATTGTCATATTCTTTTAGCTGCTCTAAAATTTCATCCCCTGATAGGACCTTTGGTGTAGATTGAAGTTCTACTATTCCATCAAAAGACTTCTTATCTTTTCTCCATCTATGATTTGGATCCAAAAAACGTCTATTTCCCATGTAACACATCTTAGACCCATTCTTTAGTCAACAATACCATGTGTCCTTATTACAACACGGACAAGCAAGCTTACCCTTTGTGCTCCAACCTGACAAGTTAGTATAAGCTGGAAAATCATTTATTTCCCACAATACCGCAGCACGCATATTAAAATTGCACTTACTATAGGCATCATAAGTGCAAACCCCAACTTCCCATAAAATTTTTAACTCATCAATCAAAGGGTGCAAATAGACATCTATATCATTCCCAGGTTGTCCAGGGACGGGAATAATCAAAGATATGATAAAATAAGGAGTTTTCATACATAACCAAGGTGGCATATTATAAGGTACTAAAACAACTGGCCATACACTGTAATTTGTACTCATAATACCAAAAGGATTAAATCCATCACTTGCCAAACCAAGTCTAACATTGCGTGCGCCAGACGAAAATTCTGAGTGTTTCTCATCAAATGATTTCCAAGCAAAAGCATCAGCTGGATGTCTCAAATTACCATCATCGTGACGTTTTTCTTTATGCCATCTCATATTCTAGGCCATCCTAGAACACATATATAATTGTTAAAGTCTGAGTATCAAAGGAAAGTGTCTAAGAACCTTATTTGGTATATTTTTACGCTTCCTTGACAACATATCACTTTCTGCATTATTGTTAATCTATCTCAATTGCCACCTGGACATACCACAAGCTGGACAACTTTCAAGATCTGCAAACTTATCACGGTAGAGAATGCAATCATTCAAGCAAACATCTATCTTCTTACACTTCATTCCAAGCTCTTGTATATAGTTGTTTGCTTCATTAAAACTACTTGGTAGTTTTTCACTGCAAGGAATTGCTCTTTTCAAAACTTTAAGTAATTCAGTAAAAGACCGGTCAGTCCATTCGTAATCAGATTTGAGTGCAAGAAAAGTAACCATAAATTGAAATTTCAAAAATTCTTTGCAGCCAAGATATAATTCTTGTTCAGCGTCATTTAACAAATCATAAAACTTTCTTGCTGTTTCATTGGGGTCCTCATGATCACATTCTTCTTCGATCTCATTCATATTGTTAAAACTAGAATTAAAATCATGTAGGAGTTCATGCATATCATCATGCTCTGAAATCTCTTCTTCTTCCTCTCTAAAAACATCATCATTGCTCTCAATAGTTGGGTTAATATTGTAATAATCCTCTCCATGACTTGACCACAATCTATATGTTTTTATAATTCCATTCAGAATAAGATGCACAAACACAATCTCTTGAGTGTGAAAATTATTATTTCCACATCTATAACAAGGGCAACGAATTGTGTTTCCTCTACCAGAATAAGTAAAAGCAAAATCAAGAAAAGAATTCACTCCGTTGATGTATGAAGGTTGTCGCCGATCACTGATATCCATCCAACTTTTATCCATCACACTATACATCAATAAATAAATAAATAAATAAAATTGCTTTAACAAAAATAAATTTCAAGAAATTAATATATTAACATTAAATAATCAATAATGAACAAAAAAAGATAAGATTAAATCATGTAGAATCGGGCACTACCAAAAACAACTTATACTTGAAAAGATGAGATTCTATTTGTCCAAAGTTTTTTGAATTTGAAAGGTTCTACTTATGCTTGGAATGATGGCAACTACATGAAATAATTTATGTTTGATCAGTAGCGAAGTGTGGGCATGAAGGTTAAATATTATTAGCATTGGCTTGGTTGATATATGAACTAGCAGATTGTGTTAAAATTTACTAAAATTTCATGTGGGACAAAACAAAATACATACATGGGCTTATAAATGGGTCTTTACAATGGGCTTTTACAAATTCTTTTACTATCTTTTAACAAAAACCATTAAATCATGATGAAAAGGGCATCATGCATTTATATTAAAATACATTTTGTTTTAATTAGAGAGACCAAAAACAAAGGTAATAACTACTAAAGACATCTACTGACAAGCCTGCAGTCTCTCAATCCCAATTTAGCCACCTATCTTTCTCCAGGCTCACCAACTTTGTGTAGCCAATCAGAAGGTAGCAAGCTAGTCAATTGCTGTCTAAGCTACACAAGATTGCTCTGCACTTTACAAGCAGGTCATAAAGAACTCAAAATGACGGATGATCAACATACACTACAGTACTACTCCATATCCACACCTTACAAGAAATTTATCGCACAAGGAACAACTTGCTTTATGCTGCTCTGTTTACTTTTTATTGTCTATGTATAGAACAAAAAACATTAATAAGATGCATTGAGGGGATTTGCAAGCAACATAATAAAATGGCCTAAGGAACTTCTAACAATGTCTTGAACATAAATATCTTCCTCATGTCGTGTAAAGTAGGTCGCAGATACATGAGCACATAAATTTTTATAAAAAAAATTTGAATTAAGCGAACAAAGAAAATTGATGACAACTTAACTGCATGAAGGATGACTGACAAACAAAACACTTAATAAAAAAGTGTAGCTTAATAAAACACCTTAAAATAGCTTTAGAAAATTAGACAAACATTCTCCATTCCAGGCTCATAAGATCATCAAACAGGCTTGAGCTATAGGATGAAAATACTTGCATGCTAATTAGAAGGTGCAAATTAAGAAAAAGAGAAGTAAAACAATCTCCATTCAAATTATATAGATAAGATAGGTTGAAACATGAAATGAATATATTAGCATGCTCAAACATTAATGTAACTCTACGAATGAACATAATCATGTGGGCATATATCTGATAAAATACAGGAATCAGTAGAAAGATAGGTAGCCTGGAGAAAGAGAGTTGAGCCTGAATGAAAAAAATTCCCAAAATGATTGAGAAATACCTGGAAGAGGAAGATGAGCGGCGGGAGCTTTAGAGCGACGGGGCTTCGAGCGACGGCGACTTCGAGCGACGGCGACTTCGAGTGTTGGCCGACGGATGCAGGAGAAGCGCGGGTGAGGTACGAGGATGATAGAATTGATTTCAAGACAACCCAAACACCTAGAGGGGGGGGGGTGAATAGGTTTTTTTTTCTTTTTTACTTAAGGCATAATAATATTTCAGTTCTTAAAATAGAATCTAACTTATTCTACAGCAATCACAGCACAGAATTCACAGTCACACATACATCACAGATTGCACACAGGTTTATAGTGGTTCCCCAAGGTCTGGGTACATCCACTTTCCCCCTTCACCTATCTAGTAGTGTGCTAGATTCGGCCTAACTTCTTTCTTCTTCTCAGATCCACAGATCTTATAGCTCAGAACCCTGAAAGGTTTCTACAACTCAGAGTGAATCCACACTCCTACAGCTCAGACTAACAACCCTACCTCAGCCTTTCCACAAGACCTACAACTCAAAGAATAATTTCTCCTACACTCAGGCTAAAAAGCCCTACCACTCAGAGATCTATATCTCTTACACTCAACCTTTATAATATAGGCTTACAACTCAGATCTTTGAAAAGATCCTACAAAATTTGATAAGTGTTTTAGATGAACTCTTACCATTGTTGAGAGAGAAGGGATAAAAGGTTTCTTGATCAACTTCTTGATAAGACTGATGGCTGAAATCAACTTGTTCTTAGCTTTCTTCAAAGCTTCTTGAATCTAAACTCAGTAGGATTGATCTCCTTTGAAGTTGACTGGCTGACAGCTTTCTCCTTAGATTTCAGAAATAGATCAGAATCCTTCTTAGCAGATTAGTTCAAGATCTGCTTCTAAGAGACTTGTAAATGTCTCCTTCTTTACTTTAACAGTTAGAGATCTCTCTCACTCTCCAGAACTTCTGAAGTTTCTTCAGAATTCTTGCTTGAATTCTCCTTAGACAAATTCTGAGTAGATTGCAACTTCAGATTGTCTTCTTAGATTTTCTCATGAAAATCTTCTTCTGTGTGTCGAGCACTTTCTTGATCAATGATCAATACTTCAATAGTTGTTCGTGTTGTTGTTATTGTTCTTTTTTTTTGATTTGACAGAATTCATCTATATATAGTCTTCATCCATGGTAACCGGCTGATCCGGTTTCTAACCAACTTCTGACAGGTCTGATAGCTCCAGCAAACTTGTTGGAATACACAACTGTCAAGTCTCCAGTCAGTTCTTGAACCTTTGTCTTTGTCAGCAAAGCGTCGAGACTGATTGTCATTATGTGTCGACACAAGTAGATTAAGTGTCGACACAAGCTTTGGTGATGTCGACACAGCTCCTTTGGTGTCGACACAGCTTCTTGACACTACATCTGTAGAATGTGTCGACACTGCTTCTTTGTGTCGACACAGACACTTCTTCACTTCACAGCAATCAACATTATTGAAACTCTGCTGTGTGTCGACACAAGTCCTGTGTGTCGACACAAGTCCTGTGTGTCGACACAGTTGATGTAGTCTCAGAATTCTGTGTGTCAACACTGCCTCCAGGTGTCGACATAGTTGATGTCGACTAATACTTCTGTGTGTCGACACTGCCTCCCGGTGTTGACACAGTTGATGTCGACTAATAAATTCTGTGTGTCGACATAGTTGCTTCTAGTGTTGACACAACTTTTCCAAGTATCGACACAGACTTTCTTAAGTGTCGACACATGGACTTAGAAACTTTTTCTGCATTTTAGCAAATACTTAACATGCATATATAAACTCAAAATAACATCAAATACACCTTGATGTATATCATTGAGCTAAGTGAGACTTCTTCAAATCAGGTACATATTTTCCAATATACCCAACAATCTCCCCCTATTTGGAGAAGTCATAACCCTTTAGTCAATGATATACACCACTTATAATAAACAAACATGATGATGTATATAAATAATAAATGACAGGATAACTTATAAACAAAACAAATAACAAAATCACATCACAGAATAAGAATGCAACTTGAATGAACATGAAACATTGTTTTATTTAAATTATCTAAAAGTTTCTTAACAACTGTTTACATAGATTTCTTTTAACACTAAAGATTACATTGTTCTTGTAAAATATAGTAAATCTATAGTAAGGCTGATCAGACTCTTGATGACTATGCCTTTTGTTGGCTTAATCTGAGCTTGCACAGGAGGTTCTGCATCATCAATAGGCTTCTTTCCTTTCAACTCTGCCTTCTTCTGAGCTTCAACCTTAATCCTCTACCTTTCAAAATAATGAAAAGGCTTAGGGAAGTATTTGCTAGGCTCCTGAGCATTAGGAGGTAGCTTCCCAATCTTTGCCTTTCTCCTATGTTGCACAATGACTTCTTGCCTTGTTTCATACTTCTGTCATTCTTATTCATTATACCACTTGCCCCTTTCATGAACTTTATCTTTCACAGCTTTCCAGGCAGTCAGAATGATATTCCTGAAAGTGGGGCTCCATTGCTCAAAATCAGGCTTTAACTCAGCCTGTTCTCTAAATCTTTTCTTTGAAAGTTGAGCTTCCTGCTGAGCTTTCAAGGCAACTTCTGGCATTTCAACTTTCTCTATAACAACATTATCAATTTCCTGTGGAGGACTATACATTGACTGAACCTGTTGTTGAATTATATCAAAATCTGCTGGAGGGTAGATGATCTGAGCAACTTCAGGTTGATCACCTTCAACATAAGCAGGTTGCACACCAGACTCAGCAACATTATCATCATCACAAAGGGGTGGATATCCCAGAGTGGCTCTGATGCTATTGGATATCCATTTGGCATGGTCTGAGCCTGCATTGACTAATACTCTCTCCCCCTTTATGACTTCTCTTTCAATGTGGTCTCTTAAGTTATATTTTTGAAATCTTATTTGTCCATCAAGAAAATTTACACCATCTTTATAAAATGATTTTAACTTAAGAAGCTGATCAGAGATTGTTTTATGAGAAGTAGTAATGGCTGTCTGAAATGAATTTAAGGCATCCTATAGCTTTTTATTAAACTCCTCTTTTTCTTTAGCTCTTTCTGCAATCATTGCAGTGACTGTTTTCTTTATTTCAGTGACTATCTCATTGTGAGATTCAGTCAAATTATCATTCATTCTAATCTGATTCTCAAGAACATAGCCTTATTTAATTGCAATATCATCTACTTTAGCTTTGACCTCTGCCTACTGCTTAGCCAGTAATACTACAGCATTGCCCCCTTTGTGGAAGTAATCTGTCATTTTTTTCTTATGCAGATTCACCTCAAATCTGATGGATTTGATATCTTGAGTCAAATCAAATTGAAGTGACTTATGGCTTTCATCCACATACTTCTCTAGAGCTATTCTCTACTCATCTAATTTAACTTGTAAAGCCACCAATAAAGAGCTGTAATCAGCCTCTGGGGCAGGTTGTGGAGTAGTAGTTTGTAATGCCTTCTTATAGCTCTGGCTCATTCTCTTAAAGATCATTAGTTTTCTTTTCTTGGCATTTCTAATTTCCTCATCTTCTGAAGCAGATGAACTGGGAATGTCTACTCTTTCCTTTGGACTAGGAGGGAGCTCCTTTTCAGTCCCAATCTACTCCCCCTCAAGGTTAGCCTGCTCCCCCTCATTCCTTATTTGCACCTCCTTATTTGCTGCTCCCTAAATATCAGGAAATAATTCTTCCAAAGTGAACTCCTGGTGAGTGTGAACTGGGGATACTACTTTCTCAAGAGCATCATCAACTCCAGATGTATCCTCCATAATAGCATCTTGGGCTGGAATATTGGCATGAGGTCTCTCAAGAATAGTTTGTGAATCCATTTCACTTGCCAAGTGAGTTGTTTCTTCTTCCAGTATCTGTGCAGTATTTAGCTCTCCCTATTCCTCTGCATTATCAGTATTGTCCTGTGCCTGTGTATTATCTGGCTCCCCCTGCATTTGTGCAGTATCTATAATGTCATGTGGAGGAGATTTCTCAGCAGCTTCTTGTCTCTCTATATCAGGTATGTCCTTTGATAGGACCCTATCCCATCTGGAAATAATCCTGATGTCCATTCTTCTCATATGATTGATTTTAGAACCAGGAATTTTGTTCATTACTTCTGGAATTTCTCCAGCTAAGTATAGACTCATTAGTCTAGCCAAATTAGGTTTCTTTATTCCTTCCTTAATCTTCTCAAACAGTACGACAGACCAATCTGTGTTGAGCTTAAAAATTATCCTTGTCATGAGGTTGAACATATAGGCAGAAATCCTATCATGTCCCCTGGCTTACACAGAATTACCTTTCCTACCACTTCTGAAAAGAATTTGCCTTGCTGATTCATCCCTTTCCTGTTAATTGCTGCTCCAATCTTCAAGGTGGGATCTAATCCACACCATTGTAGTGCCTCCCTTATTTTTGATATTGGTACTTCTTCTTCATCCTGAGTTCTTGGAAGATGAAGAATTTTTCTCAACCTTTTCAAGGTTAGTTTGACTCTTGCTCCATGAACTGTGGATTTAATCTTAAGTCCAGTTGAGTCTACTGTTGCTGCAGCAAAAAACTCAAAAACCTCCTTCTTCCAAATCTTGGTTGGTTCGGATACCAGAAACTCCAAACCATTGTCAGCAAATAGGGTAATGACCCCTTTAATCTCTGACTCTGCATCATCAAAGGCATGACGAACCAACTCATATCCTTCGTTAATGTTATCTTCAACCTTTGGCGCCATTGGGATGGTGAGAAAACTTGGATTGAGAGAAGAGAGTTTGTCGACACAAGGTTTTGGTCTCGAAAACCTGGAGAGCATGTCGACAGAATATGTTCTTGACCTATTTATACCCTTCTAAACAAAGAAGGTAAAAAGGCGGGCAAAAACTATCTAAATGTGTTGACACTGTTGAAATGTGTCGACACATACTTCTAATGTCTCAACAACGGTGTTGACTTCTATGTGTCGACACCTATTGATGATGTGTCGACACTTGACATACTTAGAAGTTCATCAGAAATTCTGTGTCGACTCTTATTGTAAGTATCGACACAATTTCTGGATGTGTCGACACAACTACTCTGGTTGTGTCGACACCACTAACTGAAGTGTTGACATCACTTCTCTGGATGTGTCGACACAGATTTACTGGAGTGTCGACATCACTTCTCTGAATGTGTCGACACAGATTTACTTAGCCAAATTTGTTAGACTAATCTATGTTCAACATTCCTAATTCAATTTTAAATTTATTGAATTTAGTTTCATATAGAGGCTTAGTAAACACATCTGCAATTTGATAATCTGTTTTGACAAATTCTAGTGAGATGTCCTCTTTCTCTACATGTTCTCTAAGAAAATGGTATCTTATTTCTATATGCTTAGTCCTACTATGTGAAACATGATTATTAGCAATAGAAATAACACTTGTAGAATCACAAAACAAAGGTGTTCTACTTACCTGAATACCATAATCTTTTTGCTGGTGCTGAATCCACAACAGCTGTGCACAGCAACTTCCTGCTGCCACATATTCAGACTCAGCTGTGGAAATTGCCACACTAGTCTGCTTCTTACTGCTCCAAGACACCAATCTCTTCCTCCTAGAAATTGACAGGTGCCTGTTGTGTTTTTTCTATCTTCTTTGCAACCTGCAAAGTCTGCATCTGAATAGTCTGTCAGTACAAAATCTCCATTCCTAGGGTACCAAAGGCCTAGATTAGGTGTGCCCTTTAGATATCTCAAAATCCTTTTTACTGTAGTGTAATGAGATTCTTTAGGGCATGATTGGTACCTAGCATAGACACATGTTGCATACATAATGTCTGGTCTACTAGCAGTAAGATATAGAAGAGAGCCAATTATTCCTCTATACAAAGACTCATCTATAGGTTTACCTGTAACATCTTTGCATATAGGCATACTTGTTCCCATAGGAGTTCTCATGGTGGAGGATGATTCCATACCATACTTCTTAATTAACTCCTTGGTGAAGTTAGACTGGGATATGGACAAGACATCATCAGTCTGTCTTACTTGAAGTCCCAAGAAGAACTTAAGTTCTCCCATGCTGCTCATCTCAAACTTCCCTTGCATAAGTTTAACAAACTTCTTGCAAAGGTTATTTTCTGTAGACCCAAATATTATGTCATCTACATAAATCTGGACTAAGATTATTTTACCTTTTGATTCCCTTAGGAATAGAGTTTTGTCTATTTTCTCCCTTGAGAATTTGTTCTCAATAAGGAAAGTAGACAAGGTTTCATACCAAGCCCTTGGGGCTTGCTTTAACTCATACAAAGCTTTCCTAAGTCTATAAACATAATCAGGTTTGAGAGAATCAACAAAACCCGAGGGCTGCTCTACATAGACTTCTTCTTTTAGATTTCCATTTAGGAATGCTGATTTTACATCCATTTGGAATACCTTGAATCCTTGATATTTTGCATAGACAAGGAAAATCCTAATTGCTTCCAGCCTTGCTACTGGGGCAAAAGTTTGATCAAAGTTAATACCCTCTTCCTGCCTGTATCCTTTTGCACAAGTCTTGCTTTGTTCTTCACAATGATTCCAGTCTCATTTAGTTTGTTCCTAAAGATCCACTTTGTTCCAATGATGTTGTGGTCTTTTGGTTTAGGAACTAACTCCCAAACCTTACACCTTCTGAACTGATTCAACTCCTCTTGCATGACATCAATCCAATGTGGGTCTAGAATAGCTTCTTCAAATCTCTTTGGCTCCAATTGAGATAAGAAGCTTGAGCAAAGCACTGTGTTCAAGTTCCCGCTTCTGGTTTGCACTCCATGTCTTAGATCACCAATTATCTGATTTACTGGATGATCCTTTAAGTGTCTAACAGCTGGAGGTAGACTATTTACAGGTTGAACCTCTCCTGTCTCTTCAATATGCTGCACCTCTTGGTTTTCAACATCTAGGGAGTCCTGTACTCCCCCTGGACAGTATTCACTATTTTCCACTTCCTGCTCTTCAGTTGATTCTTCTATAATGATAAGCTTGTCCATTTTCTCATCTATACCTGTAGAACTGCATGAGCTACAAGGCAACTCACTGTTAATCAGTCTTGTTTCATCAAAGCAACATGTATAGACTCTTCTACAACTTGAGTAATCAAGTTGTAGACTCTATAAGTCTTACTATTATTACTGTACCCAACAAATATCCCATCTTGGGATTTGGCAGCAAACTTAGTTAGATAAGACTTGCCATTATTAAGGACATAACACTTGCAACCAAAGATCCTAAAATAGGATAAGTTTGGTTTTCTACCCTTCATGATCTCATAGGGAGTTTTTTTGTGGCTTTTGGTGATAGAAGCCCTATTGATTACATTACATGCAGTATTTACTGCCTCATCCCAGAAATATTTTGGGAGAGTAGTGTCACTCAATAGAGTTCTACCAGCCTCAATCAATGCTTTATTCTTTCTTTCAGCAATACCATTTTGCTGTGGTGTTCTAGGTGAGGAGAATTCTTGAAAAATCTCAAATTCTTCACACAGTCTTGTCATACTCTCAGATTGAAATTCAGTGTCATGGTCACTTCTGATTTTGACCACTGTATTGTCATGTTCATTCTGAATTTGCTTGACAAAACTATATAAAATACTTGGGGTTTCTGATTTTTGTCTCAGAAAGAATACCCAGGAATATCTAAAATAGTCATCTACCACCACAAAAGTGTAGACCGTCCTACCTAGACTATGAACAGGTATAGGACCAAATAGATCCATATGTAAGAGGTATAAACACCTCACTGAATCCTTGTTTTCAAGGCTATGAAAGGAGAATTTTGTCTGCTTGCCTTTTTGACAAGCTGAGCATATCCCATCCTTTATACACTTAACTTTTGGACCATTCCTTACTAACTCTTTGCTAAAGAGTTGGCTAATTGTTTTGTAGTTAAGATGGACCAGCCTCTTGTGTCATTTGACAAAATGAGAGGCTCTCTCATTAGCTATAAGACAAATAGGAGAAACATTGTTCTCACACTCAAAGTTAAGACATTACACATTTCTTTTTCTATATCCTGTCAATATGACCTTTTGATCACTTGATCTTTTGATATGACATCCATTCTTAATAAATGAAATGTCATATCCTAAATCACTCAGCTGACTTATGCTTATAAGGTTGTGTTTCAAACCCTTCACATAGGCCACTTGAGTGATAGTAATCTGGTTATTAGAAATGTTACCAAATCCTTTGATGATTCCTTTTTCAGAACCACCAAAGATTACTTTAGACCCATTTATGATAGGTAAGTGCTCTTTCAGCAACCCCCTTATTCCAGTCATGTGCCTGGAACATCCACTGCCCAAGTACCATATAGGGGCATGGTAACTTGGACTCACCTGCAATAAAGAATTACCTTCCCTTAGAACCCAAGTAAGTCTTGGGTCCTTGGTTCAAGTTATCTTCATACTTAACAAATCTACCTGCTATTCTTCTAACAGGCAGACTGTTATTCTTCCTGACAGTAATGTTGTGCAAGCAATCTATGACATAATGGTCTGTCTTGCCACAACACCAGCATAAAAAGGTATCTATTACAAAGAGAGAATACAAATAAGAGATGTATGGCCTCCCGGAGAAGCAAGCCGGAGAAGCAAGCCGCGCGGACAGAGAGAAGCACAGAATCAGGAGGAAAGGATCGAGTCCTCTGATACCATGTGAGAAGCGAACTAAAACAAGCCGGAAATGGTATAACTGAAATTTTATTATCAGAAAAAGGTATCTATTACAAAGGTATGGCCTCCCTTATATAGAATGGAGGAGAGAAGAGAGAATACAAATAAGAGATGTGGGACTAAAATTATACAAAAAATCTGGGCGGCTAGAACAACAGACCGGAACAAGCCGCGCGGTTAGACAGATGGGCTAACCGCTCGGCCACTGCCATAGAGAGAGAGAGACAAGCCGCCATGTAAGACCGTTAGACCGCCCGGTCTCCTGGTCGCCAGTAACAGACCGCTAGACCACTTGGACCTCAGACCTCAACACAGCAACCAAACCGCTGAAGGCAAACCGCCAGACCGCCCGGTCAATAACCCGCCAAGCCAGACCGACAGACCGCCCGGTCTCTAACTCCAACACTCCCCCTCAAGCTGGAGCATATATGTCGATCATGCCCAGCTTGTCACATATATGAAGAAACGAGGCAGATACTGGCTTGGTGAAGATGTCAGCCAGCTCTTTTTCAGAAGTGACGAAGGGAGTGCAAATCTGTTCCTTCAGAATCTCTTCACGAATGAAATGACAGTCGACCTCAATGTGCTGGGTTCTCTCATGGAAGACTGGATTTTTGGAGATGTATATAACAGCCTTGTTGTCACAGAACATAGGTAGAGGATGGTTGTAGACCTCTCCTAAATCCAACATGAGAGCCCGTAGCCACTTTAGCTCGCAAGTGGTCGATGCCATACTCCGATACTCAGCTTCAGCACTGTACCTGGAGACAACAGATTGCTTCTTGCTCTTCCAGCTTACCAGATTGCCCCCAACAAAGGTACAGAAACCGGAGGTAGACTTGCGGTCCCCTTTGTCATCAGCATAACTCGCATCTGAGTAAGCTTCAACCCTCAGATGATCATTCTTCTGAAAGAGCAATCCTTTTCCAGGGGCTGCTTTGACGTACTCCAAGATTCGCAAGGCGGACTGCAGATGGCACTCCCTGCGAGCTTGCATGAATTGACTCACCTTGCCCACAGCATAGGAAATGTCGGGCCTAGTCACGGTGAGGTATATGAGCTTACCAACTAGACGCCTGTACCGCGAAGCATCTGAAAGAAGAGGCGAACCATCTGTCCAGGTTTTGTCTTCTCCAACAGCCATGGGACACGGGCAGGTTTGGCCCCGGTCAATCCTGCTTCCTTTAAAATATCAAGAGCATACTTACGCTGAGAGAGGACTAAAGAGTTGGGCTTCCGAGAGATTTCGATCCCCAAAAAGTACTTCGGAGAACCCATATCTTTCGTGACTAGATGTTGGCGAAGATGCCGCTTTGTCAAGGCTACCCCTTCCTGGTCATCACCAGTGAGAAGAATATCATCCATATATACTGCAAGAACCACCAGTCCCGAAGAGGTTTTGCGAATAAATAGAGAGTGATCAGTAGCGCTGCGAGCAAAACCAACGGCCGCCACGATGCCGCTGAACTTGTCAAACCAAGCTCGAGGGCTCTGCTTGAGGCCATAAATTGCCTTCTGTAGCCGGTATACTCGTGTCTCCCCCTGAGCAACATACCCTGGAGGTTGCTCCATGTAGACGGCCTCCTGAAGATCACCATAAAGTAAGACATTCTTGATATCCAGCTGGGAAAGTGGCCAGTATTTGTTGACCGCCACAGAGAGAAGGACCCGTATAGTGTTGAGATGAGCCACATGAGAGAAGGTGTCAAAGTAATCAACCCCATAGGTTTGAGTAAAGCCCTTAGCCACCAGGCGAGCTTTGTAACGGTTCACAGTGCCATCTGGGCCAAACTTGACTACAAAGACCCAGCGACAGCCAACAACATCTGTATCAAGGGGAGGAGGGACAAGAGTCCAGGTACCCCGCTCTATGAGGGTCTCCATTTCCTCATCCATGGCCAGCTTCCAGTGAGGAATGTCAAGGGCCTCCTGGTAGGAACGAGGTGTGGTAGTAGCAGAGATAGCCAGTGCAAAGGCCCTGCGAGAAGGAGTAAGACGATCATATGAAACAACAGCAGCAAGGAGGTGTAGGGTACACGTCCGCACCCCTTTGCGAAGAGCTACAGGAAGATCCAGGTCGGCGGGCTCCTCGGCATCCAGCATCCGTGGTAGAGAGAGCTGGCCCGAGAGGAGAGAGCGACGGCAGCGGAGATGAGGGAGATGGCGGCGAAGAGAGAGGCGGAGGGAGAGGAGTGGGTGGAGACGGAGGAGGAGCGGATATCGCAGTAGGAGATGAGGGAACGAACGGAATAACAGGAGAATCAGAGGTGGGGGGAAGAGAAGAGGAGGCATCCGAGAAGTAGGAGGCATTCTCGAAGAAGGTAACGTCAGCGGAGACGAACTGCTTATGAAGAACAGGATCAAAGTAGCAGTAGCCTTTCTGAGTGGCCGAGTACCCCAGAAAGACACATTTGGTGGAGCGAGGGGAGAGCTTATCACGGGTTGCAGACGGGACATGCACAAAAGCAGTGCACCCAAAGATTCGGAGAGGGAGAGGAAAAGGCTCCTTGCCTGGATAAAGGATGGAAAAAGGGGTTTTGCCCTTGAGAACGGAGGAGGGAATGCGATTGATGAGATAGCAGGCAAGAAGAACAGCATAGCCCCAATATGAGCGAGGGACATGCATTTGAGTCATTAATGTGCGAGCAACATCGAGGAGGTGACGGTTTTTGCGTTCCGCCACCCCATTTTATTGGGATGTATAGACACAACTTGTCTGATGAATAACGCCATGTTGCACACAGAAAGAGGTAAAAGCATGACTTAAGTACTCTTTTGCATTATCAGAGCGAAAAGTTTTAACACTAACACCAAACTGATTTTTGATTAAATGATAAAAGGAGGTCCATACATTAAAAAGTTCAGAGCGATCTCGTAAGAGATACACCCAAGTACATCTAGAAAAATCATCAATAAAGGTTACAAAATAAGAACTACCCCGACCAATAGTAAGGGTAGGAGCAGGTCCCCAGATATCGGAGTGGACTAGATCAAACGGACGGGTAGAGCCCCGAACTTGCTTCGGCGGGAAGGAGGAACGATGATGCTTGCCAAGTTGACATGCTTCGCAGTGGAGAGGAGTAGTGGAGGGAGGGAGATGGGGCAGAAGCTGATGTAGAAGCCGTGGTGGAGGATGACCGAGACGGAGATGCCACTGGAGAAGATCCGTACAAGAAGAAGAGAAGGCGGACAAAGCGGAAACGTTGTCGAGGAAGTAGAGGCCGCCGCTCTCAGTCCCAGTAGCAATCGTCCGCTGGGAGCTCGGATCCTGAAAAAAGCAAGAAGATGGAGTAAACGTTACAGAACCTTGAAGCTGTTTGCACAAAGAAGTAACCGACAACAGATTGCACGGAAACTTGGGTACATAGAGAGTGTCCTCTAGCCGAAGGGACGGAGTAACATGAACCACTCCCGACCCATGAACCGGGGAGGGAGAACCGTCTGCAATGAGGACCGGGGGCAATCGATCATGCTGTTCGAGGAGAGAGAAGCACTGAGGATTGCCCGTCATATGATTAGTAGCACTGGAGTCGATAAGCCATTTACCTTGAGTGACTACATGGGCACTACCTGATGATGTGACCACGGAAGCAGACGGCTTGGAAGAAGAGGCGGAAGAGTCACCTGAGGGGCGAAGATGGGGATGCTTTGTCCAGCAGCGATCAAGAGTGTGTCCGGTACGGCCGCAGTGAGAGCAGAGATAGTGGGAAGAAGGACGTCCGCCAGACTGATGACTGCGGCTACCAGAGACACTCCGCTGAGTTTGATGAGCATAGTTATTCGGAGGAGAAGGAGCGGGCAGAAGCGGGCGCTGAAGGAGAGAGGTGACAGCGGCGATGCGAGCAGCGGTGGCATCTAAAGTAGGAGATTTCGCCTCACCCAGAATCTGTTGGCGGATCATGTCATAAGTGTCAGGAAGACGGAGCAGATAACACACAACCAGAAGCTCCTGGAAGTGCTTGTGTTGTTGAGTCAGATCCGCAGAAAAGGGGCGATTCTGAAGAATCTCAGCCCCAAGAGCTTGAACTTGTTGGTAGGCAGCAGCAGGAGACAAGGTAGGCTGGGCAAAGAGGTCCGCATACAACGTATAGATGCGGGACGTCTGAGCCCCTTTGGAATACAAAGCAGCAAGATGAAGCCAAGCGGCCTTCACCGTCTCATCATGACGGATGACGGGAAGGCACTCATCAGATAGACTGTTAGCGAGCCAAGTACGCACAAGAGCGTCACTCGCATCCCAGTCATCAAAGAGAGGTGAAGTGGTAGGAGGAGGGTCATCAACGAGATGGTGGCGTTTGCGTTGCGAGCGAAGGAGAAAGGTGAAAGAGACGCTCCAATCCGGGTAGTTGGAGCCGACAAGCTTGGAAACGGTGCCAAGGTTCCCGGAAGGAGTAGGAGGTAGAGGCGGAGCCGGATTGGCTACAGGGGTGGCGGCAGGAGTGGTGGCAGTTGAAGCATCAGAAAGAGCCATAAGAGCAAACCATCAGGAAGCCGCGCGGTTAGAAAACAAGCCGCGCGGATAGGCAGAAGAGGAACTGCAGCGGTTAGGATGTCAAACACCAGCGGCCAGAAAGACCACGACTAAGCCGCAGTAACAAGCAAAGGGGAAGAAGTCGAGCAGCAAGCAGACAGTCCGCTCGAACAGAAGCACAAGAGAGAGCAAGGTACACGGCGATAGGTCGCGGCGAACAAGGCGACAGATCGCAGTGAACAAGGCAACAGGTCGCGCACACAGAGGGCAACAATAAGGAGTCCGCGCGGACAGGGCGCAAGCCAGAGAAGCAAGCCGCGTGGACAGAGAGAAGCACAGAATCAGGAGGAAAGGATCGAGTCCTCTGATACCATGTGAGAAGCGAACTAAAACAAGCCGGAAATGGTATAACTGAAATTTTATTATCAGAAAAAGGTATCTATTACAAAGGTATGGCCTCCCTTATATAGAATGGAGGAGAGAAGAGAGAATACAAATAAGAGATGTGGGACTAAAACTATACAACAAATCTGGGCGGCTAGAACAACAGACCGGAACAAGCCGCGCGGTTAGACAGATGGGCTAACCGCTCGGCCACTGCCAGAGAGAGAGACAAGCCGCCATATGAGACCGTTAGACCGCCCGGTCTCCTGGTCGCCAGTAACAGATCGCTAGACCGCTTGGACCTCAGACCTCAACACAGCAACCAAACCACTGAAGGCAAACCGCCAGACCGCCCGGTCAATAACCCGCAAAGCCAGACTGTCACAACCCGCATTTTCTCCGAATTAAGAATTATCAGAGTAAGAGAAAACACGCGTCGTGATGCCACGTCAAGCAGGGGATAACTGCTGACGCTCAGGCAAAACCAACTACCAACTTAATGAAAGAAAAATCATGTGAGTAATGATTAGAAAATCAGTTATATCTTAGAGACCGTATCCCTCGGCTCAGTGAATCACCTAGTCCACAAAAGAAAAACTATATTAATACGCTGCGGAAAAATACTTTATTTAGGTTTAACATCCTAAGGAGCGCATAAGGGTTCCATGAGAACCACTCATGCTATGCAAGACCCTACATTTAATTTATATAATATATAAGAAAGCGGTCTTTATACGTGATTTGGAAAATAGTGAATACGTCTTATAAAACATGCTGATCATGAGCTTTATTTATAATAATAATTATAGTTTAAAAATAACTAGCAACCTAGCATAAAACCTTCTCAGAGCAAGTAGACTATCTCCAGAAAATGGTAGCAGCAATAATATATATCTAGTACAAGGTAAAAACTACCAGTGGGCGCCAACAACCTGACACGAACCCACTAGCACAAATATATGTCTGTAAGAAAGTACTGAAAACAACCTCACTAATAAGGAAAACAGAACTCCAAAGTCCGGAAGTCCACCAACAACACCACCTCCAACTAGCCACCAGACTGGCTACAGCTCAGAACCTGGGGTATTCCAAAAGAAACAGAATACCTCAGCAAGCTTAAGCTAAACAAAGTAAAACTACATGAAAGAGTCAACCAAAGGGACAAAGTAACTGAAAAACATGCAGTAGAAAGAGTCACAACTGTCCAAAACAGGACAACAAGAAATGCACAACGTGCAAAGAAACAGCAACGACCCAGCCCAGGAACCACATCCTGCAGGGCCTACTAGGCTGCCAAGAGCCAGAATGCTGCAAACTACCAAAGAAGAAACTTCTAACACCCTAAACTATGGGAAGTGATAGTAGCAAAAACAACAACGAGGAACCGGATCGAAGGCAAACGCAGTCCCCCAATCCACCATGTCCAAGTCAAAAGCTCGAGGGTCAACACGTGAAAACACAAGGGACCTTCCACCCGACATGCCCAGCCCGTACCTGGAGCAAGAAAAAAACATGGGTGGCCTTGGCTATATCACACAACTCCACCCCCATAAAGAGCTACAACCACCACTACTAACCACGACCCACGATTCGGCCTTTAGGAAAATAAAGAAAACGGCCGACAAGGAAAACCCAGAAATACAACTGGAAATCCACTCGGAAACGAAATACAAGGTAAAGGAGGAGTGTTGAAATAAACCAACACGACTAGGCGTTGAGTGAAACCCACTCAGTGCCTACCTAAACTTTGGCGTTGAGTGAGCTAGCCTCACTCGCCGCCAAAATAATGCCACTACCCACAAACCCACTAAAGAATACGGAGCTCGACGACAGTCGAACGACCAAGGCAGAAGATCCAGAACTCGAGTAGTTGCCTGTTACTTGAGTATCTAAATTCCCGCACTCGAAACCAGCTAAATTCGCCTAGCAAAAGAAAATATACAAAGCGCACGATCAGTGACGCACGATTAGTGGTCGTGCGCACTCATCGGCTGATGATCGTGCGAAGCGAACCTGGAAAACCTGACAGAAAACCTAGCAACTGCGCACGATCAGTGTCGCACGACCACTGGTCGTGCGCACTGCTGCCAGCGCTCGTGCGATTGCCGAGACAGAACTTTGGAAACTGAAAGTTATACGCGCACGAACAGAGGCACACGATCAGTGGTCGTGCGCCCTAACGGTTAACGACCGTGCGCGGTCAACCTGTACCGTTTGGAATTTCCCGAACGACACCGGAACGCACACACGACTCACGCAACTGCAGAAGCAGCAGGAAACTACCAACGTCGCGCACCACTACTATACAAACTATGCCTAATCATTCGAGTAATACCTTAACGAAAATCGGCAACTACACCCCCTCCTAACTCTCCCTCTTGGCTACACCCGAACCAGAGCAACAATCAGAGTAAAGGAAAACAACGGCTTTACACCGACAATTTGGATTCCAATCATCACAAAATAGGGGGGGTTTCAGTAGGAAGAACTAAGCCCTATAGTTAGCAAGAAAAAAATGAGAACAACAAGGCCTCTAACCTGGGCTAACCGGGATTTCAATTTCAGCAAGTAAAATCGAAAAGAAAACTTGGCAAGGGCAAGAATACCACTTGCCTCAATTCACAGCGAAGCTTTGGACTGCTTTCCTCCTCTTCGCACGGATCAAAACGGCCGCAACACCTAAAACAAACACTCGGCCATTAATGGCGGAAAACTCCAAAACCGAAAATTCCAATCCTCCCAAAACTCCACGAAAATCTAATTTCTTACCGTAGGAATGAAGGTCTTGACGAGAGCAATCCGAATCCACTCTCGGAATCGAATTCCGTCCACAAACGCTCCGGGAATCGGCGTCCGAAGGGAAGGGTAGGCGGTTTCTCCGTTTCTCTCGTACAGGACCGGCGGTTTCAAGCGGGGAAGAAGATGATTGCCGTGCTTTTCATTCTATATATATATAATTATATAATAATATAATTAATTACAAAATTACATAAAACACCTAAACGACGCGAAAACCGAACTACCTCGGAATTCGACGAAATTCGCACCGTAGCTAAATACCCACGCTACGAACACAACGGCGAAGTCGAAATTAATTTTCGACGAACAGAACTCGAGTTATACCCAAATAAAGCCAAACACCAACATCCCCCCGAGAGGCCACACCGGGTCACCCAAAACGACTCGGCTTGCTAGGGAGATCTTGCCAACAGGCTACAGAATAGGGCGCTCAGTTCTAAGGAGCTAAACCACACTCCACAAATGGCACAAGCCACGGAAACGCGTCATCGTAACGCCAAACGAGAATAAAAATAATCGCTGAAAAAAAACGGGGCGTTACAGTCACTCCCCCTAAAAGAAAGTTTCGTCCCAAAACTTTACGCACAACCCTCCTACTAAAGAAGGAAAAGTAACAAACAGAAGTTACAAAGGGAAACATACCGATCAAATCAGCGAAACAGGTGAGGTTACGCCCTCCTCATGGCCGACTCTAGCTCCCAAGTCGCGCTCTCCAAATCCTGATTTTTCCATAGAACTTTCACCATCGGTATGGACTTCTTTCGCAGCACACGCTCCTGAGTATCCAAAATACGAACTGACACCTCAACAAAAGAGAGGTTGGGCTCCAACTGGGGCACAACATCCAAGAGTTGCCCACTGCTGCGCACACACTTCCGCAATTGGCTAACATGAAAAACATTATGAACACCAGGGAAGTTCGCTGGCAAATCCAATCTATATGCAGACACACCAATCCGCTCCAAAACCTCGAACGAGCCCACATACCTTGGGTCCAATTTCCATTTTTTACCAAATCTCTTCACACCAACCATTGGAGAAACCTTGAGGTATACATGATCCCCTACTAAAAACTCCAAAGCAGACTTACGCCGATTGGCGTTCTTTTCATACCTCTCCTGAGCTAAACGAAGCTTTTCACGAATAAGCTTCACGACGACTTCCATCTCTTCCAGAGCATCTGGACCCAACAAAGGCTTCTCACCAGCCTCAGCCCAAAACAACGGAGTCCTACAGCGCCTCCCATACAAAGCTTCGAACGGAGCCATCTGCAAGCTTTCCTGATAACTGTTATTATAAGCAAATTCCATGAGTTGCAGACACTCATCCCACGCTCCACCGTGGTCTAAAATATAGCACCAGATCATATCCTCAACAATCTGATTGACCCGCTCTGTCTGCCCATTGGTCTGAGGGTGGTACGCAGTAGAATACCTCAGATCCGTATCCAAACCCTCCTGCAGACTCTGCCAAAAACGAGAAGTAAACCGGGAGTCTCGATCAGAAATGATGCTAACCGGCACACCGTGGAGTCGGATGACTTCATTCAAGTACAACTCCGCTATCTTCTTCATCGGGTAATCAATCTTATATGGCACGAAGTGAGCACACTTCGTCAATCTATCCACTATAACCCAAACAGAATCATATCCTCTCGGGGATTTTGGCAAACCCGTAATGAAGTCCATAGATATACTCTCCCACTTCCAAGTCGGGATCTCTAGCGGAGTCAACTTACCACCAGGCCTTCCATGATCGGCCTTCACACGCTTGCAAGTGTGACACTCAGCAACAAATCGGGCTATATCACCTTTCATGCCATACCACCAGGCAATTTGCCTTAAGTCACGGTACATCTTCGTAGATCCTGGATGGTAGGCAACGCTGGAACCATGAGCCTCACTGCAAATCATACTCCTAATGTCCCCAATAGCGGGAACGCAAAACCTACCACGGTACTTCAAAGTACCCGCATCATCAATAGCAAAATCTGGCAACTCTCCCTTCTCTGTCCTGGTAAAAAGGTGCAACAGATCCGGATCGTCCTTCTGATGCAGTCTAGTCAAAGAAATCCAGGACGGCTCTGCCACTGACAAACTATTCTGCAAACCACAGCATCCTACTGAAATATCCATAAGGAGGAACTCCTCAACTAACCGATCGGAGGAGAGGTTAAAGATCTTTCCCGTCTTTCGGCTCAGGGCGTCGGCCACCACATTGGCCTTGCCCGGATGATACTGGATTTCTACGTCATAATCCGCCACATACTCAAGCCACCGCCGCTGACGCAGATTCAACTCCTTCTGCGTGAACACGTACTTCAGGCTCTTATGGTCAGTAAAAATCTTGCACTGAGCCCCATAAAGTAAGTGCCTCCACAACTTCAACGCATAGATAACCGCTGCAAACTCAAGGTCATGCGTAGGATAATTCTTCTCATGAGTCTTCAGCTGCCTTGACCCATAAGCAATTACTTTTCCATCCTGCATTAATACGCATCCCAGACCTATATGCGAAGCATCCACATACACATCATAATCCACGCCCTCAGTAGGAAGGGTCAGAACGGGAGCAGTTCACAATCTCCTCTTTAACTCCTGAAAAGCTTCTTCGCACTTCTCGCTCCAAACAAAAGCCATATTCTTCTGAGTCAGCTTGGTCAAAGGTGCGGCTAGAGAAGAGAAACCCTCCACGAATCTCCTGTAATAGCCAGCCAACCCTAAGAAACTTCTGATCTCCTTAGGAGTATTCGACCTACTCCAATCCATCACTGCTGCAATCTTTTCTGGGTCAACCGAGATCCCATCCTTGTTCACCACGTGGCCTAGAAAAGAAACCTGAGGCAACCAAAATTCGCACTTGCTCAACTTGGCGAATAACTTGTGGTTCCTCAATTCTGATAGTACCAAGCGCAGATGCTGCTCATGCTCCTCAGCACTGCGAGAATAAACCAACACGTCATCAATGAAGACCACCACGAACTTGTCTAGGAAATCCTTGAATACTCGATTCATCATGTCCATGAAAGCTGATGGTGCGTTGGTCAAACCAAACGACATCACCAAAAAATCAAAGTGTCCATGCCTCGACCTAAACGCAGTCCGTGGAATATCTGCCTCACGGATCCTGAGCTGATGATAGCCCGAACGAAGATCGATCTTGGAGAACACCGTGCTACCACGCAACTGGTCAAATAAATCATCGATCCTCGGCAGAGGGTACCTGTTCTTGATAGTGACCTTGTTCAACTCTCTATAGTCGATGCAAAGCCGCATCGACCCATCTTTCTTCTTTACGAACAAGATAGGAGCACCCCAAGGCGACGAACTCTGCCTGATAAAACCTTTAGCCAACAACTCATCTAACTGAATTCACAACTCCTCTAACTCACGAGGGGCCATCCGGTACGGCGCCTTAGCAATAGGACGCGTACCCGGCTCCAAATCAATAACAAACTCCACATCCCGCTCAGGAGGGATACCAGGAAGATCATCAGGAAAAACATCGGCGAAACCACAAACAATAGGAATCTCCTCCAAGCGTGGCACGCTAACAACAGTTCTAACCGCCGAGACTAAACAAACACAACAATCAGAAAGAAACAATCTCTGAACACATACCGCCGAGAGAACAGGAGAATCCTGACACGGATCAGCATACACGCTGCCGGGCTGACCGTCGTCCCTGATGAAGTCCAAGCGCTTTCCTTTGCACTGAATGACCGCATCATACCGAGAGAGCCAGTCCATGCCCAAAATGACATCGAAGTCCTCTAGATCAATCATCTTCAGGTCCGCCTTCGCAAGAAAATCCCCCAACAAAACCGGGCAATCCAAAATACCCAAATCTGACAACACAGATTCACCAGAGGGAAACTTGACACGGAAGGAATCCCGAACACGATCTAGAGACAAACGATGACGCTCCACAAAGGCTCTAGCCACAAACGAGTGGGTAGCGCCGGAGTCAAACAAAACACGCGCCCAGCGGTTCTTCACCTTAAATTTCCCTATAGGAACGCACAAAGCTAAGGAACTAGCACAACAGTACCGCAAATAATCTAGCAACTAAACTACCAGGCTAGAAAGAAAAACAACAAACAACTAACCTGAGATCACCTGGGTCGAAGTCTGAGCCTCCTCGGAAGAAATCACGTTCAGCTTCCCTTTTCCCTTGTCCACACGCTGAGGTGGAGGTAATGCCTACAATGGAACTGCAGGAAGAGCTGACTGGACCTGAGGACACCTCGACTTAATGTGACCCTTCTGCCCACACTGATAGCAGACTCTATCCCTGGACCAACACTAGGCCGCATCATGCCCGGATCGCTTGCAAACGGAACAGGAGACATCTCTCCTAGGAGCACCCTGAATCGCATGAACCTGCTCCTTCTTCTGAGCTGCCACCTTCTTGAAACACCTCTCGACAGGATGGCCTGACCGGCCACAAAAACTGCACACCACTCTGCTCCTCTTTCCCGGAACAGCATCGGGTACCAGGGGTTTCTTCTCCTCTACCAACTTCCTCTTATCCTTCCTCAACTGCTGGCCTCTGCTCTTCGCCGTCTCAATAGCCTCCACCTTCAGAGCAGCCTCTACTATACCTGCATAAGTCTCTGACCCATAAGCACTGGTCAACTGCTGCACCTCGCTCCTCAAACCACCGAGAAATCGCTTAACTCGATCAGCCTCAACGCTGACCAATCCCGGGGCAAAACGGCTCAACTTGCTGAACTCTATCTCATACTCACCCACCGTGAGTTGCCTTTGCTTCAGATAGAGGAAATCATTCATGAGGCGGTCACGCTCAACCGAAGGCAAGAACTTTCTCAACAGCAACTCCTTGAACATCTCCCACGAGCACCCAGCCACTAAGCTCTCCTTTTCTCTCAGCCACCAACTCTTAGCCAACCCTTTGAGCTGATAGGTGGCTAACATCACCCTCTGGTCACCTGCAATTCCTGAGTACGAAAACATCTCCTCCATGGAGATCAGCCAGTCGTCTATCACCATGAAATCTGCCTTCCCATCATAAGTGGGAGGGCTCAGCCTCTGAAACTGCGAGATGAAGGCCATCTCTGCTGGCACCACCACTGGAGGTCTCAAGGGTGCAGGAGGAGGAGGAACAGCTAACCCCCCAGCAGGAACTTGCGCACCCTGAGCCTGAACTGCCACAACAGCCACCAAAGACTGAATCTGGGCTTGCACCTCCTCCAACTGCCTGCCCATAGCTTCGCTACTCTGACGCAGACTCTCGATCACCGCATCATTCTGAGCTCCAGAAGATTCACCCTCAGACAGGGGAGTCGATCGAGTCGCAGGACGCCTAGCCATCCTAAAAATCATTACAACGCAAATCAGATCCAAATCCCACGACTAGAACCGATTACCAGTACAGACAATACATATGTAGATATAGACTTAAAGCTTCTAAACTTGCTCTGAGAGTTTATCTTCTTCACAAAAATTAGATGATATGCCCTAACCTAGGATGGTTAACCACCACCTTACTAACTCTTGTGCCTAGATCGGATGCATGAACTTATGTTAATTTGAAAACTCATGTGTGTACTTATGTCATCCTGCAAATCTTTAGCTCGGCGCGTTGTGCTTATGCAATGATATGATATGCATGATTGTGCTATGCATTCTAAAAAAAGGCCCTAATGCATGTTATGAGCGGCGTACGCATGAAAATGTTATGCATCCCATACTACATAACATTTCCATGCAACGAAAAAGAAACGTGCTAGTCGCAGTCATGTGGTGAGGTTATGCATCCCATACTACATAACCCTCACATGTAGCCCCTATGGTGGATCCATATACGAACACATATTATGCATCCCATACTACATAATATGCCCCGTATACTTCATGTTATGCTATGAGTATAGTGTTCGTGCTTTTGCCAAGACGTGCTGATGACATATCGGTATGTGAATGACATGATGCTGAACTACTAATAAGCGAACAAAGGAAGGTTGCTCAACTAACTTGTCAAGCAACCTCCCTCTGATACCAACTATCACAACCCGCATTTTCTCCGAATTAAGAATTATCAGAGTAAGAGAAAACACGCGTCGTGATGCCACGTCAAGCAGGGGATAACTGCTGACGCTCAGGCAAAACCAACTACCAACTTAATGAAAGAAAAATCATGTGATTAATGATTAGAAAATCAGTTATATCTTAGAGACCGTATCCCTCGGCTCAGTGGATCACCTAGTCCACAAAAGAAAAACTATATTAATACGCTGCAGAAAAATACTTTATTTAGGTTTAACATCCTAAGGAGCGCATAAGGGTTCCATGAGAACCACTCATGCTATGCAAGACCCTACATTTAATTTATATAATATATAAGAAAGCGGTCTTTATACGTGATTTGGAAAATAGTGAATACGTCTTATAAAACATGCTGATCATGAGCTTTATTTATAATAATAATTATAGTTTAAAAATAACTAGCAACCTAGCATAAAACCTTCTCAGAGCAAGTAGACTATCTCCAGAAAATGGTAGCAGCAATAGTATATATCTAGTACAAGGTAAAAACTACCAGTGGGCGCCAACAACCTGACACGAACCCACTAGCACAAATATATGTCTGTAAGAAAGTACTGAAAACAACCTCACTAACAAGGAAAACAGAACTCCAAAGTCCGGAAGTCCACCAACAACACCACCTCCAACTAGCCACCAGACTGGCTACAGCTCAGAACCTGGGGTATTCTAAAAGAAACAGAATACCTCAGCAAGCTAAACAAAGTAAAACTGCATGAAAGAGTCAACCAAAGGGACAAAGTAACTGAAAAACATGCAGTAGAAAGAGTCACAACTGTCCAAAACAGGACAACAAGAAATGCACAACGTGCAAAGAAACAGCAACGACCCAGCCCAGGAACCACATCCTACAGGGCCTACTAGGCTGCCAAGAGCCAGAATGCTGCAAACTACCAAAGAAGAAACTTCTAACACCCTAAACTGTGGGAAGTGATAGTAGCAAAAACAACGAGGAACCGGATCGAAGGCAAACGCAGTCCCCCAATCCACCATGTCCAAGTCAAAAGCTCGAGGGTCAACACGTGAAAACACAAGGGACCTTCCACCCGACATGCCCAGCCTGTACCTGGAGCAAGAAAAAAACATGGGTGGCCTTGGCTATATCACACAACTCCACCCCCATAAAGAGCTACAACCACCACTACTAACCACGACCCACGATTCGGCCTTTAGGAAAATAAAGAAAACGGCCGACAAGGAAAACCCAGAAATACAACTGGAAATCCACTCGGAAACGAAATACAAGGTAAAGGAGGAGTGTTAAAATAAACCAACACGACTAGGCGTTGAGTGAAACCCACTCAGTGCCTACCTAAACTTTGGCGTTGAGTGAGCTAGCCTCACTCGCCGCCAAAATAATGCCACTACCCACAAACCCACTAAAGAATACGGAGCTCGACGACAGTCGAACGACCAAGGCAGAAGATCCAGAACTCGAGTAGTTGCCTGTTACTTGAGTATCTAAATTCCCGCACTCGAAACCAGCTAAATTCGCCTAGCAAAAGAAAATATACAAAGCGCACGATCAGTGACGCACGATCAGTGGTCGTGCGCACTCATCGGCTGATGATCGTGCGAAGCGAACCTGGAAAACCTGACAGAAAACCTAGCAACTGCGCACGATCAGTGTCGCACGACCACTGGTCGTGCGCACTGCTGCCAGCGCTCGTGCGATTGCCGAGACAGAACTTTGGAAACTGAAAGTTATACGCGCACGAACAGAGGCACACGATCAGTGGTCGTGCGCCCTAACGGTTAACGACCGTGCGCGGTCAACCTGTACCATTTGGAATTTCCCGAACGACACCGGAACGCACACACGACTCACGCAACTGCAGAAGCAGCAGGAAACTACCAACGTCGCGCACCACTACTATACAAACTATGCCTAATCATTCGAGTAATACCTTAACGAAAATCGGCAACTACACCCCCTCCTAACTCTCCCTCTTGGCTACACCCGAACCAGAGCAACAATCAGAGTAAAGGAAAACAACGGCTTTACGCCGACAATTTGGATTCCAATCATTACAAAATAGGGGGGTTTCAGTAGGAAGAACTAAGCCCTATAGTTAGCAAGAAAAAATGAGAACAACAAGGCCTCTAACCTGGGCTAACCGGGATTTCAATTTCAGCAAGTAAAATCGGAAAGAAAACTTGGCAAGGGCAAGAATACCACTTGCCTCAATTCACAGCGAAGCTTTGGACTGCTTTCCTCCTCTTCGCACGGATCAAAACGGCCGCAACACCTAAAACAAACACTCGGCCATTAATGGCGGAAAACTCCAAAACCGAAAATTCCAATTCTCCCAAAACTCCACAAAAATCGAATTTCTTACCGTGAGAATGAAGGTCTTGACGAGAGCAATCCGAATCCACTCTCGGAATCGAATTCCGTCCACAAACGCTCCGGGAATCGGCGTCCGAAGGGAAGGGTAGGCGGTTTCTCCGTTTCTCTCATACAGGACTAGCGGTTTCAAGCGGGGAAGAAGATGATTGCCGTGCTTTTCATTCTATATATATATATATAATTATATAATAATATAATTAATTACAAAATTACATAAAGCACCTAAACGACGCGAAAACCGAACTACCTCGGAATTCGACGAAATTCGCACCGTAGCTAAATACCCACGCTACGAACACAACGGCGAAGTCGAAATTAATTTTCGACGAACAGAACTCGAGTTATACCCAAATAAAGCCAAACACCAACATCCCCCCGAGAGGCCACACCGGGTCACCCAAAACGACTCGGCTTGCTAGGGAGATCTTGCCAACAGGCTACAGAATAGGGCACTCAGTTCTAAGGAGCTAAACCACACTCCACAAATGGCACAAGCCACAGAAACGCGTCATCGTAACGCCAAACGAGAATAAAAATAATCGCTGAAAAAAAACGGGGCGTTACACAGACCGACAGACCGCCCGGTCTCTAACTCCAACACTTCATACTTAACAAATCTACCTGCTGTTCTTCTAACAGGCAGACTGTTATTCTTCCTGACAGTAATGTTGTGCAAGCAATCTATGACATAATGGTCTGTCTTGCCACAACACCAGCATTCATACCTATTGTATCTATTTTTAGATACATTCTTGGCAGTCTGGTTGACAACAAATCTTTTGTTTTGTGCTAGTACTACTGCAGCTACACTCACTATTTTCTTAAGAACATTTATGGACATGGGCTGCCTTATTGACATAAACACTCTTGTCATTCAGAACTTCAGTCTTACTATGACCATGAGTATTCTCAAGGTCATACTTGTTAGAAGGCACTTGTACCTTTCTAAAAACTACAGAGACTTTAAAATTCAGTGGCTGGACTGAGGCTTTGCCCTTTCTCTTGAATTGGACAGCCCTGGTGTCACCTTTAAATCCTATTCCAGCCTTACCCTTTTGAGCCACAAACTCATCTATTAAGGGTAAAACTTATTTTGTCTTGGAATAACTAGCAACCAAATCTTTTTCCTTTTGAAGTCTGGCTTCCAGACTTTTAATTAGATCATTTTTGTATGTGATTGTGTCCATCTGAATAACAGTTATAGTTTTCAGTTTGGTACCCAAGTAAGTCTTGGGTCCTTGGTTCAAGTTATCTTCATACTTAACAAATCTACCTGCTGCTCTTCTAACAGGCAGACTGTTGTTCTTCCTGACACTAATGTTGTGCAAGCAATCTATGACATAATGGTCTGTCTTGCCACAACACCAGCATTCATACCTATTGTATCTATTTTTAGATACATTCTTGGCAGTCTGGTTGACAACAAATCTTTTGTTTTGTGCTAGTACTACTGCAGCTACACTCACTATTTTCTTAAGAACATTTATGGATATGGGCTGCCTTACTGACATAAACACTCTTGTCATTCAGAACTTCAGTCTTACTATGACCATGAGTATTCTCAAGGTCATACTTGTTAGAAGGCACTTGTACCTTTCTAAAAACTACAGAGACTTTAAAATTCAGTGGCTGGACTGAGGCTTTACCCTTTCTCTTGAATTGGACAGCCCCGGTGTCACCTTTAAATCCTATTCCAGCCTTACCCTTTTGAGCCACAAACTCATCTATTAAGGGTAAAACTTATTTTGGCTTGGAATAACTAGCAACCAAATCTTTTTCCTTTTGAAGTCTGGCTTCCAGACTTTTAATTAGATCATTTTTGTATGTGATTGTGCCCATCTGAATAACAGTTATAGTTTTCAGTTTGGCAATCTCATTTAATTTTTGATCCAACTCTTTCTCTAAATCAGTTGCAGCCATTTTAAGATTTGTAATTTCCTTAGCCTGAGTTTTGGCAAGGTTTTTGCTTTTCTTTAGTGCCTGTAACAAGTCCCCATATTCATCTATCAACTGATGAATATCACCTTCAGACTCAGACCCATCCACATCACTTGATGCAGATGTAGTTGACTTTGTACCAGTACTACAATCTGAATTTCTAGAAATATATTATACCTTACTAGGACCAGACTGATCCTGACACTTATCTTCTTCTGATACATCCATCAGTCCCATGCACTGATGGTCTTCTTGTTCATAGATAGATTTCAGCAATTGCATAAACTCATCTTCTTCATCTGCTGCATATAGACCAATGTATGCCTCACCTTCAGATTCAGACTCTGAAGATGATTGATCTGTCAAGCTCTTCTCCTTCTTGGCAACAAAGGATTTCTCCTTCTTGCTCTTTTGTTGAGTCTTCTTTTTATCAGCAGTCTCCTTTCTTTTTTTGGGACACTCAGCCACAACATGTCCAGGCCTATTATAGTAGTAGCAAACTATCTTTGATGTTGTAGATTTGCTAGGCTTAGACCTGCTCCTGTCCTTCCTAGATGACTTCCTCTTTTGATAATAGTCATCCACAGGCTGAGATGTGGAGGGCCTAGACTTCCACTGCTTCTTCTTCAGGAATCTCTGAAACTGCCTTGTGAGGCAGCAAAGTCTTTATCTGAGTCACTGCTGTCTGAACTTTGGTTGTTTGAATTATCTGAAGTAATTTCAGCAACAATCTCAGGAGGTGATGGAGACATCCTCCTATTCTTCCTAGTGGCTTTTACCTTGAAGGCCACAGACTTTTCTCTATGCTCCCCTTTTGCACTTTTCTCTTCCTCTTTCCTAGCCATCAGTTGCATCTCATATGACAGCAATTTTCCAAACAAAGTTGGAGGAGAGATATCTGCAAGTTTGGCCACTTCCCTAATGACACAAATCTTAGTGTCCCAATCCTTTATCAGGGATCTTAGGAATTTATCATTCAGTTTATATGTACTGAAGATCCTTCCATAGGACATCAACTCATTTACTATTTTATAGAACTTTTTATAACACTCAGTTATACCATCTGACTTTCCTTGTCTGAAACTCTCATATTCCTGGTTCAGCATAGATTTTCTATCTTGTCTGACTTCTTCAGAACCCTCCATGTAGACTATCAAGGTGTCCCACATTTCCTTGAAGGTCTTGCAGTGAATCAAATTTTGAAATGTTGAATCATCTATGACACTTACTATGATATTCTAGGCTCTTTTATCCATAGTTGCCAGGATGATCTCTTCCTTAGTCATTTCTAAAAAATCCTTAAGAGTTCTTTGATTTGCATCTAGAACTGATAACTTTATTAGAATATAAGGACCTTCCTTTACTATAATGTAAATCCTTGGATCAGAAGCCTCCATAAAAAGCCTGACCCTTTCTTTCCATATTCCAAATATCTCTTTCCTGCATATGGGTAATTTCATAGAACCTAGTTCCTTATGATTTTCTCCTGAACCCATTTTCTTAATCTTGAATCTGCTTTATGGATATTACTCAGACTGTTAAGTCCTTCTTTGAGTAACCTCCCTCTGATACCACTTGATAGAATTGATTTCAAGACAACCCAAACACCTAGAGGGGGGGGGGGATGAATAGGTTCTTTTCTTTTTTACTTAAGGCAGAATAATATTTCAGTTCTTAAAATAGATCATAACTTATTCTACAACAATCACAACACAGAATTCACAATCACACATACACCATAGATTGCACACAAGTTTATAGTGGTTCCCCAAGGTCTGGGTACATCCACTTTCCCCTTTCACCTATCTATCAGTATGCTAGATTCGGCCTAACTTCTTCCTTCTTCTCAGATCCACAGATCTTACAGCTCAGAACCCTGAAAGGTTCCTACAACTCAGAACCCTATAAGGTTCCTACAACTCAGAGTGAATCCACACTCCTACAGCTCAGGCTAACAGCCCTACCTCAGCCTTGCCACAAGGCCTACAACTCAGAGAATAATTTCTCCTACACTCAGGCTCAAAAGCCCTACCACTCAGAGATCTATATCTCATACACTCAGCCTTTATAATATAGGCTTACAACTCAGATCTTTGAAAAGATCCTACAAAATTTGATAAGTGTTTTAGATGGACTCTTACCCTTTTTGAGAGAGAAGGGATAAAAGGTTTCTTGATCAACTTCTTGATAAGACTGATGGCTGAAATCAACCTGTTCTTAGCTTTCTTCAAAGCTTCTTGAATCTGAACTCAGTAGGGTTGATCTCCTTTGAAGTTGACTGGCTGGCAGCTTCCTCCTTAGATTTCAGAAATAGATCAAAAACTTTCCTAGCAGATTAGTTCAAGATCTGCTTCTTAAGAGACTTGTAAATGTCTCCTTCTTTATTTCAACAGTTGGAGATCTCTCTCACTCTCCAGAACTTCTGAAGTTTCTTCAGAATTCTTGCTTGAATTCTCCTTAGACAAATTCTGAGTAGATTGCAACTTCAGATTGTCTTCTTAGATATTCTCATGAAAAACTTCTTCTGTGTGTCGAGCACTTTCTTGATCAATGATCAATACTTCAATAGTTGTTCGTGTTGTTGTTATTGTTCTTTTTTTTGATTTGACAGAATCCATCTATATATAGTCTTCATCCATGGTAACCGGCTGATCCGGTTTCTAACCTACTTCTGATAGGTCTAATAGCTTCAGCAAACTTGTTGGAATACACAGTTGTCAAGTCCCCAGTCAGTTCTTGAACCTTTGTCTTTGTCAGCAAAGCGTCGAGACTGATTGTCATTATGTGTCGACACAAGTAGATTAAGTGTCGACACAAGCTTTGGCGATGTCGACACAGCTCCTTTGGTGTCGACACAGCTTCTTGACACTGCATCTGTAGAATGTGTCGACACTGCTTCTTTGTGTCGACACAGACACTTCTTCACTTCACAACAATCAACATTATTGAAACTCTGCTGTGTGTCGACACAAGTCCTGTGTGTCGACACAGTTGATGTAGTCTCAGAATTCTATGTGTCGACACTGCCTCCAGGTGTCGACACAGTTGATGTCGACTAATACTTCTGTGTGTCGACACTACCTCCCGGTGTCGACACAGTTGATGTCGACTAATAAATTCTGTGTGTCGACATAGTTGCTTCTGGTGTCGACATAGTTTTTCCAAGTGTTGACACAGGCTTTCTTAAGTGTCGACACATGGACTTAGGAACTTTTTCTGCATTTTAGCAAATACTTAACCTGCACATATAAACTCAAAATAACATCAAATACACCTTGATGTATATCATTGAGTTAAGTGAGACTTCTTCAAATCAGGTACACATTTTCCAATGTACCCAACATAGGTGCTAGGGTTTCCCGTAAAAGGAGCGACAACGGCGGGTGTAGTGAAGGAGTGGCAGCGGTCGGGGCTTCGAGTGGTGGCTAGCTGTCGATGCAGGAGAAGTGAAGGGGATGACTGGAGTTGCGAAAATTTTATGAGCGGAAAGGAGGGTTTCTGTGTGCCTATTCATCTGCTTATTGCCGGTGCGGATTAGGATTTAGGAAGTTACGGGGGATGTGGTGTTCATGTGTTAGCGGAAGTTAAAAGTTAGTGGGATGGGTGTTAGTGTCATGAGAGTGAGAATGTTGTGCAATAAAACTGTTGGGCCGATCGAATCATGAAGAAAGTCTTATCTAAATTAAATTAATGTTAAAAATTCAAGATTAGTTAATGTGTCTTATTTTTTTTTAAACACATTAATGTAGATTATACAGTCTGCGACACTGTGTTTAGAGCCCTCAACTTCATCCTCGTCTGCAAGCTAGCAGCTTCTTCGTCGACCTCCTCATCTTCCTGCCCTCGTCAAATTCCATTTATATAACACCAATCTTTTTGTAGAAGCTAAGATCTCTCCTGGCATACTCGTCATGGTTGACTAAAATCAGATGTCAAAAGATTAGAGGAAGAAGCAGTCGGATGCTTGATAAAACTCAAGATCTATAACTTTGGATTTTTGTTTTGTTCTATAAAAAAGATTTTGGAAGTACAAATAGCATTTTAGAGTACAATTATAATTCCATGATTTACAAATAGCCAAGAGCTACAGATAGCCAAATATGATTTACGAATATCAACACCCATGAAATATTAAATAAGTGGGAAAAAATAATAAGTGAGGAAAAAAAACCTATTATGTTTTTGTAAGTATAAATAATTAAATATAATTAAGATTAAATATTATTTTTTGGGGGTCACTGATCAAAGCTGGTGGCATGGAGAGAAAGGACTCGTGCAATGCACCTAACAGGTCGATGTATCATTCGTCGGCACGTCGCTGGAGTTGTTCGGCCGTAACCTAAATTGTGACAAAGTTAAAGCTTTCTGCTTGAGAAACTGAAGGCAACTGTCTAGTATCCATATATTTTTAATTATAGACATGTTAACTTTCTTATAAATTAGGAGAGATATATATTATGTCTCTAAGTATTTTGGTTACTAAGTAAATAATTTTGTAACAAAAAAAATTATCATTAAATATAGAGTTATGGTGAAAAATTTATGTGTCTCACTAAAAAACATTCATTTGATGACGAAATATATTTTATCACAAAATCGTTGTTAACGAATACGTACATTTAGTGACCGAACTGTAATTTTGTCACTATAGCCATGTCTTCAGTGACTTAACATTAATTTTGTCACTAACGACGTCTCTTTAGTGACCGGCATTATTTTCGTCACTGAAGATGTATCTTTAATGACTGAAATTTTTTTGACACTAAAATCGCGTACTTAGTGATGTAATATATTCCGTCACTAAAATTTGGTCACTAATACTATGTTTTCTTGTAGTGTTTTGTCTCTATAACAATGGCGGGAGAAGAAGATGAAGTCCCGCTCCTCTTTCTTGAAATGAATTGATCGCTTAGAAACTTCTTAGATTTCATCCTCTATTTATAATCCTGTCATCCAACGAGATGATTGACATGCGTTATTGCTTTAATGGCTGATTATATCCTTAGTTTTACAGAATGAGACTGACGACGATGTTAGTAATGAATTATAACTCTTCTTTAATCATTTTGAATTTTGTTGACTTTTGTTGACTTTGCTGATGTTAACCACTCTGGACTTAGAAAATTTCAGACAACTACCCAAGCGTTGAGTGAATAAGCAATACTCAACGATTGTAGACTTAGAAAATTTCCTGCTCTGTTAGGCGTTGAGTGAGTAAGCTCCACTCAACGTTTTTAATTCAGTCAACATTGTGCATCCTTCTGTAACTCTAAGCGTTTAGAGCGTTGAGTGTATAAGCTTCACTCAACGCTTTTTGCCTTAAAATAGTTTTCAGCTCTTTCTGCAACTATGGCGCTAAGAGCGTTGAGTGAATTGACTTCACTCAATGATTCTGGACTTAGAAAAATCTTGCTCTGCATGAAGGCGTTGAGTGTATTGACTACAATCAATACTTTTTCTCCTTTAGCCGCAACATTTGATTAGGCTTTGAGTGAACTGTCTTCACTCAATGATTCTGGACTTAGTCAAATTATGGTTTCTCCTTAAGCATTGACAACAACATGATTCAACGCTATCTGTCATCTAGCGTTGAATGAACTGGCTTCACTTAATGCTTTTGTACTTAGACAGATTTTCCTGTCTTTCTTCCACATCTTTGACTAAATCAGCATGGCGTTGAGTGATCAATCTTCACTCAATGCTTCTTGACTTAATCAATTTTCTGTGAAAGATTTGTTTTATATTTGACAGAACTAGCATGTCATTGAGTGATCAAGCTTCACTCAACGCTTCTGAACTTAACTAATTTTCTATCTCTTTCTTCTATGGCTTTGACAGAAACAACATGACTCAATGCTTTTGACTATATGACATTGAGTGAGTTGACTTTACTCAACGCCTGTGGACTTAGCCACTTTTCTGCCTTGCCAACACTTAAAGCTTTGATTGTCCTGACTTCACTCAGCGTTATTAGCTGTATGGAATTGAGTGTACTGACTTCACTCAACGCCTGTGGACTTGGTCATTTTTCTGCACTGTCAATGACTTCTTGTTCATCTAGCGTTGAGTGAGCTTGTTTCACTCAATGTTTGTGGACTTAGTCATTTTTTTCATTATCACTGGCTTCTGGTTCATCTAGCATTGAGTGAGCTTGCTTCACTCAATGCCTGTGGACTTAGGCAATTTTCTGCCTTTCTAGTGAGTTTCTTTGAGTCCACCTATCAATGTCACATGGACCATCTATCCAATCAATATGACATAGACAAACCTGCATGTATGAACTTAAACATACATCAAATATAACTATGTGTATACCATTGACTTGTTTGACTTCTTATAAATTTGGGACATTGGGATCAATGGACCCAATAATAGCGATAGCACACAACGCTTTCAACGAAGCGTTGAGTAGACTCAACGCACTCGACGCTCTCAACGCACTCGACTAAGCATTGAATGAGCTATCTAATTGGCGATAGTGAGTATCACTGGGCAATACTGCCACGTATAGCTGGTCACGTGTCAGATGGCTGGACGGAGGCCGAAGAGTGGCGGTTGACTTGGGTCAAAGCGGCTGCCGACGATATCACCCAGGCAATAACAGATATCGCCCGTCGATATTGTTAAGTTTGACTTGTCAACTGAAATTATGGCCTTTGCTTTCTTTTGATGAGAGGATCGTGTGGCTGGGTTTATTTTTGAGGCTGCTTAACTAGAGAAGAGGTGAAGAGAAGATTTGTTTCTCTTCTCTCACACTCTCTCTTTCTCTCTCATCCTTCTCATCAAGTTCTTGGAAGAAAGGAAGAAGAAGGTTGAAGGCTAAAGCTTTGCTAGCTTAGTGAAAGAGATCCCGTGATCAGAATCGAAAACTAAGGCAAGATCCGTGAAGAGGAAAGCGAGGTACTCCTTTCCATTCGGATAGAAAGCTTACTAATGGCTTTGAAACAAATTCTGAGGGTAACGATTTTCCTTCTTGAACAAGTGAAGTCATCCTTTTGCATATGCATGGAATCCCCCACCAAAAGGTGGAGAATCAAGCGAATTCTGATGGATTGATACATGATATCCCCCGGTGATTTTGCATATAGAATCCGAAAATCATAGTATGAAATATGCATGCTGTGTGAATCCCATCCAGACAGATTTATCTGGATTGGTGATGTTTTATTTTGCGTGTCGGAGAAGACTCCAAGTATAAACGAGTAGTTTATGGGGTTTATGGGTTATACTCGTGAAATGAGAGTAGCAGGAGGTACTAAAGGTGTGCTCCAGGAAAATACCAAGAAAATACCACAGTTTGCATAACTGTTGGATATCGTCGGGTGACAGCGAGTATCGCTGGCGACAGCTCTTGGTGAGCGATTGCTGTGAAAGATCAGTTTTCTGGCACTGTAGGATGTTGTAGGGTTTTGGCTGGAAAGATGTTCCAGTTGTGGCTGAGTCTGGAGACAGAAGAGAATTCTATTGCTAACGCCAAGCAATAGTGACTATCGCTGGCGATAGCTTCCAGATAGCATTTTGTTGTTGCGAAGCTAGTGTCCGTGAGAGAAGGTGTGTAACATGAGAAGTTGTGAGCCTAGAGAGCCTAGCTATTGACCATGAGTGTCATGATTGATCATTGTTGGCTCAGGTCCTAGGGACATGTGAGCTGTAAGTGATGCTGAGAACCTGTTGTGCCCAACAAAAAGGCCAGTGAGCCGATCGGGAAAGGGGAGGCTGGCCCGCATCTTGTCATTCGCCATGATGGTTGTGACCGTCGGCGTTGACTTGACGATTTGAGCAACGAGAAATAGCTGAACTGTACTCGCGTTATGTCTGTCCGACTAGAGTGTATAAAGTAATTGGCATCATTGGAGCACATAATGAGAGTCTTAGGCCTAGAGATGGAAAGACTAGAAATGCTCAAAGTTGACCGTCAAGTTTCGGACCTCAGAACGATGGTGGGACCCTGGTAATCCGGTACACCAAAAATATGCCCTGAGTGTACGGAACGTTTGGTCGCTGAGGCACTCATTTGTGATATATTGAATGGTGCTTGAGTGTGCCTTCTTGTGATATATCTGTGTTAATGCTATGCCTGCAGAGAAGGAATACCGCTGCCCCGGGTATGGGGTAGGGTCATTATAAATTGGTCATCCAAAAGCTGACCGTTGCATTGTTTGCCACTATTATGGTGGATTGTCCCTGTGTAGGTGCTGAAGAGCCGAGCGGGAAATAACGTGCTGAAACCCTTGATTGTATGCCGGCCCTTGAAGGCCAAGAGAAGAACTTTATTATTTTCATGTATGGCCGGCCTGTGCGCTGATGTCTGTAGACCACACTTTTGAAGCATAACTATAAGACCTTAAGGTCATGACTTTTGTGTATTTTATAAACATTTCTGATATATATATACATATATTTATATATATATATTTGTAGTGGTCATTCGTATGTAGTGAGTTCAAGTTAATTCTTGAAGTTTCCGCTAGAATGCTCTGAGTTAGGATTCATTTAGTCTTTGATATTAATACGTAACTCTGCCGTCTTTCTGTGGGATATGGTGTGGGTCCCCGACCAGACCCTTTGTTATAGATAGATGTGTTACCATTTTGTATCAGCTTGTCTTGGTCTTCCTCCAACAAATTCATGGTCAAATTCAATTGTGGGGTGGCGAGCACGTGTCTGTGCTTACCGTTATAACAAAAATGAACTCAAGAATGTCCACTTAGGAATGAAAATACACATGTTTGATGAACCTACATATTCCTAATAGTCGTTTGTTGTTGAGTAGTCGATAAATTGTGTATATTATACTTATAGGTGATTAGAAGTGGTGGAGGGCAGTCTGAACCCCAACGTTCTGTTGAGAGTACGCCATCAGCTAATGTGACCAAACCTTTTCCTTATACGGAAATAGTTCGCTTAGTTGCCGAGGAAGTGTTTGTAATGATGAATGCACAACCGACTAGGCAGGTGCGACCTGCGATGGTGCCAGTACAGGTTGGTGTAGTCGAGCCTATAGCTGCTAGGCAAGTGTCTGCTGAGGCTTTGGTGGATAAGCGAGCGACTGAACGGCAGCTGAAACAATTTATGAGCTTTAGTCCTCTTACGTTTACGGGTGCAGGATCCCCAATGCAGTCAAAGGGCTGGATTTCGCGAGTCGAGAGGATATTGAAGGCGAAAGAGATAGAGGAGGGACAGAAGGTCACCTTGGCCACTTTCTTGTCTGAAGGGGAGGCTCGGCTTTGGTGGGATCAGTTAGAGTTACACCACTTCGCGGGCAGATGACTATCGGAGATCTCGATGGAGGAGTTTTTAAAATTGTTCTTGGGAAAGCATCTGCCATCGTCGTAGCGGATTACCATGGAAAATGAGTTCCGGCATTTGACTCAGGGCAAGGGTAGTGTAGATGACTACTTACATAAGTTTACTAGGTTGGGACGTTATGCAAGATCTACTTTTACTGACGAAGAGCGTAATACCAATAGGTTCTACGAGGGACTGCGAGATGAGCTGAGGTTAATGCTCTCGGGTCTGATGAACCAAGTGTTTAAAGTGTTGGTTAATACGACTCATTCGTTAGAGAAAGACATGAAGAGGGTATAGGGTAAAAGGGACTAGGATATGATAAAGCCCGAGTTCAAAATACCACGTCCTGGAAAGTCATACTACCGCAAGAGATGGAATAAGAAGTCCAAGTCTTCTGGACCGGCTCCTTCTACTGGTACTTCTAGAACAACATCGGGGCGAGGTCCGCTCACATGTTACATATGTGGCAAGGTGGGACACATAGCCCGAAACTGTTGGATTGGCCCTACAAAGGTGGAGAAAAAAGCAGGAGCATCGTATGTTGAGAAGGGAAAGATGGTGGAGTCTACTGTATCCCAATATGCTCCAGCTCAGCCAAGGGTGTACAATCTTGGCCAACAAGAGGCCATCAAATAGGCTGATGTCGTCATAGGTATGAGTAGTATATAGTTTTCATGCTTTATATACTTTATACCTTGTGAATTGCTTATGTATAACATGATAAGTATAGGCATTGTTCTTATTCGGGACTATCCGGCGGGAGCATTGTTCGATATAGGTACTTCTCGTTCGTTTCTATCTGAGGACTTTGTATCGCAGATCCGAGTGCCTACTCTTATGTCGATAAATAGAGTAAATGTGTTATTACCTAACAGATCCGTGATGTGTGCGGATAGGTCTTGTTGTGTTGAGGTGCGGATAGGAAGTCAGGATTTCGGATTGGAAGCGTCGGTGCTCCCGATATCTAAGTTCAACGTAATCTTTGGCATTGACTGGCTCTCGGAGTAGCGTGTCTATATAGATTGCAACTCTAAGAAAGTCACACTAGGACAGAACACCGAACGAGCGACTAAGTTCGCTGGTATGTGAGGATTGAGCAAGATATTGATGTCTGCTCTCCAGGTAGTCAAGGCTATTTGGAAGGGCGCGGAGTTATTCTTCATGCTGTTAGAGGCTGTTTAGCTGAAGTACAATTTGAGTGACGTTCCTATCGTATTGAAGTATGCAGATGTGTTTCCTAAAGATCTTCCAAGGTTTTCGCCCCAGCGGGAGATTGACTTTGTTATTGAGTTGGTGTCAGGTGTGAAACCTGTGGCCCGCTCACCGTACCGAGTAGCGCCAAAAGAGATGGCAGAATTGAAAGTTCAATTGCAAGAATTGCTAGAGCAAGGATATATACGTCCAAGTATGTCTCCTTGGAGTGCACCGGTCCTCTTTGTGAAGAAGAAGGACGAAAGATTGCGGCTATGCATTGACTATCGAGAGTTAAACAAGCTGACCAAGAAGAACAAGTATCCAATTCCACGGATTGATGAATTATTTGATCAGCTGGGGGGGGGGTTCAACTGTCTACTCGAAGCTAGATTTAAAATCTGGTTACTACCAGTTGAGGATTCAGAAAGATGACATTCCCAAGATGGTGTTTGGTACACGTTACGGTCATTATGAGTTCACTGTAATTCCATTTGGGCTAACGAATGCGCCATCGATATTCATGGACTTGATGCATCAAACCTTTAGAGAGTACTTGGACTTGTTTGTGATCGTCTTTATTGACGACATATTTGTGTACTCTCAGTCTTAAGAAGATCATGCAAATCATTTGTGGATTGTTTTGCACACCCTGATGAGAAACAAGCTCTATGCTAAGTTCTCAAAGTGTGAGTTTTGACTATCATCAATGGCTTTTCTTTGCCATGTGGTTAGTGGAGAAGGTATAGTGGTGGATCCGACGAAGATAGTTGCGATACAGGAGTGACATGTATTGTCTACTGTAGTAAAAGTCAAGAGCTTCCTTTGATTTGCTAGCTACTACAAATGCTTTGTAAAGAACTTTTCGCGGATAGCCTTACCTCTCACTACACTGACGAGGAAAGATCAGAAGTTCATTTAGATGCCTGAGTGTGCACGAGCCTTTGAGGAGTTAAAGAGTCGTTTGACCACGATGCCAATCTTGAGTTCGTCATGTGGTACGGATGGCTATGAGATTTATAGTGATACTTCGGGGAGCGGCTTAGGATGCATTCTTCTTCAGTTCGGAAAGGTTATTGCTTATGGCTCACGCCAGTTGAAAGTGCACGAGCAAAATTATCTAGTCAATGATTTGGAGTTTGCGACTGTGATTTTTGCACTTAAGCGGTGGCGTCACTACTTATATGGCATGAAAGTTGACATCTTCACAGACCATAAGATCCTTAAGTACTTAATAGATCAGAAGGATCTAAACATGTGGCAATGGAGATGGATGGAGTTCCTCGGGGACTACACCTTCTGCACAACCCCGTATCCGGCCGAGCGGGATCCTCCCCAAGTGGCGGGCTCGGGACATGCTATTAGCGACAATGTGGTGCAGCCCCGTTCGAAGACGTGCGGGTGCTCGTGCGTGCGTGCGGAGGTTTTACATGCGTAGGCTTTTAATATATCTATACTATTATAAAAAGAAATATGACTTCCCTTCTAAAAACGATGAATTTAAAATACATTAAACTAATCCTAGCCCTTTATTCGAGTGATCAATGGTTTTTATTAATAGAGATCACGTCATTTCAATATCACGCAAACCCTACTCTTCACAACCCTCTCCTCCCCGATCCCGTTCTCAAGCAAACAGCGGCTCCTCCTCTGTGCAACTTAACTCTATTCATGTGTTTACTTTTCTTCTCCAGCGCGCCCTACTTCTTCATTCTCACCGTTCGCTCCTCCTTCGTAGTCGTCACTCATCATTCTTACTGATCTCCATTCTTCTTGCTTGCCGTGCATCGTTAGCGGAAGAGGTTCTGCCATCAATGAGGCGACTTGCTGCGATCATCTTCTCTGCATTGTAAAAGCTACAGGTTGGATTCTTGAACCCACAGACCTTTGTTATGGCATCGTTCGAGTTCCTTTCCTTACCGCAGTTACTTCATGGACGAACCCACCTGGATCGGTGATGGAAAGGTCATTGCTAGGGTTCAGATCGTAGGACACAGTGTCTGAAAGTGAAGGGATAGATACTACTCTAGAGGGGGGGTGAATAGAGTTATCAAATTTTGCACTAAACAAAACTTAATGGTCTACCCAACTCCCTTGGAGTGAAGTGCGGAATGAAAGATTATAGATATAGATTTAACCCTAGAGCCTAACACAAGTGGAGTGCACAAACTCAAGCTAACTGTAATTACAGTTAAGGCTTGGAAAAACCTAATCAGCAACTAGCAACCTAGTTATATCTAATCACAGCCACAATACAGGAATTAAACAATGGAATCCAGACGACACAAGGAAATTTATAGTGGTTCCCCAAACAACTTGGGTACGTCCACTCTTCTACCCACACGGTAGGAATCCACTCAGGTTTTTGATCAGGTGCCCTGCCACCAACAGAATCTGCTTCAGGTAGATTTAGAAACCCTTTAGACTTTTGATCAGGTGTCTAAAAACCAAGCACAGGTTTTTGATCAGGTGCCCTGCCACCAAGGGATACTTTTGAAGGGAGTAATAACCCTGTACAGGAGGGGGAAGAAGGTTAAGATGTCTTCTCTATTTTACAATAGATTAGAGAAGCACAAAAACTTGCACTGAGCTAGAAAGCTCTAAAGAATCAAGGCTCCCCCTGGCTCAAAGATGTCCAGGTGAAGTCTTGCTTCAGTGCAGAAAAACTCTTCAGAAAGTTCTGAAGGAAAAGCTACAGGAAGAAAGTAAATAACAAAATGAAATCTCTTCAAGCAGCTATCTTCTTCTTCTTCTTCTTCAAAGGATCTCTGAGTTTGAACTTCCTGAAAGCAGGAGAACTCAGGTTGAAGAAGAGTCGAAGATCTTAACACTTCTCAGTTAGATGGAAATTGCTGAGAGCAGAAAGCTTGAAGGCTTGAAAGCTTGAATGAACAACTGGTTAGCTATTAGCTCTCAACTATTGATTATTTCCTCTTGACTATTGACTGTTGACTAGCTTGAATCCTTCTTCAAATGGTTCTTTAAATAATAGCAGCAAGCAACGGCTCTCTTCCATTTGAATTATTTGTCTTCTTCTGAGCCTTGAGACCTGGGCTGTAAATATCAAGAAGACAGAAACATCTCTGCAGCAAAACATTCTACAAAGGGAATAAACCTCTTTCAAAGAAGCTGCAGGCTTAAATCAAATAACAGAAGGACTAAATAAAGTCACATCAGAGAATTACTCTTTATAGCAAATAGAAGACTTTTCAGTCCAACGGCTATAAAGGGCTGTCAGCAGATAAAGTAATTTATAATAACAGCTAATAAGACAAACAACTTTATCATAAAAAGATTTGACTCAGGCAAAAGAGATGGAGCAAATATTGCCTGGTAATTTTATCATACAGCTTAAAATAATGTGCCAGAAAATGTATTAATTAATTAAATATAATAAATAAATACAAAATATAAAGGCAGGCAGAAAGCGTCGAACGACCTTCGGAGATCGTCGACCGACGCACGGAGATCGTCGATCTATCGGGCAGATAGTCGAACGATCCAGATAGTCGACCTATCGAAGAAGATAGTCGAACTACCTCGGCAGATAGTCGACCTATCAGAGCAGATAGTCGAACTATCAGATAGTCGACCTATCAGGACAGATAGTCGAACTATCAAGCGCAAACAGATAGTCGACCTATCAAGCAGATAGTCGACCTACCAGCGCAGAACAGATAGTCGACCTATCAACAGATAGTCGACCTATCAACGCAGAACAGATAGTCGACCTATCAACAGATAGTCGACCTATCAACGCAGAACAGATAGTCGACCTATCAACAGATAGTCGAACTATCAGCGCAGACAAAGCGTCGACCAACTGATAGACGATCGTCGATCAGCCGATAGACGATAGTCGAACGAAAAACCTACTTAACCAAATTCTCAATCTGGAAAAGTGAGGACTCTACAGCTAGACTACTAACCATTGACCATAGATATTTCTTGGGTCAAGGGGGCACAAAGGAGAGGACTAAACTCAAATCAAACTAGGGTACCAACAATCTCCCCCTATTTGAGTTAAGTCTCTCAAAAACTAAAACAAACAGCTAGCTATAGAACACAAAAAATGCAGAAAATAGACTAGCAGATTATCAAACAGATAAACAAATATAGCATAGCAGTTAATCAAACTATGGATCAACAGAGTCAGGCTTAGATACAGAGGAGCTAGAAACAAAAGATATTTTCCTTAACGGATCATCAGATTCTTTCTTTGATATTTTCAGGTCCTGCGCACCAATGATCTTCAGCTCTGCAGATCTTGGGACTACTGCTTCCGGATGCTTTTCCATGTATTTGGAGGGGTCAAAAACCTCAGGATTAACCTGGAACTTTTCAAGCTCTTTCTTTCTGTAAACAGACATGGTAGTTAAACCAGTCGTATCTTTTCCTTCGGCTCTAGCTTTTCTAATTTGAGCTGCTCCTACTAGTTCTTGGAAACGAGCCATCCTAAAATTAGGATCAAGCTCAGGATTTTCATAAACAGGCTCAGGAGGAGCAGCCTCAGATACTTTATCTAGATAAGATATTAGAGTATACTTAGCAAAAGGATCTTGCTAGAAATTTTTAAAACAAAGTAAACTATTTACCTTTTGAAACACCTTTCTCAGAAAACGATTTGCCTTGCGAGCTTTGATAACTTTGTCTTGGCTGGGGCTGAAAAGAAGCAGATCTTCCAGAAGAGGCAGCAGGATTAGCTGATAGGTTCCCAGAGGCTCCTGCACCTGGAGGAGGAGGAGGAGGACCTCTGGGAGTCCATCTTGAGACAGGACTGTCATACCTCTTAGTCCTTTTTCTTTCTTTCTGCTGATTCTTTGAAAACCACATCCAGTGCTGAAATTCCTTGGATTTAGGGTCAATGCCCTTCAAAATATAATAGGGAGTGTCATTATCTTTACTTGGAGGAGGAGGAGCAGCAGCTTTCCTTTTCTTTGAAACAGCTTTCTTTCTCTTTGATCTATCAGAAACATCAGAATCATTCTCATCATCAGAGGGGGATGATGGAGGATTTTCATACGGATCATAGGCTTCAGAAACAGCCTTTTCTTTAAGCTTCAGAGCAGATTTTACTTTTTCCTCTTCCATGGCATCCAGAGCCAGAAGGGAATCTAAGTCCAACCCTGGAGAGTCATCCCAGATGGTTGACTTTTCAACTTGTAATTCCTTTTCTTTCTCTTCTAAAGACTTTACTCTTAAATCCCAGGCAGCTCTTGCTTGAACTTCTTCCAAATTCAGAACAAGAGAGCCATCTTTGACTTTATCTTGATTTTCAGATTCATCTCTATCATCTAGAAAAGATTCCAGTTCAGGATCTACTTGAATATCAGGAATACTTGGAGCAGCCTCTGAGACAATTTCTATTATCTGAGCAGATAAATTTTCTCTAATATCATCTGTAGAATTATGAATATAGATCTGCTAAATAAACAGAAATCATTCCTTCCAGGAATTCACAAACTAACAAATTAATCGACTCATCAACAAAACGAATAAATGAGTTACCTTCATATTTGACCATTTCCCATGATTCATTCAGATATGAAGTTATAATTCCTTCTAAGAATCTAGCAATCACAGGAGTGGTAAGGTCTTCCAGGCAGACTTTCACTGCAAATTCAAACAACGTGATTCCATCTGTTATTTCCTTATCAGACAAAACTGGAGCTATTTCTATCTCAGCAGGAGCAGATTCTTCCTGGGCAGTCATTACTGTATCTTTTATAGCTGGAGGGGAGGCAGGATGGTCTGAGGCATCTTCATGGAACATCTCCCCCTGCCTGATTTCAGTGGACACTGAAACCAGGCCCCTTGAGGAAGATGGCTCAGCAGATTTTGAAAGGGATTTGATGGAGGCAGTTAAGAGATCAATGGAGGCTGCAAGGGGAGCGATTGCCTCTTCAATCATGGTTTTGATTGACGGGGTAATCAGCTCCACAATGCGGGAGATAAGCTCAGGAGAAATTTCAATAGATGAAAGATGTGAGGTGGATGGAGCTGCAGCAGATATGGGAGTGGTGCTGGGATGAGAAATGGTGTGGACAGGGGATCGAACTGGAGATGGAGCTGGAGAGTTAATTGGAGAATTAACTTGGGAATGAACGGGAGACGGAGGAGTAGGAATTCTCTCTGATCCTAACAAATCAAAGCTAGGAGCAGATATCCTAGCCAGATGAGTAGGTAGAGGAGAGGCTGGAGGGGAAAGAGGAACAACCGTAGTTATTTCTGGAGCAGCAGAGGAAGAAGAAGGTCGTACTTCAGCTGAAGTTGATGGTACTTCAACTGAGGCAGACAGCAATGCAGAGGAGGAGGAAGGAAGAGCTGAGCCAGCTTCAACATGGTGAGGAGCGACTGATACAGTCCTGGTGTCCTCAGATGTTGCTGGAGCAGATTTCACAAAAGTTCTCTTCCACTTAGAGAACAGGTGGGGATCCATCTTCTTGCTGGCGTTGATTGTTGTTGCAGTTGAACTCAGCAGATGGGGGTACCTTTCCTTCAGGAAAATTCCGATAACCCTTCCTAGGGTGACTTCCTTCTTGCCATTCTTTTTCCTTATTAAATCAAACATCACTGCTGCCCAATCTATCCTTTTTCGATTAACAATCGCACACATGAGTGCGAATTGCTGCCTTGTTATATTATCGTGGGCAGAGTGCTTACCCAGGAGCACTTTTCCTACTATCTCAGCCAGAAACTTGATTTTGAAAGGAAAATTCACTTTGAGCAGCTTCGTGGGAATGCCCTCAGCATATCCCAGCTCAACTAGCATACTTCCGAATTCCTGAGCATCTTGCTCATAATCCTCGTCACCATTAACTAATCCAAAAACATCAGATAAAACGGCCGGAGTCAGGATTACCTCTTCTCCGCCGATGGTACCAGTCATCGATTCGTCTGTGGAAGACGACGTGAAAGCCCATTCTTTGATTTCTGGAATGTTTATCTTAATCCTTGCAGACATTAACTTCTCTAATCCCTGATCCCTGCATAGCTGTAGAACTTCTACGATTCCTGCATCGCAGCTGCTGAAGGCGTCGAAATCCACGCTAAAACCTGCATCAAACTTCACGACGGCCAGAACTGCTGGAGAGACCGCCATGGATTCGCTGGAGAAAGGCGAGAAGGACGAAGAAGACAAAGGGGACGAAGCGGCAGAAAATCGCAAGCGGGAAAGCAGAATGCGAAAGGGCACGCTCCGTCGACGATAAAGCAAAAGATCTTTTGACCTAGGTCGACTATCGGCTTTATATCAGACCGGATATAGTCGGTCTATTAAAAAGATCTAGACCCGATGGTCGAACGGCCGTTCGACGATCGGCTCAGAAGCAGAGTAGTCGGACAATCGTTCGACTATTTCTGGCTTCTCAAACAACAGGCTATCGTCATCCAGAGATCGACGATGAGCTCGACCTGTTCGACGATGGTCGAACGTCGATCGACGATCTTCAAACAGATAAGCTATCATTAACCAGAGGTCGACAATAGGCTTAATCCGTTCGACGATCTTCGATCATCGTTCGACTATCTTCAAACAGATTTCAACATAGGCAGATAAAGTCACACTTAGTCTCGTCCATTAATCATGCCTAGTTGAACTAAAAAGAACAGATGCTTCTGTTCATCTAAAGGCTTGGTGAATATATCACCTCTCTGAAACTCAGTGGATATGAACTCAAGACAGATCTTGTTCTTTTCCACACAATCTCTCAGGAAATGGTGTCGAATCTCAATGTGCTTCGTTCTAGAGTGGTGCACTGGATTTTGTGCAATTGAGATAGCACTGGTACTATCACACATGATCTTGGTGTTCTTGTGTGAGTAACCATAATCCACAAGCTGGTTTTGAATCCACAGGATCTGTGAACAACAACTGGCAGCTGCTATATATTCAGCCTCTGCAGTTGAAGTTGAGACAGAAGCCTGCTTCTTACAGAACCAAGAGACCAATCTCTCTCCCAGGAACTGACAAGTTCCTGAGGTGCTCTTCCTGTCAACTCTGCAACCAGCATAATCAGAATCAGAATATCCAATTAATTCAAACTCTGACTCAGCTGGGTACCAAAGTCCTAGATCTGGACATCCCTTTAGGTATCTCAGGATTCTCTTTAGAAGAATCAGATGAGATTCCTTGGGGTTGACCTGAAATCTAGCACAAAGGCATGTAGCAAACATTATATCTGGCCTACTTGCAGTTAGATATAATAGGGAACCAACAATGGCCCTATAATTCTTTTGATCAACTGGCTTGTCGTGATCATCAGAATCAATAACTACATTAGTAGCCATGGGTGTAGGCATTGCTGAAGCATCAGCCATCCCAAATTTCTTTACCAATTCCTTGGCATATTTGGATTGGGAGATGAAGATACCATCAGCATCTTGCTTAACTTGGAGACCAAGAAAGTAAGACAGCACACCCATACTACTCATCTCAAACTTAGAGTGCATCAGGTCAGAGAACCTTTTGCAAAGTTTGGGATCAGTGGAGCCAAAAATAATATCATCTACATACACCTGAACTAACAGGATTGTGTCCTTGTGATGCTTGACGAAAAGGGTTCTATCAACTACTCCCCTAGTAAAGTTGTGCTCTAACAGGAAACTAGCTAAGGTCTCATACCAGGCCCTAGGAGCTTGCTTTAGTCCATAAAGAGCTTTCTGCAACTTAAACACATGTGAGGGCTGAGTTGAAGAAACAAACCCTGGTGGTTGTTCAACAAACACCTCTTCCTTAAGCTCACCATTCAGGAATGCACTTTTGACATCCATTTGGAACACCTTAAACTTCATGTAGGCTGCATAGGCCAAGAAGATCCTTATTGCTTCTAGCCTTGCAACAGGAGCAAAGGTTTGGTCATAGTCTATACCTTCCTCCTGTCTGTAGCCCTGAGCTACAAGCCTAGCTTTATTCCTTACTATAATTCCATTTGCATCTAGCTTGTTTCTATACACCCACTTGGTGCCTATGATCAGTTGGCCTTTAGGTCTTGGAACCAAAGTCCAAACTTTACATCTCTCAAACTGATTGAGCTCCTCTTGCATTGCAATGATCCAGTGGGGATCTAGCTCTGCATCTTTAAAGGTGAGGGGCTCAACCTGTGAGAGGAAACAAGCATGCATCACATCCTGTCTTAATTGATGTCTTGTTTGCACACCAGCTGATATGTCTCCAATCACTTGAGATGTGGGGTGATCTCTAAGTGTGACAATATCAGCAGGTGGGATGTGATCTTCAGCAACAGGAGGAATTTGATCTACTGTTGGTGGAACAACAACAGCTTCAACAGCTTCAGCAATGTCTTCATCACTGTCTGATTCAGTGATCTGAAGAGTTGATAGTTGAAGAATTTCTTGAGGGGCATCATGTACCTGCAAAGAACTTGAGGAAGGAGAATTTTCTTTCTCCTTGTAAAACATCTGAGACTCATCAAAAGTCACATGCACAGATTCTTCAATCTTACAGGTTGATTTGTTATAAACCCTATAAGCTTTGCTTACTTGGGAATATCCAAGCATGATTCCCATTGAAGCTTTTGCTTCAAACTTTCTAATATATTCTTTATTATTATTATGAATATAAACAATACAGCCAAAAACTCTAAAATAATTAATTTTTGGTTTCTTTCCTTTAAGCAACTCATAAGGAGTTTTACACTTAAGTTTGTGTATCAAACTTCTATTCAAGACATAGTTGGCTGTACTAACAGCTTCTGCCCAATAGGAGAGAGGCATGTTAGCATCTGCCAACAATGTGCTAGCAGCTTCAATAAGTGTTCTATTCTTCCTTTCAACTACCCCATTTTGTTGAGGAGTTCTAGGAGCTGAGAAGCTATGTTTGATACCTTCTCTCTCACAGAATTCTTGCATGAGAAGAGAGTCAAACTCAGTACCATGATCACTTCTGATCAAGGCCACATGAGTAGAGTACTCAGTCTGCACACATAGTAGAAAGTCTGTAAGGGATTTGAAGTTATCAGACTTAGTTCTCAAAAAGAAAACCCAACTGAACCTAGAGAAATCATCTACAATTACTAATGTGTAATACTTCCCTCCTAAGCTTTGTACATTTATTGGGCCAAAAAGGTCCAAATGTAATAAATACAGGATTCTAGGAGAATCACTTTTATTTACAGATTTAAAAGAATTCTTGGTTTGCTTGCCTAGCTGACAAGCCTTGCATAGGCTCTCCTTCTTGTAGGGGTAAGAAGGTAAACCTCTAACAAGGTTGTGCTTAGATAACCTAGATATATTTTTAAGGTTTACATGACTAAGCCTTTTATGCCATAGGGAATTATTATTAAGGGTTACTTCATTAAACAGGCAGATTTCAGAGTGAGATGAATTGAAATCTACTAAATAAATATTACCTATTCTAATACCTACTAAAACAACATTATTATTTAAAGTAATATTGCAAGAGGAGTTAGAAAATGAAACTTGGTAGCCAGCATCACATAGCTGGCTGACTGAAATCAAATTGTGCTTCAGTCCATTGACATAAGCAACTCTCTTGAAAGTAACTGCTCCAATTGTGTTCTTGCCATAGCCTTCTGTCTGACCACAGCTGGAGTCTCCAAAGATAACCTTTGGGCCGAGCTTAGCTTTGAACTTTGACAGTAGATCTTTATTTCCTGTCATATGCTTAGAGCATCCACTATCCAAATACCACTTATTTTGAGTGATTGGATAGGCCTTCACCTGCAAGACAATTATTTAGACAGAGTGGACCCAGGTAACCTTGGGTCCCTTGTTTTTCACATAAGAAAAACTAGAAATATATGAGAATGCAGGCTGAGGGTGATAACCTAGTGGGTGAGATCTCCTAGGTGGGATTCTCCATGCTGATGATGGGTCAACAAACCTAGGGTTTCTATTCTCATTTAGGTTTCTATGGAATTGATTGTGATTTTGAAAATCATATTGAAATCGTCGATCGACGTTCGACGATGGGTGCTCAGATCGTCGACCTTCGTTCGACCATTGAGCTTCCGATCGTCGAGCTGCGTTCGATGCTCTTTGCATTTCTTTAAAAAACTTCTTTCTCTTTTCTCTCTTAGCTTTATTTAAGGTTTTATTAACCAGATTTACTTGCTCAGTGTTCTTCTTTCCACTAGCTGAAATGAAGTTCACTGGAGTTGAAAGGTTATTTTTAAGAATGACTGGGGGTTCACTGGGAGAAGCTCCTAAGCCTAGTTTATCATTACCTGACCTAGTGTTAGTCATGCTGGTAATTTCTAATAACTTAAGGCTTCTACCATTAAGGGATTCTTCTAATCTCTTAGACTTAGCTAACTCTATTTTAAGAAATTTGATTTCTTCACTACAAGTAGTGAGTTCTTCCTTTAACCTAATGTTTTCAGAGGCTATTGATTCTGAGTCAGCTAACCTATTTCTAAGTTCTTTTATTTCCTTTTCTGAGCTAATTAAATCTAAACATAAAGATTTAAATTCTAACTTAAATTCTTCTGAAGTAAAATCATAAGAAGAAAGTACCTCATCTTCTGTAGGCATCTCTTCATCAGAATCAGAACTCTCTGCAACAGAGTGGTTGCTGCAGGCATCTATTGCCATGAGGCAAACTTCTTTTTGCCTTCTTCTCTTCCTCATCTTCACTGGAGCTTGACGAGGAGGATTCTTCATCAGAATCACTCCAGGTTTCAGCAATGAAACCTCTCTCCTTCTTTTTGTTTTTGTAGGAGGATGGCTTGGAGTGCTTCCTGTGCTATTCTTTATCTTTTCTCTTGTCTTTGTTCTTCTCCTCTGGACACTCTGGTAAGATGTGTCCAGGCTTCCTGCAACCATAACAAATAATTTCTTTAGCAGGAGAGCGATCATACCTTGATTTGTCTTCATAACGTGAAGACTTCTTTCTGAACTCCTTTCTCCCCATCTTGAGAAACCTTTTGGCAAACAGTGCCATAAGTTCCTCATTAGATTGGCTGCTTTCAGAAACATCTGCAGCCTTAAGAGCTAGAGATTGCTCTTTTCTTGTTGGAGTGGGGGTCTTTGCTTCAGCTTCAGCTTCTCTGGTCTTCAGCACTTGCTCAAAAGACTTGAGCTTGCCGAGGAGAGCTTCAGTGGAGATCTCATTAGTACTTCTGGCCTCTTTGATGGGCCAGATCCTTAGATCCCATGTGCTAGGGAAGCACATAAGAATCTTATCATTGACCTCTGTCAATGATATGTCCTTGTCCAGGGTCCTCAGCTCATTGATGATTGAGCTGAGCCTGGTGTACATAGCTTCAACTGATTCAGCATCAGTTTTCTTGAAGTTCTCGTACTGTGAGATCAGGTTGGACCTTCTGTCCTTCCTTTCATCAGCTGAATCAGCAACTATCTGGTTCAGTGTGTCCCACATGGCCTTTGCTGAGGAGCAGTCAGCAACCTTCTGGAACACCTCATCAGACATTGTCTGAGCCAGTATGTTCATTGCCTTGGCATCTGCTATTTTGGCCTTCTTGTACTCATCATTATAATCTGGAGGAGGCACTGCACTCATATCAGATGATGAGGCAGTGGCAGCAGCAGGTGCTCTTGGGGGACCTGACAAAATAGAAGCAAAAATACTTTCATCAATAGAATTCATATAAAGTTTGATCCTTGCCTTCCAGATGCCAAACTTAGCTAAGTTGCATGCTGGAGGTCTGGTGCTTGAATAATCCTTGGACTGGGCCATGATAGTGAATATCTATAAGATCTTGGTATCTATCAGGATTTTGTGACTTAGGTGTTAGCCTATACAGTCAGTCAACCTCCCTCTGATACCAATTGAAAGTGAAGGGATAGATACTACTCTAGAGGGGGGGGGGGTGAATAGAGTTATCAAATTTTGCACTAAACAAAACTTAATGGTCTACCCAACTCCCTTGGAGTGAAGTGCGGAATGAAAGATTATAGATATAGATTTAACCCTAGAGCCTAACACAAGTGGAGTGCACAAACTCAAGCTAACTGTAATTACAGTTAAGGCTTGGAAAAACCTAATCAGCAACTAGCAACCTAGTTATATCTAATCACAGCCACAATACAGGAATTAAACAATGGAATCCAGATGACACAAGGAAATTTATAGTGGTTCCCCAAACAACTTGGGTACGTCCACTCTTCTACCCACACGGTAGGAATCCACTCAGGTTTTTGATCAGGTGCCCTGCCACCAACAGAATCTGCTTCAGGTAGATTCAGAAACCCTTTAGACTTTTGATCAGGTGTCTAAAAACCAAACACAGGTTTTTGATCAGGTGCCCTGCCACCAAGGGATACTTTTGAAGGGAGTAATAACCCTGTACAGGAGGGGGAAGAAGGTTAAGATGTCTTCTCTATTTTACAATAGATTAGAGAAGCACAAAAACTTGCACTGAGCTAGAAAGCTCTAAAGAATCAAGGCTCCCCCTGGCTCAAAGATGTCCATGTGAAGTCTTGCTTCAGTGCAGAAAAACTCTTCAGAAAGTTCTGAAGGAAAAGCTACAGGAAGAAAGTAAATAACAAAATGAAATCTCTTCAAGCAGCTATCTTCTTCTTCTTCTTCTTCAAAGGATCTCTGAGTTTGAACTTCCTGAAAGCAGGAGAACTCAGGTTGAAGAAGAGTCGAAGATCTTAACACTTCTCAGTTAGATGGAAATTGCTGAGAGCAGAAAGCTTGAAGGCTTGAAAGCTTGAATGAACAACTGGTTAGCTATTAGCTCTCAACTATTGATTATTTCCTCTTGACTATTGACTGTTGACTAGCTTGAATCCTTCTTCAAAGGGTTCTTTAAATAATAGCAGCAAGCAACGGCTCTCTTCCATTTGAATTATTTGTCTTCTTCTGAGCCTTGAGACCTGGGCTGTAAATATCAAGAAGACAGAAACATCTCTGCAGCAAAACATTCTACAAAGGGAATAAACCTCTTTCAAAGAAGCTGCAGGCTTAAATCAAATAACAGAAGGACTAAATAAAGTCACATCAGAGAATTACTCTTTATAGCAAATAGAAGACTTTTCAGTCCAACGGCTATAAAGGGCTGTCAGCAGATAAAGTAATTTATAATAACAGCTAATAAGACAAACAACTTTATCATAAAAAGATTTGACTCAGGCAAAAGAGATGGAGCAAATATTGCCTGGTAATTTTATCATACAGCTTAAAATAATGTGCCAGAAAATGTATTAATTAATTAAATATAATAAATAAATACAAAATATAAAGGCAGGCAGAAAGCGTCGAACGACCTTCGGAGATCGTCGACCGACGCACGGAGATCGTCGATCTATCGGGCAGATAGTCGAACGATCCAGATAGTCGACCTATCGAAGAAGATAGTCGAACTACCTCGGCAGATAGTCGACCTATCAGAGCAGATAGTCGAACTATCAGATAGTCGACCTATCAGGACAGATAGTCGAACTATCAAGCGCAAACAGATAGTCGACCTATCAAGCAGATAGTCGACCTACCAGCGCAGAACAGATAGTCGACCTATCAACAGATAGTCGACCTATCAACGCAGAACAGATAGTCGACCTATCAACAGATAGTCGACCTATCAACGCAGAACAGATAGTCGACCTATCAACAGATAGTCGAACTATCAGCGCAGACAAAGCGTCGACCAACTGATAGACGATCGTCGATCAGCCGATAGACGATAGTCGAACGGCGTTCGACTATAGTCGAACGAAAAACCTACTTAACCAAATTCTCAATCTGGAAAAGTGAGGACTCTACAGCTAGACTACTAACCATTGACCATAGATATTTCTTGGGTCAAGGGGGCACAAAGGAGAGGACTAAACTCAAATCAAACTAGGGTACCAACAGTGTCGTCTCCTTTGTAGAAAATCCTATGTCGAAACTCCTTCAATGTCACGACGTCTTCTCTTATCCACATGAAATCCCATGAATTCATTTACCTAGGAGGCAGAGGGTGGAAGCTACATCCACTGCCTCACAAAGATGCGAAAAGCGGAAGCAGTGGCATGCTATTAGAAGAATCAGAAGAAGCTTCTCTACTTCTTTTTGTTGAGGTTTAGATCTTCCCTTAGGTAATAATTAATTTAATCATCTTCAAATGGGCTCGCCCATCTCTGCAATCATTTTATTCCGCTTATAAGCTAACTAATTCCAATTTTTACTCAACTTTTTCTCAGGTTCATCTTACTATTTGATTGGAACTCTAAGTGCTTAAATTACCGAGAGCAAGAATCAAGGTAATCGCCTTCATCCTCTCCAATTATTAGTTTGATTTTCTTATTTTTACATCTTCATTACTTTATCTTCATTCTTTTTGAAAACAATGCTCATAAGTTGTTTGATAAAATGTCATTACTGTTCGGGGAAATTTCCCCCGAACAAATTTGCAAATTGGGTAAGTTTGTTGTTGTCAGTGCATTTTATTACTGTGATGGAGTGAAAGATGCAAAAGTTTATTTGAGGATAAGATTTAAGAGATCATGACTAATTTTCAAACTTCTTCTTGCACTTCTTTAATTGGAATTTCATTTTGATTTGAACCATGACGTGAAATTATCACGGGTCTGACTCACTCATTTCTCTATTTTTAACTAAAAAAGAGAAGAGACAGAGATCTAGACATGGAGGAACTAAAAATGTATCTACTTCTTTACATAATATGTTGAAGTGCTTTACGAAATTCTAACTTATGCTACTCTAAAACATGCAAATTCTTAGTTAAATACATTACTTCTTTTAAATTTTAAGAAATTTATACTTCCCTGTGTATTTTGTTCAAATTTTTATTAGTCACGATCAGGGTACTGTCGCAGTTGGTTGTAGGGGCGGAGCCCCGTGTTGCAGCCTGAGTATTGCCGTGCGGGTCACGAGGGGCCCGCTGGTGGGACGGGTAAGCCGTTGCAGGACGGGTACTGTCACGCGGGGCCGTAGGGGCAGAGCCCCGTGTCTGTCACTCGTATATATATATATATATATATATGTATTTAACGTTATAATAAATATTATATCATATTATAATATAAATACTATATATATATAGATAAAATTATAGCTGGCAAGAGCTTTTAATATATATATTATATAAATAGATAAGATTATATAAAAAGAGAGGGAAGAAGGAAAAAGAGCAGGGAGGGCTCGGAACAGGAAGGGGCAGGAATAAAAAAGGGAAAAGATGAGAAGTGGGGGAAGCAGGCGGGTACAGGGGGAACAGAGAAAAAAGGAGAGAAGGAGAAAGTGGCAAGATTAGGGTTTTTGAAGTGTGAGGAGGAGTTACCCCTCTACCCGGCCGTCTCTTCCTCTCGGCCTGGAGCAGCCCGACCATCTCTTCCTCTCGGCCAGGAGCAGCACACAACCGCCGCCCCTCTCCCTCTTGGCATTGAGCAGCACTGCACAACTTCCTCCCCTCTCTCCCTCTCGGTCTTCCTCTCACACGCAGCAAAGGTCAAAGGCTCGACCTCCCTCCTCCTCTCCCGTCGCCGGCCTAAGCAAGGAGCAAAGGCTCGACCTCACTCCACCTCTCTCGTCGTCGCCGCCTATGGTCAGATCCGACCCCTCGGAGCATGAATCATCCATGTAAGGCTGAGTTTGGCCATTTGGAACCGGGATCGGCCTCATGGAGTCAAGTTCGGCCGTTTGGAGTTACGTTGGCCGGGAGCTTCTCTCCCGACGCCGGCCGGAGCTCGAACCATACACCAAGCCAGAAATGGAGATTTCCTCTCTCCCATCGCCGGTAAGAGGATCGACCATCATGGAGAACAGAGCGAAAGAGGGGATCTACTTCTCCCGGCAAGGCCGACCATCAAGAGATTTACTTCGTCATTCTTAGCAAGGCCGGCCGAGGTTCGTCCTCCCGATACCACTTTCAGCAATAATAGCCTGGAGCTTCTCTCTCAGCACCGCCGCCCAGCACGCATCAAGGGTAACGATGTTTCTACTTGGGCAGGTGAAGCCCTCAGTTTACATATTTGCAAGGAAGCCCCTCTCCACCAACGGGTGGGGGGAAGAGAGCTCTCCGACGGGTTGACGTGTACGTCCCTGCAACTAATTACTTTAGTGCCCGAAAGCGTGAGTACGGGTTTAGGAATGCTGTGTGAAGCCCATCCGGACGTGCGAGCCGGATTGGTGATGTTCTGTGGTTCCTAGAGAAGACTCCGAGGAAGTTGTGCAGTATTTATTTAGCGGGAAGCAGCGGGTGTAAGCCAAAGTTTGTGCCGGCCCTAGAAGTCCTTTTCTGTTTATGTTGTCGGCCTGCGTGTCGAGGTATTGAATATGCGTTCCTGTAATTTGAGATGCCCGTGATGCTTTTGCTAGCCCAATAAGGCTTATGTTACGTTGGTGGCGGCCCAAATGGGGCTGCATGAAAGAGAACTGTTCGGCGATGTTATGTTATCAGATGGGCAGATGAAGGGCGTTTTGCGTAGACCCGAGGTGGCACATCTAGTTAAAAGGGAGTGGATCTTGATATCCTCCTTAGGTGTTCTGGTCGGCCAAGAGAGCCTTCCAAAGGTGCCTAATTAGCTCAGTCTTTGGCTTGGGAGGGGAAGAGTCGGTTAGTCTTCCGGGTATGTGGTGGGACCTCCACGCTGAGACCTTGGGTCTGTCCATTATGTTCCTAGTTTTGTTCCTAGATTATTCGCTTGATTGCAGTAGGTGCGCGGTCACCCCTCTTTCTGGATCTCGAACTCCACGGAGACCTGATTCCGGTTTCAACATTTATGGTGCGGTGAGCGTGGAGAGTGACTAGCACAGAAGAACTCATGCGAACGTCATGGCTATAGACGAGGAACCAAGTGACGACCAGGGTCATGCGCTGGTTCTTTGTACGTAAGGTCCTCGCACACAGAGTCGTCCCACCTTATGGTTGTTGAAATCCCATAGTCTTTGGAGTAGGATTTGCACCTCTTTGAGGAAACAGACTTTTTATCTAATTATGTCGTCGCGCCTTAACTCGGGACTTTTTGCTTTATATATATATATATATATATATATATATATTCATACTTACTTTGTTCGTTCGTGTTTTGTTACTCTCAATACGTCGTTGAGCCAATCAGAGTATGACCTTGGGGATTATGTCAGCCTCGCAGGGTGATCTTATTTACTTTTGTAGTGCTTAGTTTACTAATAATTAGAATTTCAAAAAGAGGTTCAATTTTATTACAATCGTCTAGATATTTACAACCTCTAGCAAATAGTGAGGGATCTATTTAAAAAAAAAGGAGGCGAGGATAAGTAAAGTACTAAATGCAACTTACTTGCATCAACCCTAAAATTTCAACATCTTCCCAGACTTGATTGTTCTTTGTTCAACACGACCTGTTACACAATTTTATATGGCGCCTATATCACCATGATGCAAAACCTCGCACTTTCACTTGCTTGATTTACATGAAATAAAACAAGGATGCACTCTGAAAAAGAAAAAAAATAGAAAAGCTAAAATAACAATGGGTTGGTGGTTGACTTGTTATGCCCTCCTTCGATATTAACTGAATAGTTCATGAGTAAAAGACAACGTACCCTACTGTAGAACATATTTTATTAGCGTTATACTTTAAGCGGTTCAGGTTCTTTAAAATAAAGTGAAAATATGTTTGATTGAATTCAATTCTAAACTTCATTGTAATTCAAGCCTCGGCTAGGTCCAACATCTTGAAACTATGGCTTGCGTTTTGATGGCTTTAGTTTGCATATTGTGTTACTTTATATCTACTAGCAATATGATCAGAAATGGTACTCTGAAATTAAATGTCGTCTGTCATCTTATAACATTTTATGAGAGACTAGCACGCCAAATTTCAATGCATTTTGAAGCGTTTTTATGGGAATAAAATAATAAAGATGTTGTTCATCTTTAGTTTATTCATCTGGAACCCCATGCTCGGGTGAATAGCTTAGTATCAATTATATTTGGTTTTTTGGGTTTTCAAGATTGTTTATGACTCCAATTTAGACGATAACCTTCGTGTGTATGACTTCTTTAGTGCGCCTTGTTCCTATGAATGAGGCTTTGGTTTTTATTTATGTGTTTGATATGGGTGTGGAAGTTGTGATTTTAAAATAAAAAAGTTTTAAACAGCTATAATTTTGGTCTGATGCTTACCAGAGTCACATAACTATAATTTTTGTTTATAAGTTTGTTGAGCAAGATAAAGCATCGGCCTTTGACTTGATCCCTAATTATCTTTACGTTAGTTTGGTTATGAAGGTTTCCATTTGAATGACATTATTCTCTCACTTTGAGTTTTATAATAGATTATGCCTTCAAAAAATGTGCCTTAGGGAGAGTATCATATGATCGACCCTGGTTCTCAAGAAAATGGACGTAGCAGGCAGAGGTGCCTGGGTTGGAAAGCTCCGTCCCAACTGGGAAGGTCCCTTGGTGGTGAGAGGAGTTCTAAAATCTGATGGGTGTCACTTCCCGAACGTGGATGGGATACCGCTCGATCGTGCCCGAAGTGGTGACGATTTGAAAAGATTATATCCTTACCATTTTTCATTTTTTCAATACTTGTAAATGTTGTTGTGCTCCCCTAATTTAATGGAATTTCAGGGTGGTTTCTCCTACGACATGGGAGAGAAATGGTTGAAAGGGAAGGCCCCGAGAAGACCCGCTGCCCAGGCTCCCATCTAGCTGGCAGGTCTGTAGGCTAACTCGGTGGTTGGAGGATGTTTGTGAAAGACTTTATTTCAAGAACCTAAACACCTACAGGGGGGGGGTGAATAGGTTCTAATCTTTTTGTGTCTTTTTAATTTGTTAGGCAAACAATTATATGACTTCTTTCAGAACAGATTAATCAATCTACAGAAAATAAACACAACATAGAATGCACCAGATCTATAGTGGTTCCCCAAGATATGGGTACATCCACTTTCCCCCTTCTCCTATCTAGCAAATAATTGGATTCAGCCTAACTTCCTTCTACTGGCTCGGATTCGCAGATCTTACAATCTCAGAACCCAAGATGGTTCCTACACCTCAGACTTTACACAAGTCCTACCTCAGATTCTTCCCCAGAATCCTACCTCAGGCCTCAGCCTTACCTCAGCCTTTATAATTAGGCTTACAACTCAGACTCTCCACAAGTCCTACCTCAGGCACACAGTCCTACCTCAGCCTTTATAATTTTAGGCTTACAATCTCAGATCTAACAGTAGATCCTACAAGAATTTGTGATAAAGAGTAACTGAAAACTTCACCAGCTAGATTTCTCTGTTGATATTGTCTTCTTGATCAATTCTTGTATAGAATGATCCTTCTGATCCAACCTAACTTAGCTTTTCAAAGCTTCTTGATTAGAACAAAATAAGGTGGATCTTATCTTGATGTTGAAGTTGATCCTCAGTCAGCTTCTTCTGTAAATTTAGATTGAACTCTGAATCTTTCTTGCAGACAGCCCTTGATCTTTCAGAATTCTTCTTATTGATTCGATTCTCCTTGTTAATTACTATCTGTCGTTTCCGATCTATCTCTTATATAGAGCTTGCTCCATGGTTACCGGCTGATCCGGTTTATAACAAACTTCTGACAGTTCTGACAGAGGTGTCAGACCGGTTAGTTATGAGAGCTGTCAAGTCACCAGTCGTGTCACCAGGTTCTTCAATGTCTTTTCAACTTAGCACACAACACTCGACAGACAGCTTCACATGTTTCGACACATATAGACTAAGTGTCGACACAAGTCTTCATGGTGTCGACACAATTACTCCTAGTGTCGACACAGTCATACTTCTGCTTCTCGACACTGCATTTGTTGTATGTGTCGACGCAAGTCCTGTGTGTCGACACAACAACTTCTTGTCTCGACATTTCTATTGCAGACAGTTTGCGTTGAGTGTTTGTCAAATGGCATTGAGTGTGTGTAGACACAAGTCCTGTGTGTCGACACAATTACTTCTGAACTCGACATAGCCTTTTGAGAGTTGGTGTGTCGACACAATTGCTTCAGGTGTCGACATATCTCCTGAGTGTCGACACAGCTTCAGTTTTAAGTGTCGACACAAGTCCTGCTTCAGATGTCGACACATTTCTAGATGTCGACACAAGTGCTTCTTTAGGTGTCGATGTAGCTTTGAGTGTCAACACAGCTTCTTTATAAGTATCGACACAAATTCTGGGTGTCGACACAACTTCTTTATAAGTGTCGACACAATTTTCCTATGTGTCGACACAGCTTGCCTGAGTGTCTACACAAGTTCCCTGAGTGTCGACACAGTTTCTTCACAAGTGTCGACACTTGTACTTAGAAAATTTTTCTTCAAATTCTTAAACCTGCACAATGAAACTCAAACTTCTATCAAATACAAATTGATGCATATCATTGACTAAGTTGTGGCTTCTCCAAATCTGGTACACATTTTCCAATGTACCCAACAATCTCCCCCTATTTGGAGAAGTCATAACCCTTAGTCAAAGATATACATCTCTTAAGATAAAACCAAATTGTAAATAGATGTAAAAACATTTCCGAGCAGGTTATCACATAATCATTGTAAACAACAAACACTTAATACTGAAATAGAATTCATTAATCAGTAAAACTTTGATTTATATGAATTTCTTATAGAACAAAAGAAAAAAATTAGTACATTGTTGTATTACATAAACCTAGCAATCCTATTACTGACTAGGCACCTTAATAACTATTCCTTTGCCAGACTTGATTTTAGCCTGCACAGAAGGTTCAGCATCCTCAGCTGGCTTTTTCCCTTTTAGAGCTTTCTTCTTTAATTGTTCAGCTTTGATCTTCTGTCTTTCAAAATAGTGGAAAGGTTTAGGGAAGTACTTGCTTAGCTCTTGAGCATTAGCAGGCAGCTTCCCAGCCTTAGCACTTCTTCTATGTTGAAGGATTGCATCTTGTCCTGCTTGATATTTATTCCACTCTTGTTCAGAATACCACTTACCCCTGTCATGGGTTTTATCCTTTACAGCTTTCCAGGCAGTAAGTATGATGTTTCTAGAAGTTGGGCTCCACTGCTCAAAATCTGGCTTCAGCTCAGCCTGCTCTCTGAATCTCTTCTTGGAAAGTTGAGCTTCCTTCTGAGCTTCTAATGCAGCTTCTGGCATTTCAACCTTTTTCAGAATTATATTTTGTGCCTCTGGTGGAGGACTATACATTTTCAGCACTTCTTCTTGAACTATCTCAAAATCAGCTGGGGGGTATATCACCTGAGCAACTTCAGTCTGATCTCCTTCAAAATGTACAGGTTGTATCCCAGACTCTGCTACATTATCATCATCATAGAGAGGAGGATATCCAAGAGTAGCTCTGATGCTATTGGAAGTCCATTTAACATGGTTAGAGCTGTCTTTGACTAGTAATCTCTGCCCCTTTATGACTACTCTTGTAACATGATCTCTTAAGTCTTCTTTCTGGAATCTGACTTGATCAGCTACATATTCAGTTCCCTCTTGAAAATAAGCTCTGAATTTTGTCAGGAAAGTTTTAATTTTCTCCTGAGAATCTTGAAATGTGGCTTTAACATCAGCTATGTCTTCCTAGATTTTCTTGGAGATTTTAGCCTTCAGAGCAGTGCTAGAATCAGTGAGTTTTGTTAATGTTGAAGTTGGTGACCAGGCGGTCTGGCGGTCTGACGGTCTGGCGGTCTGGCTTGGCGGGTTGATGACTGCGCGGTCTGGCAGTTTCCCTTCAGCAGTTTGGTTACTGTGTGTTGCTGTCAGAGGTCCAATCGGTCTAGCGGGTTGTCTCTGACGACTTGGAGACCGGGTGGTCTGGCGGTCTCCTATGGCGATCTCTCTCTGGTTGTAGCCGAGCAGTTAGTCCTTCTATCTAACCGCGCAGCTTGTGCGGTTTGTGTCTGTATAGTCTGCTCGTGTCATGTAATTTTTTAGACCCACATCTCTTATTTGTTTTCTCACATCTCTCCTCCATTCTATATAAGGGAGGTCATACCTTTGTAATAGACATATTTTTGGGGATAATAAAGTTTCAGTTATACCACTTCCGGTTTATTTTTGTTCGTTTCTTACATGGTATCAGAGGAGTCGATCTTCTCCTCCTGATTCTGTGCGCCCTCCCTGTTCGCGTAGCTTGCTTCGCCTGCTTGCGCCTTGTCTGCGCGGCTTGTTTCTCTCCTTATCATTGCCCTTGTGTGCGCGACCTCTTTATTCCCCGTGCTTAGTTGTAGCTATATGTGCTTAGTCGCCGCACCCTTCTTTTCTAGCTGCTCCTCTTCTTAAGTCGCTGCGACCTGTTGTCTTGTTCGCCGCAATCTGTTTGCCTTGTTTGGTCCTTGCTTCTGTTCATGCGGGCTGTCTTCTAGCCGCTCGACTTCTTTCCCTTTGCTTGGTTCTACGGCTTGTTCATGGCTTTTCTTGCCACTGGTGTCTGACATTGTGACCGCTGCAGCTCTTCTTCTTCCTAACCGCGCGACTTATTTCCTAACCGCATGGCTTCCCGTTGTTGCTTCTATGGCTCTTTCTGATGCTTCTACTGCCACCACTCCTGCCACCACACCTGTCGCCAATCCGGCTCCGCCTCTTCCTCCTACTCCTTCCGGGAACCTTGGCACCGTTTCCAAGCTTGTCGGCTCCAACTACCCGGATTGGAGCGTCTCCTTCATCTTTCTCCTTCGCTCGCAACGCAAACACCACCATCTCGTTGATGATCCTCTTCCTACCACTTCACCTCTCTTTGATGAATGGGATGCGAGTGACACGCTTGTGCGTACTTGGCTCGCTAATAGCCTATCTGATGAGTGCCTTCCCGTCATCCGTCATGATGAGACGGTCAAGGCTGCTTGGCTTCATCTTGCCTCTCTGTACTCCAAGGGGGCTCAGACATCCCACATCTATACGTTGTATGCGGACCTATTTGCCCGTCCTACCTTATCTCCTCCTGCTGCCTACCAACAAGTTCAGGCTCTTGGGGCTGAGATTCTTCAGAATCGCCCTTTTCTGTGGATTTGGCTCAACAACACAAGCACTTCCAGGAGCTTCTGGTTGTGTGTTATCTTCTCCGGCTTCCTGATACTTATGACATGATCCGCCAGTAAATTCTGGGTGAGGCAGAATCTCGTACCTTAGATGCCACCGCTGCCCGCATCGCCGCTGTCACCTCTCTCCTACAACGCCTGCTTCTGCCCGCTCCTCCTCCACCGGACAACTATGCTCATCAAACTTAGCAGAGTGGCTCTGGTAGCCGCAGTCACCAGTCTAGCGGATGTGCTCCTTCCCTCTACCTCTGCTCTCACTGTGGTCGCACCAGACATACTATAGAACGCTGCTGGACGAAGAATCCTCATCTTCGCCCCTCCGGTGACTCTTTCGCCTCCTCTTCCAATCTGTCTGCCTCCGTGGTCACATCATCAGGTAGTGCCCACGTGGTGACACAAGGTAAATGGCTTATCGACTCTGGTGCGACTAATCACATGACGGGAAATTTTCAGTGCTTCTCTCTCCTCGAACAGCATGATCGGTTGCCCCCAGTCCTTGTTGCAGACGGTTCTCCCTCCCCGGTTCATGGGTCGGGAGTGGTTCATGTTACTCCGTCCCTTCGCCTAGCGGACACTCTCTATGTGCCCAAGTTTCCGTACAATTTATTGTCGGTTACCTCTTTATGCAAGCAGCTTCAGTGTTTTGTGATGTTTACTCCGACTTCTTGTTCTTTTCAGGATCCGAGCTCCCAACGGACGATTGCTACTGGGATTGAGAGCAGCGGCCTCTAATTCCTCGACAACGTTTCCGTCTTGTCCGCCTTCTCATCTTCTTGTACGGATCTTCTCCAGTGGCATCTCCGCCTCGATCATCCTCCACCACGGCTTCTACATCAGCTTCTACCCCCACCTCCCTCCCTCTAGTACTCCTCTCAACTGCGATGCTTGTTAACTGGGCAAGCATCACCATTCCTCCTTCCCGCCGAAGCACGGTCGAGGCTCTACTCGTCCGTTTGATTTAGTCCACTCCGATGTCTAGGGACCTGCTCCTACCCTCATCATTGGTCGGGGTAGTTCTTATTTTGTAACTTTTATTGATGATTTTTCTAGATTTACTTGGGTGTATCTCTTACGAGATCGCTCTGAACTTTTCGATGTATGGCTCTCTTTTTATCAGTTAATTAAAACTCAGTTTGGTGTTTGTATTACAACCTTTCGCTCCGACAATGCTAAAGAATATTTGAGTCATTCTTTTACCTCTTTTTATGTGCAATATGGCATTATTCATCAGACTAGCTGTGTTTATACCTCCCAGCAAAATGGGATGGCGGAACGCAAAAACCGTCACCTCCTCGATGTCGCTTGCACATTGATGACCCAGATGCATGTTCCTCGCTCATATTGGGGTTATGCTGTTCTCCTTGCCTGCTACCTCATCAATCGCATTCCCTCCACAGTTCTCCACGGGAAAACCTTATTTTCAATTCTGTATCCGGGCAAGGAGCCTTTTCCTCTCCCTCTCCAAATCTTTGGCTGCACGACATTTGTGTATGCCCCATCTTCCACCAGTGATAAGCTGTCTCCTCGCTCCACCAAATGTGTCTTTTTGGGGTACTCCACCACTCAGAAAGGCTATTGTTGCTTTGACCCCATTCTTCGTAAGCAGATCGTCTCTGCTGACGTTACTTTCTTCGAGAATGCCTCCTACTTCTCGGATGACTCCTCTCCTCTTCCCCCAGCTTCTGATTCTCCTGCTATTCCCTTCGTTCCCTCGTCTCCTACTACGAAATCCACCCCTACACCGTCTCCATCCACTCCTCTCCCTCCGCCTCTCTCTCCCACTTCTCTGCCACCATCTCCCTCATCTCCGTCATCATCGCTCTCTCCTCCTGGGCCAGCTCTCTCTGCCACGCATGCTCCGGATGCCGAGGGACCCGCTGATCTGGATCTTCCTGTAGCTCTTCGCAAAGGGGTGCAAACGTGTACCCTACACTCCCTTGCCGCTGTTGTTTCATATGATCGTCTTACCTCTTCTCGCAGGGCCTTTGCACTGGCTATCTCTGCCACTACCATACCTCATTCCTACCAGGAGGCCCTTGTTATTCCTCACTTGAAGATAGCCATGGATGAGGAAATGACGACCCTAACGGAGCGGGGTACGTTGACTCTTGTTCCTCCTCCATTCGGTACTGATGTTGTTGGCTGTCGCTGGGTCTTTGTGGTCAAATTTGGCTCGGACGGCACTGTGGATCGTTATAAGGCTCGCCTTGTTGCGAAGGGCTTTACTCAGACCTATGGGGTTGATTACTTTGACACCTTCTCTCCCGTGACTCGTCTCAGCACTATACGGGTCCTTCTCTCTGTGGCGGTTAATAGAGATTGGCTGATTTCCCAGCTGGATGTCAAGAATGCCTTCCTTTATGGTGATCTTCAGGAGGCCATCTACATGGAGCAACCTCCTGGGTATGTTGCTCAGGGGGAGACACGAGTATGCCGACTGCAGAAGGCAATCTATGGCCTCAAGCAGAGCCCTCGAGCTTGGTTTGACAAGTTCAGCGGGATCGTGGCGGTCGTTGGTTTTGCGTGAAGCTCTGCCGATCACTCGCTATTTATTCACAAGACCTCCTCGGGACTGGTGATTCTTGCTGTGTACGTCGATGATATTCTTCTCACTGGCGATGACCAGGAAGGGGTAGCCTTGACAAAGCGGCATCTTCGTCAACATCTGGTCACGAAAGATATGAGCTCTCCAAAGTACTTTCTGGGGATCAAAATCTCTCGAAAGCCCAACTCCTTAGTCCTATCCCAGCGTAAGTATGCCCTTGATCTGTTAAAAGAGGCAGGATTGACTGGAGCCAAACCTGCCCGATGCCCCATGGCAATTGGAGAAGACAAAACTTGGACAGATGATTCGCCTCTTCTTTCAGATACTACGCGGTACAGGCATCTAGTTTGTAAGCTCATATATCTCACAGTGACCAGGCCCGACATTTCCTATGCTGTGGGAAAGGTGAGTCAATTCATGCAAGCACCTAGGGAGTGCCATCTACAGTCCGCCTTGTGGATTTTGGAGTATGTCAATACAACGCCTTGGAAAGGATTAATCTTTTAGAAGAAAGGGCATATGATGGTTGAATCATACTTAGATGTGAGTTACGCTGATGACAAAGGGGATCGCAAGTCTACCTCTGGTTTTTGCACCTTTGTTGGGGGAAATCTGGTAAGCTGGAAGAGCAAGAAGCAGTCTGTCATTTCTAGGTCCAGTGCTGAAGCAGAGTATCAGAGTATGACATCGACCACTTGTGAGTTAAAATGGCTACGGGCTCTCATGCTGGATTTAGGAGAGGTCTACATACATCCTCTACCTATATTCTGTGACAACAAGGCTGCCATATACATCTCCAAAAATCCGGTCTTCCATGAAAGAACCAAACACATTGAGGTCGACTGTCATTTCATTCGTGAAGAGATTTTGAAGGAACAAATTTGCACTCCCTTCGTCACTTCTGATAAAGAGCTGGCTGACATCTTCACCAAGCTAGTATCCACCTCGTTTCTTCATATTTGTGACAAGCTGGGCATGATCGATATATATGCTCCAACTTGAGGGGGAGTGTTGAAGTTGGTGACCGGGCGGTCTGGCGGTCTGGCTTGGCCGGTTGATGACCGCGCGATCTGACGGTTTCCCTTCAGCGGTTTGGTTGTTGTGTGTTGCTGTTAGAGGTCCAAGTGGTCTAGCAGTTTGTCTCTGGCGACTTGGAGACCGGGCAGTCTTACGGTCTCCCATGACGATCTCTCTCTGGTTGTAGCCGAGCGGTTAGTTCTTCTATCTAACCGCGCGGCTTGTACGGTTTTTGTCTATATAGTCCGCTTGTGTCCTGTAATTTTTTAGTCCCACATCTCTTATTTATTTTCTCTCATCTCTCCTCCATTCTATATAAGGGAGGTCATACCTTTGTAATATACATCTTTTTGGGGATAATAAAGTTTTAGTTATACCACTTACGGTTTGTTTTTGTTCGTTTCTTACAGTTAATATGGCATGATGTGAATCCTTAAGGTTTTCATTCATTCTGATCTGATTCTCCAGTACATAGCCTTGCTTCACTTCAATTTCATCCACTATAGCTTTGATATCTTGCTGTTGCTTGGCCAGAAACACCACAACATTACCTCCTTTATGGAAGCAATCTGTCATCTCCTTCTTATTCTGATTTACTTCAAACCTAATAGATTTGATGTCCTGGGCCAACTGAAACTGTAACTCCTTATGAGTTTCATCCACATATTTCTCTATTATCTGTCTTTGATTATCTAATTTTTTCTGCATCTGGACCAGTAAAGAACTGAAGTCCATACTTGATGTAGATGGTGTTATTCCCTTTTGTAAAGCTTTCTTATATCCAGAACTCTTTTTCTTTAACACAGTCAGCTTTCTTTTCTTAGCCAATGTGGCTTCTTCACCTTCAGAAGATTCAGTTGTACTTTTAATATTAACAGTATTCTTTTTAGCTGGGGCATCCTCCTCAGTATCATTTTATAACTCCCCCTCAGTCCTTAGAATATCTTATCCTTTCTCAATATACTCCCCCTCAGTCCTATCTTGAGGAGGATCAGGAAACAATTCTTTCATTGTAAATTCATGATGTATCTGTACAGAAAGGATAAGATTAGTTTTTAAAGTATTACTTAAAAGACTAATACCACTTGAAAGATTTTTTGTGTAAAAAAAGTGTCCCCTAGAACAATTTTTGAGGAGAATCCCATCATATATCACTAGACTGTAGAGAAGATACTTACTGGCTCATTTTGAGCATCTGTCTTATCAGTTTCTTCAGCTGCAGTGTTGATTTCAGATACTACATCCATGATTGTATCTGCAGCTAAGTCACTGTCTAGGACATCATCATCAATACCTCCCTTATGGACAGGCAACTCAGTTTCTTGTTCTAAGTTTTCTCCCCCTGGAGTGGAGTCAACTTGTTGCTCCTGGGGCCCACTATCCTTTACTTGATCATGAGCATCCTGTTGGTGCTGGTCTTCATCAAAACTAAAGACCACTTCCTCCTCAGAATCACTGGAGGAGTCAGCCTGTACAACAACTTTCTTTTTTTTCTTATCTTTCTTAGTTTGCTCCTTGGGAGCAGGGACTTCCTTGGTCAGAACTCTATCCCATCTTGACAGTATCCTCACATCCATTTTCCTCATGTGATTTATCTTAGAGTCATTTACTTGTTTCAGAACATCTGGAATTACTGATGTTAAGTATAAACTGAGGATCCTTCCCAGGTTAGGTTTCTTAATTCCTTCTTGAATTTTATCAAACATCACTGCTGCTCAGTAAGTGTTTATCTTGAATATAACCCTCACCATAAGATTGAACATGTGGGCAGAAATCCTATCATGTCCACCAGTCTTGCAGATAATCACTTTGCCCACAACTTCTAAAAGAAATTTTCCCTGGGAATTCATCCCTTTTCTATTGATAGATGATCCAATCTTAATACTGGGACTCAGTCCATACCAGCTTAAAGCTTCAGTTATCTGGGAAGGAGTTATGTTATCTGTATCCTTGATAAAAGGAAGATGTAGTGCTTTCCTGATAGTTTTCAAAGTGAGCTTCACCCGGGTATCTTGAATAAATGCCTTGATTTTATTTCCTTCAAAGTCCATTGTAGCGGTTGAGTAGAACTTCATGACTTTATTTTTCCATATTTTGGTCGGTTCAGAGACCAAGAATTCTAATCCATTTTCAGAAATTAGGGCAATAACTCCCTGAATTTAATCAGAAGCAGTCGTGAATCCTTCGCGAACCAGTTCATAACCTTCATTAACCTTATCTTCTTGGTGTGGCGCCATTGACGTAAGTGCTAGAGAAGAAGAGAAGAGAAGGTCTATGTCGACAGAAGGTGTAGATTCAAAAACTCTGATAGCGTAGTCGACCAGATTTTGGATTCACCTATTTATAGTACTTGTGTCAAGGGCAGGTCAAAAGTCGGGCCTAAGTCGATAAATCAGTTTTTATGTCGACAAAAATGACCTAGGTCTTGACAGAACTTAAGTTAAGTCGACACAATTATGTGTCGACATACTAATGTCTAAGTCGACAAAACGTATGACACATTTATGTGTCGACATACTTGAGTCTGTGTCGACATACTTGTGTCTGTGTCGACACTGACCACTTTAGTCTCGACAGAATTGTGTCGACACCAAATTTTTGTGTCGACACAAATATCCTCTCGACATATAGTCTCGACAAGGTTGTGTCGACACTTATTATTCTGTCGACACAGATACTGTTTCTGTGTCGACACATCCTTTTCCTGTGTCGACACAACATACTGAGTGTGTCGACACAACTTGCTTGTGTTAACACAAACTTTGTATTTAGCCAAATTTCAATAGAAATTTGGTGCTCACATATGCTACTTATGGAAACTTGTGTTAACCTATTCTAGGTTCAACATACCTAATTCAATTTTGAAATTATTGAATTTAGTTTCATCCAGAGGTTTTTAAAAATATCAGCTATTTGATTATCAGTTTTTACAAACTCTAGATTAATATTTTCCTTCTCTACATGTTTTCTGATAAAATGAAACTTTATTTCTATATGTTTGGTCCTACTGTGTGATATAGTATTCTTAGCAATAAAAATAGCACTTGTAGAATCACAAAATAGTAAAATTCTTCTTACCTGGATGTCATAATCTTCCAGTTGATGCTTTATCCACATCAATTGTGCACACCAGCTACCTGCAGCTATATATTCTGATTCAGTTGTTGATATAGCTACACTGGTTTGCTTCTTGCTGCTCCATGACACCAGCCTCCCACCAAGGAATTGACAGGTTCCTGTTGTACTTTTTCTGTCTTCTTTGCATCCACCAAAATCTGCATCTGAGAAATCAGTTAATAGAAAATCTCTATACTTAGGGTACCAAAGGCCTAGATTAGGTGTGCCCTTAAGATATCTCAATATTCTCTTAACTGCAGTATAATGAGATTTCTTATATCATGCTTGATACCTAGTACAAACACATATTGCATACATGATGTCAGGTCTACTAGCAGTTAAGTATAGTAGGGAGTCAATTATCCCTCTATATAAAGACTCATCAACAGGTTTCCCTGCTTCATCTTTACATATAGGCATACTTGTTCTCATTAGAGTTTTCATAGTAGAAGCTGAGTCCAAACCATACTTCTTAATCAACTCCTTGGTGAACTTTGACTGGGAAATGGACAACCCACTCTCAGTCTATCTAACTTGAAGTCCCAAGAAGAACTTCAACTCACTCATACTGCACATCTCAAACTTCCCTTACATAAGTTTGGCAAACTTCCTACAAAGGCTATTTTCAGTAGAACCAAAGATAATGTCATCCACATATATCTGGACTAGTATTATCTTTCCTTTTGATTCCCTATAGAATAGAGTTTTATCTATCTTTCCTCTAGAGAATCTATTCTCAACAAGGAAGGCAGACAAGGTTTCATACCAAGCCCTTGGAGCTTGCTTCAAACCATATAGAGCTTTCCTAAGCCTATATACATAATCAAGAAAGTGAGAGTCTACAAAACCTGAGGGTTGTTCTACATAGACTTCTTCTTTTAAATCACCATTCAAAAATGCTGATTTCACATCCATCTGATATACTTTGAACCCTTGAAAGGCAGCATAGGCCAAGAATAGCCTTATAGCCTCCAGCCTTGACACTGGAGCAAAGGTTTTATCAAAATCAATACCTTCCTCTTGTCTGTAGCTTTTTGCTACCAGTCTAGCATTGTTCTTGACTATAGTGCCATTCTCATCAAGCTTGTTCCTGTAGATCCACTTAGTTCCTATTATGTTGTGATCCTTAGGTTTTGGCACCAGTTCCCAGACCTTACACCTTTTGAACTGACTGAGCTCTTCTTGCATTGCATCAATCCAGTTGGTGTCTTGCATTGTTTCTTCAATCTTCCTGGGTTCTATCTGAGATAAGATGCTAGAACATAGAACTGTGTTCAAGCTCCTGCTCCTTGTTAGAAAACCCTGACTTGCATCACCAATGATCTAGTGAGCTGGATGATCCTTCAGGTGTCTCCTTGCTGGAGGAATTCTGTCAGTATTATGGCTATCTCCAGTTTCCTCATCTTGATGATTGATGATTACAATTATGGTAGATTTTTATTGTAATAATTGTAATCATATCCGCTGTTTTCTACCTCTTTATTCAAGTAATTGCACTAAATAATTGAGAATTGGTATTGTCATGAATAGTAGAGCATAGTTTAGAGTTTTTACTAGTTTATGTATTGAACTTCTCCCTTACTATGTCATTTTTCTAATGCAGGTACAACTAGCCAGTGGAACTAAAAGTCTTGGAGCAAACAGGGGAGTTTACGGGGCCAACAGGACTGATCACAGGAGAAGAGTTGCTCAAACACGGGTAGGAACACGGCCGTGTGCCTACCCGTGTTCCATCCCAGCTGAAGCCATTGTCCAACCCCCGTGTCTGAAAAATATGAAGAACAACACGGCCGTGTTCTAGAACACGGCCGTGTCAGTACCCGTGTGATCCAACACGGCCCATGATCACACACGTCTTTTCGTGTAGAACTGCCTTGGAACTGCCGACACGGCCTGCAACACGGTCGTGTCGGCACCCGTGTTCGACCATGTTTGCTACTGGACTATAAAAACCTGGAGAAAATTTTATTCTGCACTTTTTGGATTATTTTGCTTGGAGATTTTTCTGGAGAACGAAAGTGGAGCATCCAAGAGAAGGAAGGCTTGAAGGAGATATTTGTATGTATTTATTCTTTAATTTATCTCATTTAATCTTGTATCTCTCTTGGTAATCCAACTTTATTTATCTTTTACTTTTCATGAACAATGTGTTTGAACAAGTTAGTAATCATGTATCATTTTGTTTTCGTCAATTTCATTGTATTTTATTCGTATATGGGCTTGCAAACATTGAGAATTATCCTTATTATGAATGATTATTTATTTTTACATGAATTCCAAATGTCTAGATTGAGAAATTGGATTGTTTGGATGATGGTTAAATCTTCATATTTATGTGTTATTTCTCTTTGTAATTCAAAATTCATGATCGAGAGATATGTTTCTTGGAAAATTAGAATACGAATGAATGGAATTATGGTATTTTAGAGATAAAGCTTCATGAATCCATGTATTAGATAATTTCATTCAATAAACATTTGAGTATTGTAAATTGTTCGAGAGAAAATTTACTTAACTTAACTTAGATTTTAAATTGCTCGAGAGAGAATTTGATAATTAGTTTAACCCTTTACAATACAATGAATTTGATAGTCTTGTTATTTCATGATTACACAAAGTGATTATGTTCATCGAATGCTCTTAACTTTCGACTTGAAACTATTTTTGTAACTCTCCAATACAATTTTTATCCGAATAGTCATAGTTAGGATTAATCTATATTAGAACGCAATTTTAAGTTTAGGTATGATAATAGAGTGAGAGTGAGTACGAATAGTTGAAATGACCCTGTGGAATACGATACGAGATGTAGATTTCTCTTATACTATTTATGATAGGTGCACTTGCCTGAAAGATGATTCAATCTAGCTTATGCCCATCTACATAGTTATGATAAATTGTAGAATGAATCCGCATCAAGTTTAGACTTAGCGAAAATATTCATCAAGTTTTTGGCGCCGTTGCCGGGGATCTTTTCAATATTTTGAAAGCTTTAACTTTATTAATCTACCATTATTGTTTACTAATAAATCTTTGTAGATTAGTTTAAAGTAAAATTATATTATTTAATCTCTGTTTTGTAGTCTGTTAGTCTATGACCAGGGCAAGAAATTCTGGGTTAGAACCATTTCATTCTGAACCGGAACGAATTATTCACAACACCAATCACAGAGACGTGGGTATTAACACCACAGATATTGTAGAAAATCTGAGAGAAGAAGAAACAGTGAATCAAGGAGAACACCATCCTGAAAATCTAGATACCATGGCCAACCAAAATGAGCAAACCATGTCTGACTTTGCTAGACCCAATCTCCAAGGAACTGGGTCAAGCATTGTTCGACCACCCATTCCAACCAATAATTTCGAACTGAAACCGAGCGTGATACAAATGGTCCAACAATATGTTCAATATGATGGCTTACAAGACGAGGATCCCAATACACACTTAGCCGGATTCCTAGAGATATGTGATACTTTCAAGATTAATGGTGTCTCCAACGATGCCATTCGATTGAGATTGTTCCCATTCTCATTGAGGCATAAGGCAAAGCAGTGGCTCAATTCGTTACCTAAAGGATCCATTACTACTTGGGACATGATGGTTGAGAAGTTTTTGATGAAGTATTTCCCACCGGTAAAGACCGCAAAGTTAAGGAACGACATCTCTACGTATGTTCAAGTGGAGGCTGAATCATTGTACGATACTTGGGAACGATTCAAAGAATTATTAAGGAGATGCCCCCATCATGCTTTACCTTCTTGGCTTCAGATTCAGACTTTCTATAATGGTCTAAATCCAGCCACCAGACAGATGATTGATGCGGCTAGTGGAGGCACCTTGAACAATAAGACACCTGAAGCAGCCCAGCAGTTGATAGAAGAAATGGCAATGAATAGCTACCAATGGACTACCGTGCGGCCGAAGTCTACCAAGCCCGCCGGAATGTATGAAGTGGATGCCGTTACAGCCTTAGCAATTCAAGTGGAGAAGCTCCATCAAAAGATGGACAACCTTTCTTTAGCGCCACCCCCAATGGTACCTCAACAATGGGACCCCTCCCTTGTTGGAATCCCTAGTGGTGAACCTCAAGTGCAAGAACATGTAGACTACATGGGTAATAATCCCAGACCACCTTTCAATCCAGGAAACAACCCATATAGTTTTACATACAATCAAGGATGGAGGAACCACCCCAATTTCTCTTGGGGAGGGCAAGGAAACCAAGGTAAACCACCCATGTTTGGACAACAACAACAACAACAACAATTGGAGCCAAGGAAGCCAACATTGGAAGATGTCCTTGCAAAGTTCATGCAAACTACCGATGTTGCCTTCCGTAATCAAGAGGGTTCTATTCGAAATTTGGAGAATCAGATTGGGCAGTTGGCAAGGATGGTATCAGAGAGACAGCAAGGAACACTTCCAGGAAATACTGAGACAAACCCAAAGGAACATGCAAGAGCAATTCAGTTGAGGAGCGGGAAGGAGTTACAAGACCCAAGGCTTGCACCGGATGCACCTCAAGAGGAGTCTAGTGGAGAAGCACCGAACGTGACACCGATGGAATATCAACCAGCCATACCATATCCAGCAAAGATGAACAAGGAGCGCATGGATGCGCAATACGGTAAATTTATTTCTATGATTAAACAATTGCATGTTAATTTACCTTTTTCTGATATTATTCAAATGCCTAAGTATGCTAAATTTTTGAAGGATTTAATTTCTAATAAAAAGAAAATAGAAGAATTATCGTTAGTCACACTTAGTGAAGAATGCCCTGCTATTTTACAAAATAAATTACCACAAAAGCTTAAGGATCCCGGTTCTTTTTCAATACCATGTTTAATCGGTGATTTGCAAGTTAATAAAGCTTTAGCGGATTTAGGAGCTAGTATAAATTTGATGCCTTATACATTATATTTGAAACTAGGCCTTGGAGAACTTAGCCCGACTAGGATGAGTATTCAATTAGCAGATCGGTCGGTTAAGTACCCAAGAGGTATAGTGGAGGATGTATTGGTTAAGGTAGACAAATTTATATTTCCTGCCGATTTTGTTATTTTAGATATGGACGAAAATATCGAAGTACCACTTATACTTGGTCGCCCATTTCTAGCCACTTCTAGAGCTCTTATTGATGTTTTTGATGGTAAATTAGTTTTGAGAGTAGGGGAAGATGAAGTCACTTTTCAAATTGGCAATACTATGAAATAATCTTTAGATAGTGATGATTGTTGCTATTTTTCTCATGGTGTTGACAACTTATTGTCTTCTATTGATTCTAATTTTTATTATAAAGATCCTTTAGAAATTTGCATTACTAATTGTTTTCTAGAAGACGAAACTAGTAAAGATATTGTTGATCATTTACTTTTTCTAGATAACTCTGTATCGATGAATGGAAATACTGAATATAACTTACTTACAAAAGGAGATAATGAAGTTCATAAGAATAATACTAAGGATCCACCTGTAGTTGAATTAAAAAAATTACCGGATCATCTTGAGTATGCATTCTTAGGAGCTAACTCTACTAACCCAGTTATTATTTCTTCTAATCTTTCTGAAATTGAAAAAGCTAAATTAATAACTGTGTTAAAGAAATGTAAAGGTGCACTAGCATGGCAAATCTCTGATATAAAAGGTATTAATCCTAGTTTTTGCACTCATAAAATCCTTTTGGAAGAAAACTATAAGTCATCTATTCAACCGCAACGTAGGCTTAATCCTAATATGAAAGAGGTAGTTAAGGCTGAAATTGTTAAATTATTAGACGCTGGTATGATATACCCTATTTCCGATAGTTCATGGGTTAGTCCTGTCCAAGTGGTTCCTAAGAAGGGTGGTTTAACTGTGGTAGCAAACGATAAAAATGAATTAATTCCGACGCGAACAGTAACAGGTTGGCGTGTCTGTATAGACTATAGGAAGTTAAACGATGCCACTAGGAAAGACCATTTCCCTTTACCCTTTATTGACCAAATATTAGAACGCTTGTCAGGACATTCATATTATTGTTTTCTAGATGGACTTTCTGGGTATTTCCAAATCCCAATAGCCCCAGAAGACCAAGAGAAAACCACGTTCACATGCCCATTCGGTACCTTTGCCTATAGGCGTATGCCATTCGGTCTTTGTAATGCCCCCGCCACTTTCCAAAGATGCATGTTAGCTATCTTCAACGAGTATGTTGAAGATATCATGGAAGTGTTTATGGATGACTTCTCCGTCTTTGGAGATGCATTTGATTTATGTTTGAATAATTTAGAGAAGGTTCTAAGGAGGTGTGAGGAGACGAACTTAGTACTTAGCTGGGAGAAGTGCCATTTTATGGTGCAAGAAGGGTTAGTACTAGGTCATAAAATCTCCAATCAGGGAATTCAAGTAGATAGAGCGAAGATAGAAACGATAGAAAAGTTACCACCACCCACATCCATTAAGGCAGTGAGAAGTTTTTTAGGCCACGCCGGATTTTACCGCCGGTTTATTAAAGACTTTTCAAAAATTGCTAAACCACTTACGAGACTATTAGAAAAGGATACACCGTTTATCTTTGATCAAGAGTGCCTACATGCTTTTGAGTTCTTAAAAGAGAGATTAGTTAATTCTCCTATTATGATAGCGCCTGATTTTACTCAGCCATTTGAAATCATGTGTGACGCTAGCAGTTTTGCGGTAGGAGATGTTTTAGGACAACGCCGAAACAAACATTTTCATCCTATATTTTATGCTAGTAAAACACTTAATAATGCACAAGAGAATTATACTACAACTGAAAAAGAACTTCTAGCAGTAGTCTTTGCGTTTGATAAATTCAGATCCTATTTAACATTGTCCAAGGTGGTAGTTTACACGGACCACTCTGCACTTAAATATTTGCTAGCCAAGGCGGAAGCTAAGCCTCGTTTAATCCGTTGGGTACTTTTATTGCAAGAATTTGATTTGGAAATTAGAGATAAACGAGGAGCAGAAAACTTAGCGGCAGACCATCTTTCACGTTTAGAAAATCCATTACGAGCAACGTTAGATGAGTCTGAAATTTCAGATACGTTCCCTGAGGAATCGTTATTTGCCTTATCTTCGAAAATTAATAATGATTATCCATGGTTTGCAGATTATGCAAACTATCTTGTGGCTAAGGTCCTCCCAAAAGATTTTTCATATCAGCAGAAAAAGAAATTTTTCTCCGACTTGAAATATTACTTTTGGGAGGACCCTTTTCTTTTTCGGATATGTGCAGATTCCGTGATCCGAAGGTGTGTATCCGCCGAGGAAGGGTGGAGAATCCTGGAGCAGTGTCATTCAAGTCCTACTGGTGGTCACTATGGAGCAAATCGCTCTGCGAAAAAGGTTCTTGATTCGGGTTTTTATTGGCCCCTTCTATTCAGGGATGCCCAAAGGTATGTGCTTTCATGTGATTCTTGTCAAAAATCAGGTAATATTTCTAAATTACATGAAATGCCGCAAAATTTTATCCTTGAATGTGAAGTATTTGATGTGTGGGGGATAGACTTTATGGGTCCATTTCCAGTTTCATTCGGGAATAAGTATATCTTAGTGGCCGTAGATTACGTATCAAAGTGGGTTGAGGCGCAAGCTTTACCTACTAATGATAGTAGAGTAGTAATTCAATTCCTAAAATCTCTATTTGCGCGATTTGGCACACCACGAACACTTATTAGCGATAGGGGTTCTCACTTCTGTAATCTACAGTTAGATAAGGTATTGCAGAAATATGGAGTCACACATAGGATAGCTACACCATATCATCCCCAAACTAGTGGCCAAGTTGAAGTATCCAATAGAGAACTTAAGCGCATCCTAGAAAAATCTATAGAGGGGAATAGAAAACAATGGTCTAGGAAACTAAACGATTGTTTATGGGCTTATAGGACCGCATTTAAAATGCCTATAGGTACCACTCCCTTTAGATTAGTCTATGGTAAATCTTGTCACTTACCTATAGAATTAGAGCACAAGTCATATTGGGCAATACGCTCTCTAAATTTTGATACAAATTCTATAGGGGAAAAACGCAAACTTCAACTTAATGAACTAGATGAATGGAGGACTATGGCTTATGAGAACTCCAGAATTTATAAGGAGAAAACCAAACTATTTCATGACCGTCACCTCCGGAAAACTAAAACATTCAACAAGGGTGATCAAGTGCTCCTTTTTAATTCTAGACTGCGTCTATTTCCCGGGAAGCTTAGGTCTAAGTGGTCCGGACCGTTCCAGGTTAAAGAAGTTTTTCCCTATGGCACCGTCGAACTAACTCACCCTGAAAAGGGAGATTTTAAAGTCAATGGGCACCGGTTAAAGCTTTATAACAATGCACTTCCCCAAGAACTTATTCGACTAGAATCATGCCTTCACCTAGACTAAGAGAATGTCTAGACTAGTATAGTATCTTGTCTATATAGGAGGATAAAATTTTTAATGAAACTTGAATTAAAAATAAATAAATTACGTAATCAGGAGAAATCACCAAAGAAGAAATGTACACGGCCATGCACACGCCCGTGTGCATGGCCGTGTCTAGCACACGCCCTGTCCACCCAGCCATGTGATCACCCGTGTCGAAACGACGAATTAAATTGTTTCAAGTCAGAGAAGTACACGAGTTTCCACCAAGCCGTGTGTAATATACACGGCTATCCACCCAGCCATGTGCTCACCCGTGTCGAAACGACGAATTTAATTGTTTCAAGTCAGAGAAGTACACGGGTTTCCACCAACCCGTGTTCTTGACCGTGTCCGATCCAGGCTTGACCACACGGGTAGGGGACACGGCCGTGTTGTTGACCGTGTCCCACTGACACGGGCAGTTTCCCGCGATTTGACCACACGTCTCCTTGAAGACCGTGTTTCCCGCGCAGAACGATTCCTCAACACGGGTACACACACGGCCGTGTGTGCACCCGTGTTCGGCTTCTTTTTATAGGGGGCCGAATTTTCCATTCTCTTCAACACTCCCACTTTCTCCTCTTCCCATTCCTGCTTCCATTCCAGCCGGGAAATCCTTCTTCTTTTCCAAAATTCGCGGAATCGTCTCATTTCTTCGCGCTCAACATAATCGGTAAAACTCCTGGGTTATTTCCATCCAATCTCCTCTTGATCATTTCTATTCCTATTTTCCTTCTAAATTCACTTTAGATTTGTTTTTATTTATTTATTTTCAGATCATGGCATCATCTCGTAGCCAAGGTGGTCGCCGACGTCGCCCGGATCTTCAAGCATTATCTACCGAAAGACGCGACGTCGCTCAGCCACTAGTTTTCACAGATCCTATCCACACAAACCGTTATAATCGGCTACAAGCCAAGAAGTATCAGGACATACGAATCATAGACTGGGATGTCCTAGAAACTATAGGTCTAGCGGCTTCTGTGAGGGATTTAATTTCTGTAGTGGGGTGGCGAGAGTTCTTTGCCATAGAAGAGTTAGGATTTAGAGAGCTCACACTCGAATTTTTATCCACCTTCTATGTGAACCTTCGATCCTGTGTGGCCGATGATGGAAGACCAACAGAGGGGAATATTTCTTTTCGAGTAGGGGGTACCTTCTATACACTTTCTCTCTACCAGTTTACGCAGCATTTAGGAGTATACGACGAGGCATTCCTCCTTAGTGCCGCCTACTCTGACTTGCAATTTGATCTCCCCAGTCGCGAGCAGGCAGGTGGTGTTTGGCGACGTTTATCTTTCGACACCGGCGCCTACGAAGCCAAGAGGTCTAAGGCCTTAAAGTTGGTCTCCCCCGCCGTGCATTATATTCATCACCTACTTAGCCATACACTGAGCGGCCGGGGCGAAAGCTCCGGTGTTGTGAGTCGACAGGACATTCTTTATCTGCACAGCATGACAGCCCACTATCCTATCCATTTGGGCTATATGCTTGCTCATTTTATTCTTCATCAGGCAGAGAATTCCCGCGTCGGGTCTATCTGTGTAGCCCCCTACATCACGCGTCTAACCAAGAATATGGGCATCTTTTTACCTCTTCCCCCGATGGCGGTGGTATCGAAGACTGTGCCTATCACCATGGCCAGTCTTCGAGCCATCCGCCTCGTTACTGCTCGTCAAGGCCGAGGAGGGACTATCTATACCATTGCGGCTCGTGGCCTTCATATCCACGACGACGACGACGATGAGGTCGATCCAGATCTCGATGAGCCTCTCATTCCGCCTGCCCGTTCGACGCGTACTCAGGGGGAGTCATCATCTGCCCAGCCTCAGCGACAGTCTCGATTTGCACAGGAGTTGCAGCATTTTTATGACACTCAGTTGTCGCCGCGCCTTCAGCGTATCGAGGAGCAGCAGCGACGGACTGAGGACGTCATGTATCAAATCCGGCAGCACATGGGGATTACCAGCCCACCGCGACCAGCTCCTCGTCCATCTCACCCTCAGGATGATCCGACTGATCAAGATGACACACCTATGTATTTCTGATACATCTGGCTTTGCATATCTGGCTCTGTAGTGCTATATCTTTAGTATTGTTTTTATCATCTAGTATTTGTATGATCAGTATATCTATAAAAAAAAGAATGTTTATTTCAGATTTTGCTCCTGTTTCGTGCTGTGATGCTTTATATTCATGCTCATCAGTTCTTTATGTAGTGCAGTTCTTTATGTAGTGCAATGAGGACATTGCAACTCAAGTCTGGGGGTATGCTGTATTTTTATAATGAGTATTGACAGTGGAATACATGATTACAATTACTTATTTTCTCTTTATCATAATACTCTATATTTCCTTATACACCCCCTCGAAAAATTGATTACTTCTCTTTAAGCTTTCATTACTTCACTCATTGAGAATATAACTATCTAATTCACTTTCGCACGCTGATTAAACCGAATTCGTGTTCAAATTTGTTGATTAGTAACTACGTATAGAAATTCATTAGATTACTTTTCTCCATATAATTTGGTTTAAAAAGATTGTCCTTTATATTATTAACTAATAATCACTCCATTTTAGAAAAAATTATTTATCTATACTAAAGTGAGTTGATGAGTGTAATATTTTGATAATTTCGTATTAGTAGATCAACAATAACAAAAATTTTCTCTATTGGTGTCTAGAACTTACTAGCGATCCTCAAAACCTTTTGCACATGTTAATTAGTAAAGGTGGAAATGACTTAGGCCTCCTTTTGGATAGATTGAGCCGTTCAATCCCAAAACCTTAAACATTATACCCTTGCTCACCCAATTTGGACCTTATCCCTAAATTTTTGTAATACTCCACCTCTAAAATACACCAAGACCAATTCTCGTCTAGTAGCACACCTATCATTAAGATCGTCATGAAATGAAGTTGTTTTTATGGTTTGTATTTCTTTCATAGTGATATGTGGCCTGAGTGAGCGTGTACACCTGCACCCATTCGGAATGATCCCTACTATGAAGTCCCTAAAAGAAAACGAAAAAAAATAACATAGTGATATGTGGCCTGAGTGAGTGTACATTTGCACCCATTCGGAATGATCCCTACTATGGACCCTTGGTTAAGAAAAAAAATATAGAGTATCCTTCCTCAAAAATAAGGGAATTATAATACGTGCAAAGTCTGGGGGTGCTCATAAAATATCAATGTATGTTAAAGGTCTTTATCATACAAAGGGCTCAATTGTGATCTAGTTTTTTTGCTTACCCCACCTATAATCATCTATCCTAAGCCAAAACAATACACCACCATACAAGTCCTAAGGATCCAACTTTACTAATTCTCATTAGTGTTATGGAGAGGGTGTGTAAAGGGAAGTGTATGATTATCAATAGGGAGATTTTTAATTTTTGAAAGACTAATGCATATGTTATCAAGATTGTTATTTTCTCCTTACAATAGTTATGGATAATTATAATTGTAATTCTAAGAAAGAGCGAAAAGTAGTTAAGATATGTATTGGAGAAATTTTTAAGAAAAAGTTATATTTAGAAAAGTCTGCTATACTATTTCCTATACAATTGCAGCATCAAATCTCTATTCGAATTCAAAACAATCAGTGTGCGGAAGAAGAATTATGTATTGGTAACCCAATTGTTTGAATTAGTTTGCTTAGGGACAAGCAAACACTTAAGTCTGGGGATGTGTGATGATTACAATTATGGTAGATTTTTATTGTAATAATTGTAATCATATCCGCTGTTTTCTACCTCTTTATTCAAGTAATTGCACTAAATAATTGAGAATTGGTATTGTCATGAATAGTAGAGCATAGTTTAGATTTTTTACTAGTTTATGTATTGAACTTCTCCCTTACTATGTCATTTTTCTAATGCAGGTACAACTAGCCAGTGGAACTAAAAGTCTTGGAGCAAACAGGGGAGTTTACGGGGCCAACAGGACTGATCACAGGAGAAGAGTTGCTCAAACACGGGTAGGAACACGGCCGTGTGCCTACCCGTGTTCCATCCCAGCTGAAGCCATTGTCCAACCCCCGTGTCTGAAAAACATGAAGAACAACACGGCCGTGTTCTAGAACACGGCCGTGTCAGTACCCGTGTGATCCAACACGGCCCATGATCACACACGTCTTTTCGTGTAGAACTGCCCTGGAACTGCCGACACGGCCTGCAACATGGCCGTGTCGGCACCCGTGTTCGACCATGTTTGCTACTGGACTATAAAAACCTGGAGAAAATTTTATTCTGCACTTTTTGGATTATTTTGCTTGGAGATTTTTCTGGAGAACGAAAGTGGAGCATCCAAGAGAAGGAAGGCTTGAAGGAGATATTTGTATGCATTTATTCTTTAATTTATCTCATTTAATCTTGTATCTCTCTTGGTAATCCAACTTTATTTATCTTTTACTTTTCATGAACAATGTGTTTGAACAAGTTAGTAATCATGTATCGTTTTGTTTTCGTCAATTTCATTGTATTTTATTCGTATATGGGCTTGCAAACATTGAGAATTATCCTTATTATGAATGATTATTTATTTTTACATGAATTCCAAATGTCTAGATTGAGAAATTGGATTGTTTGGATGATGGTTAAATCTTCATATTTATGTGTTATTTCTCTTTGTAATTCAAAATTCATGATCGAGAGATATGTTTCTTGGAAAATTAGAATACGAATGAATGGAATTATGGTATTTTAGAGATAAAGCTTCATGAATCCATGTATTAGATAGGGTATTTCATTCAATAAACATTTGAGTATTGTAAATTGTTCGAGAGAAAATTTACTTAACTTAACTTAGATTTTAAATTGCTCGAGAGAGAATTTGATAATTAGTTTAACCCTTTACAATACAATGAATTTGATAGTCTTGTTATTTCATGATTACACAAAGTGATTATGTTCATCAAATGCTCTTAACTTTTGACTTGAAACTATTTTTGTAACTCTCCAATACAATTTTTATCCGAATAGTCATAGTTAGGATTAATCTATATTAGAACGCAATTTTAAGTTTAGGTATGATAATAGAGTGAGAGTGAGTACGAATAGTTGAAATGACCCTGTGGAATACGATACGAGATGTAGATTTCTCTTATACTATTTATGATAGGTGCACTTGCCTGAAAGATGATTCAATCTAGCTTATGCCCATCTACATAGTTATGATAAATTGTAGAATGAATCCGCATCAAGTTTAGACTTAGCGAAAATATTCATCAATGATCCACATTTTCTTCTTCACCCAGAGGGACATGATCTCACCCTGGATAGCTGACATCTTTATCCTCATCCAGTTTAGCAGGAACATCTTCATTGATGGTCAGCTTATCCAGCTTATCTGTTAGACCTGTAGAACTAACTGAAAAACTAGACAATTCACTGTTAATAAACATTGACTCATCAAATACAACATGCACAGATTCTTCTACAACTTGAGTAGTCAAGTTGTAGATTCTATATGCTCTACTTTGGTTGATGTACCCAATAAATATCCCTTCTAGGGATTTGGAAACAAACTTAGTTTGGTAGTATTTACCATTGACTAGTACAAAACACTTACTACCAAAGATTCTGAAATAAGATATGTTTGATTTTCTGCCTTTCAAAATCTAGTAGGGAGTCATCTTGTGTTTCTTGTTGATGGAGGCCCTATTGAGCACATGACATGCAATATTTACTACCTCAGCCAAGAAGTATTCAGGGAGACTAGTGTCATTCAGTAGAGTTCTACTAGCCTCAATTAGAGTCATATTTTTTTCTTTCAGCAACACCATTTTGCTGAGGAGTTTTAGGTGAAGAGAATTCCTAATGAATCCCAAGTTCTTCATAGAATTTTGTCATACATTCAGACTGAAATTCAGTTCCATGGTCACTTCTGATTTTGACCACTGAACTGTTGTATTCATTCTGTATTTGTCTGACAAAAGACTGGAAAACAGTTGGAGTTTCAAATTTCTGCCTCAAGAAAAAAAACTCATGTAAATCTAGAATAGTCATCCACAACAACAAGTGTGTATGCTTTCCTACCAAGACTATGAACTGGCATAGGACCAAACAAATCCATATGCATGAGATACAAACATCTCTTTGAATCTTTGATGTCAAGTGACTGAAAAGAGGACTTAGTCTGCTTGCCTTTTTGGCAAGCTGGACACATATCCTCTTTTATGCACTTAACTTGAGGACCATTCCTCACTAATCCCATGCTGAACAGCAGTCCTATTGACTTATAGTTCAGATGAGCTAGCCTCTTGTGCCATTTAACACATAGAAAAGCTTTCTCTCCAACAACCAAACAAATAGGTAAGCTGTTAGACTCACAATCTAGGTTAAGGCAATACACATTTCCATTCCTAGTGCCAGTCAAAATGATCTCTTGATCACTTGACCTTTTTACTAGGAACTTCCCTTTGAGGAAAGAAATATCATAACCTAGATCACTAAGTTGACTTATGCTAATCAGGTTATGTTTTAGACCCTTTACATAAGCCACTTTAGTGATTGTAATTGAATCACAAGAGATGTTAACAAATCCTTTTATGATTCCCTTTTCTAATCCACCAAAGATTATTTTGGATCCATTCTCTATGGGCACATAATCCCTTAACATTCTCCTGGTTCCAGTCATGTGTCTGGAACAGCCACTATCCAAGTACCATATAGGGGTATGATCACTTGGATTCACCTGCAATAAATAAAGAATCACTTACCCTTAGAACCCAACTTGCTAGTGGGTCCTAGGTCCTTGTTAGTTTGAAATCCTGTAACTGATCTAACAGAAATCCTACTTTTGGTTTTAACACTTGAGTTAAACCAGAAATCCATGGCAAAGTGGTCCACCTTGCCACAACACCAACACTCAAACCTATTATGCATATTCTTAGGTATATGCCTTCTTACTTTATTGTCAGCAGACTTATTAAGTGTTGGTGCTGGAGCAGCATTCTTCAAGAACTCCTCTTGAATATGATGGGCATGCCTATAGATTGGTCTATTGACATTAACACCCTTGCTCATGAAATTTTCATGCTCACAGTGACCATGTGTAATGTCATGATCATACCTGTTAGTAGGATTCACTACCTTCTTAAAGAAAATAGGGGGATTAACAGCTAGAGGCTGAACTATGGCTTTACCTTTTCTATGACAATTGGTAGCCCTTGTTCTTCCCTTAAAGTCTAGACCAGTCTTCTCTTTTTGTGAAACAAAATTATCTATCAAAGGTAAGACTGATTTTGGCTTGGAGAATTTAGCCACTAGCTCTCTCTCTTGCTGGAGTTTTACCTCCAGTTTCTTGATATGATTCTCTATGAATGAGATTGTGCCCATCTGAATAACTGTAATGTTCTTCAATTTGGCAACCTCATTCAGTTTTTGATCCAGCAGTTTTGCTGAATCTGCTGCAGCCAGTTTAAGAGACTCAATCTCTTTGGCCTGCTATTTAACAAGAAACTTGCTCTTCTTTAGGGCATGCAACAACCCACCATACTCATCAATGAGTTGGTGAATATCCCCCTCAGACTCAGATCCATCAACTTCTTTTGAAGCAGGTACTTCTAATTCTGATCCAGTAAAGTAATCTAAGACTGAGGAAGAATTGTTTACCTTACTTGGTCCAGGCTGATCATGGGACTATTCTTCTTCAGATTGTTCCATCAGCCCTTTACAACAATATTCTTCCACTCTACTTATGGAGTCCAGCATCTGTAGGAATTCTAGTTCCCTAGAATCCTTTTCTGTTGAGAAGAGTCCAACATATGCTTCTGCCTCTTCTTCTTCAGATTCTGAAGATGAAGAGTCTGTCCAACTCTTCTCCTTCTGAGCCACTAGAGACTTCTCCTTCTAGCCTTTGATTAGCTGCTTCTTCTTGTCCTTTGACTCCTTTCTTTTTTCAGGACAGTCAGCTATGACATGCCCAGACCTGTTGGAGTAATAACACACAATCTTAGAATTATATTGTTTATCAGGTTTAGAAGCATACCTGTCCTCCTTAGGTGTTTTCTTCTTCCTGTAGTATTCATCCTTGGAATAGAATGTTGATGAAGGCCTGATTCTCCATTTCTTTTTCTTCATGAACCTTTGGAATTGTCTTGTGAAGACAGCAAAGTCTTCATCAGATTTATGACTATCTGATGTACTAGTTTCAGGAACTCCTTCTGCTTTAGTACTCCTTCTAGGTGGAGAAGGAGATTTTCTCCTATCCTTCCTTGAGCCCTCAGCCTTGAAGGCTACTGACTTTTCTTTATGTTCATATCTGCTGCCCTTCTCTTCCTTTTTCCTAGCAGTAAGCTGTATTTCATATGAAAGCAGTTTTCCAAAAAGTGTAGGTGGAGGTGTGTCAGCCAGTTTGGCCACTTCCCTGATGGCACATATCTTAGTGTCCCAATCCTTTGTTAGGGACCTTAGAAACTTGTCATTCAGTTCATAAGTACTAAAGACTCTTTCATATGTTATTAGTTCATTTACTATTCTGAAAAACTTTTTATAGCATTCAGCTATGCTGTCAGTTTTAGTCTGCATAAAGCTCTCATACTCCTGATTCAGCATAGACTTTCTGTCCTCTCTGACTTCTTCTGTGTCTTCCATATAGACAATCAATGTATCTCACATTTCTTTGGAAGTTTTACAGTGCATAAGATTCTGGAATGTTGCATCATCTATGACACTTACAATTATATTCTGAGCTCTTTTATCTAATGTAGCCAAGATGATTTCATCCTTAGTCATCTCTGAATAACTCTTTGGAGTTTGAATGCTTGCATCAAGCACTGATACCTTCATTGGGATGAAGGGGCCTTCCTGTACTGTGATATAAATTCTTGGATCAGATGCTTCCATAAACAGTCTGACCCTTTCTTTCCAATGCCAAAAGATTCTTTCCTGCATATGGACAATTTCATAGATCCAAATTCCTTTTGATTTTCACTTGAACTCATTCTTGCTATCTGTTATTTGCCTTGGAGAAATACTCTGACTATTAGGTCAAACTTTGAGTAACCTCCCTCTGATACCACTTGAAAGACTTTATTCAAGAATCTAAACACCTAGAGGGGGGGGGGTGAATAGGTTCTAATCTTTTTGTGTCTTTTTAATTTGTTAGGCAAACAATTTTATGACTTCTTTCAGCACAGATTAATCAATCTACAGAAAATAAACACAACATAGAATGCACCAGATCTATAGTGGTTCCCCAAAATATGGGTACATCCACTTTCCCCCTTTGCATATCCAACAGATAACTAGATTCAGCTTAACTTCCTTCAACTAGCTCGGATCCGCAGATCTTACAATCTCAGAACCCAAGATGGTTCCTACACCTTAGACTTTACACAAGTCCTACCTCAGATTTTTCCCCAAAATCCTACCTCAGGCCTCAGCCCTACCTCAGCCTTTATAATTAGGCTTACAACTCAGACTTTCCACAAGTCCTACCTCAGGTACACAGCCCTACCTCAGCCTTTATAATTTTAGGCTTACAATCTCAGATCTAACAGTAGATCCTATAAGAATTTGTGAGTAAAGAGTAACAAGTGCTTCTTTTGGTGTCGACGTAGCTTTGAGTGTCAACACAGCTTCTTTATAAGTGTCGACCCAAATTCTGGGTGTCGACACAACTTCTTTATAAGTGTCGACACAATTTGCCTGTGTGTCGACACAGCTTGCCTGAGTGTCGACGCAAGTTCCCTGAGTGTCGACACAATTTCTTCACAAATGTCGACACTTGTACTTAGAAAATTTTTCTTCAAATTCTTAAACCTGTACAGTGAAACTCAAACTTCTATCAAATACAAATTGGTGCATATCATTGACTAAGTTGCGGCTTCTCCAAATCTGGCACACATTTTCCAATGTACCCAATAGTTTGGAGGGAAGGCCCCGAGAAGACCCGCTGTCCAGGCTCCCATCTAGCTGGCAGGTCTGTAGGCTCACTCGGTGATTGGAGGTTGTTTGGAGTGGAGACCCCGAGAAGACCCGCTGCCATGGATCCCATCTAGCTGGCAGGTCTGTAGGCTCACTCGGTGGTTGTAGGATGTTTGGAGGGAAGGCCCCGAGAAGACCCGCTGTCCAGGCTCCCATCTAACTGGCAGGTCTGTAGGCTCACTCGGTGGTTGGAGGTTGTTTGGAGTGGAGACCCCGAGAAGACCCACTGCCCAGGCCCTCATCTAGCTGACAGGTCTGTAGGCTCACTCGGTGGTTGGAGGTTGTTTGGAGTGAAGGACCCGAGAAGACCCGCTGCTCAGGCTCCCATCTAGCTGGCAGGTCTGTAGGCTCACTCGGTGGTTGAAGGATTTTGGAGGGTAGGCCCCGAGAAGACCCGCTGTCCAGGCTTCCATCTAGCTGGCAGGTCTGTAGGTTCACTCAGTGGTTGGAGGTTGTTTGGTGTGGAGACCCCGAGAAGACCCGCTGCCTAGGCCCCTATCTAGCTGGCAGGTCTGTAGGCTCACTCGGTGGTTAGAGGATGTTTTGGGGGAAGGCCCCGAGAAGACCCGCTGTCCAGGCTCCCATCTAGCTGGCAGATCTGTAGGCTCACTCGGTGGTTGGAGTTTGTTTCGAGTGGAGACCCCGAGAAGACCCGCTGCCCAGGCTCCCATCTAGCTGGCAGATCTGTAGGCTCACTCGGTGTTTGGAGGTTGTTTGGAGTGTAGACCTCGAGAAGACCCGCTGTCCAGGCTCCCATCTAGCTTGCAGGTCTGTAGGCTCACTCGGTGGTTGGAGGTTGTTTGGAGTGGAGACCCCGAGAAGACCCGCTGTCCAGGCTCCCATCTAGCTGGCAGGTCTGTAGGCTCACTCGGTGGTTGGAGGTTGTTTGGAGTGGAGATCCCGAGAAGACCCGCTGTCCAGGCTCCCATCTTGCTGGCAGGGTTGTAGGCTCACTCAGTGGTTGGAGTTGGTTTGGAGAGGAGACTTTTGCACTACCCCGAGCGCGGCTCGGCCCCAAGTAGACCCGCTGCGCAGGCTTCCATCTAGCTGGTAGGTCCGAAGTCTCGCCTGTGGGGGAGAGGTCTGGTTCTTGTTCCTTGGTTCTGCACTACCCCGAGGGCGGCTCGGCCCCAGGTAGACCCGCTGCGCAGTCTTCTATCTAGCTAGCAAGTCCGAAGGCTCGCCTGTGGGGGAGAGGTCTGGTTCTTGTTCCTTGGTTCTGCACTACCCCGAGCGCGGCTCGGCCCCAGGTAGACCCGCTGTGCAGGCTTCCATCTAGCTGGCAGGTCCGAAGGCTCGCCTGTGGGGTAGAGGTCTGGTTCTTGTTCCTTGGTTCTGCACTACCCCGAGCGCGGCTCGGCCCCAGGTAGACCCGCTGCGCAGGCTCTCATCTAGCTGGCAGGTCTGAAGGCTCGCCTGTGGGGGATAGGTTTTGTTCTTGGAGACTTCAGCGGCACCCCGAGCTCGGCTCGGCCCCAGGTAGACCCGCGGCGCAGGCTCTCCTCTAGCTGGCAGGTCTGTAGGCTCGCCTGTGGTGGTAAGCAAGGTTGTCAGGATCGAGATCCTAGATGAGATTATTTTGAGGTAGGATCGGATCGGATAGTATGGTCGGATCAAGGATCGCTTTACAAAATCAGGATCGATTTATAAAATCTGGATCGTAGTATCGTAAGATCCTAGGATTCGGATCGCGATCCTGACAACCATGGTGGTAAGGGACCCCGAGTGCGCTCGGCCCCGGGTAGACTCGCTGTCCAGGCTCTCATTAGCTGGGCAGTGCGGTAGGCACACCTGGGGGGAGAGGTTTGGTTCTTGGTGATACTTCGGCATGGAGACTTTATGTCTTAAGTTCAACTTTTATTTTTAATTGTTAGGAATCAATTATTTCTTGCTTCTATTACACTCACAGATGTAAGATTAGATAATGAGTGATGCCTCTCTATGTTTCTGAACGTACTTCAATTAATTTTGCTCCGATGATAACGAGTAAAAACAAAAATTCTTGGAAATCCCACTTCTCATTACATGAAAATCTAGCTATCTTGAGCGTCATAATTTCAGATATATTTTAAAAGTACATTAAAATCAAACGAAATTTATGATCGCATATACTTAAGAACGTTTATTAATAAATTGAATTGAAGGTTAAAGGATGTGGAATGGTGAATAAGCACTAAATGAAGTTTTGTTTCACCTACATGGCTCTCTACGGAGTATTAGAATGAAGAAATATTTAAAATTTCTACTTTGCGGAGAAATCTGAACTTTTTATTGGTAGTAGGCCACTCACCACTTGATGAATTTTTTCTTGTTTTTCACTAGGTTTGTGTTGGTACTTATAAATGGAAAAATTGCAACCATCCGCAATTGCTTCATTGGAATCAAATTTCATATTGAGATGGTGAAGTAAATCTAATTTACAATCTTTCCGGTTCTTTAAACGCAACAGTACTTAAAAGAGAGCATAATGCTGATTTGAATAGTAACTTTACTTTAAAGCATGGGTTCATAGTGCTTTATTAAAATTTCCCAGTTCTTGAAGAATATGGATTTAATGAATTCAATTTTAGATATTACGTCTCAGCTTTTCTTTACGTTATGTATCATCTTTTGAATGCTTATTTGAGTATTATTTTACCTAAATAGTTTCATATCTCCAGCTAATCTTTCGAGGCGTGTTTATTTTGATCTTAAATGGAGTTATTACTCTATCCTCTCTATTTAGTTTCTTTTCGGTGAATAATTTGTATCAATTTTGGATTTGTTACTTTCGTGAATAGTCCTTTTGTTCGAAAGCTTCGCCAATAACACCATAAAATGGTCTTCCACCGCCTAACCATGCCCTATGTAAGTATTAGAAAGGCGATCATTCATTTATTTCGAGTATAAGAAATGTTTCTCTTTGTTCCTTAGAGGCAACACTTAGAATGATATGAGTGAACTCAAGTGGTTCAAAAAGATCGAAGGTGCATGGAGAGATTAGTGTTTTAAGTGCAATTTTTAGTTTCCCTCAAAAAATTTCTTTGGGTCGGCTCCCACTCGCCGGATACTTGGGGTTGAACATTTCTTTCCGAGTTTGTACCAATCTCGAAAAGAGCGGGGATGGTGTACAACCCCGTATCCGGCCGAGCGGGATCCTCCCCAAGTGGCGGGCTCGGGATATGCTATGAGCGATAATGTGGTGCAGCCCCGTTCGAAAGCGTGCGGGTGGTCGTGCGTGCGTGCGGAGGTTTTACGTGCGTAGGCTTTTAATATATATATATATGTATTTAACGTTATAATATATATTATATCGTATTATAATATAAATATTATATATATATAGATATGATTATAGCTGACAGGAGCTTTTAATATATATATATATATATTATATATATATATATAGATAAGATTATATAAAAAGAGAGTGAAGAAGGAAAAAGACTAGGGAGGGCTTGGTAGAGGAGGGGGCAGGAATAAAAAAGGAAAAAGATGAGAAGTGGGGGAAGCAGGCGGGTACAGGGGGAACAGAGAAAAAGGAGAGAAGGAGAAAGAGGCAAGATCAGGGTTTTAGAAGTGTGAGGAGGAGCTGCCCCTCTACCCGGCCGTCTCTTCCTCTCGGCCTTGAGTAGCCCGGCCGTCTCTTCCTCTCGGCCAGGAGCAGCACACAACCGCCGCCCCTCTCCCTCTCGGCATGGAGCAGCACTGCACAACCGCCGCCCCTCTCTCCCTCTCGGTCTTCTTCTCACACGTAGCAAAGTGCAAAGGCTCGGCCTCCCTCCTCCTCTCCCGTCGCCGGCCTAAGCAGGGAGCAAAGGCTCGGCCTCCCTCCACCTCTCTCGTTTCCGCCGCCTATGGTGAAATCCGACCCCTCAGAGCATGAATCGTCCATGTAAGGCTGAGTGTGGCCATTTGGAACTGGTATCGGCCTCATGGAGTCAAGTTCGGCCGTTTGGAGTTACGTCGGTCGGGAGCTTCTCTCCCGACACCGGCCGGAGCTCGAACCTACACCAAGCCGGAAATGGAGATTTCCTCTCTCCCACCGCCGGCAAGAGGCTCAGCCATCATGGAGAATGGAGCGAAAGAGGGGATCTACTTCTCCCGGCAAGGCCGACCATCAAGAGATTTACTTCGTCATTCCTAGCAAGGTCGGCCGAGGTTCGTCCTCCCGACACCACTTTCAGCAATAACAACCTGGAGCTTCTCTCCCGGCACCGCCGCCCAGCACGCATCAAGGGTAACGATTTTTCTACTTGGGCAGGTGAAGCCCTCAATTTACATATTTGCATGGAAGCCCCTCTCCACCAACGGGTGGGGGGAAGAGAGCTCTCCGACGGCTTGACGTGTACGTCCCTGCATCTAATTACATTTAATGCCCGAAAGCATGAGTACGGGTTTAGGCATACTGTGTGAAGCCCATCCGGACTAACGAGCCGGATTGGTGATGTTCTAGGGTTCCTGGAGAAGACTCTGAGGAAGTGTTGCATTATTTATTTAGCGGGAAGCAGCGGGTGTAAGCCCAAGTTTGTGCCGGCCCTAGAAGGCCTTTTCTGTTTATGTTGCCGGCCTGCGTGCCGAGGTATGGAATGTACGTTCCTGTAATTTGAGATGCCCGCGATGCTTTTGCTAGCCCAATAAGGCTTATATTACGTTGGTGGCGGCCCAAATGGGGTTTCATGAAAGAGAACTTTTCGGCGAGGTTATGTTATCAGATGGGCAGATGAAGGGCGTTTTGCATAGATCCGAGGTGGCACCTCTAGTTAAAAGGGAGTGGATCTTGAGATCCTCCTTAGGTGTTCTGGTCGGCCAAGAGGGCCTTCCAAAGGTGCCTAATTAGCTCAGTCTTTGGCTTGGGAGGGGAAGAGTCGGTGTTGGGTACATTGGAAAATGTGTACCTGATTTGGAGAAGTCTCACTTAGCTCAATGATATACATCAAGGTGTATTTGATGTTATTTTGAGTTTATATGTGCAGGTTAAGAATTTGCTAGAATGCAGGAAAAATATTCTAAGTTCATATGTCGACACCTGAAGAAGCTGTGTCGACACTTCAGAAAGATTGTGTCGACACTTGGAAATAGCTGTGTCGACACTTCAGAGAATTTGTGTCGACACCGGGAGGCAGTGTCGACACACAGAAGATTATAGTCGACATCGACTGTGTCGACACCGGGAGGCAGTGTCGACACACAGAGGCAGAGTCAACAACAACTGTGTCGACACCTGGAGGTGTCGACACACACTATGTTCTGAGTCTACATCAACTGTGTCGACACACAGGACTTGTGTCGACACACAGATGAGTCTAAACCAAGTTGATTGCTGATGAATGGTGAAGTGTTTGTGTCTACAAAAATAATCAGTGTCGACACATTTTCAAGATGTAGTATCAAGGAGCTGTGTCGACATCAAGACAGCTTTGTCGACATCACTAAAGGCTGTGTCAACACTTAAGTCACTTGTGTCGACACATATTGACAGATGGTCTCGACACTTTATGGCAGACAGACTCGACGCTTTGCTGACAGAGTCAAAGGCTCAAGAACTGTTTGAAGACTTGACAGCTGTGGGTTATGACAGATTTACTGAAGCTGTCAGACTTGTCAGAAGTTAGTTATAAACCAGATCAGCCGGTTACCAAGGATGAAGTCTATAAATAGATGGATTCAGAAGAAGAATAAAAGAATAACAAGATAACAACAACACATAGAGAAGAAGTGTTTTCACCATTAATCTCTGATCAAGAAAGTACAAGTAACAAAAAAGAAGATCTTCGTGAGAAGATCTAAGAAGACGTTCTGAAGTAGTTTTCTATTCAGATTCTGTCTAAGTTGAATTCAATCAGAATTCAGAAGTATCATAAAGGGTTTTGGATAGAGAGAGATCCAGCCATTTGAAGACAAGAAGGAAGCTATCACAGGTTTCTCAAAAAGCAGATACTGAACCAATCTATCAAGAAGATTCAGATCTATTTCTGAAGTCTAAGAAGGAAGCTGCCAGTCAGTTTTATTCAAAGAAAATCAACTCAACTAAGTTCAGATTCAAGAAGCTTTGAAGAAAGCTAAGATCAAGTTGATTTCATCCATCAGCCTCTTCAAGAAGCTGATCAAGAAAGTTCTTATCCCTTCTCTCTCAACAGGGGTAAGAGATTACAAAAAATCCTTATCAGATTCTGTAGGATCTATTCATAGATCTGAGTTGTAAGCCTAATTTATAAAAGCTGAGTGTAGGAGATTTATTCTCTAAGGTAGGGTTGTTTATGCCTGAGTTGTAGGAGAAGGTTTTCTCTGAGCTGTAGGCCTTGAGGCAAGGCTGAGGTAGGGCTTGTTAGCCTGAGTTGTAGGAGAAGGTATTCTCTGAGTTGTAGGCCTTGTGGCAAGACTGAGGTAGGGCTTATTAGCCTGAGTTGTAGGAATCCTTCTGGATTCTGAGCTGTAGGATCTAAGGATCCGAGTTAAAGGAAGAAGTTAGGCCGACTCTAGCATACTGCTAGATAGGTGAAGGGGGAAAGTGGATATACCCAGACCTTGGGGAACCACTATAAATCTGTGTGCAATCTGTGATGTGTGTATGTTTGTGATTGCTGTGCTGTGTTAGCTTAGTTATATCTGATTTATTCAAATATCTATAGTTATATTCTGTCTTAAGTTAAATTAAGAAAAAGTACCTATTCACCCCTCTCTAGGTGTTTAGGTAGTCTTGAAAGTAAAACTATCAGTCGGTTAGTCTTCCGGGTTTGTGGTGGGACCTCCACGCTGAGACCTTGTGTCTGTCCCTTATGTTCCTAGTCTTGTGCCTAGATTATTTGCTTGATTGCAGTATATGCGCGGTCACCCCTCTTCTGGGATCTCGAACTCCACGAAGACCGGATTCTGGTTTCAACACCTTCCAGATACATTACACTCTCGGGAAGGGAAATATGGTCACAGATGCCTTGAGTCGGTGGAATCCGGTACAGGAAAATTGGTTGTAGATGCACGATAAGCGTTTGATCCAGGAGTTCGAGGCCTTAGAGATTTCTTGTATTGAAAAGAATACCACTACAAATTCATGCTTGAACTGGACGAAGGTGCAGTATGACCTTGCGTACAGGGTTCGATGAGCAACAAAACTCGATGAGAGTATGAAACGCTATGCAGCAGATGGGTCAAATTCCCAGTTCTCCTTGAATGACGGTCTTTTGAGAAAATACGATCATTTGTGCGTCCCGAATGTGGGTAAACTACGGGAAGAATTGATGTATAAAACACACTTCACGAAGTACTCAAATCACCCAGGGAGCACAAAAATGTACAAGGACATAAAAAAGATGTTCTGGTTGTCGGGTTTGAAGAAAGACATAACTCTTTACGTGGCTAAGTGCCAAATTTGTGCCTTGGTAAAAGCTGCATGTCAGAAGCCTGGAGATTTCTTGAAGTCGTTACCAATTCCAGTGTGAAAGTTTGATGATATCTCTATGGATTTTGTGCATGGGTTGCCAAGATCACAGAGCGAAAACGATACCGTATGGTTGATTGTTGACCGATTGACAAAGGTATCGTACTTCATACCGAAAAAGAAGGATGATTTAGTGGAAAAGTTCCCTAAGTTGTACGTGGATAACATAGTACGATTGCGCGGTGTGCCCCATAGCATCGTTAGTGACCGTGACGAGAGCTTTACTTCAAATGATTGGAGGCTAGTCCACCAGTTATTGGGTACGAAACTGCAATTCAATACGACCTTTCATTCACAGACGGATGGTCAGACTGAGAGGACCAACATAACAATGGAGGATGTGCGACGGATGTGCGCCTTGGATTTCAGGAAGAGGTGGGAGGACCATCTATTTATGATAGAGTTCTCCTATAATTATAACCATCAAGCTAGCATTCATATGTCGCCCTTCGAAGCTTTTGTATGGTAGGAAGTGCTGTACTCCTTTAGCTTGGGCGGAAACCGGCAAATCAAAATTGTTTAAGCATAAAGAGGTCGAAGATGTAAATTGGACTATATGCTTGATAAGAGAGCGACTATTGGTAGCCCAGGATATACATGCAAAATACTACAATGTCAAGCACCGAAACATGGAGTTTGCGATGGGTGATTGGGTATACCTGAAGAAAAAGTCATTCAGAGGCGTGTCCAGGATTCGACGCTTGAAAAAGTTGAGTCTGAGGTATCTTGGTCCGTTTGAAGTGGTTGAGCAGATTGGAGAAGCTGCCTATCGATTAGCTCTTTCAATGGAGCTAAGTGGTTTGCACTATGTGTTTCATATATCGGTGTTATGGAAAGCTTTTAAAGAGCTGACGCAACTAGTGGATGATGATTAATACCGGTCGATGGTGGGCTGACGATGAAGGCTATACCCATTCAGATCGAAGATACAGAGGTCAGAAAGCTACAAAACAAGACAATCCAGATGGTTTAAGTCCATTGGGACAATTGTGGCCATAAAGAATTGACTTGGGAGCATGAGCAAACCATGCGAGATGAGTTTCCTGAGTTGTTTTTGTAAAAGTAAAGTTGGAATAGTTTTGCACTGTTTTCCTATAGATGAATAAAATTTCGAGACGAAATTTATATAAGGAGGGGAGGTTTGTAACACCCTAAAAACTGGAAAACAAAACTTAAAAGTAGCTATCGCCGGGCGACAGTGGGTATTACTGGCGATAACGATAACACTCGACGCTTTCAATGAAGCGTTGAGTAGATTCAACTAACTCGACGCTCTCGACGCTCTCAATGCACTCGACGAAGCGTTGAGTGAGCTATTAGAGTGGCGATAGTGAGTATCGCTGGGCGATACTGCCACGTATGGCTTGACATGTGTCGGATGGCCGGACGGCGGCCAAAGAGCGATGGTTGACTGGGGTCAAAGTAGATGCCGACGATATCGCTCAGACAATAGCGGATATAGCCTGACGATAGCATTAAGTTTGACTTGTCAGCTGAAATTGTGGCCTTTACTTTCTTTTGATGAGAGGATCGTGTGACTGAGTTTATTCCCAAGGCTGCTTAACTAGAAAAGAGGTGGAGAGAAGATTCATTTCTCTTCTCTCTCACACACTCTCTCATCCATCTCATCAAGTTCTTGAAAGAAAGGAAGAAGAAGACTGAAGGCTGAAGCTTTGCTAGCTTAGTGAAAGAGATCCTGTGGTCGAAATTGAGAACTAAGGCAAGATCCTTGAAGAGGAAAGCGAGGCGCTCCTTTCCAGCTGGATAGAAAGCTTGCTAATGGCTCTGAAACAAATTCTGAGGGTAACGATCTTCCTTCTTGGACAAGTGAAGTCCTCCTTTTGCATACGCATGGAATCCCCCACCGAAAGGTGGAGAGTCGAGGAAATTTCTATGGGTTGATACGTGTTATCCCCTGGTGGTTTTGCATATAGAATTCGGAAATCGCAGTATGGAATATGCATGTTGTGTGAAGCCCATCCGGATAGGTTGGTCTAAATTGGTGATGTTTTATTTTGCATGCCAGAGAAGACTTCGAGTATAAACGAGTAGTTTAAGGGGTTTGTGGGTTGTACCTGTGAAATGAGAGTAGCACGATGTACTGGATGAGTGCTCCAAGAACATACCCAGAAAATACCACATTTTGAATAACTGTTGGATATCGCCGGGCAACAACGAGTATCGCTAGTGATAGCTCTTGGTGCTATGATTGCTGTGAAAGGCCAGTTTTCTGGCATTGCAGGATGCTGCAGGGTTTTGGCTGGAAAGATGTTCTAGTTGTGGCTAAGTATGGAGATAGAAGAGAGTTATGTCGCTAACACCTGGCGATAGTGACTATCACTGGCGATAACTTCCAGATAGCATTTTGTTGTTGCGAAGCCTATGTCCGTGAGACAAGGTGTGTAGTATAAGAAGTTATGAGTCTGGAGAGCCCAACTATTGGCCATGAGTGCCATGATTGATCATTGTCGTCTCAGGTCCTGGGGACATGTGAGCGGCAAGTGATGCTAAGAGCCTATTGTGCCCAGCAAAAAGGCCAGTGAGCCGAACTGGAAAGGGGAGGCTGACCCGCGTCTTGTTGTTTTCCATGATGGTTGTGACCGTCGGCGTTTACCTGGCGATTTGAGCAACGGGAAATAGCTGAACTGTACCCACGTTATGTCCGTCCAACTAGAGTGCCTAAAGTAATTGGCGACGTTGGAGCGCATAATGAGAGTCTTAGGCCTGGAGTCGGGAAGACTAGAAATGCTCAAAGTTGACCGTCAAATCTCGGACCTCTGAACGGTGGTGGGACCCTAGTAATCTGGTACACCGAAAATGTGCCCTTAGTACACAGAATGTTTGGCTGCTGAGGCACTCTTTTGTGATATATTGAATGGTGCTTGAGTGCGGCTTCTTGTGATATATCTATGTGTTAATGCTATGCATGCAGGGAAGGAATTCTGGTTCCCTGGGTAGGAGGTAGGGTAGTTTTAAATTGGTCAGCCGAAAGGTGACCGTTGCTTTGTTTGCAGCCCTTGTGGTGGATTGTCCCTGTGCAAGTGCTGGAGAGCCGAGCGGGAAATAGCGGGATGAAACCCTTGATGCTATGCCGGCACTTGAATTCCAAGCGAAGAACTTTATTGTTTTCATGTGTGGCCGACCTGCACACCGATTATGTAAACAACACTTTTGAAGCATAACTGTAATTAAGGCCTTAAGGCCGTGACTTTTGTTTATATATATATATGTAGTGGACATTTGTATGTAGTGAGTTCAAGTTAACCTTTGAAGCTTCCGCTAGAATGCTCTGAGTTAGGATTCGATTAGTCTTTGATGTTAATATGTAACACCGCCGAATGCCTGTGGGATATGGCGTGGGGCACCGATCGGACCCTCTGTTATATTTCATGTGATGGATGGAGGTGTTACAGTGGATAATGTGGAGGGTCGTAATATCCAGAGTACTCCTTTATAGATATTAGATTGGCTGAATTTGTTTCGATGAGTATGTTTCTATCTTTGGCTTCAATAAAGTCACCAGCTCCTGCTAATATGGCCACAACCTGTGACGCCGTTGGGAGTGAGTACTGACACTAAACTGAAGGCCTTTCCTTAATTAATAATCAACACTGTTGAAGGTTTGGTTGTTTTGCAAGCTGCCTGAGAGTCTGTACGAAGGGATTTACTGCATCTAGTATGCTGGAGATCTTTTCAAGTGTTGGGATATGAAGTCCTGGACTGTTGAGCAATCTATTCTCAACTTCATGTTCAGTGTAATAAATGAACATTTGTAAGTAACGCGGGCGAGTACCGTTTTCTAGGAGGAGAGCCATTCTTGTGATATATTGCTCCATGCGCTCTAAATGTATAGATACCCTGATTAAATGCTGACACATTTTCATCAAATGTTACTCCCATAGATGTGAAGGAATATACGTGGTTGTAAGCACGTATATTCTGTCTAAAATTGCGCGCTTCAGTAGTTTGTGCAGTGTAAAGTTTAAGCAACTCAGGCGGTGTTGGGATATTCGGTAGATCTACTAAACCTCCTTTGTAGCATAGATTTGGTATCTCAGTGTGGAAAAACTTTGCATGACAATGTGAGCAAATAGTAGGGGAAGATAGTGTGATTGTGGGCACATTAAGTGCGGGTAACAATTTCTTGCAGTGAAATGAGTTGTCGTTCTCCTATTTTGATTGTTGCCTGCATGTTAACATGGAGAGGTTATTGTGCAACAATTGTGATTAACATATCCCAATGTTGAAATTGCATAGTCATAAGGAAAATTACCTTGAAGGGTTGACAGACCTGCATGCATCTCCACATCGGCTATGCTTATCGTTCTTTGTTCTTGAAGACGTGCACTTCTTCGTTGAATGTTTATTGTTTGTTGTTGTTCAGAAAGACTGTCTTGTACAACATGCGGTGGATTATTTGACTTCGTTTGATTGCTTAACTCGTTGGATGTTGTAGATTCCAAGTGTAGTTGCATCTGTCGGGTATCTCTTCATCGAGCATTTGTTGCATCACATTTGTGATGATGCATATATTCTTGGCCTTCCTCTTGGGCGATTTGTTCTTGGTGGCAAGTTGATTTCTGATGAATTCTGCAGATTGTATATATTTGTATGTGCATTTGTTGGAAATAAGTAAACATCGGGATCTACCAACATGTTAGCTGGCTCCACCATCTAATTTGGCAATATTTTAGGGATCGCAGCACCTGCAGAAAGAATTGTTGTTTTTATTATTTAGATTATAAAAATTGTTGTCATAGATCAATGTCTATTGACGTTGATTATATATAATACTTTCAACAAACGTTGGAGGATCAGTTACCCATGCTTCTACGGTAATTCTTGTGGTTGACATGGGCACAATATTGTTTTATGAAGCTTATTCTATGCGGACTTGATTTTCAAGCTGAATTACTGCATTGATGGAGTTAGTGTTTGACCCCAAGTTGTAAGTAGTTAAAGGTTGTTGATTATTTGGTCCATCCTGATTGTCCAAGTGGTTGGAATTAGATGTTTCCATGATTCGTTGCATTGGTCGGGCTTCTCGTCTTCTAACATTTGTTGCATCACGTCGGTCTTGAGTCAATGCAAATATTCTTAGCCTTTCTCTAGTGCGATATGTTCCAGGTGGCAAGCTAGAGCTGTTTACCCCTCCACCTTCTTCTTCATCAGCGGTAGAGCGGTTATGTTGGTGTGCTGCATAAAGATGACGAAGCTCTGGTCTTCTTTGAGCCTGTTCCTATAGTTGGGCCCTCGTTGGCATCTATATTTGGCGGGCATGCATTTTTAGGACATGCATAAAGTAAATTGCAAACATTATTTTTAATATGCACTTTGAGGAAATTTTTTTTCTTAACTTACACACTGCTTAAAAAACTATGGACATGCATAAAGAAAATTTCTATATTTATTTATTTTTCTTAATGTCGCATTTGGGGCGTGACATTTATCGTGAAGGTGACATTTGGCGTGGGTGCAACATTTGTCGTGGGGGCGATATTTATCGTGGGGGCGACATTTATCGTGAGGTAACATTTGTCGTAGGGGTAACATTTATCGTGAAGGTGACATTTGCAGTTGGGGCGATATTTATTGCGATGCATGACATTTTGTTCCATATATTTGAGCTGGTAGTAAAAAATTTAACTACAAAAGACCATGTTAAGTAATGGAAAGGGATAATAATATGCTGAAAAAATATTGTATATGATCATATTATGAATGAAATATATGTGCATAGACATGTAATCAGATTCATCAACTAACTAATTTCATTTTATACCTAATCATGTAGGTGTGGTAGAAAAAGAAAAGAGTCAAACCTGCTACTTTGTGAACTAGATTAGCCATAAAAGTTATTGTCACCAATGTATAGGTCCCCCCAAACTGAGCCATAGTTAACATTCTCATAATTTTAATGCTAACAAATTGCCTTTTATACTAATAGTGTGAGAGTATAGCAGAAAGATTTTTTGAACATTTGGATAGAACATAAAGGAAGATACTTTTTTAAAAGAGAACCGAAAACAAAGCAGGAAAACATCTAAAGAACAATTTAAATTGAAGTACACATTAGAACCTCGCGAAGATAATAGAAATGGAGATCGAGATCTGTTCTCAAAAATACGTCTGAACAAAGGAACTTAGAAAATTAGTTTTAGGAAGAGGAGTTCGTCGGGATGTAATGGAGATTGAGATCTTTTCTTAAAAATATGTTTGAACAAAGGAACTATGAAAAGTAGTTTTAGGAAGAGGGGTTCGTCGAGATGCTGTCGATTTGGGGAAGTTGAGGAGGAAACCCTAAGTACATGGTGTATACCTTGGCGAGAGTGGTTAAGGGGCGAAGACGATGAGGAGCACGCGTGTTGTGGAGTGTCGTCATGGAGAAGTGGGCTGATAGTAGCGCCGAGCGGAAGAGGGAAGTTAGGGCTGCGCCGAAGAGCGATGTTGGTCACGCAGAAGAAGCAGAGGCGTGGCTGCGGGCTTCGACGTCGGAGAGTGGTGGAATGCCAGAGAACGACGGCGGCGGGCGGTGTGGATTCCTGAGGTGACGACCGCGAGTGAGAAGAAGAGCGAGCGTGCAGCGGTGCATGAGCGAGGGAGGGAGAGATCTAGGGCACGGGAGGGGGCTGAGTGTTTTTATCTTTTTTTGGCGATCCACGGTCTAGGGGCGGAGGAATATTTTGATTGTTTCATGATGGATGATTGTGATTATGCAAATGTCATTTTTACCTTGTCACGAACATGTATGTGATTGTTCTTTTTAATATAATGTATATATATAGAGAGAGAATATTGATGTTAATAATGACGAGCATACCCAATGATAATAAATAAGCCATGTTTTGATATATAAAATTTAATGTAAAAGATAAATCATGTAATTTAAGGGTCACACTTTAGGCTTTAACATCACAAACTCGTTAGGCTTTAACATGATCAAAGGATAATTAATTATAAATTATGATAGGCATTGGATGTTCCTTGAATATAATGATGTAAATTAAGGGTGTTTATATTGGCAGCCCGTAAATTGATATTGGCAGCCCAATTATAATGGCAGCCAAGTAAATCGTTATTGGCAGCCCAATGGCTAATGACAGCCTAAAAAATAGGTTTTTAAAAGTCATTTTTATGTTAAACATTTTTTCTAAAAATGTCATATAGGAGGTCTATTTTCAAAAGGCGCGGAACCCGAGCGGAACTATGCGAGTTCCGCCCGAGTTCCTCGCCTTTTGATAATAGGCCTACTATATGATATTTTTAGAAAAAGTGTTCAACATGAAAGTTGTAGATCTCGTCGAGATCTATAACTTTCATGTTGAACACTTTTTCTAAAAATGTCATATAGTAGGCCTATTTTCAAAAGACGCGAAACCCGCATTTTGGGCTGCTATTAGCGACCATATTACGTGTGTTTTTCATTAATTTTTGGGCTGCCAATATCGATATACGGGCTGCCAATATAAACGCCCTAAATTTATTGTATGGTTTTGGTGAACTACTATCTATCATGACACAATGATAAAGCCATTTGGATATACAAACCACCCATAGATTGCAAAGTGGTGTGCAAAAGACATACTACGTACGAAATTAACTCTAAAACTAATTTTACCCGAGACACATGCACTCGACGAGAAGCACTGCACGAGTCTATAATCCATTACAGAATCACTTTTTAATAGCAAATTAACGTAACCTACACACCAATAAGCAATTAAAAAAAAGGGAATAAACACCACTCTGAGGTACAAGATCATGTTCTACCTGTTTGGTAGAGAGAAGGTCCGCCCAGCGAACTTTCTTCATAGACTGTGGCTCTGCAAGCCTCTCCTTCTAGGCTGCATCACCAACAAAAAGAATGTCTTCCTCCTCAACATTTACATTCATCACTGCCTCCTCCTAAGGCTTCACCACATGCACTCCATCATTCTCTTCTTTTATTTCTCCTTCAACTTCAAAGTCCTCCTTTTCATCTTCCTTAACTTCATATTATCACCGTCGCCAGAAACTTCACATAGACTTGAAAAATCATTAGAAAACTCACTACACAATTGTGTAGTGTCATCATAACAATTAGAAATGGGGGTCGACAATTGTAACAATGGGAGGGAAAGAGATGCACCCTTCTTCCAGATGCGGAGTGGTGTCCAAAGTTTTAAGGGTAACCTAAAAATTGGCGGTGAATAATTTTCTAGGGGTCCCACTACTTGAAACTCCGCAATTTAATGTGATCTCAACATCATTTATCTGCCCCATTAGTAGTAATGCTTGCATCATTTGCCAAGGTAAGTGGAATGACCTCCTCAACAACAGGATCTATGTTGAACTTATCAACATCTTGAAGTGTAATGATGTTTCAAGAGGAGATCACATCCACTAAAACCTAATTGGCAAACTTTTAATCTACAATCGACAAAGAAACCTCGACAAAAATTGCGAGCAAGCCCAGAGATACTCCGACTGTTGGAGTTGGTGACCGGGCGGTTTGTCTTGGCGGATTGAAAACCGCGCGGTCTGGGTGTTTCCCTTTAGCGGTTTGGTTGTTGGGCTATTGTTGTTTGGAGACCGGGCGGTCTAGCAGTCTCCCATGACGACTTCTCTCTCTAGTGGTAGCCGAGCGGTTAGCCCTTCTCATCTAACCGCGCGGCTTGTGCGAGTGGTTTTTTGTATAGGCCGCTAAGTCCTGCAAATTTTTAGTCTCACATCTCTAATTTGTATTCTCTCATCTCTCCTCTATTCTATAAAAGGGAAGTCATACCTTTGTAATATATACCTTTTTTTGGATAATAAAATTTCTGTTAATCCACTTCCGGTTTATTCTTGTTCGTTTCTAACATGGTATCAGAGAGAGGTTGGGGGCAGAAGCTGACGTAGAAGCCGTAGAGGAAGATGACCGAGGTGGAGATGCCACTGGAGAAGATCCGTACAAGACGAGGAGAAGGCGGACAAGGCAGAAATGCTGTCAAGGAAGTAGAGGTTGCCGCTCTCAGTCCCAGTAGTAATCGTCCGTTGGGAGCTCGAATCCTGAAAAGAACAAGAAGTCGGAGTAAACGTCACAGAGCACTGAAGCTGCTTGCATAAAGAGGTAACTGACAATAAATTGCACGAAAATTTGGGCACATAGAGAGTGTCTTCTAGGCGAAGAGACAGAGTAACGTGAACCACTCCCGACCCATGAACCGGGGAGGGAGAACCGTCTGTAACGAGAACCGGGGGAAACCGATCATGTTGTTCGAGAGAGAAGCACTGAGGATTGCCCGTCATGTGATTTGTCGCAGCAGAGTCGATAAGCCATTTACCTTGAGTCAACACGTGGGCACTACCTGATGATGTCACCACGGAGGCAGAAGGCTTGGAAGAGGAGGTGGAAGAGTCACCCGAGGGGCGAAGATGGGGATGCTTCATCCAGCAACGATCCACAGTATGGCATGTACGATCACAATGAGAGCAAAGGTAGCGGGAAGGAGCACGTCCGCTAGACTGGTGACTGCAGCTACCAGAGCCACTCCGCTGAGTTTGGTGAGCATAGTTGTCCGGTTGAGGAGGAGCGGGCAGAAGAGGGTGCTAAAGGAGAGAGGTGATAACGGTGATGCGGGCAGCGGTGGCATCTAAGGTAGGAGATTCCGCCTCACCCAGAATTTGTTGGCGGATCATATCATAAGTATCAGGAAGCCGTAGAAGATAGAACACAACCAGAAGCTCCTGAAAGTGCTTGTGTTGTTGAGCCAAATCCGCATAAACGGGGCGATTTTGAAGAATCTTAGCCCCGAGAGCCTGAACCTGTTGGTAGGCAACAACAGGAGACAAGATAGGACGAGCAAAGAGGTCTGCATACAACATATAAATGCGGGACATCTGAGCCCCCTTGGATTACAGAGCGACAAGGTGAAGCCAAGCGGCCTTGACCGTCTCATCATGACGGATGACGGGAAGGCATTCATCGGATAGGCTGTTAGCAAGCCAAGTATGCACAAGCGCATCGCTCGTATCCCAGCCATCAAATAGAGGTGAGGTGGGAGGAGGAGAGTCATCAATGAGATGGTGGCGTTTGCATTGCGAGCGAAGGATAAAGGTGAAGAAGACGCTCCAATCTGGGTAGTTGGAGCCGACAAGCTTGGAAACGGTGCCAAGGTTCTCGGAAGGAGTAAGAGGAAGAGACAGAAGCGGATTGGCGATAGGACTGGTGGCAGTAGAAGCATCAGAAAGAGTCATAGGAGAAAAAATCAGGAAGCCGCGCGGTTAGGAGACAAGTTGCGCAAACAGGGAGAAATCGTTGTGGTTAGGAGAAAGAGAGCTGCAGCGATCACGGTGTTAGACACCAGCGGCAAGAAAAGCCACGACCAAGCTGCAGAACCAAGCAGAGGGAAATATGTCGAGCGGCTAGAAAGCAGCCCGCGCGAACAGAAGGAAGAGAAGACCGCGCGAACAGAAAGGAGTTCGCAAGAAAGCTAACATGGTGTGTGAGCAGAACAGAGGTCGTACAGAGAGGCCGCACATATAGAGGGCAGCCACAAGACGAAGAAGAAAAGAAACTACGCGAACAGACAACAAGAGAGGAACAAGTCGGTAGACAGAAAGAGGAACCAAATCAAGCGGAAAAGATCGAGTCCTCTGATACCATGTAAGAACCTGCCAACCCAATAGTTCATCTCAAAACCCAGGTGTTGAGATGAAGGGTGGCGGGGTACATGAACACGGAGAGGAGAAAGCTGCATGCAATGTGGGATTAATCCCAACCACATGACCGCAGGGATATTCTGCCACAGGGGCCCACCGGGGTCAACACCCAAACCTGGAACGCGGCGGGGAAGCTATAATACGGTCCCACATACACGTGTCCTGCTGGAAAATTAATCTCAACACCCCCCCCCCCCCCGCAGCAGGAAAACCTCTTTCTTTGTGCAACATGGCAAAATGGGATGCAACATGGCAGATAATGCTAAAGAATATTTGAGTCATGCTTTTACCTCTTTATGTGTGTAACATGACATTATTCATCAAACTAGCTGTGTTTATACCTCCTAGCAAGCGGAACGCAAAAACCGTCACCTCCTCGATGTCGCTCGCACCTTGATGACCCAGATGCATATTCCTCTCTCCTATTGGGGCTATGTTGTTCTCCTTGCCTGCTACCTCATCAATCACATTCCCTCCTTCCAATACTCCTCTCAACTGCAACGCTTGTCAGCTTGGCAAACATCACCGTTCCTCCTTCCTTCTGAAGCACGGTTGGGGTTCTACCCGTTCATTTGATCTAGTCCACTCCGATGTCTGGGGACCTGCTCCTACCCTCACCATTGGTCGGGATAGTTCTTATTTTGTTACTTTTATTGATAATTTTCTAGATGTACTTGGGTGTATCTCTTACGAGATCGCTCTGAACTTTTTGATGTATGACTCTCTTTTTATCAATTAATTAAAACTCAATTTGGTGTTTGTATTAAAACCTTTTGCTTTCTACTCCCAGGCAAGCTCTCTCTTCCACGGAAGCTCTGGATGCCGAGGGACCCGCCGACCTGGATCTTCCGGTTGCTCTTCGCAAAGGGGTGCGGATGTGTACCCTACACCCCCTTGCTGTTGTTGTTTCATATGATCGTCTTACCTCTTCTCGCAGGGCCTTTGCACTGGCTATCTCTGTCACTGCCACACTCCATTCCTACCAGGAGGCCCTTGCTATTCCTCATTGGAAGATGAACATGAATAAGGAAATGGCGACCCTAACTGAGCGGGGTACCTGGACTCTTGTTCCTCCTCCATTCGACACCGATGTTGTTGGCTGTTGCTGGGTCTTTGTGGTCAAGTTTGGTCTGAACGGCACCGTGGATCGTTATAAGGTTCGCCTTGTTGCTAAGGGCTTTACTCAGACCTATGTGGTTGACTACGTTGACACCTTCTCTCCCGTGGCTCGTCTCAGCACTATCCGGGTTCTCCTCTCTGTAGCGGTCAATAGAGGTTGGCCTATTTCCGAGCTGGATGTCAAGAATTCCTTCCTTTATGGTGATCTTCAGGAGTCCGTCTACATGGAGCAACCTCCTGGGTATGTTGCTCAGGGGGAGATGCGTGTATACCGGCTGAGGAAGGCAATATATGGCCTCAAGCAGAGCCCTCGAGCTTGGTTTGACAAGTTCAGCGGCATCGTGGCGGTCGTTGGTTTTGCGCAAAGCTCTGCCGATCACTTGTTATTCATTCGCAAAACCTCCTCAGGACTGGTGGTTCTTGTTGTGTACATCGATGATATTCTTCTCACTAGCAATGACATGGAAGGGGTAGCCTTGTCAAAGAAGCATCTTCATCAACATCTGGTCATGAAAGATATGTGCTCTCCGAAGTACTTTCTAGGGATCGAAATCTCTCGGAAGCCCAACTCCTTAGTTCTCTCCCAACATAAGTATGCTCTTGATCTATTAAAAGAGGCAAGGTTGACTAGAGCAAAACCTGCCTAATGCCCCATGACAACTAGAGAATACAAAACCTGGACAGACGATTCACCTCCTCTTTCAGATATTACGCGGTACAGGCGTCTGGTTGATAAGCTCATATATCTCACAGTGACCAGGCCCGATATTTCCTATGTTATGGGCAAGATGAGCTAATTCATGCAAGCTCCTAGGGAGTGCCATCTACAGTCCGTCTTGCGGATCTTGGAGTAAGTCAAAGCAGCGCCTGGGAAAGGATTACTCTTTCAGAAGAATGGTCATCTGAGGGTTGAAGCGTACTCAGATGCGAGTTATGCTGATGACAAAGGGGATCGTAAGTCAACCTCGGGTTTTTTCACCTTTATTGGGGGAAATCTGGTGAGCTGGAAGAGCAAGAAGCAGTTTATTATTTCCAGGTCTAGTGTAGAAGCGGAGTATCGTAGTATGATATCGACCACTTGTGAGTTAATGTGGTTACAGACTCTCATGATGGATTTAAGAGAGGTCTACAACTATCCTCTACCTATGTTCTGTGATAACAAGGCAGTCATATACATCTCCAAAAATCCGGTCATTCATGAAAGAACCAAGCACATTGAGGTTGACTATCATTTCATTCGTGAAGAGATTTTGAAGGAACAAATTTGTACTACCTTCGTCACTTCTGATAAAGAGTTGGCTGACATCTTCACCAAGTCAGTATCCGTCTCGTTTCTTTATATTTGCGACAAGCTGGGCATGATAGATATATATGCTCCAGCTTGAGGGGGAGTGTTGGAGTTGGTGACTGGGAGGTCTAGCGGTCTGTCTTGGCGGACTGAACACCGCACGGTCTGGCAGTTTCCCTTCAGCGGTTTGGTTGCTGGGTTATTGTTGTTTGGAGACCGGGCAGTCTAGCGGTCTCCCATGGTGACTTCTCTCTCTCTCTCTAGTGGTAGCCGAGCAGTTAGCCCTTATAATCTAACCGCGCGGCTTGTGCGGGTTGTTTTTTGTATAGGCCGCTTAGTCCTGTAAATTTTTTGTCCCACATCTCTAATTTGTATTCTCTCATCTCTCCTCCATTCTATAAAAGGGAGGTCATACCTTTATAATATATACCTTTTTTGGATAATAAAATTTCTGTTAATCCACTTCCAGTTTGTTCTTGTTCGTTTCTAACACCGACCTTACTCAATCATATTATTTTCTGATTAACTGGGAAGGTTACCCAACATTCATTTAGTAATTAATTTAGCAAGTTGCGCATTTGTGTTTTGTGGTTCTTTATCGTTGCTCCTTGACTTAAGGATGAACGAGTGTATGAATTCGAAGTTCCTATCAAGCTTCTCTTCTCATGGTGCTAATCCTTCTTGAAGAATTTTGTTTTGAGGAGGCCCAAATTTTTGTGGGGGATCACTACCACTAGTTTGTTCACCCTGTGTTTGTTGTGTGCCATCTCTCCAACTAAAATTTGGGTGATTGTGCCACCCAACATTATAAGTATTGGATAAAGTAGGTCCCCTTTACTAGTTCCCTACAAAATTAACAACTTCAAAAACATTAACAAGCATAGGATCTAGAATAGTGCCTCCTTGATGAAACTCAAAAGAGTTGTCCAGAAGCACCACAATTTTGATAAGAAAATGCATGCGCCGGGTTATAGTTGGGGTGGATTACCCCATTAGGCTCAATTTTTCAATCTTTTTAGATATTAACCCTAGATGGGTGGATATTGTAGTGCACAGATCAACTTTATATAAACTCATTGCCTTTCTAAGGGCATTCCTTCGATCATCCCACTGGGCATCCTAGTGTGTCAATTATTTCATTATTCTCCACATATCCTTAAGAGTATTCTCCATTATTGACCTACCTACACCATAGTCTACATTAGATCTAATGAAGAGATCAAGAGCCTCATAGAAGGTGTTCATGAGTGTCCATATAGGGAACTCATGTTTAGGGAACCTTCTTATAAGCTCATTAAACGTCTCCTAGAATTTAGTAAGGGACTCCTAATCACACTTCCTAAAGGTGGCGATATCATTATGAGATGTCAGAATTTTTGAAGTTCGGAAAACTTGTTCAGAAATGCATTAGCTAGATCAGTCAGCATAGTGATTCTTCTAGCGGGATTTTAGTAAGCCAAGGACTTAGCACTATCCCTAAAGGTAAATAAAAAAATCTTTATCCTAATTGTATCATCGGAAACTCGATTGATTCGGAAAGTGTACAACCCTGTATTCAAGGAGTGGGTTCCTAGGAAGGCGCAAGACTTGTTGCACATTTTAAGCTTTTAGGGGGTTTTGCACTCTTGGAGTCAAATTGATGGTTGATCTGCATAATATACTATTAGTGGGAAAGAAAAATTTGCTTAGCTTACTAGTGATTGGTGTACTCTTCAGAGGGTGAGTGCGGCCGGAGGCTGGCACTCGCCCTAGCCCCTATCCTAGGGGGCGGGTGCGGCGGGAGGTTGGCACTTGCTCCAATCCCATTCCAGGGGCCAGGTGCGGCGGGAGGCCGACACCCGCCCAGCTCGCCCAGCTGGAGTACTCTCCCGGCTGGAGTACTCGCCCGACTGGAGTACTCTCCCGGCTGGAGTACTCGCCCGACTGGAGTACTCGCCCGACTGGAGTACTCGCCCGGCTGGAGTACTCCCCCATCTAGAGTACTCGCCCGGCTGGAGTACTCGCCCGGCTGGAGTACTCGCCCGGCTGGAGTTCTCGCCCGGCTGGAGTTCTCGCCCGGCTGGAGTACTCGCCCGACTGGAGTACTCGCCAGGCTAGACTACTCGCTCGGCTGGACTACTCGCCCGACTGGAGTTCTCGCCCGGCTGGAGTACTCGCCCTGCTTGAGTACTCGTCGGGCTGGAGTTCTCGCCCAGCTGGAGTACTCGCCCGGCTGGAGTACTCGCCCAACTGGAGTCCTCGCCCTGCTAGAGTTCTCGCCCGGCTGGAGTACTAGCCCGACTGGAGTTCTCGCCCGGCTGGATTTCTCGCCCAGCTGGAGTACTCGCCCGGCTTGAGGGTCTCGCCCGGCTTGAGGGTATGCTATTTTTCCCCTGGTGGGCTGCGAATAGCTGTTCAGAATAACAAAGTTTGGTTGTTGGCAGACCAGCCTCAAGGTATTTCAGTAATTTTAAAGCCGCAGGATTGCGCTATTGGAGGGCCATCCCCAAAAATCTATAAATAGACCCTTGGGGTGCCTTGGAGAGGGTCCGTTTTCACCAATCCTCATCTTCCTCCATCATCCTCAAAGGCATCTAGCTCAGCATTGGCTAGGGATGGGGAAATAACAAAGATCTTCCGGGTGTGAGGTGGGATCTCCGCACTACAGCCAAGGGTCATTTTCAAATTCAGCTCTCTCACCAAGGGAAGGCTTTGGATAAGTAGGTGTGAGCTACACCCCAGGTCCAAAATCTAGGTGGAATAGAATTTTGGTTTTAATATTCTGGCGCGGTTAGTGTGGATCGCGGCTCATACAGAAGTTCCTGAGCAAGTTCTATGGCGGGAGTCATAGAGGTAGTGATGAATCCAACGAGCTCCCCAACCTAGCACCCTTTGTAGGGAGGGAAGAGTTCATGACATCTATCCGAGGCATCATGGAGTTGCTGCGAAGTATTGCTCCTCGGGGTGACTGCTCAACTCCCACCCCACATGAGCTAGCTCTCACGGGTCTCGATGAGACAGCTCTCAGGAGTCTCAGTGAGACAGCTCCTAGGGGTCTCGGCGAGAAAGCTCCCAAGGGTCTAGGAGAGATGACCCCAGGGGGGGTAGAAGAAAGTGCATCAGGAAGACGGCTCGGGAAGGAAAGGATGGGAGAGGGGACCTACCCAGTCAGGAGTTGTTCCCTATCCTGGCGAGTGCTAGCCTTCTACGCGAGCAGGTCGCACTAGTGGAGCATGCGAGACCGCCGAGTAGGGGTTCACCCTTCAGCGAGCTGATTGTATCAGCTCCCATTCCCGAGGTGTTTAAAGAGCCTGACATGACTTACTATACCGGGAAGGATGATCCCGTACAACACCTGCAGTGTTTTGAAGATGTGTCCTATATCAGGTCGATGACAGATGCATTCAAGTGTCATCTCTTCACGATCACGTTGAAAGACAAGGCAAGGGATTGGTTCCATCAACTCTCAGTGAGATCGATCTACGGGTTCAAAGACTTGAGCCGGAGTTTTCAGTTTCGTTTCTCAACTTCTAAAAAGAGGAGGAATAGTCTCGAGTCCATCTTCCTATTAAGACATAGGGCAGAGGAGTCGTTGGCCCAATATATGGAGAGGTTCCAAGAAGAGATCCTGGACATCCAAGAGATGTCGGGGTATGCCCTCCAGATGGCATTTACAGTGGGATAATGTGAATGGTTCTTTAAGATGAGTCTGACCTGAATGGCACCCCTATCCTTCGAGGAGCTGATGGAAAGGACGGTAGATGAGATAGCAACTGAGGCGGCCAACCCGGCATTTGTCAAGAAGTTGACATGGTTAATAAAGGCAGAGTTAAAGGAGCAAGGTGGCTCGAGGCATCAAGAGGGAAGAAGGAGAGAAGAGCAGAGAGCTCAGGGGTTCCAGGGATCTCAGAAAGGTCTGGAGTCAGGTTGGAGGCAAGAAGGAGGGCTCGTTCAGGGTCCAGGAAGAGGTCTCATATAGGGTGGGAGGAACTTCCATGGAGGCCAAGGGAGGTTCAAATTCCAAAGGCAAGCCCCTAGGCAGCTCCTACCCCCACCGCAGTAAGCCATGACGATTGGAAGAGGGCGAAGAGGTAACAGTAGGAATCACCCAGCCCATCAAAGAAGGGAAGGAAGAGTGTTGTCATACTGTGACTTCCACCAGGTAGAGGGTCATGCCACAACTACTTTCCTCGAGTTCCTGGAAGTGAGAGAGGCGAGAGCCCCAGCCCAGTAGCCGCTGATATGGATTGAAGAAGTTCTACCCAGAGAGGGGGGAGATGACATATGTGAGGACCGGGTCGATATAGAAGCCCGATGAGGTATATGAGTGATCCACATTGGAGTGGGGATCGAGGCCACTCAAAAGGTAAGCCTCCATGTCGTACACTGTCGGAGCGTCGCTTCGACATCCCAAACCCCACCCCCAGAGGAGAAGATCACCTTCTCGTTGGACATGCCTGATCATGAGGATCCATTCTGCAATGCACTGGTAATCCAGACAGTCATCGAAGGCTACACCATATCTCAGATCTTGGTTGACAACGGGAGCTCCGTCAATGTCATTTTAAAGAAAGCATTTGATGAGATGAAGGTGGAACCAAGGAGGGTGTTGGCCTCGGATGGATACCTGTTCGGATTTTCAGGAGAAAGGAAGGAGGTAAAAGGTGGAGTCAAACTGCAGGTGAAGTTGGGGGGGGGGGACCTCAAGGAATTATCAGTTCGTCATTATGGATACCCCGAACAGTTACAACGCAATCTTCGGAAGACCCCTGATCAGTGTCTTCCGGTGTGTGCCATCGTCTTTTCACTAGTACCTCAAGTTTAACATTGGAGGGATCCAAATCAGGATCAGGGAAGACCCCAAGATGGCAAGATAGTGCTACGCCATGGCCGTCAACACCATCTCCTGGATAGCCATGATAGAGGAGATGGAGAAGATCATGGAGAGCTTGAGCAGGATAGAGGTATCAGAGGAGAAAGAGGCAAATGATGCTCATCATGCCCAAGCAGCTGGAAGAAACCTTGTTTTGGTAAAGTCTTTTCCATTTATATTTTTGTAATGAGCTCTACCCCTGACCAGTAGAGTTAGAAGGTCATGTATCTTGAAAATTTTCCTGTTTCAGAATGTTTAATTTAGTATGGTTCGAATAATGTGCCCAATCCAACCCCGATAGGATCTCCTCACCCAGGCTCTCACTAGTTAAATGGGTCAAATGTGTCTCGGTGGAGAGAAAGTCCCACCCCCGAGAGGATCTCCTCACACAGGCTCTCACTAGTTAGATGGGTCGAATGTGCCTCAGGGAGACCACCCCTGAGAGGATATCCTCACTCAGGCTCTCATTATCTGTATGGGTTGAATGCGCCTCGACGGAGAGAAAGTCCCACCCCCGAGAGGATTTCCTCACCCCAGGCTCTCACTATCCGGATGAGTAGAATGTGCCTTGAGGAGAGAAAGTCCCACCCCCGTGATGATCTTCTCACCCAGGCTCTCACTAGCAGGATGGGTAGAACGCGCCTCGGTGGAGAGAAAGTCCAACCCCTGAGAGGATCTCTTCACCCAAGATCTCACTAGCTGGATGAGTCGAATGTGTCTCGACGGAGAGAAAGTCCCAACCCCCGAGAGGATATCCTCACCCAAGCTCTCACTAGTTGGATGAGTCAAATGTATCTCGACAGAGAGAAATTTCCACTCCCTGTGAGGATCTCCTCACCCGCTCTCACTAACTAGATGGGACGAATATGCCTCGATGGAGAGAAAGTTCCAACCCCAAGAGGATCTCCTCACCTAGGCTCTCACTAGCTTGATGAGTCTAATGTGCCTCGGTAGAGAGTAAGTTCCACCCCCGAGAGGATCTCCTCACCCAGGCTCTCACTAGCTGGATGGGTCGAATATGCTTCTGTCGAGAGAAAGTTCCAACCCCCGAGAGGATCTCGTCACCCAGACTCTCACTAGTTGGATGGGTCGAATGTGCCTCAGTGGAGAGAAAGTTCCAACCCCCGAGAGGATCTCGTCACCCAGGCTCTCACTAGCTGGATGGGTCGAATGTGCCTCAGTGGAGAGAAAGTTTCAATCCCGAGAGGAACTCCTCACACAGGCTCTCAATAGCTGGATGGGTCGAATGTGCCTCGGTGGAGAGGAAGTTCCTACCTGAAGGGTATCTCGTCACCCAGACTGCAATTAGCTAGTATAGCAGGTTGACCCCTCGTTGAGGTTAAGTGAATTCTACCCGGAGGGGATCTCCCCAACCCATACTCCCGTTAGATGGCATAGTAGGTTGACCTCTCAGAGAGGCCAAGTATTTTCGCTCCAAGAGTGCTACAATCAACAAATATATTGGGTTGGATATTTCTTTCCAAGCGTGGAACTTGCTCGAAAAGAGCGGGGATTGTGTACAACCCCATATTCGTGGAGTAGGGTCCCCAGGAAGGCACAAGACTTGCTACAAAAATTTAAGATTTTGGTGGGTTTTGTACTTTTGGAGTCAAATTGATGGTTGATCTCAATAATATACTAGTAGGGGGAATAAAAATTTACCTAGCTTACTAGCGCCTGGTGTACTCTTCAGAGGGCGAGTGTTGCAGGAGGTTGGCACTCGCCCCAGCCCCTATCCTAGGGGGAGGGTGCGGAGGGAGGCCGACACTCGCCCTGGCCCCATTCTAGGGGGCAGGTGCGGCAGGAGGCCAACAGCCGCCTAGCTCGCCCGGCTGGTGTACTCGCCCAGCCGGTGTACTCGCTCGGCTGGAGTTCTTGCCCGGCTAGAGTACTCGTGTAACACCTCCCCTGTAATGACCGTATAATATGGGTCCGACCGGGATGCCACAACATACAGACGTCACAGCTTCAGCATTATAAGATGATAGTTACTACCCAAACTCAAAACTGAAAATTAAACACAGTGGAAACAAAGCAAAACAAATAGAAGTTGTCCACCACTAACAGGAGTATCAAATTGCCTTAAGGCCTTACACAAAAAGAGTCCATCAAATAAAGACCACAAGGTCAAACATGAATGTGCAAAAGCACTCATAAGCTACCTCAGCGTGTAAGCCGGACGATGTCCAAAATATGGATCATACAAGACAAGGAAAAGAAACAAGCTAAAGTACAACAACACTTCATGCGGCTTAGGGCTTTTTGCCCGGCGCACTAGCTCCTGCTTGCGATTCTTTCCCTGTAAAGATTTTAAGTAACGTGGGTCAGCAAAGGCTGATTTCTACTGTGTAACCAACACATCTCCTCCTGGCCGCTCCTAACGGAACCCAGGGTACCCCTCCAACCTGCAAGTCAGCACTTTGTATACCAAATACAAATATTTATAAAGCTTTAAAACAGGTTTGGATGTCTCATACAACAAACACGTTTTCTAGGTTTAGAACAGAGTGAAAGGGGCCTATTATGCAACATGTATGCAAACCCGGGCTTCGCCCAAGACACCATATCTCGTATGCATCTAACACATCATCAAGCACTTGGTACTTCTGTTTCCCCATTGGCATAAAGCCGCAAACAAAAGGGAACTATATTGTCCTTAATGGCCCAAGCGCCGTTCCACGGAAATCTTGCAAATGCCCCACCCGCACATGGGTCTTAAACCCATGGCTTGCCTGCAAATTCTTAGTTCTCACGTCAGGATTCCGTATCACACACAACCGATTTTAAGAACCCTTACTGGACCCCACCCGCTCATGGCTTCCTTATAAGGGCTTGCCCTACGCTCGGCATTCTCGTAAATCTCATAGAAGGGGACTAGTCTAGCCGGGACACTTTCCTCAAGTGACATGCACGCCACGGAATAGCCAGCCGACCACGGAGACGTAGCCACGCCTTAGCACAACACAACCATAATTCCCCACCCTAATCCATCATTGATACCGCAACATTCCCGCGCACCAAGAAAATCATCTACCGCCGAAGCGGAGCTAACCTTGCCCGGTTCTGGCTACGAGTACTCACTCAGGAAAAAGGGGAAAACGCATAAATCATAACGACATCTAGCAGTAACGGATTTCTACCGAATCCTCAAAGCTCGTTATGCAACATCACTGAGTCGGACTAACGGTCACGACTTCAGCTTCACCCACCATGCCTAATCCACTAATGGAGCGGATCTCTAATGCAAAATCATGTCGGGGACGAACACAATCGACCCGGAGGTTCATCTTGAACCATGACAACCCAAACCCCTCTCATTTGAGAGATCTGGAGCCCAAAAGAAATGAGAATAAGAGAAGATGCTAAACGTGCATCCTAAAACCAAGAGGAGAAGTGTCGTTACCTTACAACCCCACTTCCTATCCATGGAAGCTTTGCTTTGAACGGCTTGACACGAGCGCCTCCACGCCCTCTCCACGGATCTGGTCTCGTAACGGCGATCGGAGCTCCGAAGCTCCGTCAATGGCGGAAGAAGCTCTCTCCTTACTCTTCCCTTCTCTTCCTCTCCAACCCCTCTCTCAAACCCTAAAGATGAGATTAATGAGAGGAAAAACCCTCTCAGCCCTAATAAGATCATTTGGGCGAAAGATCCTAGCCTTTAGATCTAATTTGGGGAAGCATCGGACGACCACGAACCAAAATTGACGGAACCGTCCTGACCGCACGATCGGTGGCGCACGACCAGTGGTCGTGCGCAATAGATCCCATGGTCGTGCGATTACCCAGAAAGAAAGGGATAAACGCGCATGAGCAGAGGTGCACAACCAGTGGTCGTGCGCACTTTGACCAAAGATCGTGCGCTTACCCAAACAGAACTTGGCTAACCGGTGAAAAGTGCGCATGAGCAGTGGCGCATGACCAGTGGTCGTGCGCACTAGATCCAGTGATCGTGCGCTTTAAACAACAGCCAAAAACAGCGACCCATCGCCTGTGGCATCCCTACTGTCGGGCGTTAACTTCTAGTGACTCCAGGTCTGCAAACTGGGGTGTTACAACTCGCCTGGCTGGAGTTCTCGCCCGGCTGGAGTACTCGCCCGGCTGGAGTACTCGTCCGGCTAGAGTACTCGCCCGAATGTAGTACTCGCCCGGCTGGAGTTCTCGCCCGACTGGAGTACTCGCCCGGCTGGAGTTCTCGCCTGGCTGGAGTACTCGCCCGACTGGAGTTCTCGCCCGGCTAGAGTTCTCGCCCGGCTGGAGTTCTCGCCTGGCTGGAGTACTCGCCCTGCTGGAGTACTCGCCTGACTGGAGTTCACGCCCGGCTGGAGTTCTCGCCCAGTTGGAGTACTTGCCCGGCTCAAGGGTCTACTATTTTGCCAATGATGGGCTGCGAATAACTATTAAGAACAGCGGAGTTTGGCTATTGGCAGACCATCCCCGAGGTATTTCAGTAATTTTAGAGCAGCAAGATTGTGATATTGGCAGGCCATTCCCAAAAATCTATAAATAGACCCTTGGGGTGCCTTGGAGAGGATCCGTTTTCACCAATTCTCATCTTCCTCCTCCAAGGCACCTAGCTCAACATTGGCTAGGTAGGGGGAGATCTCAAAGGTCTTCCGGGTGTGAGGTGAGACCTCCGCGCTAGAGCCAAGGGTCATTTCCAAATTCAGGTCTCTCGCTAAGGGACGACATGGGAGAAGTAGGTGTGAGCTGCACCACAGGTCCGAACTTTAGGTGAAACTGGATTTTGATTTCAACAGAAAGTATCATAAATTTCAGGAAAATTTCAAATGTGCAGATGCGTTGCTAAAGGGGTAAGCCGCATAACTGAAAAAAAATTTCAAAGCATATTCAAAATAGATGGCCTGATCTCAAATTATTGATTTGTGACAGCCTGGCTCAATGTAAGGTAAACACTACCCGTGGAGGGGGTAGTGTGCTCAAGCATTGTGTGAGTACGGGGCTGCACTACCTTTTCATCAACATGTATAATTAGATCAAGATTATCAACATTATTATTCTGGGGATTTAGATCAAAAACACGAAGGTCCATGACTCGGGCCTACTTTCTTCTCAGATTTCATTGTGTTTGCTCGATCTTAGGGTCAAATGGAACCAAATCCCGACGATCCTCTCCAAGATCAACCAAACAAAAACTAAAACAAAAAGCAGACACTGAAAAATGGAAAGACAAAAGTAATGCAATATACAACTGGAAGAAGAACTACTATCTCATGAATCTCTCTAAAGAAACTCACATGTGATGTGTTCCTCGACAACAACGTCAAAAGACTATAAGTGATTATATTTTAGTTATCTAGCTCCCTATTTGATATATGGTGTGTAACAATTTTGGAATTTTTTAGATGTTGCTATTGACCATATATTATTGCTATTTAACCCTAATTTGATTATAGGTCATGAAAACTTGTTAGGACCATATATCTTCTAGTGGTATTTTGGTTCTGGCTTTTTAGTTGTGCTTTTGTAAATCCTGAAATATTGACTTTGTTTGTTCCATTAGGGAATCTTACTGTGCCACGACCACTTATACTTGATTGCCACATTAATATGAGCTATGCGGCCAACCAATACATGAAAACATTGGAATTCACTGTGTCAGCATAGAGTGTACTTTTTTGTGTGCAAGTGATTTCATTGTTAAAAGGAAGTTATGAACATTATAATTATGTGTTGTGAATAATATCTCAAACTCTTAGCTGAGTCCACAAGTCATTAGGCTTAGCCTTATTCAACTTTACTTATTTACTAACGGGTCTTGGTGGTGGATTGTGATATAGGTTTAAAGCCCACCTAGGAATGTGCTCTAATGTCAATGCTAAACTACAAGTTGTTAGAAGGGGTTTCTAGTTAGTTTGGAATGAAAGATATTGACATATTCTTTAAGAAGTTGATTCCCCCGTTGTTGCGAATCTGGTGAAGGATGCTTTCCTAGAGTTTCATCCTTTAGGAACTATCATCATCATATCATTACAATATCTTTCCTATGCAGTGGGAGTGCTTTTTTACTTAAGTTCCCAACCCGCATGGTTTCAAAAAGAAAGTTATAAGCTTATAGAAAGAAAGTGGACCAAAGTGTTTTTGGATTTTTGATCCCATGTTGCTATACTACAACAAAACAACACTCAAGCCTTTATCTCACTATAGTGGGGTCGGCTATATGGATCCTTTGTCACCATTGTGCCAAATATTTTGTCATAATCCCACTAATGCCTAAGTACATCATGTCTTTCCTTACAGTTTCATTCCAAGTCTTTATTGGTCTACACCTCCCTCTCTTAACATACCTAGTGACTAGACTCTCACAATGCCTAACATGTGCCTCTAATGGTCTCCTTTGTACATGTCCAAACCATCTTAGACAAGCTTCTCACATCTTCTCTGCAATTGGTGTTACCCCTGACTTATCCCTGATACTTTTATTCCTAATTTTATCCAATCTCGTGTGTCCACACATCCACCTAAGCATTCTCATCTCCGCAACTCCCATTTTTTGCTCATGTACACAATTCATTGCCCAACACTCAGAACCATAGGCATCGCAGGTCTAATTGCAGTACTGTAAAACTTGCCCTTAAGTTTTTATGGTACTTTACAATCACATAAGATCCCTGACGTGGCTCTCCACTTCAACCAATCCGCTTGGATTCAATGTGTCACATCTTTATTAATACCTCCGTCTTTTTGAACTATCTATTATGATAAATATTACATTTTCCTTTTATTAGAAAAGAGGTTTGTGTTGACTTTGATGTCAAGAAGTTCTCTATTCTAGTTTGTAACTCTTTCAATCTACTACATAGTTTATGTTCTTACCTAGTTTAAGCATACATATTTTATTTTGATGCTAATCATTCTACATGATAGTTTTTATTGCAAGCTCTCCTTTCATCATGTAAGATGCTCAAGGAAGGGGTTACATTTCACTTAGGCTATGTTCGTCACGGTGGTGGCGGTCATGAACATGAGAGTTAAATTGTCATTCGTTAACGCCCGCCTAAGAAGCTTCATCCACTTTTATGTTCAAATGGATGATGTTTGTTTGGTGATCCTTAATGAATGACAGTTTAACACATGCATTCACTACCGTCACCACCATGCCAAGTCTCTGTTTGGCGCGTCTGTCGTGAATGCGGTGGTTATGAACCATCATTCGTAAACGGCCGAGCTCACCTAAGGAACTCCATCTATTTTTATGTTCAAAACTAGTTTTCTTCTCTTGGCGGGCGGCGGTCATAGCCGCTGTCCTGCCAAACGTATATTCTGTGATAGTGCTGTTTTTGTCCAAATTCAGCGGAACAAGAATCCCGCTTTAAACGGTTAATGTATCTTCTATTGATCCTGTTTTTTTTAGATGACTGTTATTAGTACTGCACTTTTGGATATTCGCACTTTATTTACTCTTAATTTTTCGCGCCTTTTGAAAATACTCCTTGTACATGCATTTTTAGGAAAAGTGTTCAACACAAAAGTTGTAGATCTCGTCGAGATCTACAACTTTTGTGTTGAACACTTTTCCTAAAAATGCATGTACAAGGAGTATTTTCAAAAGGCGCGAAAAATTAAGAGTAAATAAAGTGCGAATATCCAAAAGTGCAGTGCTAATAACAATCACCTTTTTTTATGAAGCGTAATTGGTTGATTATGTGCTATTATTTATATTTTTCTTTATATTAGTTTTTTGCTCCACCGGTTAGCAATTTGTTTCGCTCATTTCTTGTTGATATCATGATATGCCAGATTTCATTATGCAATATGTAACATTTGTTAGTGTATATTTGGACAAATTAACGTGTTCGGAGGTATAACGGGTCGTGTCGGGTACACGGTTAACCCGTACCCGTAGAAACTTTTAAGGGTTTTGCCTATTTATACCCACCTAGGGACAACGGGTAGGGGATTCCACCTAGATCCCCATCCGGATGCTTCGAGCAACTTCCACAAACTCGAAGTAGTGCCCCGTTGTTCGTGCATCCAGTAACCATTTCTTTCCGTTCTCGGTTTTCAGAAATTTTCGTGGTGATCGGAAAATTTTCTCACGCCGCTTGGAGGAAGAGAACGATCCTGTGCTCCGGCTTCTCTCCCGCATCCCGTCCGCCTTTCTCGATCGGTACAGGGACAGAAGGAGAAAATCGTGCTTGGATTTTTTTGTATCCCGCCACTTTCGATAGAGGAGAAAGTGCTCCCGCCGCCGCAGCTCGCAGAGAAAAAAGGTTTTTTTTGGTGATTGTTAACCGCAACCCGTTATTGGCTAGTCGCACCCCAAAATCTACTAATTTTTCGCGCCTTTTCGAAATACGTCTTGTACATGCAATTTCAGGAAAAGTGTTCAACACGAAAGTTGTAGATCTCGACGAGATCTACAACTTTCGTGTTGAACACTTTTCCTGAAATTTCATGTACAAGGCGTATTTCTGAAAGGCGTAAAATCTGAGCATATTTCCAAAGTATGCCTTGTACATGCAATTTCAGGAAAAGTGCTCAACACGAAAGTTGTAGATCTCGACGATATCTACAACTTTCGTGTTGAACACTTTTCCTGAAATTGCATGTACAAGACGTATTTTGAAAAGGCGTGAAAAATAATGAGATTTTGAGGTGCCACTAACAAAAAGCTGATTTGCGGTTAACTATCACCTCTTTTTTTTTTCTTCCGGTCAGTCTCCTGTCCCGCCGCAGGTAGAAAAGTTCCCCCACCGCCTTTTCGATTGGGACAAAGGAAGTTATTGCAGTCGTAGTTCTCTCGTCCGTCTGCCTGCACACAGAAGAAGGAAATCTGGATCGGGGCGCCGCCACTGCTGGTTCTCAATTTTTTTTGGCCGACATCGCTCATGTCATTTCTAGTGACGTCAGAATAAATGCAGTCATACCTGAGAATGCTTCCAGGCTTTGATAAGGCATGATCTCATTCTTTCCATTTGCTTGGGAGAAACATTGACTGATCCAGGTCGAGAGGTGGATCTTCTCTTCAAATTTTCTCGGAGAGATTTGGCATCTTTTAGTTCGCCACTTCTTAGATAGATCACTTCCTTGTTCCTGAAAAAGGATCCCGCCTCACCTTGAACCAAGCAATCGCAATGATGAAGGGAGGCAATAATTTTTCATCTCCGGTTCCCATAATCAAATTGGAGAAGTTTACGGCGACGGAATTCAACGACTGGAAGTTGAATACCCAGTTCGGAATGAAGTATCTGAACGTGTTCTACACAGTTCAGTCTGATCGTGCTTCCGTTATGGGGACTGAAGAGGAGGCCCAGTGGATCGCTGATGAGGACTTCTGCCGCGACTACCTGCTGAACTGTCTGTCCTCTAGCATGGCAAAGACGTATATAAAGATGAAGACCGTCAAGGAAATCTGGGAAGCACTGGAGGAGCACTTCAGGCAAGAGGAGGATCTGTCCAACGCGCACCTGGTGGACAAATTCCATTCCTTCATGTTCGACGAGGAGAAGGCAATTCTCCCTCAGGTATCGGATTTTGAAGCTTTAGTAGATTCTTTACATAGTGAGAATATTTTCCTGCCAGACAGCTTTGTTGCTGGCACGATTATTTTTAAGCTGCCCTCTACGTGGTATAACTTTAAAACTGAAATGTACCGCAAGAAAATGCAGGTCGGTCTCAATGACCTCAAGCGATTTATTCGCATTGAGGATGAAAATAGGATTCGACACGCTTTAGAAACTGTAAGAAAGCAGAAGGCTGCGGCTAACATGGTTGTTAGTTCTAAACGCGTGCCAAACCCTAAAAGGACCAGACTCTCTCATGGTAGCTCCCAGGTTGCAGGCCCTAGCAAACGCGCCAAAAAGTTCAAGGGCAAGTGTTTTAACTGCAACAAGTGGGGACACAGCGCGTCTGATTGCCGACTCCCTAAAAGAGAAAGAACCAAAACATCACAGGATGACAACCAAGCCAATATGATTAGCCTAACTGAGTCTTCCGATTTTGTTGCGATGGTCGGAAACGCTAAGGCCAGCACGGAGTGGTTCTTGGATTCAGGGGCGTCGTGTCACGTTTGCAACAATGCTGATCTTATGACAGGGCTCACTGCTGTGAAAGAGTCTGTTACAGTTGCAAATGACGAGACAGCTGACGTCATGAAGGTGGGGAATGCAACGCTGCTGCTATCCTCAGGTAAGACTCTAACTCTTAAAAATGTTAAGTTTATTCCTTCTCTAGATGCTAATTTAGTGTCTATAAGTTTATTATGTGATGATGGTATGTCTTTTACTTTTTGTAGCGGTCGAGTAACACTGTCAGTTAACTCACACTATTTTGGATGTGCATACGTCCAAAATAGGATGTACCGACTAAGTCTAGCAAACGAGTTAATTCAACAAGTTCAAACAAACTTAGTAAGCCCTAAGACTCTACATGAGAGACTAGGACACGTGAACTATAGGAAAATATTCCAAATAGCTAGAACTCATCAGATCACATTAGACACTAAAGTTACCGCCTGAGAAATGTGATTTGTGTGCTCAGACTAAGATCACTAGGAAACTTTTTAGTGCGGTTACTAGTAGCACAACACCGCTAGAGCTTATACATTCCGATATATGTGACTTTAAAAGCTTTATCACCCGAGGAGGAAGAAAGTATATGATCACGTTTATAGATGATTGCTCTAGGTTTTGTCACATCTATCTTCTTAAAACTAAAGATGAAGCGTTTGAAAAGTTGTCTTTTCAAAATCAGGGTAGAGAACCAACTAGACATGAGAATTAAGAGGTTTAGAAGTGATAGAGGAGGAGAATACATGTCCAGTGAGTTCCGGGATTTCCTTGCCTCTCAAGGGATCATAGCAGAAACCACTACTCCTTACTCACCCCAATCGAATGGTATAGCCGAGAGAAAGAATAGAACGTTGACAGAAATGTTAAACTCTATGCTCCTCACTGCTGGCATGCCTACTGCCTATTGGGGAGAAGCAGTTTTAACTGCAAACAACATTCTAAACAAAGTTCCTCATGCTAAGTTAGAAGTCACACCCTACGAGCTTTTGTTTAAGAGACCCCCATCTTTAACTAGACTTAAGACCTGGGGCTGCATAGCCTATGTCAGGGTCTCTGACCGTAGACGGTCTAAACTTGGACCTAGGACCAACACGTGTGTCTACTTAGGTTGTGCTGAAGATAGTGCTGTAGATAGATTCTTAGACCTGTCTAATAATATAATTATTGAATCAAGGGATGCAGTGTTCTTTGAGGATAAGTTCCTTAAGGATAAAAACCTGACCATCCCAGGTATGCAAGCAACTATTACTGAGGAAGACCTTGAATCAGTACCGAGCACCTCCTATTCAGTCCCGGTAGACAGTAGTGTCCTAGAGTCTAGACGGACTTCAGTGAGAGAGCGAACTCCTAGAACCTTTGGTAGTGACTTTGTCACTTACCACGTTGAGGCCGACCCATCCACCTATAAGGATGCGATGAGTTCAAGGGATTCGTTACTCTGGAAAGAAGCCATTGATGAGGAGATGAATTCTCTACTTCAGAACAATACCTGGATGTTGGTTGATAAGCCAAGAGGGGCTAAAACTATAGGGTGTAAATGGGTTCTGAAAAAGAAACTCAATCCTGATGGTAGCGTAGCTAAGTATAAAGTACGCCTGGTGGCTAAAGGTTTCACACAAGTTAGTGGGGTGGATTACTTTAATGTATATTCACCAGTGTGTCACTTAGCAACCATTAAGATCCTACTTGCTATTGCGTTTATTGAGAACTTTATTGTTCATCAAATGGATGTTAAGACTGCGTTCTTGAACGGAGATCTGACCGAAGAAATATACATGAGCCAACCTGAAGACTTCATAGTAGACGGTCACGAAAATAAGGTCTGTAAGTTAATCAAGTCGCTATACGGACTCAAACAAGCACCAAAATTATGGCATGAGAAGTTTGACTATAGTGTAAGGGACATGAGATTCATGTCAAGTCTCTCAGACAAATGTATTTACATACGTCATAGATCGAACAAAGTCGCTATAATATGCTTGTATATGGATGATATGCTGATTCTTGGTTCTGATCAATCCGTAGTGGATGACGTTAAGTCAGAACTAATGAAAGAGTTTAGCATTAAAGACCTAGGTGTAGCTGAGACTATCCTAGGCATGCAAGTGAGCTTTGGGAAAAATTGCATTTCCCTAAGTCAAAGCCACTACATAAACTCCATGTTGGACACGTGGGGATACAGTGAACATAGAGCAGTGGAGACACCTTACGATTACAATAATGGCTTAAAGCCCAATGATGGAGCTGCGATTCGACAGTCAGATTATGCTAAACTGATTGGTAGTCTCATGTATGATATGGTCTACACAAGACCTGACATAGCCTTTACGGTCAGCATGTTGAGCAGATTCACTAGTAATCCTAGCCAAGACCATTGGGATGCCCTCGATAGGCTGATGCGATACCTAAAGCATACCCAAACGTATGCTTTATGTTACCATGGTCATCCTTCAGTTTTGGAAGGATATTCTGATACATCATGGTGCTCAGAATTAAATGACAGCAAGTCCACTAGTGGATTTATATTCACACTAGGAGGAGCAGTTATAGCATCGAAGTCCAAGAGGCAATCATGTATTGCACTATTTTCTATGGAATCCGAACTCTACGCTCTAGCTTCAGCGGGAGAAGAAGCAGAGTGGATAAGAGATTTGGTGATGGGCATTCCATTGTCGAGCCTGAAATTGAGTTCTGTTGCAGTTTACTGCGATAATTAGGCTACGAAAACGATTGCTACGAACACCTTGTTCAATAGCAAAAGAAGGCAACTCAGGATGAAACAAGCATGGTTGACCTCCCTTACGAGTCAAGGGATTGTAAACCTCGTTGATGTGAGGTCAAAAGATAATGTTGCAGACGCCTTGACAAAGAGCTTAAATAGAGTTCTCACAATTAAAACATCGGGGGAGATGGGATTAAGGTTCATAGAAATATGAAACTTCCTCCAATGTTTATGTTTTATGGTAAGAACCTATAGTCGCAACATTCAAGCATCTAATAACAGACTGAAAACCCCAAATAATTTCTTGATGAAAGAACAAGATGGTTAGATGTTAGTCATTCCACACCTGATGACTTAACGTCTTTCTCATTGTAAGCTGATTTGATAATTATTCAACTGGGAATAGAAAGTCGTTGTATGAGTTAATCTAACGTTAGTGATCATAGCACATTATTCCACATTTGATAATGTTGCAAATGACGGTGTGCCAAATCATATGATGAGGTACATAATGGTCACTAATGAGTAAGATACAACGTTTGATTTATTAAAATCAAAACCTGACTGGTCCTAGCTAGACTGGATAGAGATACTGACAGTGTTACTTCACTACTGCTACAAGTGCTAAGTTCATTTAGGTAGAGCTAGCTTACTTTGATACGTCACCGCATATGTTTATGAATTCATAGGGTCTGACTCATGAAATTCCTTGAAGACACTGGTGAAGAGGGAGGAGAGAAAGTGGATTTTGACATAGATGATGATGATCTACTCTCTGAGTAGAATTGTTATATGTTTATCTGTAGTCATTTATTGTTTTCCAGACTTATTTATTGTTGAGTAGCACATTTTCTTTTGATGTATTATGTTATTGTTTTTAAAATTCATGTTTATGTTTTTCTTTAAAAACTGTGCTAACTTTTATGGAAATGTGTTAAGTCGGAAATTTATTTTAATATTCTCCACTTTCTGCACTCCGAAACGTATACGTTATTTGTCACAAATATAGGAGAAGATTGTTAGTATATATTTGGGCAAATTAACGTGTTCGGAGGCATAACGGGTCGTGTCGGGTACACGGTTAACCCGTACCCGTAGACACTCCTAAGGGTTTTGCCTATTTATACCCACCTAGGGGCAACGGGTAGGAGATTCCACCTAGATCCCCATCCGGATGCTTCGAGCAACTTCCACAACATTAAGGCTGCGTTCAACATGACTTATTTGCTCCTATAAGATTGGACAAAAACTTCAAACGTAACCTAAGATTGACCTGGTCGCTTGAGTAATTGTGCAAGATAGATAATAATTAATTAGAATTAATTAATAATAGATATTAATTAATAAGAATTAATTAATGTTAAATTTAATAATTTGAATTTGGAATTGAAAGGGGTCATCTCGGGCCTGTTGGGAGGACTTTTTAACTTCTTTCCGTTTTCTAGAAAATGTCATCGCACCTAAAAATTGCTTAAGTAATCTACCAATGGGAAAGCTACCGCCGAAAACTCAATTTTATTCACTTTTTGAAAGTCAACTGTCAACCGTTTTGAAAAGTACTCCTCATCCCGATACATTGTTGCAGACATTTTTTTTCGCCCGGGCATGAGTTTTGCCACCCGGGAGCGCATTTTTTCAGGCATGCATTTTTCGTTCAGGCGCGTATTTTTGTCAGGGTGCACACTTTCCGTCCCGACGCACATTTTTCTGTCTGGGCGCGCATTTTTAGCCCTATTGCGCACTTTTTGTAAGACCCCCTTTTTTTTCTTTTTCAACCACCGGGGTCTTAGGCCCAGAACCGCCGCTTTGCGGTGACACCTTCACGTCCTGAAGGGTCATCACCACAAGGCGCCGATTCTGCCGGCCAATTCGATCACAGAAAAGTAGCACAATAATTGAAGTAAGAACAATGCAGTCCACAATAATAAACCACATGTATATAAGATAAAATCTCCACGAAGGGAGTGTCCACAGAAAAACATCAGAGTACTATAAATGCGGGCTTATGCCCGGTACAAAATGTCCTCACTACAATATCACTCATGCGGAAGCTAAAACAGAAACTACTCAGGGTCGAGACTCACGGTCCCGACTGTATGAACTCCGGAGCTAGACTGCCCCATCTCTAGGCGCACCGATCTCTGGGGCTGCTCCTCCATGCTGGGCTCCACGATCCCCTAAATGATGTAGTTCGAAAACTGTTAGTCATAAAGACTAAGCCCTATCGTCCCCCACCCCTTCCCCCATGGCTCCTAGGTACCGAGCGGGGAAGAAGAAAGGGAAGGACATGACGGTAGAGATTAATCAAGAAACAGATGGCAGCGGAACTAATCTAACAAGTTGTATTCGGTGAGCAGTTAATATAATTGTTATAATAGGTCTAGCAGTAAGAAAAGCAAATATATGAATTTAACCTTCACTTATGCGAGAACACATAAGCAAAAGGGATCTTTTGCAAGGCTCCCATCATATAAGTGTCCCATACCACTTATACCTTGGGGTGTCGGTTATCAAACAGCAATGGTTGTTATATATTGAAATTAACCTTTGATTTATAAACTTGCCCACACAAGCTTATAGACCAAGGGGTTGTTTTGCAGGTCCTAATGTATAAGCGTCCCATACCACTTATACTTTAGGTGTCAGGATTAAATGAATCGATTATGCTATAACATGCTAGTGGGTATGATGAAACATGCAAGTGCAACTCACACACCCGAGTCTGTGCACACAGACCTTTAGTTCCCCCTTTCGGAGTCGTTACCTCCTAGGATACCTCCGTAGTGGCGGACGGAAGCGGTGGGTTGGGCCTCGCCCACCTCAAAACCAGTAAAAGCACCACTGGTCTGACCTATTGTACGCCTCAACGCTTGGTGCACTAAGCGGACGCCCTGCGTACTCTTGCCGGCTGGCGCACCGGACTTCTATTGGCGAAGTGCTAATCACCCCGCCGAGTCAACGATATCGGTGTCGGTGCAATCGAACTCCCCGATATCGAAAAACCCACCACCTTAACTTTTCCTATCTTATGCACATGCAAGTTTATTCGTAAACACACAAAATCGAGCCGAAGCTCCCCGGACCAAAACGTCCGTCTCCAAACCAACTGAGCCGAAGCTCCCCGGACCATCCCGTCTGTCTCTTAACCAACCGAGCCGAAGCTCCCCGGACCAAAACGTCCGTCTCTTAACCAACCGAGCCGAAGCTCCCATCAATCTTCCTGTGCCAACAGTGTTTGTGAAAGGTACAGCCCTAGTTACTAGGTTACTCTTGCCAGTTTGTTATTACAGTTTACGTTAGCCCAGGACTGCCCCCGGTATTCCCCGTGAAGGGCTCTCAAGGGGCACTAGGAACCAAGACGGCGACATTACGGCCCGAAGTTCCCTTTCGCAAGGCACTTATTATTATTGGTTTATCTCCCTTAGCCCGATTCCCTTCTCATATTACGATAGACTATCCTAGGGTGATTTTTAACCTTCCTCTCTTCGGGAAAAGCGATTTTTCGCCGAACCCGAGCACCTCTTAACTCTAGCTATCACCACTTCTCGCTACTATTTATATCTTCCTATTGCGATTTCCTCCACTATTGCCCACCCAAACAAAATGATTAACTCCAATGTATTCCTCAGATCATGTCTTATTGCAATTCACAAATTTGTTATATGCTGACCGATCTAGACTATATGTTGAACCGGTTATGCCATGATCTAATACTTATCCAAATGCCCTAAGTTATTTATTGGGGACTTATCATGATATATTTAACCTAAATCCAGAAAATGGTAATTTTACTAATTTATCTGATGTTTAATTAAATTTCCCGAGAGTCCCAAGGGCTACCGGTTTGAACATGAACTACCCTAAGTAATCATGCAAGATGTCCAGCATATTTATGATAAATAGTAGGTTGTCTCAATAGGTTAAATCCTAAGTATCATAATTTTTCTATCATCAAAAGGGCATGAAAACTATTTTAGAAATAATCTCTAACTTCTGTTGTTTATGAATCAAGTACAGAAAATATTCTTCCAAAAATTATAAATAATTTATGCCATGCAGTTAAAGGCCTAAAATTAGCACTGGCCAAGTTTCATAATTTTTCAGTAATAAAATCATCCCTAAATAATTTTTCAAGCATACAACCCTTTTTTAACTTTTGTGAAGGAAGTACTGGATGTACTCAATTAAAAATTATATAAAAATTCGGGGGTAATCATTCTGTTCTAAAATCTATATTTCCAAAATTTCATGAGATTTCAATGAACAGAAATTCCTAAATAATTAAATCATCATATAAGGTCATAGCAAGCTTTACAAATGAAGTGCTAGCAATATTCAATATAAAATTCCAGAAAAATTGCTATAAGTTCTACCTGATCCAAAACTCACTCTACCCGAATTTCACAGTTTTTAAGTAAGGTTTAGTGACTGATTTTACCTATTTGATATTGTACCCTAAAACTAAGGTTAGGGTTTTAAGGTGTCTTCTTATCTCCAAATTCTCCGAGATTACATCCAGACGATTCTTATCAAGCTTTTGTCAACTCTACAGAGTTTCAAGGCAATACAAGAGCAATTGCCCCCATGTCCTTCACAACCCTCAAAACCCTTCATTTTGGGTTTGAGCTTGGATCCTAGGGTAAACCAACCCTAAACCTCACCATTTTCCTCCAAGCAGATTATAACACCCTTCTAAGTCAGAGATCAGAAAATTAGCCTCTGTTGAGGTGATTTGACCTTTCCAAACTCTTAGTGCACTTTTTACTAAAAGGTGTCTCTCTAATGCCTAGTTAAGGGTAGAAGATTTCCTACCCAAAACTCCTCCAAATTAGTTGGAATTTTGTACAGACCTAGGTTTTATAGCCAGGGACCACTCACCAAAATTTGGGAGGGTTTGGAGGTCATTTGACCACTTAAATAAATTCCTCTAAGTTTATTAAATTGAAACAAAAACTTTAGGCAAAGTATCCCCAAAAATTCTCATTTTTGGTCTGCCTTTAGGTATAACCAAGGTTAACCCCCTGCCCAAATTTCAGGTCATTTGGACAAGGGACGAAGAGTGGGCATCCGTTTTAATTTCTGCCCAACTCTAGGTACAGCCCCCACTAAAACGGGTGCTGCGGTCGAACCGCTTACCTAAACGAGTTGAAACCAATTTTAAATTAATCTAGAATCGAAGGGCTACGACTTTTGTGACTGGACACTTTTCCTAAAGCGGCCTCTAAGTGTCTCATTTTGCAGTCTCAAAATATACTCAGACATTATATCTTTCCTCTATGTATTATGTACTTAAATTATAAATTATAAAACTAATTTACTGTTCATCTTCTACATGAACCCGAAAACCAGAACTCAGGAAGTCATTTTTCCTGTAACATTTCCGTGATCCGTCGCCGGCCGTCCGGTCACTTCCCTGGCCAGCCACCACCACCACCACCTCCGTTGAGGCGATGGCTAGCGGTCGGCGGTGGTTTGGCCGCCGGAGGTGGCGGTTTCCGGCGAACTCAAAAATACCTTTTTCGTGGTTTTCCCATGAAAACGAGAGATGAGTCCGGCTCCGTTGAGCGCGAACTACCTTTCTAAGAATCCTAAGATCTACCCATGAAAGAGAAGGAGCAGAGGAGGACCTTGTTCGCGGTTTGGAGGCGAGAAGAACGACGGGGTGCCATGGCGCAGTGGTGGCGTAGCCGAACTTCTCCTACAGCAAGAACAAAGATCTGATCCGTTTACTTGAGCGTGTAAACTTCTCCTCTTGCCCCAAGTGGTCTTTTATAAGTCAGAAAGTGGGGAGGTGAAAGGGTAAAGCCGTAATGGCCATGAAGGCTCCTCTTAATAGCCTTTCGGTTACACTGAAGGGATAGGAAACAGTGGAAGATGAACAGGTGTGTCCAGTTGGCGGTTTCCTATTGGACCACATCTTCCTCCTTTATTATATAATTACAGAAGGAAAAACGGCCTGTAATTATTCCTAGTGTAACTTCCCACACCAGCATTTATTTCCACGCGTGTTAAAATAATTTCGGGCCTGAACCGTCGTTTCGGCCAATGTCACGGGCGTGACACATAGGTCACGGGCGTGACACATAGGTCACGGGCGTGACAGGCCCGGATAGCCAATTCTGGGCTCGACGATCGTCGAAATGAGATCGACGATCGTCGAAGGATGGTCACGGGCGTGACACTTGGGTCACGGGCGTGACAGGCCCGGGTGGTTAATTCTGGGTCGACGATCGTCGATTTGAGATCGACGGTCATCGAATGGTGGTCACGCCCTAGATCACGGGCGTGACACCTAGGTCACGGGCGTGACAGGCCCGAACGGCAAATTCTGAGGTCGACGAGCGTCGAACTGAGATCGACGGTCGTCGGAGGCTGGTCACGCCCTAGGTCACGGGCGTGACACTTAGGTCACGGGCGTGACATGTCCGGGCTGCAAGGTCGACGATCGTCTCACGGAGATCGACGATTGTAGAAGGAGTCACGCCCTTGGTCACGGGCGTGACACCTTGGTCACGGGCGTGACACCTTGGTCACGGGCGTGACATGCCCCGGCAGCATGTTCGACGATCGTCTCACGGAGATCGACGATCGTCGAAGGAGTCACGCCCTAGGTCATGGGCGTGACGGGTCGGTCACGGGCGTGACCAACCCGTGACCCGAAGTCTCGGTCGATTTATTTCAATTTTTTGGCTTCCTAGGGTTCTCTCACGACCAAACGACTCCTAGGGGTCTAGCCGGAAATGGGATGTTACAAATCCCAATAAACAAAACAAAAATTTTGTCCCCGAAATTGAGGTCGAGCCTACGGGGATTTCTTTCGGTATAAATTAAACTTGTAACATCCCATACGATCTTTCTATTGGGTTCAGGCGACTGTTCGTTTGATAACGAAGACAATCTCCCCAATAAACAAAAGATTAGCCCATACCTTTCTGATTAAGTGCGCATGCCTAGGTCCTGGATTTTCCTTATCTAGTCTTAACTGTCCAAAACAAGAAGGCAATCTATAGTATACCGAGAGGTGGTGAGATGTACCTGACTGAACAACTCCGGGTATCTTTGCCTCATCAGGTCCTGCGGTTCCCAGGTGTGCTCTTCCTGACCGTGGTTTCTCCACAGAACCTTGACTAAGGGGATCTTTTTGCGGCGCAAGATCCGTACTCCTTTGTCGTCGATCCGAACCGGCTCCAAGTGAACAGATCGGTCTGAAGCTACCGGCCCTTCGGTGGTCAAAATCCGCTGTTCCGGGCGTAGTAGAGCCCTTCTCAGCGAAGAAATATGGAAGACGACGTGTAAAGCTGCCAGCTCTGGCGGCAACTCTAGCCTGTAGGCTAGGGGTCCGATCCGCTCCAGGATCCGGTAAGGGCCCATATACCTAGGGCTGAGCTTCTTCCTCCGACCGCGCACCCGTGAGACTCCGTGCATGGGCCGGATCTTTAAGAACACTCGATCCCCTACCCGAAACTCCACCTGACGATGCCGGGCGTCATAGTATTTAGCATGTCTGCTCTACGCCTCCAACATCCTATCTCTGATCAGTCTCACCTGAGCCTCGGTGTCTTCAACAAAATCCGATCCCAACACCTTCGGATCCTCATCTTGAACCCAAGAAAGCGGGGTCCTACATTTTCTTCCATACAAGGCTTCATAAGGCGCCATCCTGATGCTGGACTGGTAGCTATTATTATAGGAGAACTCGACCAACGGTAACATCTTCTCCCACGGCTCCCCTCGGTCCAGTATACACAGGCGTAGTAAATCTTCCAAGGTCTGGTTGGTGCGCTCGGTCTGCCCGTCCATCTGAGGGTGGAAGGCCGTGCTAAAAGTCAACCGGGTGCCCAAATATGCCTGCACTGACCGCCACTCCCTGGATGTAAACCGTCCATCGCGGTCCGACACCATCGTCCGGGGCACGCCATGATATCGGATATATTGCTCCACGAACTTCCGTACCAGCACTCCCACCGAGTCATCCTTCCTGATCGGTACAAAGCGGGCCACCTTCGTCAACCGGTCGACAATCACCCAGATCGAGTCGTTCCCCGTCCGAGACCGGGGAAGACCATGTATAAAATCCATAGCAATATCGTCGAACTTCCACTCCGACACTGGGAGTCGCTGCAACAATCCTGCGGGGTTCTTGCACTCCGTCTTCACCAACTGACACGCCTCGCAATGGGTCACGAAGTACGTAATGTCCTTCTTCATGCCCAGCCAAAACATCATCTTCTTCAGATCAGCGGTCATCTTTGTGATCCCCGGGTGCATAGAGTGCCGGCTGCAATGCGCCTCCGTCATAATATCCTCTCGGATCTGGCCTCCTGCGGGTATATATACTCTGCCTCTGAAATGTAGCAGACCATCTCTCAGGGAATAATCTCCTGTCGAACCCTCCTCCAAGGCTCGAAACATCGGCTCTGCCCACGCATCTGTCCTCTGTCCGTCCCGAATGCGATCCCGAATATCGTCTATGGCCACCATTGATGTCAGATACTCCCTATACAGCTCTGGATCATCCTCAGACACTAGGGATATCTGCATATCTCTGAATGACCGGACTAGCTCCATGGACATAACTTGGGGCCCAGCTTCGGAAGTGGCCGCTCTCCGACTCAACGCGTCGGCCACCACGTTTGCCTTCCCTGGATGGTAGTGCATCTCATACTGATAATCTGCTAAGAACTCCACCCAGCGCCTCTGCCTGATATTCAGCTCCTTCTGTGTGTCTACGTATTTCAGGTTCTTGTGGTCGGAGTAGATGTCGCAGTGGACTCCATAAAGATAATGGCGCCAGACCTTTAGAGCAAAAACGACCGCTCCCATCTCAAGGTCGTGCACTGGGTAGTTCTTCTCATGGGTCTTCAGCTGGCGGGAGGCATATGCTATGACGTGTCCGTTCTGCATCAGCACTGCTCCCATCCCCTGGTATGATGCGTCGGTGTACACCTGGAATCCTTCCTTTCCCGATGGAAGGGCCAGAATAGGGGCTGAGGTGAGTCGGTCCTTCAGCTCCTGGAAAGCCGCCTGGCACTGCGGGGTCCAAACGAAAGGTGCCTCCTTCTTCGTCAACGATGTGAGGGGGAGGGCAATCTGAGAGAACCCCTCTACGAACTTCCGGTAGTAACCGGCAAGTCCCAAGAAACTTCGTACATCGGTGGCTGTCTTCAACTGCGGCCAATCTCGAACTGCCCGAATCTTTGCCGGATCCACTGCCAACCCGGCTCCGCTGATAATGTGGCCTAGGAAGGCCACCTCCTTCAACCAAAACTGACACTTGCTGAATTTTGCATAAAGGCGATGCTCCCGCAACCTCTCCAGAGTGAGTGCCAGATGCCGAGTGTGCTCCTCCTCCGTCCTAGAGTAGATCAGGATGTCGTCTATGAATACTATGACGAACACATCCAAGTAGGCCTCGAAAACCCGGTTCATGAGACTCATGAACGCCGACGGAGCATTCGTGAGCCCGAAGGGCATCACGGTGAACTCATACAGGCCATATCTGCTACTGAAGGCCGTCTTCGGGATATCCTCCTCCTGGATCCGTAGCTGGTAGTATCCTGACCTCAAGTCCAGCTTCGAGAAATAATGGGCTCCCTCCAGCTGGTCGAACAATTCATCTATCCGTGGGAGCGGATAGGTATTCCGGACGGTCAGCCTGTTTAGTGCTCGATAATCGATGCACAGGCGGAGTGTCCCATCCTTCTTCTTCACGAATAGGACCGGTGCTCCCCATGGCGAGGAACTCGGTCTAACAAATCCTGCCTCAACCAATTCCTGCAACTGAGTCCGAAACTCTGCCAACTCCTTTGGGGCCATTCGATAAGGGGCCCTAGATGTCGGCTTGGCCCCCGGCACAAGCTGTATCTGAAAATTCTGCTCTCGGTGTGGAGGTAGTCCTGGCAGTTTCTCTGGAAAGATGTCAGCGAAATCTCGCACCACCGGGATGTCTGTCACCGACTCCTTAACTTCCGCCATCTCAAATAGAATCTGATAGACCTCCTCTCCCTGTAGATGGGCCTTAACGGCCTGTACCGAAGATAAGAGTATACGCGAGACAGGTCTTATACCTTCGATGGTAATGAAAGAGTCCCCGTGTCTCACGGTGATCCTCTTCGCCTGACAGTCAATCTGGGAATGGTTCCAGTGCAGCCATACCATGCCCAGGATCAGGTCGTAGTCCGTCAGCTTCAAAATCATCGCTGGAGCCTCGAATGCCTTTCCACCAATTTCCGCCTCCATATTACAGTGATCCGTGGTAAGGAGCTCGGATCCATCTGGTAGTCGCACCCTCATCCTCGAGCCTGTGAACCGCTCCACACCTTCCAGTCCTTCTACGAACGTTTCTGACACAAAGGAGTGAGTAGCTCCAGTATCGAACAGCGTGCGGGCCGGCTTGCCGCTGATGAAGACTATACCTGGGGTGATTAGATATCTTAGGGTTCTATAGTGAGTTTAACTTTCCTTGCTAATCTATCTAGTGCGATTCAAAGTTTTAACCATTGAAAGGGAAATTCTATGAAAATAAAGGGGCATTGCAGCGTACCTGCTATGACCTGCTCCGGATTCCGAGGCTGCGCAAGGTCCAAGGCATACACCTGCTCCCTTTCCTGTCTACGATCTCCCCCCTGGTATCCACGACCGCGGCCGCATCCTCGACCTCCGTAATGCTGAGCTGGTGGGCCGCCCTGTGGTGCTGGAGGTGGTGCCCCCCTCATGGGGCAGTTCCTCCGAATGTGCCCAATCTGATGACAAAGAAAACACTCTGGCGGGGGATATGCCATTCCCTCGGGTCTCGGCATCTCCTGCATCCGAAGAGGTGGAGGGGCCAATATCACCTGTTCCCTCGGCTCCTGCCTCACGTCCTGACGAGGCTGGTCCTCTATCCTCCTCCCCTTTGGTACAACACCTCGCCGCTGGTCATTTCTACCTCTCCGTCCCTGATCCTCTGCTGGCCGTTTCCGGCCCCGGGTGGCGTGCCAATCTGCCTCAATCCTTTTTGCCATCTCCAGAATCCGGGAGATGGGCCCGTCAGATACAAACAACAGAGCCTCCCTCAAGTCCTCCCGCAGGCCCTTATAAAACCTCCTGATATATCCTGCCTCGTCCAGCTGGTAGGAATCTGCGTATCGAGCCAGATGGTCGAACTCTCGATGGTACTCCACCACGGTCCGGGTGCCCTGCTTCAGCTGTAAGAACCGCTCCTCCAAATCATCCCTAGCCGACTGCGGAACGAAATGCTCCAGCAGTGCGGCCCTGAACTCCTCCCAAGTAACCTCCGCAACCTCCCTATCAGCAAATGTCGTGTCCAACAGCGTCTTCCACCACCTCTTTGCATGGGACTCCAGGCAGGAGACAACCAGAGCCACCCTCTCCTCCCAGGGACACCGTATCCCGGTCAGCATCTCGTACATGATATCTAGCCACTCTTCCGTCCGAACAGCCGACTCTGTCCCCAAATAGGACGGGGGAGAAAGACCCCGGAAGATGTTCAGCCAGTTGGCCCCCGGGTTTGGCTGCGGGGCCGGAACCTGCTGGGCCCTGAAGGCCTCCAGGATGGCAGTCAGGGTCTGTCCCATGTCTGACTGAAGGAAAGGAGTGGGGGCCGGTGGGAATGGTGCAACATCCTGAGCCTGTTGAACTCCACCTTGTGGCGTAGTCCGTGCTGGAGGCTGCGTAACAAAAACACACGCTGAGAAAACGTTCAAATATTACATAAAGGTGGACAATTTATATGTGATCCCCATATGGGCACACCACTGCTTCCGTTGCTTAGTTTGTCCCCAAACTAAACTCGAGCGGGGGTGACCCAGGGTTTGTGGACTGTTACTTCCTTCTGATCGATGTTTTCCTCTGATACCACTTGTAAGACCCCCTTTTTTTTCTTTTTCAACCACCGGGGTCTTAGGCCCAGAACCGCCGCTTTGCGGTGACACCTTCACGTCCTGAAGGGTCATCACCACAAGGCGCCGATTCTGCCGGTCAATTCGATCACAGAAAAGTAGCACAATAATTGAAGTAAGAACAATGCAGTCCACAATAATAAACCACATGTATATAAGATAAAATCTCCACGAAGGGAGTGTCCACAGAAAAACATCAGAGTACTATAAATGCGGGCTTATGCCCGGTACAAAATGTCCTCACTACAATATCACTCATGCGGAAGCTAAAACAGAAACTACTCAGGGTCGAGACTCACGGTCCTGGCTGTATGAACTCCGGAGCTAGACTGCCCCATCTCTAAGCGCACCGATCTCTGGGGCTGCTCCTCCATGCTGGGCTCCACGATCCCCTAAATGATGCGGTTCGAAAACCGTTAGTCATAAAGACTAAGCCCTATCGTCCCCCACCCCTTCCCCCATGGCTCCTAGGTACCGAGCGGGGAGGAAGAAAGGGAAGGACATGACGGTAGAGATTAATCAAGAAACAGATGGCAGCGGAACTAATCTAACAAGTTGTATTTGGTGAGCAGTTAATATAATTTTTATAATAGGTCTAGCAGTAAGAAAAGCAAATATATGAATTTAACCTTCACTTATGCGAGAACACATAAGCAAAATGGATCTTTTGCAAGGCTCCCATCGTATAAGTGTCTCATACCACTTATACCTTGGGGTGTCGGTTATCAAACAGCAATGGTTGTTATATATTGAAATTAACCTTTGATTTATAAACTTGCCCACACAAGCTTATAGACCAAGGGGTCGTTTTGCAGGTCCTAATGTATAAGCGTCCCATACCACTTATACTTTAGGTGTCAGGGTTAAAGGAATCGATTATGCTATGACATGCTAGTGGGTATGATGAAACATGCAAGTGCAACTCACACACCCGAGTCTGTGCACACAGACCTTTAGTTCCCCCTTTCGGAGCCGTTACCTCCCAGGATACCTCCGTAGTGGCGGACGGAAGCGGTGGGTTGGGCCTCGCCCACCTCAAAACCAGTAAAAGCACCACTGGTCTGACCTATCGTACGCCTCAACGCTTGATGCACTAAGCGGACGCCTGCGTACTCTTGCCGGCTGGCGCACCGGACTTCTGTTGGCGAAGTGCTAATCACCCCGCCGAGTCAACGATATCGGTGTCGGTGCAATCGAACTCCCCGATATCGAAAAACCCACCACCTTAACTTTTCCTATCTTATGCACATGCAAGTTTATTCGTAAACACACAAAACCGAGCCGAAGCTCCCCGGACCAAAACGTCCGTCTCCAAACCAACCGAGCCGAAGCTCCCCGGACCATCCCGTCCGTCTCTTAACCAACCGAGCCGAAGCTCCCCGGACCAAAACGTCTGTCTCTTAACCAACCGAGCCGAAGCTCCCATCAATCTTCCTGTGCCAACAGTGTTTGTGAAAGGTGCAGCCCTAGTTACTAGGTTACTCTTGCCAGTTTGTTATTACAGTTTACGTTAGCCCAAGACTGCCCCCGGTATTCCCCGTGAAGGGCTCTCAAGGGGCACTAGGAACCAAGACGGCGGCATTACGGCCCGAAGTTCCCTTTCGCAAGGCACTTATTATTATTGGTTTATCTCCCTTAGCCCGATTCCCTTCTCATATTACGATAGACTATCCTAGGGTGATTTTTAACCTTCCTCTCTTCGGGAAAAGCGATCTTTCGCCGAACCCGAGCACCTCTTAACTCTAGCTATCACCACTTCTCGCTACTCTTTATATCTTCCTATTGCGATTTCCTCCACTATTGCCCACCCAAACAAAATGATTAACTCCAATGTCTTCCTCAGATCATGTCTTATTGCAATTCACAAATTTGTTATATGCTGACCGATCTAGACTATATGTTGAACCGGTTATGCCATGATCTAATACTCATCCAAATGCCCTAAGTTATTTATTGGGGACTTATCATGATATATTTAGCCTAAATCCAGAAAATGGTTATTTTACTAATTTATCTGATGTTTAATTAAATTCTCCGAGAGTCCCAAGGGCTACCGGTTTGAACATGAACTACCCTAAGTAATCATGCAAGATGTCCAACATATTTATGATAAATAGTAGGTTGTCTCAATAGGTTAAATCCTAAGTATCATAATTTTTCTATCATCAAAAGGGCATGAAAACTATTTTAGAAATAATCTCTAACTTCTGTTGTTTATGAATCAAGTACAGAAAATATTCTTCCAAAAATTATAAATAATTTATGCCATGCAGTTAAAGGCCTAAAATTAGCACTGGCCAAGTTTCATAATTTTTCAGTAATAAAATCATCCCTAAATAATTTTTCAAGCATAGAACCCCTTTTTAACTTTTGTGAAGGAAGTACTGGATGTACTCAACTAAAAATTATATAAAAATTCGGGGGTAATCATTCTGTTCTAAAATCTATATTTCCAAAATTTCATGAGATTTCAATGAACAGAAATTCCTAAATAATTAAATCATCATATAAGGCCATAGCAAGCTTTACAAATGAAGTGCTAGCAATATTCAATATAAAATTCCAGAAAAATTGCTATAAGTTCTACCTGATCCAAAACTCACTCTACCCGAATTTCACAGTTTTTAAGTAAGGTTCAGTGACTGATTTTACCTATTTGATATTGTACCCTAAAACTAAGGTTAGGGTTTTAAGGTGTCTTCTTGTCTCCAAATTCTCCGAGATTACATCCAGACGATTCTTATCAAGCTTTTGTCAACTCTACAGAGTTTCAAGGCAATACAAGAGCAATTGCCCCCATGTCCTTCACAACCCTCAAAACCCTTCATTTAGGGTTTGAGCTTGGATCCTAGGGTAAACCAACCCTAAACCTCACCATTTTCCTCCAAGCAGGTTATAACACCCTTCTAAGTCAGAGATCAGAAAATTAGCCTCTGTTGAGGTGATTTGACCTTTCCAAACTCTTAGTGCACTTTTTACTAAAAGGTGTCTCTCTAATGCCTAGTTAAGGGTAGAAGATTTCCTACCCAAAACTCCTCCAAATTAGTTGGAATTTTGTATAGACCTAGGTTTTATAGCCAGGGACCACTCACCAAAATTTGGGAGGGTTTGGAGGTCATTTAACCACTTAAATAAATTCCTCTAAGTTTATTAAATTGAAACAAAAACTTTAGGCAAAGTATCCCCAAAAATTCTCATTTTTGGTCTGCCTTTAGGTATAACCAAGGTTAACCCCCTGCCCAAATTTCAGGTCATTTGGACAAGGGACGAAGAGTGGGCATCCGTTTTAATTTCTGCCCAACTCTAGGTACAGCCCCCACTAAAACGAGTGCTGCGGTCGAACCGCTTACCCAAACGAGTTGAAACCAATTTTAAATTAATCTAGACTCGAAGGGCTACGACTTTCGTGACTGGACACTTTTCCTAAAGCGGCCTCTAAGTGTCTCATTTTGCAGCCTCAAAATATACTCAGACATTATATCTTTCCTCTATGTATTATGTACTTAAATTATAAATTATAAAACTAATTTACTGTTCATCTTCTACATGAACCCGAAAACCAGAACTCAGGAAGTCATTTTTCCTGTAACATTTCCGTGATCCGTCGCCGGCCGTCCGGTCACTTCCCTGGCCAACCACCACCACCACCACCTCCGTTGAGGCGATGGCTAGCGGTCGGCGGTGGTTTGGCCGCCGGAGGTGGCGGTTTCCGGCGAACTCAAAAATACCTTTTTCGTGGTTTTCCCATGAAAACGAGAGATGAGTCCGGCTCCGTTGAGCGCGAACTACCTTTCTAAGAATCCTAAGATCTACCCATGAAAGAGAAGGAGCAGAGGAGGACCTTGTTCGCGGTTTGGAGGCGAGAAGAACGACGGGGTGCCATGGCGCAGTGGTGGCGTAGCCGAACTTCTCCTACAGCAAGAACAAAGATCTGATCCGTTTACTTGAGCGTGTAAACTTCTCCTCTTGCCCCAAGTGGGCTTTTATAAGTCAGAAAGTGGGGAGGTGAAAGGGTAAAGCCGTAATGGCCATGAAGGCTCCTCTTAATAGCCTTTCGGTTACAGTGAAGGGATAGGAAACAGTGGAAGATGAACAGGTGTGTCCAGTTGGCGGTTTCCTATTGGACCACATCTTCCTCCTTTATTATATAATTACAGAAGGAAAAACGGCTTGTAATTATTCCTGGTGTAACTTCCCACACCAGCATTTATTTCCACGCGTGTTAAAATAATTTCGGGCCTGAACCGTCGTTTCGGCCAATGTCACGGGCGTGACACATAGGTCACGGGCGTGACAGGCCCGGATAGCCAATTCTGGGCTCGACGATCGTCGAAATGAGATCGACGATCGTCGAAGGATGGTCACGGGCGTGACACTTGGGTCACGGGCGTGACAGGCCCGGGTGGTTAATTCTGGGTCGACGATCGTCGATTTGAGATCGACGGTCATCGAATGGTGGTCACGCCCTAGGTCACGGGCGTGACACCTAGGTCACGGGCGTGACAGGACCGAACGGCAAATTCTGAGGTCGACGAGCGTCGAACTGAGATCGACGGTCATCGGAGGCTGGTCACGCCCTAGGTCACGGGCGTGACACTTAGGTCACGGGCGTGACATGTCCGGGCTGCAAGGTCGACGATCGTCTCACGGAGATCGACGATCGTCGAAGGAGTCACGCCCTTGGTCACGGGCGTGACACCTTGGTCACGGGCGTGACACCTTGGTCACGGGCGTGACATGCCCCGGCAGCATGTTCGACGATCGTCTCACGGAGATCGACGATCGTCGAAGGAGTCACGCACTAGGTCACGGGCGTGACGGGTCGGTCACGGGCGTGACCAACCCGTGACCCGAATTCTCGGTCGATTTATTTCAATTTTTGGGCTTCCTAGGGTTCTCTCACGACCAAACGACTCCTAGGGGTCTAGCCGGAAATGGGATGTTACACTTTTCGTCCGGTCGAGCATTTTTCGGACGAGCGCGCATTCTTTCACCCGGGTGCGAATTTTTCGTCCAGGCGCGCATTTTTCGCCGGGACACACAATTTTTTGCAGCGCGCATTTTCCGCCCGGGAACGCATTTACAACCCGGGAACACATTTTTCAGCTTGGGTGCATATTTTTTGCTCGGATGCGTATTTTCGGTCGGGCGCATTTTCGTTTAGGCGAGCTTTTTTTGGGCGGACTACATTTTCCGCTCGGACCGCATTTTTCACTCGGGAGCCCATTTTCCCCCGGATGCTCATTTTTCTGTCCGGGCGCACATTTTTAATATAAAAAGTCACCGCAACAAAAATTTGTCAAACAGTTTATAAAGTGTTTCTCTTTTCTGAAAATCTCTGTAAAAAGAGTTTACCCAAAAAAATCTCCTTTTCCAATATATATTTTTCAAAAACTTATTTTCTTACTTTTTTGCCGCTACTCCTTTCTAAAAAACCCTCACAAACAAGGTCTTACTTTTGGAACCAAATGTAGTTGTGTACAAAAAGTCCGGGCCCGGAAAGCCCGCTAGGGCCGGCCCAGAAAAACCCCATTTTAGTCGGTTGCCCGGCCCAGGCCGGGAAAAGCCCGGACGCCGGGCTAGCCTGGGCCAGGCACCCGGGCTGGCGGAAAATCCCGCCAATTAGGCGGGATTTTAATCAAACCTGGAAATTAGGCCGGCCCAGGCCCGACCTTGTCCACGCCGGCCTGGAGGGCTTTATCAGGCCCCCTCTTTGATAGGGTGTCCGAGCCAAGCCCGGTCCGACTCAAGCTAGGCCGGACTGGGCCCGATTGTCGAAAAGCACGGGCCCGTTCGGCCCGGTCGGGCTTTAGCCAAATGTTGAATGCCCATGACAATTTTTTTTAAAAAAATTTATTCTGAATTATAGAATTATTACTAATTGTTTTAAATATTTTGATTTTAAATCTCTTAATCATCTCAGTGTATGGAGCCATTCTTGAATGATTTTAAATTGTATTTCAAGATATATTATTTGACTGTGAAATGCTTGACTCTCTTTAATCAATCATATACATTTATTTGTTAATATATTCGCAGGCGGCTGTTTATATTTTGGTTAATTACATCAATGCTTACGTGGAGTTGGACAAATTCATAAGAATATCCTATAAAATATATGGCAATAATTACTAATACTTAAAATGATTGTTAACCGCAAACCCGCTATTTGTTAGTGACATTCTAAAATCTGATTATTATTTTCGTCTTTTCGAAATACGTCTTGTACATGTAATTTCAGGAAAAGTGCTCAACACGAAAGTTGAAGATCTCGTCGAGATCTACAACTTTCGTGTTGAGCACTTTTGCTGAAATTCCATGTACAAGACGTACTTTGGAAATATGCTCAGATTTTACGCATTTCAGAAATACGTCTTGTGCATGCGATTTCAGGAAAAGTGTTCAACACGAAAGTTGTAGATCTTTTAGTGTTGAACACTTTTCCTGAAATCGCATTCACAAGACGTATTTTGAAAAGGCGCGAAAAATTAACAGATTTTGGGGTGCGATTAGCCAATAACGGATTGCGGTTAACAATCACCAAAAAAAATCAATGTTTTGAAAACTGACCAGCCGGACCTCATTATTTGTGCCGAGTACTCACTTACTTTTTGTGATTTTTTGGACAGGTTTTAGATGCGTCATGAGTGGAGTATTATCCTTTTCTTTACATTAGTTTTTGCTCCATCCATTAGCAATTTGTTTCGGTCATTTATTGTTGATATGCCCGATTTCATTATGGAATATGTAACATTAATAATTAATTAGAATTCAGCGAAACAAGAAAACCGCTTCAACCATTTATAGTCCGTTCGTTTCGCGGGAATTGGGCCGTTGGAATTGGTATTCATTTACCAATTCCAATTACAGGCGTTCGGTATGTCAAAAAATGTGGGAATCAGCAATGAAATGTAATTCGGTCGGAATTGAGTATAAGGTAAACGCGCGACATGCATTTCCGACCTCGCTAGGTCAGATTTCGCGATTCCGCGATCTTCTCCCGATCCCGCTTCCGCTGCTCCCGTCGCCGTGATCTTCTCCCGATCCCGCTTCTCCGCTGCTCCCGTCCGCTTCTTCGCTGCTCCCGCTTCTCCGCTGCTCCCGTCGCCACGATCTGCTAGCGCTTCTTCGTTCCCGATCTGCTCCCGCTTCTCTGCTGGTACCAACAACTTCTTCTTCTTCTTCTTCACCAACAACTTCTTCTTCTTCACCAACAACTTCTTCTTCTTCTTCTTCACCAACAACTTCTTCTTCTTCTTCACCAACTTCTTCTTCTTCTTCACCAACAACTTCTTCTTCACCAACAACTTTTTCTTCTTCTTCTTCACCAACAACTTCTTCTTCTTCTTCACCAACAACTTCTTCTTCTTCTCCTTCTTCACCTACAACTTCTTCTTCACCAACAACTTCTTCTTCTTCTTCTTCTTCACCAACAACTTCCTCTTCCTCTTCTTCTTCCTCTTCTTCTTCCTCTTCTTCTTCTTCTTCCTCCTCCTCTTCTTCTTCTTCTTCGGAATTCTTCTTCTTCTTTAAGGAGTTCTTCTTCTTTTTCTTCTTGTTTAAGTTCTTCTTCTTCTTCTTTAAGGAGTTATTCTTCTTCTTCTTTAAGGAGTTCTTCTTCTATAGGAAAAGGGTTAACCCATATACCATCTACTAGATAAAACTGTGTATTAGTGGATGAGATTCATATTGCAAAGTAAATTGTCAATTGGATGGAGCTTCCCGATTTGTAGTGAGAAGTTGCTACTTAGTTGCACTCACCTACAATTGTTTTTATTTGGCCAACACTTAATGGGCTTGGAAATAGAACAAAATTGACACACCATTTCTTATGATCTTGTTATTTATGATTAGTTTGGTGTTGTTATTTATTATTGTGAAAAATGTGCTAGGTCTAACATGGTTTTAAACATTTTCATATGGAATTGGTTTTGGTAATTAATAAATCTTTTGTATGTGTTTAGTTGGGCAGAAAATGTGTATGTGTTTGTGTGTGTGCTTTTGTGGTTGTGTTTTTTTATGTTTAGATGGATGAAACAGTGAAACAGCGTAGGCGTAGGAGAGCAGCAGTAGCTGCTGCTCTTGATGCTTCCATCGTAGTGATGATGAAATGTGGGGTTAGAAGAAATATCGTGAAGGCTGATGCAAAAAATATTGTAAAGGAAAATTTGTTTAAGCGTTTGTATGACGGAACATATATAAATTATTTTAACCAGCTTCGGATGAATAGAAGCTCGTTTGAAGTTTTGTGTAACATGCTAACCCAACGTGGTTTGTTAAGAGACACAAAAAATGTATGAGTTAGAGAGGCAGTCAACGTTTTTTTACATGTTTTCGGGCACAACAAAAAATTTAGGGTTGTTGGCGGGACGTATCTACGATCAACAGATACAATTAGCCGTCATTTCAACACGATGCTGCGAGCAGTTCTGAAATTAGGTCCTGACTTTATAAAACTCCCTGATGCGTCAACAGTACAAAGATGGCGTCATTTTCATGTAAGTTATTTCTTTTACAATCCTAAGTTTTATTTTAAAATATATTTTACAATATCTCAATTGTTCATATGTCCATTTAGGATTGCATTGGTGTGATTGACGGCACTCATATTGAAGTTACAATGCATACTAAGGATCAGAGTAGGTATCGGAATAGGAAACAGGCCATTACAACGAATGTAATGGCCGCATGTGATTCAAATATCAGGTTTTTGTATGTGTTACCTGGATGGGAGGGGTCCTCATCAGACTCCAGAGTTTTGCGCAATGCACTCGAAAGAGCATATCGTTTTGAGGTGCCACTTAGAAAGTACTATCTGGTGGATGCGGGATACACCAATGGCCCTGGCTATCTAGCTCATATAGGTCAACTAGATATCACCTGAAAGAGTGGGCTGCACAAGGCAATAACCCCACCAATTATAAAGAGTTGTTCAATCTCCGACACTCAAAGGAACGGAATATCATAGAGCGGACATTCGACCTCCTTAAAAAAAGATGGGCGGTTTTGAGGGGACCATCATTCTATGGTATCAAAGTCCAGGTATACACATTTAAATCTTTAACATTCGAATAAGTTAATTCATAATGAGTTTTAAATTACCTTTTAATTTTAACAGGTTCAAATTATAAACGCTTGCTGCATTCTGCATAATTTTCTTATAGAGAGGAGATTAGAAAATCATGGTCGATTGCTTGCCGAGATAGATGCGGAAATATTAAATCAAGATACAACCTCTGCTAGTTTCGAGTACGCGGATACAGCGGCTCCAGTCCAAGCAACACCAGAGTGGAGCGTGTTTAGGGAAACTATGGCTATGAATATGTTTAATGAGTACTGTGCTCATCGGGGCAATTAAAATATTTTTTTGTGTGTTAATTTCTGACTTATTTAATGCAAAAAATGGGTTTGTTATGTGTGTGTACGCCTGCATTTTGTTAACTTCTTTTTAATCCATTTATGTTCAAAAAGTTGGTTTTTGTATGTGTTACCTGTATATTTTGTTAAATTCTATTTCATTTCTGACTTATTTTATGCAAATATGTGGGTATGTTATGCAGAAATAAATGGATAAAAAAGGAAATGGGGTCAAGCCAAGTGAACAGTCCTATGTTCCATGGACGCCGCAGATGGATTGTGCGTTATCGACTGCTCTCCTTGAGCAGCAAAATCTGGGAAATAAGGCGGCTAGTGGCTGGAAAAGTGTCGCATACACGGCGACAATACAAGCACTAAAGGATGATTGCCACGTTGATATTAGTAAGGAGAAGATAATGGTCAGGATTAAAACATGGAATAAATACTACCATGAAATATCGACTATGCTGGATACCAGTGGTTTCAGATGGGATTGAGAGCGTAATGTGGTGAAGGTTGATAGCGAAGAAGTCTGGGCTAACTACGTACAGGTAATATTTTAATTGAGCAAATATTTAACTGCGTAGTAATTATATTCTAATTTGAACTAAACTTGTAGGCACATCCGACAGTGAGACATTATCAAAGCAAGGTGATGATCGTCAATTAGGGTGACTTAGCTATGATTTGTGGGGTTGATCGGGCCACTGGAGCTAATGCTGCTACTGCGACTGAGCAAATGAACGAGATCCACATTGAAGACTCAGTGGACGAAAACGACATGGAGGAGGTTGAGCCAAAGAGCAAGAAGAGGAAGGAGAAAACATCTGCGGTAGATATTATTGCTGATGCTGTTTCTGCAATAGCGAGGAACATGGAGCATGATAGCAGCGTGATTTCTTAGCCGCCACCGCCACCGTCGCCGATCTCAAGGGAAGACAGGATATATGCCGTCATTGTAGCTATTACGGATTTGACTGAGACTGATGTAATACAGGCTATCGATATGCTGAGTGATGACGACAAGAAGGCCGACGTGTTCATGGCTTTACCGATGCCAATTAAGAGGACCTGGCTCCGCTTACATCTACGCGATTAATTAGATTATGTTAAGAACTTTTGATTTCATGTGCGGACTATTATAATGCTGTAGACTATTTTGAACTTTTTTTTAATATTCGGTGTATGGACTCTTAATTTTTATTATGTTGAAATATGATTTTTAATTAGCTATTTCAATTCAGTTTATAAAAAAAATTATAAATTTGAATTATGTACTTTGAATTACAGGATACAGCCGAACATCGGAATTGCTAATTCTAATTCCTGTGACAGAATTCCTGCTCTCGATAAGGACCGATCCGGTCCTGAATCAGTCTCAGGGGTCCCCCTTTTCCCCTCAAAGATCGGTCTTTTATTGGTCCTGGGATAGGACCGGAACCGGGACCGAACCTGTGCCAGGGGTCCTCCTTTTCCCCTCAAAGACCGATCCTGAGATAGGACCGAAACCGGTCAAAGACCGGTCCGGTAACAGCTCGAGCCGTTACACGATTAGTGGCAACCATGTGCCGGTTGGCCATGGCTGCTACTAATTGTTTTATAATTTTTTTTTTTATTATTTTTTAAAATTAGATTTTTTATATAAAATAAAAAATTCTAAAATCTATAAATTCCCCATCTCTTATTCATATCTTTCTCTCTCTCTCTCTCTCTCACTCTCTCTCACTCTCTCCAAAAGACTTCCTCTTCATCCACGCCAGCGTCCTCCTCCTCGTCTGTCGTTTATGAGATAATAGAGCACCACCACAAAGCGGCAGTATACAAGAACTTTGATAAAGTGTGAATCAGCGGCGAAATAAAGGCAAATTGTGCAAATTTTGCGGGAAGCTAATGGCTGTTGGCAGCAACACAACACTCATCTGACATTTGGAATCTTGCATTTCTAAACAAGCCCCGAAGTCTACCCAAACTCAAATTTTGACGACCTGACACATTTGGACGTATGACCAAACTCGACAACGAGAGCGATAAATGGAGAACGTCATCAAAAAGAACTCTCATTCAATCACTACGACACTAAAGAAATGACGTCTTACATTCACGATTTAATCCAGCCTAAATATCACTAGGTAAGTCGTATACAACTAGACGCGATGTTTTAATGGTTTATTTGCAATCTAAAGAATATTTAAAAACTTTTTTGAAATATTTGACGACTGCGTTAGCTTAACGAGTGATGTCTGGACTAGCGGTATAATTGATGAACTTTCTTATATTTGCATTACTTTTCACTTGATCGATCCAGATAGTTGGAAACTAAATAAACATATGATATGTTTTGAAAGATTTGAATACACGCACACCGATAAAGCTATTTATTAGGTTTTTATTAAAATTATTAGGGAGTTTAAAATAAAATAAAAAATTAACAGTATTTCTTTCGATAACGCTTCAAATAATGGGATGACCGTCAAATATTTGTTATCAGATTTGCAACCAATATTAGATGAAATATTTTTTCATACGCACTGCGAATGTCACGTTTTAAATTTAATTATGAAAGATAGTTTAGTTTTTATGAACAACTACGTTAGTAAAATGCGCACTATATTAATAGTTATTTATAGTTCCCAAAAAAGAAAATAAGATTTTAAAAAATTTGTAATTTTCTAAGGTAAAAAATTTTTAGGACCATCTTATGATATGCATATACGATGAAACTCGACTTATAAAATATTAAAGCAAGATTTGTCACAAAAAATATTGATAATAAAATTTTATAATAGTGTAGAAGCACATAATTTATGCACGTCAGACTGGGCCGTGCTCGAAGATTATGTAAATTTATTAGAAAGTTTTTATCAAGCAACAACTATTTTATCTGAAGTTTACTATTCTACAAGCTCATTAGTTATTGAAATATTTTATTAATTTTTTGAAACGTTTAAAAATTACAAAACGAACGAAATGTGACGTTCGTTAATATTAGTAAGAGTGGAATTTTTAAAAAAATACTACAAAAATATGCACCGCGTCTTTGAACCTTTTAACGAGCGCAGACGGGATAGAAAATTTTATAGAAGAAATTAATATGAATTTAAATTTAGACGAATCCTCTATTGTTTTTATTAATATTAGTGTTTCAATTTTTTTTTTGATTTTACCCGCCTTTATAATTATTATGATCAGATGTATTGATCATTGCCTCGCGAAGCATCCATTCAACCTAAAACAAAAGATATTTTAAAAAATAAATTTATAGAATTAGCTTATAGGAAAAAACAAAGAATATCAAGTACTTTAAACAAATTAGATTTATATAGCAAAACACAATTTTAAGATTATATGACCGCAAGCGAAATAGAAAATTTTGATATTTTAAACTGATGGAAATCAAAAACTAATGTGTATTCTATTTTGATACTTAACCCGTTGGGGGGCGGGCGAAGCCCGCCGTCGCCGACCGGGTACTGTGGCTCGTGGCCATCGGGCCGGAACCTATTTTTTTCGGTCATTTAGAGTACTGATTTGTATATGTAATATTGTACTTAGTGCACTATAGGTTTAGGATTCCTCAATCAATTCAATGAATTTAAAATTCATGCAGTTTATTTTATATATATATATATATATATATATATATATATAAGATAGGTTCGGGACCGGGTAGGATAGGGCCTCCGGTCCCAGTCATGTTGAAGCCAAAAATGACCTCAACGAATGTTCACGAATCAAGGTGCAGCCGACGCCTACTTCTCTCAAGCATCGACCTTTGACTGGCTGCTAAGGTCCTAAGACTGACCCAAAGCCTCAGCAGGGAGGTCACACCTCACACCCGGAAGATCCCTGAGAGCTTCCCCTCCAAAGCCAAATGCTGGGCTGAGAGCTCTTCAGAAAGCACTAGAGTTGGAGAATAATGAAAGCCTGCTTTCCAAAGAGCCCTTATGGGTCTATTTATAGTCTTCCCTTGACCCGAAAATACTGAAATACCCCTGATGGGTCTGCCAATAGCCAAATCCCGCTGTCCACCCGGGGGCAGACAGGTAATTTTACCCGGGGATAATAAAATAATCTTCTCCTGGGCGCTGGGCCCCACCACCTGGACCTGCTTGGCGAGAACCCCGGGCGAGAAGGCTCTCGCTGAGCCTTAGCTGGGCTCACCTTGGAGAGATCTCCCGCCAAGAGGGTTCTCACTCTCGGTGGTCTTGACGTCACTGTCGTTGGACGTGGCGCTGAGTGGGTGAAGCTCACTCTACGCCTTCACTGCTAATCACGGCGTTGAGTGAGTGAAGCTCACTCAACGCCCTTTTCTGCCGGATGCGGCGTTGAGTGAGTGAAGCTCACTCAACGCCCTTTGCTGCCGAATGCGGCGTTGAGTGAGTGAAGCTCACTCAGCGCCATCTCGCCCGAATGCGGCGTTGAGTGAGTGAAGCTCACTCAACGCCCTCTCGCCCGAGTCCCGAAGCCTAAAGCTGACCTGAAGACCCGAGTCCCGGCGCGAACGATCTCGCCTACTAATGGGCGGGAGCTCCTTAAGGGCGAGAACTCTGCCAGTCTGCTCAAGGGCTAACCCGGGACTAGCCCAACCCTGGCCACTGAAGTCTTGGTCTTCTGGGTCCTACCCAGCGAATATGGGGTTGTACACAATCCCCGCTCTTTTCGAGCTAGCCCTGCGCTCGACAAGACAAGTCCAACCCCAAAATATTCGCTGGACACGTGCCTGTCTTCCAAGGGAATCTTTCGGTGGGCCCTACTTCGGCTATAAATATGTGCTGGATAGGCGACCATAAGACTTGCCTCTAAACCACTGCTTCTTGCCCGAGCTCTCGCCTGGATTTTTTGCGCGAGGCCACTATGTATGCTAAACGCGCTGCCAAGCCACTTTCGCAAGACTTTCAAGACCGGCTAGCCGTTGCCCATGCGCGAGCTCTGGCCAACTGTACTGTGGTGGCCCCGTGGCTAGCGAGGAAATCTTCCACCGTTGGACCCTCCGAGCCGAAGAAGAAAAAGAAAGACAAGAGGAAAGCCAAGGTGGTCCGACGAGACCTTGCTCACGAGAACAGGGATCCACCCTCTCCTACCCCGAATCCTGTGGGGAACCCCTCCCTGCAAAAGGTATGCCTTTCGATCGCGCCTTCCGAGACTATTGTGCTATAGGACCAATAGTTAACGTGACCTTTCGCAGGAGTCTGCCCCTAATGACGGCGTCGGGTCCCCGCCGACTCCCCTGAACTCACTAGTTCACCCTCCCGAGGATCAAACGCGAGTTTCGGGGGTGATTCCTCTGGTCGAGACCAGGAGGATAGGTACACTTTCTGTCATTTTTCAATACTTCAATCTTGCCCTCTCTTCTGAACTGTCTTCTCGCAGTGACTGCTTCCGCCGACCTAGGTCTCGCCACTCGGGAAGATGAGGCGAGAGCTGTTGAGTCGCCTCCCCCCGCGGCGAATCCCGCCCTGCAGGCGGGAAGGGTGGCTTCTGAACCCTCCGTCACTCCCAAGGATGCCGATCATCCCTTTAGAGAAGATAACTCCCCCCGTGCTTCCGGCCAGGTTGGGGTCATCGCGCGCGAGCCATTCCTCCCGGGGCGGGGTAAGCCTCTTCACCTTCTTTACGGAACCGATGGGGGGGGGGGGGGTCGGGCCTTCTCGTCCGGCACCAGTCGACGGTTCTCGCCGGACTGCAGGTATGCGAGATGTTCTTGTCAGCTAATCGTCATGCTTTAAACAAACCCTTGGGCGCTCTTTTTGCAGGGGATCCCAGCTCGCGGTCGGGAGCCGACGAGGAGGGAAAAGAATAAGAGGTAGAAGAAGAAGATGGCAAAGGCTCCCCCCTCCCCTCGTCTGGCGAGATAGAGGGAATCCTGAATGGCACCGAGAACGCGAAGGGGCGAAAGAGGAAAATCTCGGCCAGTTTGTCCAAGCTCATCCGGCGAGATCGTGTCCGTGCTGGCATGGCAAGAGCATTCCGTGAATCTGTGGAGCAGAGGCTGGAAGCTCTGGAGCGAGATTTCTTCTTGGGCGAGGCTGATCGGCCGGGAGGGCCCGCTGCCGGGTCTTTGCCAGGGAGATGCATTGCGCAGATCCGGGATCAAGCCCGGCGGATTAACCTAGGGTGTACCACCATGTCATCCTATTTCAACCCACTGGCACCTCCAAGGACCAGGCTGCGGGAACGAGGTCGATGGCGCTGGGAACCCTACTAGTTCCCCAGATCTCGCCTTCTCTCTCTCTTTAGCCTTCCCTTCAAACAATGTACCCTTATGTTTGTTCGTAATAACGATTATTATTATTTTATTCAGCTCTCGCCGGCGAGAGCGTGTCATTATCCATATCTTCATATCTTGTGCTGCGATCTTAAGAATTCGTGTCAGATCTAGGGTGCTCGCGCCAATTAGACGCGATGGCGCGAGATAGGATGCTTGCGCCGCGACTGGGATTCTCGCGCCAAAACTAGGATGCTTGCGCTAATTAAACACGGGTGTTGCTCGCTGTTATCCGGGGGGCATCGAGGTGTCGCCGGTCCAGATCGTGACAGCTGTACTTCGCCACCATTTTCTCTCTCTATCGGACGGCGCCGTAATGATCACGGTTCCCTATAAATAGAGAAGTCCACCCACCGCATTTATTTCTCCGATCCGGAACCTTAACTCCCTTCCATTGCTCTCGGCCTCTTGCTTCTGCCTCTACCTCTCAAAAGCTCTCCCCTTCACTCACAAACCCAAATGCCGGGCGAGAGCGAGGGTCATGCTCATTGCGCGGAAGCATTCCGAAAGCATCTTTTCCCTTCCTGCACCCTCACCCTGGAGGAGTTCAACACGACCGTTAATCGCTTCGTCCCTGCTGGCTTCTCGGCGAGGAATCCGGGCAATCATGACAAGGTGAATACCCCGGGGCTGGGAGAGCTCGCCATCCCCCTCGAACATTTCGAGGTGGGTTTCCGCCTTCCCCTCTGGCCAGAGATTCGCCAAGCTCTCCGCTACTACGGGGTAGTTCCCGCCAAACTGAACCCGAACTCCGTCGCGATCCTTGTGGCGTTCATATGCTATATGCGGTCCGAGAGGATCGAGTTCAGCCTGCCAATCTTCCGGAAGCTATTCACCTTCCACGCCAAAGGAGGGGTGGTCTTCTTTTCCGGGCAGCTGCTCAAGACCACCGGTCTCGCCAACAAACATCACCACTGGGGCGAGAGGTTCGTCTATGTCACTGACGACTTCGGCAACGTCCCCCTCCAGCCTGTTCAGTATGAGGATGCCGCCTACAAGCCGCCCGCTCTGGGATCGTGTGAGAGCGCGATTCTGGACTTCTTTGGCACGAAGGAGTTCGACGTCCACTTCCTCCGGCGAGACGTCGACTCCCTTCTTCCCGTCCCCCCGGGCGAAGGTATGGTTTCGCCCTAGATTTGACTCTGTCAGGATCTTCTTGTGCTGAATAGTGCCACTTTGCAGGAAAGCGAGAGGTCCCCCTACGCCAACCTTTCGCCGAGGCCTCGGGTACCGAGAGCCTGGCCGCGAGAGATTCTCTCGCCCTCGCGAGAGCTTGCGCTCGCGCCTGCTGGGATGAACCGGCCCAGCCCGTGTCACCAAAAGCCAAGAAGCGTAAAGACACCCTTCCCACCCTCCGATCGTTGAAGAGGCCAAAGCCGTCTGCTTCTGAGAAAGGGAAATCCCTGGCAGTCTCGCCCGTCCGGTCTCTTCCCCCGGGCAGGTCCTTCGAAGAGCTTCTTCAGAGGGCCAGCGAGATGGATGCTGTTGCCAGGAGCCATGCCGAGACTCCCGCCGGGAACCCACCGGCCGCAAGCGAGGCTGGGGGAGAGGGGGCCGCTGTCGAGACCTCCGCCAGGAACTCACTTGCCGCAAACGAGACTAGGGAAGAAGGGTCCGTCGCCGAGACCTCTGCCTGGACTCCGCCCAAGGAGGTGCCGAAAGGGCACAGAAACTATGGATTCGGGGTGAAGTACCTCGACGCTGAGGGGAAGCCTCAGCTCCAGTGGGACCCCGAGTCAAACCTGATCAAGGTCTCGACGCTCCTTCCCAGCTGGGCGGAGCGAGACGAGGTCACTGGCGAGGCCTTCTCGCTAGGCTATGGTCTCTACAGCCGAGAGGATGCCAGCATCTTTTACCAGACGCCCACTCGGCTCTTGGCCTTCGATTCCGTCCGGGCCCTGCTGCGCGGATTCGAGCTCGCGCATATGTGCGCTCGCCGGAGCATTAGCCTAGATAGAATTTCATGGACATGTACAAGGCGAGGGAGGGAGCAGTGGCTCAAGCGCGTGCCCTGGAGAAAGAGCTCGCGAGTGCTCAGCAAGAGCTAGCGAATGCTCAACAATTGTTATCCCTACGCCCCGCAGTCGAGGTAAGCAAGACCTTCCTGGACCCCTGTTCTCGCTTCCTGAAGCCGTATTTGTGCAACATTTCTCCGAGCTGATCTCTTTTCCACAGGATCCCGCCCCATCCACAGTGCTCCGCGCGGAGTTGGCTGACGTGCACTACGAGAATGTCTTGCTGCGTGACCAACTCCGGCGTGCGGAAGCGGCGAAAGGCCCGCCCCCTCCAACGCTTCATGAAAGGCTGAAGAGTCGTCACTTCTCGGAGTACGACATCGACAAGCTGCTGCAGGCGAATGCCCAGGCCACCGTCAAGCTCACCCTCGAGACGCTGCGGGACTTGGAGCTGCTGCGAGAGGCGGGCGAGACCGTCACTGCCGACCAACTCCTCCCCTGGCTTTTTGATCCCGTCCCGAAGCCTCCCGGCGCGCCCGACTCCCCGCCCTCGGACATCCCGAAGCTTTCTACCGCCGTCGGCGAGACGTCTGAGGCGAGTTCTGGCGCTGGATTCGGCGAGGACTCGAGCGAGAGCACCAGTGGTGATTACAGCGCATCCCCTTGAAGGGTCCTTCCTTTTGTTATTATTCTCTTCTGTAATGAGCAAGAAGCTCCAAACCCCTGTAATTTATTATTGAATATGATGCAATGCTTTACTTCCCGTTATTGGTGTGTTTGCTCGGATGAGTAGGTTAGCCAGCCAAGTGACTTCTACGCTAGCTTCCGCCGAGACCCTTAGTCTCCTTAGGGTAACCTTCCTTAGGGATCAACTAGGCGGGCCTTGCGCTATCGACTGGGACGTTCTGCCCGAATCTGCCGGAAGCCTTTTTCGGCGAGGTCTCCCTAGCCGAGACCTTCGGGTCGAGACCTCTACGTGCCAAGTCCCTTAGGGCCTTGTCTCCGATCCAGGCCAGGGCCGTGTCAAAACATCTTCCGACAAACTAAACCTATCCCCCCACCGGCGAGCCTTCGGACCTGCCAGCTAGATGAGAGTCTGCGCAGCGGGTCTACCTGGGGCCGAGCCGAGCTCGGGGTGTTGATGAAGATCAGACCAAACTTCTCCCCCACAGGCGAGCCTTCGGACCTGCCAGCTAGATGAGAGCCTGCACAGCGGTCTACCTGGGGCCGAGCCGAGCTCGGGGTGTTGATGAAGATCAGACCAAACCTCTCCCCCACAGGCGAGCCTTCGGACCTGCCAGCTAGATGAGAGCCTGCGCAGCGGGTCTACCTTGGGCCAAGCCGAGCTCGGGGTGTTGATGAAGATCAAACCAAACCTCTCCCCCACAGGCGAGCCTTCGGACCTGACAGCTAGATGAGAGCCTGCACAGCGGGTCTATATGGGGCCAAGCCTAGCTCGGGGTGTTGATGAAGATCAAACCAAACCTCTCCCCCACAGGCGAGCCTTCGGACCTGCCAGCTAGATGAGAGCCTGCGCAGCGGGTCTACCTGGGGCCGAGCCGAGCTCGGGGTGTTGATGAAGATCAGACCAAACCTCTCCCCCACAGGCGAGCCTTCGGACCTGCCAGCTAGATGAGAGCCTGCGCAGCGGGTGTACCTGGGGCCGAGACGAGCTCAGGGTGTTGATGAAGATCAGACCAAACCTCTCCCCCACAGGCGAGCCTTCGGACCTGCCAGCTGGATGAGAGCCTGCGCAGCGGGTCTACCTGGGGTCGAGCCGAGCTCGGGGTGTTGATGAAGATCAGACCAAACCTCTCCCCCACAGGTGAGCCTTCGGACCTGCCAGCTAGATGAGAGCCTGCGCAGCGGGTCTACCTGGGGCCGAGCCGAGCTCGGGGTGTTGATGAAGATCAAACCAAACCTATTTTATCATCAGGATGAGAAGACATAGTCGGTCAAAGCAAAAAACATTATGATAGCATTTTTGGAGACAGTCAATGTTTTGAAATGGTCACATTGAAAAGATAATATTTATTTATGACATTACAATCATTCTCTCCCCTTACGGGTAGAAGTGCTTTAAGTCATCACCGCTCTAGGTGTGGCTCAAGGTCCTTCCCTCCACATCCTGGAGGTAGTAACCCCCATTAGCCAAAGTCATCTCTACTATGTAAGGCCCGTCCCAGCCGGGGTTGAGCTTGCCAACCGGGGCCGACCTTCCTGCCGCGTCGACCTTTTTTAGCACTAGGTCCCCCTCGGCGAATTGCTTGACTCTAATGTGCTTATCGAAGTACCTGGCCATTCGCCGTTTGATCTCTTCTTGCCTGATGGAAGCAACATCCCGTAGCTCTTCCACCATATCCAACGAGAGGCGCAGCTCTTCCTCGTTCCCCAACCTCCAAGCTTCGCTTCCTTCACCCGCGGCCGTGACCCGTGGAGACCTAAAATCGAACTCCACTGGGAGGACAACCTCACATCCATGAGAGAGCTTGAAGGGGGTCTCCCCTGTGGCCGTGTTTGGAGTTGTTCGCAAGGCCCACAGGACGGAGGGGAGTTGCTCCACCCAGTTACCCCTCAGGTTTTCCACCTTCTTTTTGAGCAAGTTCACAATGATCTTGTTTGCCGCTTCCACTTGGCCATTGCTCCGGGGGTGATGGACAGAGGCAAACCTGAGGTCTATCCCCAATTGCGTACAGAAGCTGATGAACTCTTCGCTGGCAAACTGGGGACCATTGTTTGTCACTATCGCTTGGGGTAGCCCATGTCTGCATATGATTTCTCCCCAAACGAAGTTCCTGATGACCTGGGAGGTAACTTTGGCCAGAGCTTTGATCTCCAGCCACTTTGAGAAATAATCGATCATGACCAGGAGGAACCTCCTCTGCCCGCTAGCTGGAGGAAAGGGCCCAACTAGGTCCATCCCCCAAATGGCGAAGGGCCATGGTGCTGTGATGCTTCAGAGCCTTTGAGCGGGCAAGAGCTGGAGGGGAGCGTACACTTGACACTTCAGGCACCTCTTCGCAAACTCAACTGCATCCTTCCTCAAGGTCTGCCAGAAATACCCTTGCCTTATCACCCTTGCCTCCAACGTCCTTCCCCCTGAGTGACTACCGCACTCTCCCGAATGTACCTCTTCCAGGATCCTCGGGGCCTCCTCCTCGGTCACATATCTCGCCAGGAGCCCTGACAACATCTTCCGGTGCAAGCCCCCTTCCAGCATCAGGTAATAGGCCGCCTTTCGCCTGAAGCTCTTCGCATCCATGACCTCCTCTGACATCTTGCCTGTGGTGAGGAAGGTCACCAACGGGTCTACCCACGAGGATCGCCGACCTACCTCCATCAATTCCCCTTCTTCAATTGTCGGTCGGAATAGTTCAGTTAAGGTCCCTCCTCCCCGAGGCCCGAACTTAGCCAATCGATCGGCTGCTGTGCTTTCCTCCCTGGGAACATGTTAAATAGAGAAAGAATGGAAACCTCCGATGATTGCCCTTACCTTGGATAGGTACTTCACGAGGGTAGGCTCCCGAGCCTCAAACTCCCCTCGGATCTGCGATACTACCACCCTCGAGTCGGTGAAGGTCTCCATATCCTGAATCTCCAACTCCTTTACCAATCGAAGGCTGGCTAGCACGGCCTCATACTCCGCTTGATTATTGGTTACGGGGAAGTGAAAAACCACTGCTTGTTCTATGGTAACCCCTTGAGGACTCACCAACAGTACACCCCCTCCCAGGGAGTGTTTTCCCGAGGCCCCATCGACCATCATCCTCCACGCTTCCCGCGGCTTCGGCTCTTCTTTCTCAGCTTCAGTGACATAGTCTGCCGAAAGTCCGTCACGACCTGAGCTTTTATGGAGAGTCTCGGGACGAAAGAGATGTCGAACTCGCTGAGTTCGATGGACCACTTTGCCAGCCTTCCTGAGTGCTCTACCCCCTCGAAGACCTTGCGAAGGGGGTGGTCGGTTACTACCCTAATCGAGTGCGCTTGAAAGTAAGGACGAAGCTTCCTAGCCGAGACGATCAGGGCATACGCCAGCTTCTCTAGGATGGGATATCGGAGCTCCGCTTTTCTCAAGATTCGGCTTACGTAGTAGACGGACAGCTGTTTCTTTCCTTCTTCCCTAACTAAGACGGAGCTCACAGCCTCTATCCCCACCCCGAGATACAAGGCTAGATCCTCTCCCTCCTTTGGGCTTTGAAGTAGCGGAGCTTGGGAGAGTTGCCTCTTCAGCCCCTGGAAGGCCTCTTCGCATTCGACTGTCCATTAGAACCCTTGGCTACCTCGGAGCACTTTAAAGAAAGAAGAGCACCTATCCCCGGACCAGGAGAGGAACCTTCTTAGTCCGACCAACTTTCCGGTTAGACGCTGGACCTCTTTGGCACTACGAGGTGATTCCAAATCTAAGATAGCCCAAACCTTGTCAGGGTTAGGCTCTACCCCTGCCGGAGTCAAGAGGTGCCCGAGAAACTTCCCGCGACTAGCCCCGAAGACACACTTCAAGGGATTCAACCTCATCTTGAACCTCCGCAGGGTGGCGAATGTTTCTTCCAAGTCTCGTAGATGTGAATCCACACTCTTACTCTTGACCATCAGGTCGTCGACATAGACCTCAAGATTCCTTCCCCTCAGATCTTGAAAGACCCGATCCATCATGCGTTGGTATGTTGCCCCTGCGTTTTTTAAGCCAAAGGGCATCATTTTGTAGCTGAAGCACCCCTCTCTCGTGGTGAAGGAAACATCCCTGACGTCGGGAGGGTGCATCCGGATCTGGTGGTAACCTGAAAAAGCATCCAAAAAACTCATAACAGAAAAACCGATGGCTGAATCAACCAGCGCGTCGATTCGAGGCAGGGGATAACAATCTTTAGGACATGATTTATTCAACAAAGAGAAGTCGATACACATACGCCATTTTCCTCCCCCTTTTTTACTATTACCACATTGGAGATCCAGCCTGGATACTGGATCTATGAGATGAAGCCTGCCTCTAGGAGCTTCTTGATCTCCTCTCGGATGGGCTCCTCCAGCTTGGTGGCGATGACCCTCATCTTCTGGCGTACGGGGCGAGTCCTGGGGTCCAGGTTCAGGCGATGGCAAGCCACCTCTGCGTCGATGCCCGACATGTCTGCCGCTCTCCAAGCGAAGATGTCGATGTTGCTTTGGATGCAGGCTCTCATTCGCTCCCGATCCTCGAGGCTCAAACCTCCGCTAACCCGCACCTTCTGTACATGCCCCGCCCTGGTGAGCACCTCCATCTCTATCACTTCCTCGGCCGGCTCCAGCCTCGACCGCTCCCAACCTGCCCTTGCCTCCTCCTGCTCAAGCTCTTCTCCTTCTGCCTCGTCAACCTTCATCGCTTCCACCAGGCCTTCTCCTTGCTTCTGCTCTTCTTCCTCTGCCTCTCTCAGGCTTATCTCCTCTACTTCCACTACCTCCTCCATCACTAATTCCTCCGCCTCCTGCGGGCTTGCCTCCTCTACCTCTACCACTTGCTCCCCTGCTACTTCCAGTGCCTCCTCCAGGCTTATCTCCTCCTCCTCGATACTTCCTTCTTGTCCAGCCATCTCCTCTTCCAGTTTCTCCGCCTCAGCCATCCACGACACAATGTTGACTGCCGTCACATAACACTGCCTCGCCACCTTCGGACCCCCCTTGATCCTAACCTGCACCCCTCAGTTGTTGAACTTGAAACATTGGTGAAAAGAGGAGGGGACGCAACGAAAGGCGCTGATAAGGGGACGCCCAAAGATGGCGTTATAACTACTCGGGGCATCTACGATCACGAACCTATAGTTCCGTGAGACGCCCCCGAGCTTCACATGCAGGCCTACTCCCCCTTCTACTTCCTTCCTTTCTCAAGAAAAACCAAAAAGTGGTCCATCGGAAGCTAGGACCCTTTTTCCCTCTACTCTCATCTCATCGAAGGCCTTTTTGAAGATCACGTTAACCGAGCTCCCGTTATCCACCAATATCTGGGAGACTGTGAAGTTCTCCACCGCCGTCTGAACCACTAGCGCGTCGCAAAACGGGTCTTCGTAGTCTGGCATATCCGCGGACGAGAAGGTGATCTTTTCTTCTAGGGGGGGGGGAGCTAGGGAGGTCGAGGCGACCCCTCTGTGGAACATGGTATGAAGGCTCCCCTTGCGGGTTGCCTCGATCCCTACTCCCCCATGGATCACTCCGATCCCCCCTCGGGTCCCCACATCGACCCTGTCCTCACACCTATCCTCAGCTTCCCCGTGCTGCACCTCAACGATCCTTACGGGCGGATCTTTCCTCCCAGCTCCTATGGCCTCTCTCATCTCCAGAAACTCCGGGCAGGTTGCCGTTGCGTGACCTTCCTCCTGATGGAAGTCACAATAGGGCAACGCCACACTGTCCCCTCTTCCTTCTCCTCCTCCCCTTCTCCCGGCTCCTCGAACTCTTCTTCCTCTTCCTTTCCCCACCTCCATGGCCTCCTGCGGTGGTGGGAAATGACCCCTCGGTCCCTGCCTCCATCCTCCCTGCTCAAGCCTTCTCTGCTCCCGGAAATTGTCTCTTCCCCGAGGACCCCCTTGGCCCTGGGGACGACCCTCCTGAGGCCTCCAACCCAATCGGTTGTTCAGCTCCCTAGCCCCCCCATGTTGCTGCCCCTGCCCTCGAGGTTCTTCTCTCCTCCTATCCTCTCTTGGCTCCCTCTGCTCCCTCACTTCTCTCTGTCTTCCTGCTGCCGGCTCCTTCACATCATCCTCTGCCAACTTAGCCAACTTCCTCGCAAACGCAGGGTTCGCCCTCTCGAAGTCTATCTCCTTTGCCGCCCTCTCCATGAGCTCTTCAAAAGAGAGAGGGGCACTCTTTTCAACTCCATCCTAAAGAACCCCAGCCTCAGCCCCAGGGTGAAGGCAAGCATCAGTGCATACCCCGGGACCTCCTGGACCAGGAGAACCTCTTGGAACCGGTCGACGTAATGACCCAATGTCTCCTCCGGCCTCTGCCTCACTGCAAACAGACACTCCGCCTCTTTCTTCCGCTTCTTCGAAGTCGAGAACCTCAACAGAAAACCCCTGCGCAGATCTTCAAAGCTGTAGATTGAGCTCGCCGGCAACTTGTGGAACCAGTCCCTGGCCTTCTCCTTTAGATTGATGGCAAATAGCCTACACTTGAAGGCATCCGACATCTGCCTAATCGACACCACATCCTCGAACCATTGTACATGTTGTACTGGGTCATCCTTTCCCAAGTAGTAGGACATATCTGGCTCCCGGAACCCCTCCGGCACTGGAGCCGAGATGATGAGTTCGTTGAAAGGGGTCTCGCCTCCTGCCTGGCGATATGGAACGTCCCGTGACCTCGAATGGCTGGACCGATCCGCGAGACCGTGTCCGGGGAAAAGCTCCCGCACTGTCGCCTCCCTCTCGCCCAGGTCCACCAGAACTTCCTTTCCGGGGCGCTGGCCTGGGAAGAGCTCTCGCGCTGCCACATCCCTCTCGCCTGCCTCCATCAGGACTTCCTTCCCGGGGCGCTGCCCTGGGGTGTTCTCGCCTAACAGCGGAACCCCCTCCACTGGAACCTGCGACGTCTCCCACTCGTTCCTTGCCGAGAAGGCTAAGCTGATCGTCTGCAAGACCTCTCGCCTGAAGTCTTCTAACATTTTTCTTGTCGCTTCCTCTCCCTAGGTGGGGGATCCTCCTGCACCAGATCCTTCACCTTCACCTCCTGCCATGGGACTCGACTCAAGGTTTTCTTGCACCGACCGTTTCCACGCTAACCGCACCAGAACTGTTGAAGCCAAAAATGGCCTCAACGAATGTTCACGAACCAAGGTGCAGCCGACGCCTACTTCTCTCAAGCCTCAACCCTTGACTGGCTGCTAAGATCCTAAGACTGACCCAAAGCCTCAGCAGGGAGGTCCCACCTCACACCCGGAAGATCCCTGAGAGCTTCCCCTCCAAAACCAAATGCTGGGCTGGGAGCTCTTCAGAAAGCACTAGAGTTGGAGAATAATGAAAGCCTGCTTTCCAAAGAGCCCTTATGGGTCTATTTATAGTCTTCCCTTAACCCGAAAATACTGAAATACCCCTGATGGGTCTGCCAATAGCCAAATCCCGCTGTCCACCCGGGGGCAGACAGGTAATTTTACCCGGGGATAATAAAATAATCTTCTCCTGGGCGCCGGGCCCCACCACCTGGACCTGCTTGGCGAGAACCCCGGGCGAGAAGGCTCTCGCTGAGCCTTAGCTGGGCTCACCTTGGTGAGATCTCCCGCCAAGAGGGTTCTCGCTCTCGGTGGTCTTGACGTCACTGCCGTTGGACGTGGCGCTGAGTGGGTGAAGCTCACTCTACGCCTTCACTGTTAATCACGACGTTGAGTGAATGAAGCTCACTCAACGCCCTTTTCTGCCGGATGCGGCGTTGAGTGAGTGAAGCTCACTCAACGCCCTTTGCTGCCGAAACACGGCGTTGAGTGAGTGAAGCTCACTCAACGCCCTTTGCTGCCGGATGCGGGGTTGAGTGAGTGAAGCTCACTCAACGCCCTTTGCTGCCGGATGCGGCGTTGAGTGAGTGAAGCTCACTCAACGCCCTTTGCTGCCGGATGCGGCGTTGAGTGAGTGAAGCTCACTCAACGCCCTTTGCTGCCGAATGCGGCGTTGAGTGAGTGAAGCTCACTCAGCTCCCTCTCGCCCGAATGCGGCGTTGAGTCAGTGAAGCTCACTCAACGCCCTCTCGCCCGAGTCCCGAAGCCTAAAGCTGACCTGAAGACCCGAGTCCCGGCGCGAACGATCTCGCCTACTAATGGGCGGGAGCTCCTTAAGGGCGAGAACTCTGCCAGTCTGCCCCTGGGCTAACCCGGGACTAGCCCAACCTTGGCCACTGAAGTCTTGGTCTTCTGGGTCCTACCCAGCGAATATGGGGTTGTACAAGCCAGTCCTTCTCAAGAGGAGGAAAATCAGTCCCGAATTAGGACTAGTTTGAGCAGAACCGGTCCGAGATCGGTAGGCAAAAGGACCGGTCTTTTAAAAGACCGGTCCAGGATCGGACCGGCAGTCCTTAAGTGCACGACAAATTAGAATTAATTAATAATAGATAATAATTAATAAGAATTAATTAATGTCAAATTTAATAATTTGATTTTGGAAATGAAAGGGGTACGGTTATTTAGGGCCTGTTGGGAGGGCTTTTTAGCTTCTTTCCGTCTTCTAGAAAATGTTACCCCACCTAAGAAATCATTTGGACTGTCTACCAATGGAAAAAGCTACCGTCCAAAGCTTCATTTTCTCCTTTTTTTGAATAGTCACATATCTCATACTTTTCAACCGTTTTGAAAAGCACTTCCTCATCCCGATACATTGTTGCGTGCATTTTTTCGCCCGGGCATGAGCTTTGCAACTCGGGAGCGCATTTTTTCCAGGCGTGCATGTTTCGCTCGGGCCCGCATTTTTTGCCCGGGTGCGCACTTTCCGCCCAGACGCATATTTTTCCTCCCGGACGCCCATTTTTCGTCTGGTTGCGCACTTTTGGCCCGATCGAGTATTTTCCGGTCGGATGCGCATTTTCTGCCCGGGCTCGCATTTTTTCACCCGGGGGCACATTTTTTAACAAGCCGCGCATTTTTTCACCCGGGCGCGCATTTTTTGCCCGGACGCGCATTTTTTGCCCATACACACATTTTTTCGTTGCACACATTTTCCGTCCGGGATTTCATTTACAATCCGAGCGCACATTTTTCAGCGTGGACGCGTATTTTTTGCTCGGACACACAATTTCGGCCGGGTGCGTATTTTCGTTCGTGCGAGCATTTTCCACTCGGACTGCATTTTCCACTATGATCGCATTTTCCGCTCGAACGCCCATTTTCTCCCGGGCGCATTTTTTTTCCTGAGTGCGTATTTTTAATATAAAAAGTCACTGCAACGGATATTTGTCAAATAATTTATAAAGTGTTTTTTTTTTTGAAAATTACTGTAAAAAGAGTTTACTCAAACAGATCTTCTTTTTCAGTATAGTTTTTTAAAAACTCATTTTCTTACATTTTTTGTCACCACTCTTTTCTAAAAATCCTTCCCAAACAGGACCTTAGTTTTGGAACCAAATGTAGTCGTGTATAAAAAACCCGGGCTTGGAAAGCCCACTCGGGCCAGGCCCGAAAAAGCCCTGCTAGACCCTGTTGAAACCGAAAAATCGGTCTCTGTGGAGTTCATCCTTGGGGAATGGGTGATCGCGCACCTACTTCTCTCCCGAAGGAAAAACAACAAGGGAAAAAGAACAAGGGACTGGACCAAGGGCTCGGCGCGGAGGACCCATCACACACCCGGAAGATCACTGAGCGCTTCCACTCCTTAATTAGCAAAATGTCTGGCTATGGTACCTCAGAAAGCACTAGAAGACTGTGAGACAAATAAGCGTGTCCTCTGAGGTACCCCTTGGGTCCTATTTATAAGACTCTGAAAACTGCTTGCAAATAGCCAATCTCCGCTGTTTTAAACAACTATGTGCAGCCCAACGGGGTCTGCCAACAACGTAACTCAGCTGTTCTAGATGGGTATTGGCACCCCCTGCAGGGTCATCCTGGTAATTTGAGCCTCTGGCCCCCCACGAGGGAGGGTTTCCTAGCCTCCGAGTCAACTCGCAACCTCATCGGGTGGGAGCGAGCTGGGGCGGACTCGCCTATGAGGCGCGGGCCGGGGCCGACTCGGGGCTAACTCGCCTAGGAGGTGCGGGCCGGGGCCGACTCAGGGTTGACCTGCCTAAGAGGCGCAGGCAGGGCTGACCGGGGCTGACCCTCCTAGGAGAGGCGGGACGGGCTGACCGGGGCGGACCCGCCGAGGAGAGGCGGCCAAGGCTGACCGGGGCCGACCCGCCTAGGAGAGGCGGGCAGGGCTGACCGGGGATGACCCGCTTAGGAGAGGCGGGACGGGGCCGACCCTCCTAGGAGAGGCGGGACAGGGACGACCCGCCTACGAGAGGCGGGACGAGGCCGGCTCGCCTAGGTAACCTCTCAGGCCTTGAGGAGAGTGAACCGTTCCTCTGGGATCGTCCGCCCGCTCATACTGGCGCGGGTCGGGGTTGGCTTGCTTGCCCTTCTGGATCCAGTTGTCGAACACGGGGTTGTACAGGCCCAGCCCGGGAAAAGCTCGGCTTGGGCCAAGGCCGGGCTTAGGGGCCTTTTCAGTCCCCAATTTAGCCGGTTACCCGGGCGTCGAGCTAGCCTGGGCCCGTCACCCGTGCTGGCAAAAAATCCCTCCTGAAAATCAGGCTGACCCGGGCCGGCCTTGTCTACGCCGGCCTGGAGGGCCTTATCGGGCCCCTCTTTGATTGGGAGTACGAGCCCGACCCGGCCCAACTCAAGCTAAGCCAGGACTGGGCCCGGTTGTCAAGAAGTCCGGGCCCAATCTGCCCGGTCCAAGCCCCCGCAGGGCCGGACTTTTTGTACAAATGGCCAAATATTGAATGGCCCATGGCATCTTTTTTTAATTTTTATTCTAAATTTTAGAATTATTATTAATTGTTTTAAATATTTTAATTTTAAATCTCTTAATCATCTCATTGTATGGAGCCATTCTTGAATCATTTTAAATTGTATTTCAAGATATATTATTTGACTGTGAAATGTTTGAGTCTCTTTAATCAATCATATTCATTTATTTGTTGATATATTCGCAGGCCGCTGTTTATATTTTGGTTAATTACATCAATGCTTTCGTGAAGTTGGACAAATTCATAAGAATATCCTATAAAATATATGGCGATAATTACTAATACTTAAAAAAAAAATCAATTTTTTGAAAATCGGATCAGTCCAATCGTGATCCCGCCCACACGGCGGTTCGGTCAGGGAACCGACTGGTTAAATCTCTCCTAAACCGGAAACCATATTTCCGAACTGATCAGCTCCCAAAGATTATAGTAATATTTTTTTTCGCCAAAAAGGCGTTAGGAGGGGGATTCGAAACCTCATCCTGGTCAGGCGGTCGGGTCAGACTCTCAAAACCGCTTACGTGGAGTTGTACAACTTCATAAGAATATTGGATAAAATATATGTCAACAATTACTAATAGTTAAAAAAATCAATACTTTGAAAATCGGACCGGACAGGCCGGACCGGTCCAACCCTGACCCGGCTGACCAGGCGGATCGATCGGGCTCTCAAAATCACTTCTGCAAAGAGTCGGAAGAATCGGTCTGTAAACCGGGAACCGCCCGGTTAAACCCCTTCTAAACCGGAAACAATATTTTCGAACCGATCGGCTCCCATAAATTATAGAAATATTTTTTTCTGCCAAAAACGGCTTAGGAGGGGGATTTGAACCCTATTCCTGGTCAAGCTCTTAAAACCGCTTCAGCAAAGAACCGGAAGAACTGGAAACCGGCCGGTTAAACCCCCCTAAACCAGAAATCGGGCAGCTCCCACAGTTTATAGAAATGATTTTTTTTCCGCCAAAAAAGGATTCAAACCCTCATCCTCGGAAGCTCTCCGCGCCAAGTGTCTAACCAACTGAACCAATTGATTTTGATGATATTATTATTTTTTACTAATCTACTGTTTTATTATGTTACGTGCTATAACTTCTATAACATATAATAAATAATATATATATATAATATTATATATCTGTATATATAATATACATAAATATATATTTTATAGATCACATTTTTATCACTTATCTGTAAGTGTACTTAATTAAAAATTTAAAAGAGTTATCAAAATATTTTGTATATTTTTGATTGTGTTTATTATTGACATTTTTATTAAAAAAATGATCTAAGTTAAACATTTATTATATTATCTAATATTACAGTTCATCACCGGTCCAGCCGATCAAACCAATCAGATCTTGAACCTTTGATTTCACCGGTTATTTCTTCGGTCCGATTTTCAAAACCTTGAAAAAAATAATTGATTCTGAAATTTAACGCATTTGATATTATAATTAATATAAATTACCAATCAAGCACATGATATTCTTCATAATATGTGCAATAAGAATAATTGTATGGAATCATCCAGCAGAATCCAACATTTGTCGTCATGGCACACGAGCATATTCACATACATACTAAGGGAAGAGCAAGGGTACACAACAAATTGCATTTTTAGTAGGGTCCAAATTCGTTACAATAACTCTTTGTTAATGAAAAAAACTTTATGTAACGATCCTCTTTTAAAGCCTGGCGCAAATATTTCTTGTATCCAATGTATCTGTGTCGTTACAAATAAATTAGTTGTAACAAACATTAATTTCTCACAAAAATGAGTTAAATAAGTACTATTTCATGACAAATGTTTTTTTCCTCGCAAAAAATAAGTTATGATAAATACTATTCGTTTCAAATGTTTTTTCTCACTAAGAATAAATTTATTTCGTTACAATAAATTGTTACAAATATTTTTTCTTTATAATAAATTGTAAAATAGTAACGAATAATTCACTGCAATTGTTTTTTATTTATTTTTTTCACTAAAAACAACTTCATTTATATATAAATTTTTCAATTCCTATTTCTTATATGTACGTCTTATTTTTATAAATATTAATAATGACATCAAATATCTTAAAGACATAGCTAAAGACAATAAATCCTGAAAACACATATTACAATTACTAAATTCGAACATGTATTTATTTACAAAAAAAGTATTACATAGAGTAAAGCTAGATTCATCTCATCTATAACAACACAATATTATATAACAACAATAAGATCAACATATTGTAAATATGACATCAACTTCGACACTTTCCGATTAATGAATCTTCCATCACTTTCCGACCTATGAATCTTCCGTCATTTTCCGACCAATGAATCTTTCATCACTTTCCGACCACGGCTCCAACATCCTACGAATAAAAAAAATGCAATTGTTAATGTTTAAAAAATATGAGAGCAAAAACATCCATACACACTCACATCCATACATACAAATAAAAGAGAGCATTTTGCTCTCTACAATAGCCTAATGATTCCCATGCCACTTAACTCTTGCAATCTTTGGAATCCAACATACATGAAAGCATCCCATGCCGCCGCTAAATCAAAACATTTTGAAGTGATTTTCACTGAAAATACCTCTTTTTTCTGGGAACAAATGGATCTGATGCCAAACATGATCAATGGGGCAACTTGATCAAGAATGCAAGATGGGAGCAACTTGGTCAACATTCATAGTCTTGCATAGTCTTGCGCATATTGTTCTCCTATTTCACCATTCATCGTCCCGCACATATAGATACACCTCCATAAGAACACACATACAATCGCACACACTATCCGTAAGAACACATACACATCCATCAGAACACACATAGTCTTGTGAGGACTTGCAGGATGTTGCGCACAAGAAGATTCTCTGAACGGCTCACGAGGCATGCTTTTTGCGGCGGACTTAGACGAATTTCTAGTGGAGAGGCGGCTGCTCATAGAAGAAATCTGGCAGAGCTCTGACTGAGGAGGAAGAAAGTATGAAGGAAAAAAGATGAGAATGAGAGAGGCTTAGGGGCCCTTTTATAGTCTCCAAGAGCTAGTTACTGTAATTATGCGGCTATCCACACATCGTAACCACCAATATAATTATTTAGCATAGTTTTGAGCATATATTTCTCTCATCATATTTGTCATTCGCAGGACAATAATTTAATTAATAATATTCCCCCACTAACCATGGTGGTTAGTGGGTAGTTTCTCATTGTTGAGATCGAGCGGTCTGTCGGTTGAGACCGGACGGTCTGGTGGTCTGGCGGCTTGTCCCAGCAGTTTTGTAGCCGGGTTGGAGATCGGGCGGTCTGGCGGTTTGTCTGGTGGTCTGAGCGGTCTGGCGACTTGACTATGCCGACTTGAGGATATTGGCCGTCTGTCTTCCTCATTATTGTGGTCATGCGGTTAGTCTAACCGTGTGGCTTGTACGACTTATGCGGCTTGTATAGTTTCATGTTCTTGTAATTATTAGTCACACATTGCTTATTTGTAATCTCTCTTCTCTCCTCCATTCTATAAAAGGGAGGTCATACATTTGTAATAGATATTTTTTTTGGATAATAAAATTTCTGTTAATTCACCTCCGGTTTGTTCTTGTTCATTTCTAACATGGTATCAGAGGGCTCGATCGTTTTCACCTGATTCAGTTTGCCTTATCCGCGCGGTTTGTTCTGTCTTGTCCGCGCGGCTTGCCCTTCTCCTCTTGTTCTTTGAGCCCTCTCTGTCCGCTCGACCTGTCCGAGCGGCTTATTCCTATTCTCGCGACCTGTTCTCGCGACCTATTTCTTCTCTTGTCGCGCTCTGTTCGCACTTGTTCCTGTTCGCGCGACCTGTTCGCGCGCCCTGTTGCTGCCTCTCTGTGTGTGCGACCTTTGTGCTCTCCCTCCTTGTCTGTTTGCGGCCTGTTTCTCGCGGTCTCCTCTTCTTCCCGCGATCTCCTTTAGTCGCGCGGTTTCCTCTCTTTCGCACGAACTCTGTTTGTTCGCGCGGCCTGCCTTGCTTCGTGCGATCTTCTTTGTTCGCACGACTTCTTCTCCTTTGCCTTGCTTTGCATCTTGGTCGTGGCCTTCCTTGCCGCTAGTGTGCTGTCATCGTGACTGCTGAAGAATCTTCTCCTTGTCAGTTGCGGCCTTCTTAGCTGCATGTCCTGCTTGCTGTTCGCGTGACTTGTTCTTTCTAGCCGTGCAACCTCTTTCCCTCTGCTTCTTGGTTGCGGCCTTCCTTGCCGCGCGTCTTCCTGCTGTCCGCGCGGCTTGTTGTTTCTTCTCGCGCGGTTTCTTTTCTCCCTTTATGGCTTTAACATCCTACTCAAAGCCGTCCGCCTCGGTGGTCACGTCTTCTGGTAGTGCCCACGTTGTTACTCAGGGAAAATGGCTGATCGACACCGGTGCTACCAATCATATGACCGACAATCCCCAATGTTTTTCTCTTCTAGAAACACACGATCGGTTGCCCCCGGTTATTCTCGCTGACGGCTCTCCTTCACCGGTCAATGGGACAGAAGTGGTTCATATCGATCCGTCTCTTCGTTTGGCGGATACACTCTACGTGCCCAAGTTCTCGTGTAACTTATTATCTGTTACCTCTCTATGAAAGCAATTACAGTGTTCCATCACATTTACTTCTACTTTTTGTTCTTTTCAGGATCCAGATTCCCAACGAACGATTGCTACTGGGAATGAGAGTGGCGGCCTATACTTCCTTGACAACGTCTCCGCTCTGTCCACCTTCTCTTACACCTCCACAGATCTTCTCCAATGGCATCTTTGCCTTGGTCATGCTCCTCCATGCCTCCTTCGTCAGCTTCTGCCCCAACTTCCTCCACAAAGTCCTCCCCTCAACTGTGAGGCCTGTCAGCTTGGCAAGCATCACCGTTCCTCCTTCCCTCCAAAGCAAGTTCGTGGATCTACCCGTCCATTTGATCTCATCCACTCCGATGTTTGGGGTCCTCCTACCCTCACTGTTGGTCGGGGTAGTTCATATTTGTCACGTTTATTGATGATTTCTCTCGTTGTACGTGGGTGTATCTGTTAAAAGATCGCTCCGAATTATTCTCTGTATGGACGCCCTTCTATCTTATGATAAAAGCACAGTTTAATATTTATATTAAAGTCTTTCGATTTGATAATGCCAAAAAATATGTCAGCCATGACTTTTCTACCTTCTCCATGCAAAATGAGATTATTCATCAAACTAGTTGTGTCTATACTTCACAACAAAATGGTGTGGTCGAACGCAAAAATCGTCACCTCCTTGATGTCGCGCGCACTCTGCTGACTCAAATGTAGGTTTCTCGCTCCTATTGGGGCTATGCTGTTCTCATCTCCCGTTATCTTATCAATAGTCTTCCCTCCACCGTTATCCACGACAAAACCCCCTTTTCCATTCTCTATCCTGAGAAGGATCCATTTCCTCTCCTTCTACGTGTCTTTGGGTGCACAGCCTTTATGCAGTCTCCCTCTGCCACCCGTTACAAACTCTCCCCATGGGCCACCAAGTGTGTCTTTCTGGGATACTCTACCACTCAGAAAGGCTATTGTTGTTTTGATCCGGTTACCCGCATGCAGTTTGTCTCTGCGGACGTAACGTTCTTTGAAAATGCATCCTACTTCTCTTTCGACTCTTCTTCCTCTCCTGATATTCCTGACTCCTCTTGATTTCCTGATATTCCTCCTTATCATACCACCCCTTCCATTCCCTCTACACCTACCGAGATTACGCCACCTCCTCCGTCTCCACCATCTCCTACACTCTGTCCACCTACCGAGATATCTCCTTTCTCTCCGCGATCACCTCTCTCTACTCCCGGACCAGCTCTCTCCTCCACAAATGCCTCGAAAACTAAGGAACATGTCGACCTGGATATTCCCATTGCTCTTCGCAAAGGGGTGCGGACGTGTACTCAACACCCGCTAACTACTGTTGTTTCATATGATCATCTAACTCCTTCTCGCAGGAACTTTGCCTTGGCTATCTCTGCCACTACAACTCCCCGTACTTACTAGGAGTCTCTTACTATTCCTCATTAGAAGACCTCCATGGATGAGGAAATTATTACCCTCACTGAAAGGGATACATAGACCCTTGTTCCTCCCCCTTTGGGCACTGATGTGGTTGGCTGTCAATGGGAATTCATTGTGAAGTTCCGCCCGGAAGGCAGCGTGGATCGATACAAGGCCCGCTTAGTCGCCAAAGGTTTCACTCAGACTTATGGGATTGATTACTTTGACACCTTCTCTCCCGTTGCTCGTCTCAGCACCATTCAGATTCTTCTCTCTGTGGCTGTCAACAGGGATTGGCCTATTTCTCAGTTGGATGTCAAGAATGCCTTTCTCTATGGTGACCTTCAAGAAGCCGTATACATTGAGCAACGTTCTGGGTATGTTGCTCAGGGGGAGACACGAGTATGTCATCTACAGAATGCCATCTATGGCCTAAAGCAAAGCCCTCAGGCTTGGTTTGACAAGTTCAGTGACATTGTTGCTGCCATTGGTTTTACACAAAGTTCAGCCGATCACTCCTTATTCATTCATAAAATCTTCTCTGGTATGGTGGTTCTTGCTGTATATGTGGATGATATTCTTCTGACTGGTGATGACCAGGCTTGGGTAGCTTTGACAAAGAAACACCTCTGACAATACCTGATCACTAAGGATATGGGCTCTCCCAAATACTTTCTAGGGATTGAGATTTCTCGAAAACCCAACTCTTTAGTTCTCTCCCAATGGAAGTATGCTCTTAATTTGCTAAAAGAGGCAGGGTTGACTTGTGCTAAACCTGCCAGATGTCCCATGGCTATTGGGGAAGATAAAACTTGGACAGATGACTCGCCTACTCTATCTGATTCTTAGAGGTACCGACGTCTGGTGGGCAAACTAATTTATCTCACAGTGACCAGACCCGACATCTCCTATGTTGCAGGCAAGGTTAGCCAATTCATGAGAGCTCTTAGGGAGTTTCATCTATAGTCTGCCATGAGGATATTGGAGTATATTAAAGCAGCTCCAGGTGTTGGGTATATTGGAAAATGTGTACCTGATTTGGATAAGTAAAACTTAGCTCAATGATATACATCAAGGTGTATTTGATGTTATTTTAAGTTTATATGTGCAGGTTAAGAATGTGTTAAAATGCAAAGAAAAATTTCTAAGTCCATATGTCGATACCTAAGGAAGCTGTGTCGACACCTCAGTGAATTTGTGTCGACACCGGGAGGCAATGTCGACACACAGAAATAGTCAGTCGACATCAAATGTGTCGACACACAGAGGAAGAGTCGACAACAACTGTGTCAACACCTGGAGGTAGTGTCGACACACACTATGTTTTGAGTCTACATCAATTGTGTCGACACACAGGACTTGTGTCGACACACAGCGGAGTCTAGAACAAGTTGATTGCTGATGAATGGTGAAGTATTTGTGTCGACAAAAATAATCAGTGTCGACACATTCTCAAGATGTAGTGTCAAGAAGCTGTGTCGACATCAAGACAGCTATGTTGACATCACCAAAGGCTGTGTCGACACTTAAGTCACTTGTGTCGACACATATTGACAGATGGTCTCGACACTTTATGACAGTCAGTCTCGACGCTTTGCTGACAGAGTCAAAGGCTCAAGAACTATTTGAAGACTTGATAGCTGTGAGTTACAACAGGTTTTCTGAAGCTGTCAGACTTGTCAGAAGTTAGTTATAAACCGGATCAGCCGGTTACCATAGATGAAGTCTATAAATAGATGGATTCAGAAGAAGAAAGAGAAATAGAAGAAAAGAATAAGTATTGTCACAACTAACATAATTAGAGATTGATCTCTGATCAAAGAAAGTACAAGTAACAAAGAAGAAGATCTTTGTGATAAGATCTAAGAAGACATTCTGAAGTAGTTTACTATTCAGATTCTGTCTAAGTTGAATTCAATCAAGAATTCAGAAGTTTCTTCAAGAGGTTTGGATAGAGAGAGATCAAGCTATTTGAAGTCAAGCAGGAGACAACCATAGGTCTCACAAGAAGCAGATGGCGAACTAATCCGTCAAGAAGATTCAGATCTATTTCTGGAGTCTAAGAAGGAAGCTGCCAGTCAGTGATATTCAAAGGAAATCAACCCAACTAAGTTCAGATTCAAGAAGCTTTGAAGAAAGCTAAGATCAAGTTGATTTCATCCATCAGCCTCTTAAAGAAGCTGATCAAGAAAGTTCTTATCTCTTCTCTCTCAACAGGGGTAAGAGATTACAAAATTCCTTATCAAATTCTGTAGGATCTATTCATAGATCTTAGTTGTAAGCCTATTATATAAAGGCTGAGTGTAGGAGATTTATTCTCTGAGTGGTAGGGCTGTTTATGCCTGAGTTGTAGGAGAAGGTATTCTCTGAGTTATAGGCCTTATGGCAAGGCTGAGGTAGGGCTTGTTAGCCTGAGTTGTAGGAATGTGGAGACATTCTGAGTTGTAGGAATCCTTCTGGATTCTGAGCTAAAGGAAGAAGTTAGGCCGACTCTAGCATACTGCTAGATAGGTGAAGGGGGAAAGTGGATGTACCCAGACCTTGGGGAACCACTATAAATCTGTGTGTAATCTGTGATGTGTGTATGATTGTGATTGATGTGCTGTGTTAGCTATAGAAATAACTGATTTATTCAAAGAACTGTAGTTTTATTCTGCCTTTAGTTAAATCAAGGAAAAGTATCTATTCACCCCCCCTCTAGGTGTTTAGGTAGTCTTGAAAGTAAAACTATCAAGTGGTATCAGAGAGAGGTCGCTCAAATAAAGACTTAACAGTCTGAGTTAGATCCCTAAGGCAGAATCAAGAATCAAGAAAATGGGTTCTGGAGAGAATCACAAGGAATTAGGGTCAATGAAATTACCCATCTGCAGGAAAAAGATTTTTGGAATTTGGAAAGAAAGGGTTAGGTTGTTTATGGAGGCCTCTGACCCAAGGATATATATCATAGTAAAAGAAGGTCCATATATCCCAATGAATGTGTCTATTCTAGATGCAAATCAAAGAACTCCTAAAGATTTTTCTGAAATGACCAAAGATGTGATTATATTGGCAACTATGGATAAAAGAGCTCAGAATATCATAGTGAGTGCCATAGATTATTCTACTTTCCAAAATTTGATTCACTGCAAAACCTCCAAGGAAATGTGTGACACTTTGATTATTTACATGGAGGGTTCTGAAGAAGTTAGACAAGACAAAAAGTCTATGCTCAATCAAGAATATGAGAGTTTTAGACAAGGGAAGTATGATAGCATATCTGAATGCTACAAGAAATTCTACAGGATAGTGAATGAACTGATGTCCTATGGAAGGGTCTTTAGTACTTATGAGATGAATGACAAATTTCTAAGATCCTTGACAAAGAATTGAGATACCAATATTTGTGCCATTAGAGAAGTGGCCAAACTAGCAGACATTTCTCCTCCAACCTTATTTGGAAAGTTGCTATCATATGAAATGCAACTAATGACTAGGAAGGAGGAAGAAAGAAATACAAAAGGAGAGCATAGAGAAAAGTCAGTGGCCTTCAGGGTTGAAGCCACTAGAAAGAGCAGGAGGATGTCTCCATCACCTCCTAAGGAAGTTGCTGAAGTTATCTCAGATAATTCAGACAACAAGAACTCAGATAGCAGTGATTCAGATGCAGATTTTGCTGCCTTTACAAGGCAGTTTCAGAGGTTCTTGAAGAAGAAGCAGTGGAAGTCAAGGCCCTTCACATCACAGCCAGTTGATGACTACTATCAAAAGAGAAAATAATCAAGAAAGGAAAGGAGCAGGTCTAAGCCCAGCAAAGCTACAACATCAAAAATTGTTTGCTATTGCTGCAATAGGCCTGGGCATGTGGTGGATGAGTGTCCAGAAAAGAGGAAGGAGTCAGCAGACAAGAAGAAGTCCAAACAAAAGGGCAAGAAGGAGAAATCCTTTGTTGCTAAGAAGGAGAAGAGTCTTACAGATCAATCCTCCTTAGAGTCAGAATCTGAAGCTGAAGCATACATTGGACTGTATGTAGCAAGTGAAGAAGAGTAGTTTATGCAATTACTGGACTCCTTCAATGAACAAGAAGACCATAAGTGCATGAGACTGATGGCTGAATCAGAAGACAACAAGTGCCAGGATCAGCCTGGTCCCAGTAAGGTACAAAGTAATTCTAGAATTTCTGATTACAGTACTGGTTCAGAGTCAGATTCATCTTCATCAAGTGATGAGGATGGATCAGAATCTGAAGGATATATTCATCAGTTGATAGATGAATATGAGGACTTATTGCAGGCACTTAAGAAAAGGAAAAACCTGGCCAAAAATCAGGCAAAGGAAATTGCAGATCTTAAGATGACTGCATCTGGTTTAGCGAAAGAATTGGATCAACAAATGAATGAGGTTGCCAAGCTGAAAACTATTACTGTCATTCAGATGGGTACAATCACATATAAAAATGATCTAATTAAAAGTCTGGAAGTCAGACTTCAAGTAGAGAAAGATTTGGTGGCTAGTTACTCTAAGCCAAAATCAGTCTTACCCTTAATAGATGAGTTTGTGGCTCAAAAAGGTAAGGCTGGAATAGGCTATAAAGGTAACACCAGATCTGCCCATTTCAAGAGAAAGGGCAAAGCCTCTGTTTAGCTATTGAATTTTAAAGTCCCGGTAGTTTTTAGAAAGGTGCATGAGCCTTTTAACAAGTATGACTTTGAGAATACTCAAGGTCATAATAAGACTGAAGTTCTGAATGACAAGGGTGCTTATGTCAATAAGTCAGCCCATGTTCATAAACCCCATGGTTATAAGAAACTAGTGGGTGTAGCTGTAGCAGCACCAGTACAGAACAGAAATTCTTCTGTCAAAAATGTATCTAGACCTAGATACAACAAATATGAATGCTGGTGTTGTGGCAAGATAGGCCATTTTGCCTTATACTGCTGGCATAACATAAGTGTCAGGAAGAACAACAGTCTACCAGTTAGAAGAGCTGCTGGTAGATTTGATATGAAGGAAGCTAACTTGAACCAAGGACCCAAGAATTACTTGGGTTCTAAGGGAAAGTAATTCTGTATTGCAGGAAAGTCCAAGTTGCCATGCCCCCATATGGTACTTGGACAGTGGATGTTCCAGGCACATGACTGGAACAAAGGGGCTACTGAAGGAGTACACACCTATCAAGGATAGGTCTAAACTAATCTTTGGTGGATCAGAAAGAGGAATCATCAAAGGATTTGGTAACATCTCTTCCAACCAAATTACCATCACTCAAGTGGCTTATGTAAAAGGTTTGAAACATAACCTGATAAGCATAAGTCAGCTGAGTGATCTAGGATATGACATTTCATTTGTTAAGAATGGATGTCATATCAAAAGATCAAGTGATCAAAAGGTCATATTGACTGGGTATAGAAAAAGAAATGTTTATTGTCTTGACTTTATGTGTGAGAACAAAGGTTCTCCTATTTGTCTTGTAGCTGATGAAAAAGCATCTCATTGTGTCAAATGGCACAAAAGGCTGGCCAATCTTAACTACAAGACAATTGGCCAACTCTTTAGTAAAGAGTTAGTGAGGAATGGTCCTCAAGTTAAGTGTATAAAGGAAGGGATATGTTCAGCTTGTCAAAAGGGCAAGCAGACAAAATCCTCCTTTCATAGCCTTGAAAACAAGGATTCAGTGAGGTGTCTATACCTCTTACATATGGATCTTTTTGGTCATATGCCAGTTCATAGTCTAGGTAGGAAGGTCTACACTTTTGTGGTTGTAGATGACTATTCTAGATATTCCTGGGTATTCTTTCTAAGACAGAAATCTGAAACCCCAAGTGTTTTACACAGTTTTGTTAGACAAATTCAGAATGAACTGGACAGTACAGTGGTCAAAATCAGAAGTGACCATGGCACTGAATTTCAATCTGAAAGTATGACAAGATTGTGTGAAGAGTTTGTGATTTTTTTAAGAATTCTCCTCACTAGAACACCTCAGCAAAATGGTATTACTGAAAGAAAGAATAGGACATTGATTGAAGCTGGTAGAACTCTATTGAGTGACACTTCTCTCCCAGAATATTTCTGGGCTGAGGCAGTAAACACTGCATGTCATGTGCTCAACATGGCTTTCATCACCAAGTACCACAAAAAGACTCCCTATGAGATCATGAAAGGTAGAAAACCAAATCTATCCTATTTTAGAATCTTTGGTTGCAAGTGTTATATCCTTAACAATGGAAAGTCTTATCTAACTAAGTTTGCTGCCAAATCCAAGATGGGATATTTGTTGGGTACAACAACAATAAGAAGGATTATAGGGTCTACAACTTGATTACACAAGTTGTAGAAGAATCTGTACATGTTGTATTTGATGAAACTAGATTAATCAACAATGAGTTGCCTTGTAGTTTATGTAGTCCAACAGGTATAAGCAATAGAATAGACAAGCTTTCCATTGCAGAAGGCTCAACTGCAGATGAAGTATTGGAAAATGATGGCTACTTTCTAGGGGGAGTACAAGACTCTTTAGAAGCTGATGACAACCAAGAGGTGCAGCATAATGAAGAAACTGGAGGTATTCAGCCAGAAGGTATTCTACCTCCAGCTGTAAGACATTTAAAGGATCATACAACAAATCAGATAATTGGTGATGCAAGACATGAAGTGTAAACCAGAAGTAGAAATCTGAATAGAGTCCTGCACTCAAGTTTTCTACCTCAACTAAAGTCAAAGAAATTTGAAGAAGCTATCCAAGACCAACACTGGATTAATGCTATGCAAGAGGAGCTTAATCAGTTTAGAAGATGCAAGGTCTGAGAGTTGGTTCCTAAACCAAAAGACCACAACATCATTGGTACAAAGTGGATTTTTAGGAACAAGTTGGACGTGAATGGAGTTATTGTGAAGAATAAAACAAGATTGGTTGCAAAAGGATACAAGCAGGAAGAGGGAATAGACTTTGATCAAACATTTACCCCAGTAGCAAGACTGGAAGCAATCAGAATATTCCTTGCCTATGCATCATATTAAAGCTTCAAGGTATATCAAATGGATGTGAAATCAGCATTCCTGAATGGTGATCTAAAAGAAGAAGTCTATGTAGAGCAACCATCAGGTTTTGTAGATTCTCTTAAACCTGGTTATATCTATAGATTAGGAAAACATTGTATGGGTTAAAGCAAGCCCCAAGGGCTTGGTATGAAACCCTGTCTACTTTTTTTATTGAGAACAAATTCTCAAGAGGTAAAATAGACAAAACTCTATTCCTAAGGGAATCTAAAGGGAAGATAATCTTAGTTCAGATCTATGTAGATGACATAATTTTTGGGTCTACAGAGAACAACCTTTGCAAGAAGTTTGCCAAACTTATGCAAGGGAAGTTTGAAATGAGCAGTATGGGGGAACTTAAGTTCTTCTTGGGACTCCAAGTAAGATAGACTGATGATGGCTTGTCCATATCCCAGTCTAAGTTCACCAAGGAGTTAATTAAGAAGTATGGTATGGAATCATCCTCCACCATGAGAACTCCTATGGGAACAAATATGCCTATATGCAAAGATGATGCAGGTAAACCTGTAGATGAGTCTTTGTATAGAGGAATAATTGGCTCTCTATTATATCTCACTGCTAGTAGACCAGATATTGTGTATGCAACATGTGTCTGTGCTAGGTACCAAGCATGCCCTAAAGAATCACATTATACTGCAATCAAGATGATTTTGAGATATCTAAAGGGCACACCTAATCTAAGCCTTTGGTACCCTAGGAATGAAGATTTTCTACTAACAGGTTATTCAGATGCAGATTTTGCAGGCTGTAGAGAAGATAGAAAAAGTACTACAGGTACATGCCAATTCCTGGGAGGAAGATTGATATCTTGGAGCAGTAAGAAGCAGACTAGTGTGGCAATATCCACTGCTGAGTCATAATATGTGGCAGTAGGAAGTTGTTGTGCACAGCTATTGTGGATTCAACATCAGCTAAGGGACTAAGGTATTCAAGTAAGTAGAACACCTTTATTGTGTGATTCTAAGAGTGTTATTTCTATTGCAAACAATCCTGTTTCACATAGTAGAACTAAGCATATAGAGATAAAATACCATTTTCTTAGAGAACATGTAGAAAAAGAAGACATCTCATTAGAATTTGTTAAAACTGATTATCAAATTGCAGATGTATTTACTAAGCCTCTGGATGAAACTAAATTCAATAGATTTAAAATTGAATTAGGAATGTTGGCCATAGGTTAGTTTACCAAAAATTGGCTAAGTAAAATTGTGTCGACACATTCAGTAATATAGTGTCGACATAGAAAAGTAATGTCGACAATTCAGGGAAATTGTGTCGACACAGAAAAAATGTGTCGACACCTAAGGGACAAAGAGTCGACACATCCAGAAATGTAGTGTCGACACAACCAGAGTAATGGTGTCGACACTTACAAATTTTGTGTCGACACTTATAATAAGAGTCAACTCAGAATTTCTGATGAACTACTAAGTATCTCCTGTGTTGACATATCATCAATTGGTGTAGACACATAGTAGTCAGTGCCTTGGTCGAGACAATAGAAGTTTGTGTCGACACATTCCAACAGTGTCGACATTTTTAGACAGTTTTGCCCGCCTTTTTATCTTCTTTGATTAGAAGGGTATAAATAGGTCAAGAACTTATTCTGTCAACACGCTCACAAGGGTTTCGAGACAAAAACCTTGTGTCGACAATCTCTCTTCTCTCCAACCAAGCTTTCTCTTCATTCCAATGGCGCCCAAGGTTGAAGACAACGTCAATGAAGGATATGAGTTGGTTAGGCATGCATTAGACGATGCCGACTCAGAGATCAAACATGTCATTTCACTTCTTACAGAAAACGGATTAGAATATCTTGTCTCTGAACCTAGTAAGATATGAAAGAAAGAAGTATTCGAGTTCTATACTGCTGCATTACTGGACTCAACTGGGTTGAAGATCAAATCCACTACACATGGAGAAAAAGTCAAGCTATCTCAGAAAAGGTTGAGCAAGATTCTCCATCTTCCTAGAATACAAGATGAGGAAGAGGTACTAGCCTCAAGGACCAGGGAGGCGCTTCAATGGTGTGGATTGGATCCAACCAGAAAAATAGGATCTGCCATCAACAGGAAGGGCATGAATCATCAGGGGAAATTCCTGTCTGAAATAATAGGGAAAGTGATCTTATGTAAACCAGGTGGCCATAATAGGATATCAGCCTATATGTTCAGCCTGATGACAAGGGTAATCTTTAAAATTCAAACCAATTGGTCAGCAGTACTGTTTGATAAGATAAAAGAAGGGATAAAGAAGCCAAACTTGGCTAGTATCATGAGTCTGTACCTGGCTGGAATAATTCCAGAGGTGATGCAATAGATTCCTGGATCAAAGATAAACCACATGAGGAGAATGGACATAAGGTTATTCTCAAGATGGGATAGAGTTATTTCTAAAGAAATGCCTGATATGGACTGGCAAGAGCATGGTACTAAAGATGCACAAGTCCAGGAAGATACTATATCTGCACAGGTGCAGGGAGAGCCAGTTATTGCACAAGTGCAGGGGGAGCTAGAAAGTATACAAGTCCAGGACAATGCTGAGAATGCACATTTTGCAGGGGGAGCCAGAGTCTGAATAAGTACAAGAGGAAGAAAGAATAGATTTATCAGAGGACATTGTTCCTCAAACTGATCTTGATATTTTTGGAGTTGCTGCTGCTACTGAGAAAGTACAATCTCCTGCTCTCACACAACAAGAATTCACTCTGGAAGAGCTGTTTCCTAATCTTGGAGGAGAAGCAGATAAAATGGAGACCCTAAGATTTGAGGGGGAGCAAGTAAGGGTTGAGGGGGAGCAGGTTGATATAGAGGAAGAGCAATAAGTAGCTGAGAAATAAATTTCTTCCACTCCTCAAGAGAGGGTTAATATTGACAGTTCTTCAGAATCTGAGCATGAAGAAGTCAGAGAGGCCAAGAAGAGAAAATTAATGGTCTTTAAGAGAAGAAGTCAAAGTTATAAGAAGGCTCTCCAAACAACTATTTCACATTCTTCTCCTGAGATTGATTACAGCAAGTACTTGGTTTACTTAAAAGTAAAATTTGATGAGAAGAGATTGCTTCTTGAAAAGTATGTGGATGGAAGCCAAAAGGCTCTTCAATTTGATCTAGCCCAAGATATAAAGTCTATCAGATTTGAGGTCAATTAGAATAAAAAAGAGATGACAGATTGCTTCCACAAGGGAGGCAATACTGTGGTATTTCTTGCAAAGCAACAAGCTGACATTAAGAATAAAGTGGATGAGATGGCTGTTAAACAAGGCTATATTCTTGGAAATCAAATAAGAATGAATGACAATCTGACAGAATCTCATAATGTCATAATCACTGAGTTAACAACTGCTGTGTAACACCCCAAAAATCTCAAAAACCAATTTGAGGTGCAGGTTGGTTTACACGACCTGGGACACGGGCGTGTCCCAGGGCGTGTCGGGGGTACACGGCCTGGGACACGGGCGTGTCCCAGGGCGTGTCACTCAAATAATAGGAGGATTGAGTCAGAAGATTACACGGCCTGGAACCAAGCCTTGAACACGGCCGTGTCAAATTGGACACGGGCGTGTCCGATGCCGTGTGCCTACCCGTGTACTGTTGGATGAGTTTGGAGCTCGATGAAGCAGGGGTGACACGGGCGTGTCTCATTACTGACACGGGCGTGTCAGGTTTGACACGGGCGTGTCAGGTTTGACACGGGCGTGTCGATGCCCGTGTTCTGGTAAAGTTCAGTCGGTTTGAATACCGTGTGTGCCGCTTAAGGGTACACGGCCTGTGATACGGGCGTGTCACAGGCCGTGTCAGGCAAAAATTTGTGATTTTGGGTAAATCGTGGCCGTTCATTTTCTCTCTTTGGATCCAAAGGCTCAGGTGATTCCCGGTTAGTTTAAGGCAGCAGAAGCTTGAGTCATTATTCACTTGGTTAAGGAAGAGAGAAAGAGAGAGGAGGAAGAAGAAGGAGGAGGAGATCAAGCCACCGGCGGAGCTCCCGTGGTCCGATTCGTGATCCGAGGCCAGCGTTGTGAAGGCAAAGCTGCTGCGGTTCTTTCTCACCGGCTAGTTTTTGATGGCTCCCAAGAGATCGTCAAGGGTAACGATCTCCCTTCTTGGACATGTGAAGTCCTTCTTTTCTGCATTGCATAGGGAAAACCCTTCCCCGCGAGTGTGCGGTGGGTTGTGGTGTCCCTTGGGGTAGATATGTGAAGTCCCCCTTGTTAGAGTCCGGAATTGGAGTACGGATCTAGGCATGCTGTGTGAAGCCCATCTGGACATGGTCTGGATTGGTGATGCTTGTTTGCATATCGGAGAAGGCTCCGTGATTATGGCTTGTTTGCCTTGTGCCTACCTATTGGCTTGGTGCAGCAGGAAGTACTGGATGAAGTCTAGTAAATGAAGAGGGTTGAATGCAACTCTTGTGGCCGTGCGTTGCCACTTTGTGTGCGGTTGAGCCGTTGGGCTGCAACTCGATGAAAAGGCAGATTGCCGAACAGGAAAGGTGAAACTGACCCGCGCCTATAAATTGCCATGGATACTTCTGTATTCGAGGTGGCACGACAACTTGAGCAACGGGGGGTGGCTGATCCGTACCTGCGTTAGGTCCGTCCGACTTGGAAGCCTGGTTATAGGTTTTGTTGGAGCGCCTAATGAGAGTCTTAGGCCCGCGCGCCGAAAAGACTAGAATGCTCAAATACCGTGTAGACGGTGGTGTTGACCCTGGTATTCCGGTACACCAAGAATGTGCCCTGAGTGCACGGACTGTCGGGCCGTGTGGCCGATAGTTGTGATGGCTTGAATGTGTCTGCGCGCACATAGTTGCTATATGATGATGCCATGCTATGCAGGGAAAGAAGGCTAATGCCCCGAGAAAGGGGTATGATTGTTATAATTAGGTCAGCTGAATGCTGACCGTTGCCTTGTTTGCCACCATTTGGGTGGATTGTCCCTATGCAGGTGCTAGAGAGCCAAGTGTTAAATGAAGGGCTGAAGCCCTTGCTGCCGTTGCTGCTGCTGCTGCGGCTGGCCCTTGAAGGCTAAGCGAATGTTTTTGCTTGTTTTCTTTTACTCATGCATGGCCGGCCTGCGCGCCGAGGTTTGTAAACCATATGGTGTGGAAAGAGGAACTGTAAGGCCTTAAGGCCAAACTCTATGTATTTGTTGTACATTCCGTGGCTTTATATAAAAGTGGTTTATATATTGGACATTCCTGGTTAGAGTTCAAATTATAACTTAAAGCTTCCGCTAGCATGCTCTGAGTTAGGATGCGTGTATGGTTTGGTATTATCCTGTGACCTCACCGTCTGTTTGTGGCATATAGTGTGGGGCCCCGGCCGGACCTTCTACTATACGTCATTTAACGGATGGGGTCGTTACATTTTGGTATCAGCTTGTTCGGTCTTCCTCTTTCGAATTCGTGATCGAATTCTTTTGTGGGATGGCGAGCGCGTGTTTGTGCGCCCTGCTGTAACGCTAATGAACTCTGGAATGTCCACTAAGGAATGTACAAAATCTTGTTTGAGGAATCTGCGCGTTCCTTTTTGTGTTGTTTTGCTTGCATACGAGCGCTAATGTGTGTCTTGTCCACCTATATGTGACGCGTAGTGGTGCTGGGCAGTCTGAGCCCCAGCGCTCTGATGAGAGTGCGGCACCAGCTGAGGTGCCAACACCTCCTCCATCTGCGGAAACTGTTCGCTTAGTTGCGGAGGCGCTATTTGCCATGATTCAGCCGACCGGGCAAGCGCAGCCGGCAGTCGAGCCAGTTCGTGTTGAACCCGAGCCAGTTGAGGTTGTAGATCCACGAGCAGCTGACCGACAGTTGAAGCAATTTATGAGCTTCAGTCCGCCTACGTTTACGGGACTGAGATCCCCAACGCAGGCAGAGGATTGGTTATCGCGTGTCAAGCGGATAATGACAGCGATCAGGGCGGAGGAAACTCTAAAGGTCACCTTGGCCACCTTCATGCTCGAAGGAGAGGCGCGGTTGTGGTGGGACGAGGTTGAGGTACACCATTTGGCGGGCAGGCAATTAATGCAAGTATCGATTGAGGAGTTCTCTCGAATCTTTCTGGCAAAGCATGTCCCAGCGGCGCAACGCATTGCCCTAGAAAATGAGTTCCAACGGTTAAAGCAAGGAGAAGATAGTGTGGATACCTACTTGCATGAGTTTACCCGGTTGGGGCGGTATGCGGGAACAATCTTCGCGGATGACCAAAGGAAAACGAATAGGTTCTATGAAGGATTGCGGGATGAGTTGAGATTCCTGCTTTCGAGTTCAGTGAACCAAGGGTTTCAGGCGTTGGTTGATACTACATGTGCGTTGGAGAAGGACATGCGGCGGGTGCAAGGGAACAAGGGCTTGGTTGTGTCAAAGCCAGAGGTTCAAGCACCTCGCCCTAGCAAATCGTTCTACCAAAAGAAAGGGGGCAAGAGGTCCAAGCCGTCTGGGCAAGTGACTACGACCGTTGTGTCGGGGGCGACATCAAGGCCGGATTCTCGTGCATGCTATAACTGTGGCCGAGTGGGGCATATAGCCCGTGACTGTCTGGTTGTTCAGCCCAAAGGGGAAAAGAAGACGGGTGCGTCTTATGCTGAGAAGGGCAAAGCGGTGGTTGATTCCTCTGCGTCCCAGGCACAGCCCCGAATCTATCAGCTTGGCCAGCAGGAGGCGATTAAGCAAAGTGACGTCGTCACAGGTACGGGTGATTATAGCTTACTTGCTTACGTGCTATTGCTTTTGGTTATGTAGAGCTTGTGCATGATGTGTGTATGCTGCAGGCTTTGTCCTGATTCGGAATAATCCTGCGAGAGCCCTGTTTGATACGGGTGCTTCACATTCTTTTCTGTTTGAGGACTTCGTATCTCGTATTGGGGTGCCGAGTCATGTGACGGTTGATAGTACAAGGGTGCTATTGCCGAATGTCTGTGTGATGCTTGCGGATAGGGCTTGCGATGTGGATGTTCAAATAAGAAGTCGGGATTTTGGTTTGAGTGCAGCAGTGCTACCGTTATCGGAGTTTGATGTGATCTTTGGTATGGACTGGCTCTCGGAGTAGCGTGCCTTTATTGATTGCAACTCCAAGGAGATCACACTGGGCCAGAACACCGGACTTGTGACGAAGTTCGCTGGTATGCGAGGAGTTGGCGGGACGTTGTTGTCTGCACTCCAAGTCGTCAATGCTGTTCGGAAGGGCGCGGAGTTATTCTTCATGCTAATTCAGGCTGTTGAGCAAAAGGCCAGTGTCGGTGAAGTTCTGGTTGTGTCAGAGTTTGCCGATGTGTTTCCTAAAGATCTTCCTGGGTTACCACCCCAGCGGGAGATTGACTTCTCTATTGAGTTGGTGCCAGGTGCGAAACCTGTGGCCCGCTCACCATATCGCGTCGCGCCAAAAGAGATGGTTGAGTTGAAAGTCCAATTGCAAGAGTTGTTAGAGCAGGGATACATACGCCCAAGTATGTCACCTTGGAGCGCGCCTGTTCTATTTGTGAAAAAGAAAGACGGTAGTTTGCGGTTATGTATCGACTACCGCGAATTGAATAAACTGACGTTGAAAAACAAATATCCGATCCCACGAATTGATGACCTCTTTGATCAGCTGGCAGGATCAACGGTCTATTCCAAGTTGGATTTGAAATCGGGATATTATCAGTTGAGAATTCGGGAAGGTGACATTCCCAAGACGGCGTTTGGAACACGCTACGGTCATTATGAGTTCACGGTAATGCCGTTTGGCCTATGTAATGCGCCTTCGGTATTTATGGACCTAATGCATCGAACGTTCCGAGAGTACTTGGATTTGTTCGTGATTGTGTTTATCGATGACATCTTAGTATACTCTCAGTCGGAAGAGGATCATGCAACCCATTTGCGGTTGGTTTTGCATACCCTGCGGAGGAATAAGCTTTATGCCAAGTTCTCAAAGTGTGAGTTCTGGCTCTCTTCAGTAGCCTTTTTAGGCCATGTGGTAAGTGGAGAAGGTATCCCGGTGGATCCGTTGAAGATAAGTGCCATTCGAGATTGGCCAGTGATGTCTTCAGTGGCCGAGGTCAGGAGCTTCCTTGGACTTGCGGGCTACTATAGACGGTTTGTGGAAAACTTCTCACGGATTGCTTTACCTCTGACCACGCTGACGAGAAAAGATCAAAAGTTCATTTGGACGCCGGAGTGTGCGAGAGCTTTTGAAGACTTGAAGAGTCGTTTGACCACGGCGCCTGTGTTGACAACGCCATGTGGTACAGATGGCTATGAGATCTATAGTGATGCTTCTGGGAGCGGCTTAGGCTGCGTTCTTCTGCAATTTGGTAAAGTGATTGCTTATGGCTCGCGGCAGTTGAAAGTGCATGAGCGGAATTACCCCGTCCATGATTTGGAGTTGGCGGCGGTAATCTTTGCGCTCAAGTTGTGGCGGCACTATCTTTATGGCGTTAAAGTGGACATCTATATAGATCACAAAAGCCTGAAGTACTTGTTGGATCAGAAAGATCTGAATATGCGACAACGAAGATGGATGGAGTTCCTTGGGGACTACACCTTCGAGATTCACTATACACCCGGGAAGGGAAATGTGGTCGCTGATGCTTTGAGTCGGAAGACTCCGGTACGGGCAAGCTGGTTGCAGAGGCATGATCAGCGGTTAATCCAGGAATTGGAAGCATTGGAGATATCTTGTGTTGACAAGGGTTCGTCGACCGATGCATGCTTGAACTGGACGGAGGTTCAATATGACCTTACGGACAGAGTTCGGCGAGCAACGGAGTTTGATGAAAGTCTCCAGCGCTATGCTAAAGATGGGCCGGATGACCAGTTTTCTTGGGATAACGGTTTGTTACGAAGAAATGGTCGAATGTGCGTCCCGAGTGTGGGTAAATTGAGGGAAGAGTTGATGTATGAAGCTCACTTTGCAAAGTACTCAGTTCACCCAGGGAGCACAAAGATGTACAGAGATCTGAAAAAGCTGTTCTGGTGGCCCGGACTAAAGAAAAATGTAGCACTTTATGTGGCGGAATGCAATACCTGTGCGTTGGTGAAAGCAGAATGCCAGAAGCCTGGCGGTTTCCTGAAGTCGTTACCGATTCCGGAGTGGAAGTTCGATGACATTTCGATGGATTTCGTGCACGGGTTGCCGAGATCTCAACGCGGTCATGATTCAATCTGGATGATTGTGGACCAGTTGACAAAAGTGGCGCACTTCCTTCCAAACAGAAGAAATGATTCAGTGGAAACCTTGGCCAAGCTCTATGTGGAGCAGATTGTTCGACTGCACGGTGTTCCTCGGAGCATCGTTAGTGACCGTGATGGGCGATTCACATCGAATGATTGGCGGCTAGTTCATCAAATGTTGGGTACAAAGTTAGCGTTTAGTACGGCCTTTCATCCCCAAACGGATGGCCAGACTGAACGAACCAACAGGACGATGGAGGACATGCTCCGCATGTGCGCCCTAGACTTTGGTAAAAGATGGGAAGATTATATTTTTCTTGTCGAATTTGCCTATAATAATAGCTACCAAGCGAGCATCGGTATGGCACCATTTGAGGCTTTGTATGGTCGTAAATGCTGTACACCGTTAGCTTGGGCAGAAGCAAGCGAATCTAAGCTGAGTGGGAAAAAGGAAGTCGAAGAAGCTATCTCGCTTATACGCTCTATTCGGGAGAGGCTATTGATAGCCTAAGATCATCAAGCAAAGTACTACAATGCCAAACACCGGAACGTGGAGTTCGCGGTGGGTGATTGGGTATATTTGAAGATCAAACCCTTCAAAGGCGTGTCCAGGATTCGGCGTTTGAAAAAGCTAAGTCCGAGGTATCTTGGTCCATTTGAGGTGGTGGAGCGAGTTGGGGAAGCTGCTTATCGACTAGCACTTTCAGCAGACTTGGGTGGATTACATGATGTATTTCACATCTCAGTACTGCGTAAGGCTGTTAAGGATCCAGCTCAAGTAGTGGAGAATGATCGGGTACCGGTCGAGTATGGGATAACGACGAGGGTTCGACCCATTCAGATCGAGGATCGAGCCGAGAAACAGTTGCGGAACAAAGTGATCGGGATGGTCAAAGTCCGATGAGATAATTGTGGCCGTGAAGAGCTAACATGGGAGCGAGAGCAGACCATGCGAGCTGAATTTCCCGAGTTGTTTGTATAAACTGTAGACCGTGTACCTTTTGTTTTAACAGTGTTATTAGGTTATAACATTGTTTTTCCTTGTTTCCTTACCGTGCAAATTTCGGGACGAAATTTTGTTAAGGGGGGGAGGATTGTAACACCCCAAAAATCTCAAAAACCAATTTGAGGTGCAGGTTGGTTTACACGGCCTGGGACACGGGTGTGTCCCAGGGCGTGTCGGGGGTACACGGCCTGGGACACGGGCGTGTCCCAGGGCGTGTCACTCAAATAATAGGCGGATTGAGTCAGAAGATTACACGGCCTGGAACCAAGCCTTGAACACGGCCGTGTCAAATTGGACACGGGCGTGTCCGATGCCGTATGCCTACCCGTGTACTGTTGTATGAGTTTGGAGCTCGATGAAGCAAGGGTGACACAGGCGTGTCTCATGACTGACACGGGCGTGTCAGGTTCGACACGGGCGTGTCGATGCCCGTGTTCTGGTAAAGTTCAGTCGGTTTGAATACCGTGTGTGCCGCTTAAGGGTACACGGCCTGTGACACGGGCGTGTCACAGGCCGTGTCAGGCAAAAATTTGTGATTTTGGGTAAATCGTGGCCGTTCATTTTCTCTCTTTGGATCCAAAGGCTCAGGTGATTCCTGGCTGGTTTAAGGCAGCAGAAGCTTGAGTCATTATTCACTTGGTTAAGGAAGAGAGAAAGAGAGAGGAGGAAGAAGAAGGAGGAGGAGATCAAGCCACCGGCGGAGCTCCCGTGGTCCGATTCGTGATCCGAGGCCAGCGTTGTGAAGGCAAAGCTGCTGCGGTTCTTTCTCACCGGCTAGTTTTCGATGGCTCCCAAGAGATCGTCAAGGGTAACGATCTCCCTTCTTGGACATGTGAAGTCCTTCTTTTCTGCATTGCATAGGGAAAACCCTTCCCCGCGAGTGTGTGGTGGGTTGTGGTGTCCCTTGGGGTAGATATGTTAAGTCCCCCTTGTTAGAGTCTGGAATTGGAGTACAGATCTAGACATGCTGTGTGAAGCCCATCTGGACATGGTCTGGATTGGTGATGCTTGTTTGCATATCGGAGAAGGCTCCGTGATTATGGCTTGTTTGCCTTGTGCCTACCTGTTGGCTTGGTGCAGCAGGAAGTACTAGATGAAGTCCAGGAAATGAAGAGGGTTGGATGCAACTCTTGTGGCCGTGCGTTGCCACTTTGTGTGCGGTTGAGCCGTTGGGCTGCAACTCGATGAAAAGGCAGATTGCCGAACAGGAAAGGTGAAACCGACCCGCGCCTATAAATTGCCATGGATACTTCCGTATTCGAGGTGGAACGGCGACTTGAGCAACGGGGGGTGGCTGATCCGTACCTGCGTTAGGTCCGTCCGACTTGGAAGCCTGGTTATAGGTTTTGTTGGAGCGCCTAATGAGAGTCTTAGGCCCGCGCGCCGAAAAGACTAGAATGCTCAAATACCGTGTAGACGGTGGTGTTGACCCTGGTATTCCAGTACACCAAGAATGTGCCCTGAGTGCACGGACTGTCGGGCCGTGTGGCCGATAGTTGTGATGGCTTGAATGTGCCTGTGCGCACATAGTTGCTATATGATGATGCCATGCTATGCAGGGAAAGAAGGCTAATGCCCCGAGAAAGGGGTAGGATTGTTATAATTGGGTCAGCTGAATGCTGACCGTTGCCTTGTTTGCCACCATTTGGGTGGATTGTCCCTATGCAGGTGCTGGAGAGCCAAGTGGTAAATGAAGGGCTGAAGCCCTTGCTGCTGTTGCTACTGCTGCTGCGGCTGGCCCTTGAAGGCTAAGCGAATGTTTTTGCTTGTTTTCTTTTACTCATGCATGGCCGGCCTGCGCGCCGAGGTTTGTAAACCATACGGTGTGGAAAGAGGAACTGTAAGGCCTTAAGGCCAAACTCTATGTATTTGTTGTACATTCCGTGGCTTTATATAAAAGTGGTTTATATATTGGACATTCCTAGTTAGAGTTCAAATTATAACTTAAAGCTTCCGCTAGCATGCTCTGAGTTAGGATACGTGTATGGTTTGGTATTATCCTGTGACCTCACCGTCTGTTTGTGGCATATAGTGTGGGGCCCCGGCCGGACCTTCTACTATACGTCATTTAACGGATGGGGTCGTTACATGCTGTTACTGGAATGACTGCTGCAAGGGCTAAAGATTTGGAAGACTATGATAAGAAGCTACAGGCTGCCCTAGATTCAGTTAAATCTGCAATCACATCATCTGAGAAGTTAATTAGTGACAAGCTTCAAAAGTTAAAGCAATTCTTTAAAGATGGAATCAATTACCTGGATGGGTAAATAAGATTTCAGAAAGAGGCCTTAAGAGATCATATGACCAGAGAAGTCATAAAGGGGGAGAGGGTGTTAGTCTGTGCTGGGTCTGATCATGCCAAATGGGCAACTAACAACATAAGAGCCACTCTGGGATATCCACCCTTGTGTGATGATGATAATGTGGCTGAGTCAGGTGTGCAAAAAGCTCTACTTGAAGGTGATCAACCTGAGGTTGCCCAAGTCATTTACCCTCCTGCAGATATTGAAATGGTACATTAACAAGTTGAGTCTATGTACAGCCCTCCTCTACCAGTTACAAATGTTATTATTGAAAAGGTTGATATGCCAGAAGCTAGTTTGAAAGCTCAGCAAGATGCTCTATTATCAAAGAAAAGATTTAGAGAGCAAGCAGAATTAAAACCAGACTTTGAGCAGTGGAGCTCCACTTCAAGGAATATCATTTTAACTGCCTGGAAAACTGTAAAAGATCAAGTACATGAAAGGTGAAAATGGTACAATGAGCAAGAATGACAAAAGTATGAAGCCAGGCAGGAGGCCATAGTTCAACACAGGAGAAAGGCTAAGATGGGGAAGCTATCTCCTGATACTCAGGAACCTAGCAAGTATTTCCCCAAGCCCTTTCATTATTTTGAAAGGCAAAGGATCAAGGCTGAGGTACAGAAAAAGACTGATTTGAAAGGCAAGAAGCTCATGGAAGATACAAAACCTTCTGTGCAGGCTCAGATTAAATCTGGAAAAGGGATAGTCATCAAGGAGCCAACCCAGCCTTAGTCTAAGCTCTTTTTTTTTGTTTTGTTTGTCCAAGAACTATGTAAATTGTTTGTTTGTTAGAGAAATCAATGTAAACATTTTGTAACAAATATTTTTGAGTTGATATACAAAACATTGTTCTGTGATAATTTACTTTTACATCTTTATTCTGTGATGTATCAATGACATGTGTTTTGTTTATATAGTACCCTGTAATATAATGCTTATATACATCATCATGTTTATTTTCTAAGTGGTGTATATCATTGGCTAAATGGTTATGACTTCTCCAAATAGGGGGAGATTGTTGGGTACATTGGAAAATGTGTACCTGATTTGGACAAGTCAAACTTAGCTCAATGATATACATCAAGGTGTATTTGATGTTATTTTAAGTTTATATGTGCAGGTTAAGAATGTGCTAAAATGCAAAGAAAAATTTCTAAGTCCATATGTCGACACCTGAGGAAGCTGTGTCGACACCTCAGTGAATTTGTGCCGACACCGGGAGGCAGTGTTGACACACAGAAATAGTCAGTCGACATCAACTGTGTCGACACCGGGAGACTGTGTCGACACACAGAGGCAGAGTCGACAACAACTATGTCGACACCTGGAGGCAGTGTCGACACACGCTATGTTCTGAGCCTACATCAACTGTGTCGACACACAGAACTTTTGTCGACACACAGCTGAGTCTAGATGAAGTTGATTGCTGATGAATGGTGAAGTGTTTTTGTCGACACAAATAATCAGTGTCGACCCATTCTCAAGATGCAGTGTCAAGAAGCTGTGTCCACATCAAGGCAGCTATGTCGACATCACCAAAGGCTGTGTCGACACTTAAGTCACTTGTGTCGACACATATTGACAGATGGTCTCGACACTTTATGGCAGTCAGTCTCGACACTTTGCTGACAGAGTAAAAGGCTCAAGAACTATTTGAAGACTTGACAGCTGTGAGTTACAAAAGGTTTTCTGAAGCTGTCAGACTTGTCAGAAGTTAGTTATAAACCGGATCAGCCGGTTACCATGGATGAAGTATATAAATAGATGGATTCAGAAGAAGAAAGAGAAATAGAAGAAAAGAATAAGTATTGTCATAACTAACACAATTAGAGATTGATCTCTGATTAAGAAAGTACAAGTAACAAAGAAGAAGATATTCGTGAGAAGATCTAAGAAGACGTTCTGAAGTAGTTTACTATTCAGATTCTGTCTAAGTTGAATTCAATCAAGAATTCAGAAGTTTCTTCAATAGGTTTGGATAGAGAGAGATCAAGCTATTTGAAGTCAAGCAGGAGACACCACAGGTCTCACAAGAAGCAGATGATGAACTAATCTGTCAAGAAGATTCAGATCTATTTCTGGAGTCTAAGAAGGAAGCTGTCAGTCAGTGATATTCAAAGGAAATCAACCCAACTAAGTTCATATTCAAGAAGCTTTGAAGATAACTAAGATCAAGTTGATTTCAGCCATCAGCCTCTTCAAGAAGCTGATCAAGAAAGTTCTTATCCCTTCTCTCTCAACAGGGGTAAGAGATTACAAAATTCCTTATCAAATTCTGTAGGATCTATTCATAGATCTGAGTTGTAAGCGTATTATATAAACGCTGAGTGTAGGAGATTTATTCTCTGAGTGGTAGTGTTGTTTATGCCTGAGTTGTAGGAGAAGGTATTCTCTGAGTTGTAGGCCTTGGGCAAGGCTGAGGTAGGGCTTGTTAGCCTGAGTTGTAGGAATATGGAGATATTCTGAGTTGTAGGAATCCTTCTGGATTCTGAGCTAAAGGAAGAAGTTAGGCCGACTCTAGCATACTGCTAGATAGGTGAAGGAGGAAAGTGGATGTACCCAAACCTTGGGGAACCACTATAAATCTGTGTGCAATCTGTGATGTGTGTATGATTGTAATTGCTGTGCTGTGTTAGCTATAGAAATATTTGATTTATTCAAAGAACTGTAGTTATATTCTGCCTTAAGTTAAATCAAGGAAAAGTACCTATTCACCCCCCCTCTAGGTGTTTAGGTAGTCTCTAAAGTAAAACTATCACCAGGGAAAGGACTCCTTTTTCAGAAGAATGGTCACTTGAGGGTTGAAGCGTACTCAGATTCAAGCTATGTTGATGATAAAGGAGACTGCAAGTCAACATCGGGTTTTTGTACATTTGTTGGAGGAAATCTTGTGAGCTGGAAGAGCAAGAAACAGTCTGTGGTCTCCAGGTCTAGTGTAGAGACAAAAAATCGTAGTATGACATCGACATCATCGGCTTATGCAGCTTGTATAGTTTCATGTTCTTGTAATTATTAGTTCCACATTGCTTATTTATAATCTCTCTTCTCTCCTCCATTCTATAAAAAGGAGGTCATACCTTTGTAATATATACCTTTTTTGGATAATAAAATTTCTGTTAATCCACCTCCGGTTTGTTCTTGTTCGTTTCTAACACCCATGAAAAGGACAGTGACGATCATGATGGAATGATCGGACGGTAGGGAAAACCCGCCATGAATGGGAGGCCAACTTATTAGTGGACAGCCGCCAACAAAGGAAAAGGAAGAGCCGCGATTGATGGAACGGTCGGCCGCAGCGGGAGAGAATGCGGTCGCGGGAGGCAGCCACGGGAAGCGGCGGCCGCCCTTGCGGGCGGATCCCCGCGGTCGCGAGGAGGGGCGGTCGTGGCGCGTCCGCCCTTGAGGGAGGAGCCCCGCTGCAACGGGAGGCGACCGCGGGAAGGTGCGGCCATGGCGCGACCACCCTTGCAGGAGAATCCCTATGACCATGTGATGCGGACGCGTGGAGGGGCGGCCGGGGCGTAGCGTCCCTTGCCGGTAATTCCCCATGACCATAAGTGGTGGCTGTGGGAAGGGCGGCCACGACATGAACGCCCATGCGGGTAGATCCTTACGGTCGCGTAAGGCGACCGCGGGGAGGGGTGGACGGGGTGTGGTCACCCTTGCGGGAGGAGCCCAACGACCACGGGAGGCGGCCGCAGGGATGGGCAGTCGGGCACGACTTTGGCAAGGTTGGCCGGACGAAGGCCGCTCGGTGTCAGCGATGGCGGCACCGGCGGCCGACGGCGGTGGTTGCTCAGATGGTGCATGAAGTGGGATCAGTGTGCGGGGGATCGAGTGCGTCGATCGCATGCGCGGCGGTCAACCCCATAATCCCACTAAGTTAGTGGGCATCATGAGGTGTTGGTTAATTGCAGCTCAATTTTCTATAAATATCATGATGGTCTCATCAAAGTTCTTCCAATTTGGGAATTTAGTTTGAACTTCTACATCTATAATATCAGATACTATATCATCTCTTTCTAAAAATTGCAAGTTTTGATCTTCAGTAGCATATATTAATTCATTTTCATAGGGCTCATGTTATTGAAAAACCTCACGAACCCTATACTCAACTATGCTATCATTCATCTCCTCCATTTTAGGACATCTTGTTCCTTTATGCCCCGAAGGTGTCTATGACATACAAGTTGTGCAATTTTTCAAGGATCACCGAGTTTTGTGTCATCAACATAGAAAACTTGTTGCACTTGGTTTAGAATAATGAATGGATCATCATCACACAAACGAGAATTTATATCAACGCTCAAAAAATATTTATCTTTATGCATAATATTTTTTCCACTAGTGTCAAACCACTCACATCAAAATAATACTATCTAATGCCTATGAAGATAGGTCAATTCAACCACACTAGTTAATACTCCATAAAATTTTACCAATTTATTTTGATGTTCTCCCCTCAACAAGTAAACCACTATTTTGTGTTGTTCGGCGATCATCTTGTTCTTTTATATGAAATTATACTTCATTACAAGAAGAACTAGAGTAGAATTTTGTTAAGTATGATTGTAAAACATTTGTCAATGCTCATAAATCTTTAGAGATTTCTCTTGACTTTTTGTCATGCAATCTATTTATCTATACAAAATAAAATTTGAAGTTAATTAGTTAGGTGATAGTATAAATTAACTTTTTTCAAGAATAATTTCATATTTAGAGCTTACATGAGCTTAAAACGAATAATTAAACTGCTCTTGATGAGTTTTGTCAATGCTTATATCATTTTACCTTTTAATCTCCTCCATTTTCTTACTATAAAAGATAATAAATAAGTAAATTAAAATTAGATAAAAAGTAAGAGAAATGAGTTTTTCCATGTTTCGAACCTTTTAAAAGCATCTAAACTACAATTGTTTAATAAGAATTTATGAGCTGCATCTAGATTCTTTTTTCGCGTCAGACGCGATTTTTTCTCCCGGGCGCGATTTTTTCGCCCGGGCGTGATTTTTTTCGCCCGGGCGCGATTTTTTCGCCCGGGGGCGATTTTTTCGCCCGGGCGCGATTTTTTGGCCCGGGCGCGATTTTTTGGCCCGGGCGCGATTTTTTCGCCCCGGCGCGATTTTTTCTCCCCGGCGCGATTTTTTCGCCCCGACGCGATTTTTTCGCCCCGGCGCGATTTTTTTAGCCCGGTCACGATTTTTTTGCCCCGGACGCGATTTTTTCGCCCGGACGCGATTTTTTCGCCCGACCGCGATTTTTTTGCCCCAGCGAGATTTTTTCAGCCCGACGTTATTTTTTCGCCCGGGCACGAATTTTTCGCCCGGACGCGGTTTTTTCGCCCGATCGCGAATTTTTCGGTCGAACGCTATTTTTTTGGTCGAACGCGATTTTTGTGCCTGTACCCAATTTTTTCGCGCGTGCGTGGTTTTTTCACCTGTGCGTTCTTTTTACGCTCGTGTGCATTTTTTCGCTTTTGTGCTCTTTTTTCGTTCGGGCGCATTTTTTTCGTCCCGGCGAACAAAGTCGCGTTCGGGATTAAAAAATCACGTCTAGAAGAAAAAATCGCGTCCAGACGGAAACTTCGCGTCCGGGCGAAAAATTCTCGTCCGGGGGAATAAATCGCGTCCGGGCGAAAAAATCGCGTCAAGGCAAAAAAAGACAGTCCGGGCGAAGAAAACCCCAACGGCCGAAAAAATGCGTCGCGGCGAAAAAATCACTTCGGGGAGAAAAAATCGCGTCTGAGTGAAAAAATCGCGTCCGGGCGAAAAAGTTGCTTCCGGGCAAAAAAGTTACGTCTGGTCGAATAAATCGCGTCCAGCGAACAAAGTCTCGCCCGAGATTAAAAGTCGCGTCCAGACGAAAAAATAACGTCCGGGCGAAAAAATTACGTCTCGGCGAAAAAAACGCGTTCGGATGAAAAATTTTGCGTTCTTGCCGAAATATTGAAGTTCGGCCAAAAGATTGCGTCATGACGAAAAAATAGAGTACATGCGATAAAATTTATGTCGGGCGAGAAATCCGCGTTTGTTATTTTTAATTGAGAGCATTGACGAATGTCAATTCCTATGATTGAAAATCTTTCTGCAAACGAACAATAAAAAATGATTAATGTCAATTCCTATGACAGAAAGTCATCATGTGGCCGAACAAAAGAATTGGATTTAAACTCAATGCCATTTACCATGTGTATTGATATTGGATTGAAAATCAATACTTCAATATCAATGTCGTTGAAACGAACGGACCCTAATAAGAATAACAAAATTGAATCAGGTATATCAATGATAAGAATAACAAAATTGTTAATTTATGCTATGAATGATAATAAAGTATAAATGCATAAAAAAACACGTACCTTTCAATCAGGTATATCCAACGTGAATGAACTAGGCCGACGTTCTTTGCCTCTTTTGGAAGGTGAATAGCCAATTGAATCATTACATCGAAAAAAACATAAGGGAATATTCTCTCCAATTTGCACAAAATAATTAGAATATTACTCTCCAACTTCTCGATATGCTCTTCCTGTAGTGTCTTCGAGCATAAAATTTAAAAGAAATCCCCTAGATCATATAGTGCCTCAACGACATTTGAGCATAGAAACCTACGAATGCTAATAAGAATTAATCGTTGTAGTAGAATAAGACAATCATGAGAGTTAAGTCCATAAATCTTACACTCCTTTACGCATCTTGAAATATTTGAGGCATAGCCATCCGGAAACTTGACATATTTTAAAAAATTTCAATACCTTTTTTCATCGGAAGATAGATTGTAACATGCTTGAGGTTTTATTATAGTATTTGTTGGGTATTATATCCACAATTACCTGGATTTGAGGAAGCCTCCTTTCAAGATAAGATGAATTCACAATGTATTTGATGAAATCTTTCAAGTTGTGCTTGCAGTTATTCCTCGCTAAGTACACACCAATGTCAGGGTGCAGTGAGTCAATATACACGGGTCTGCGCAACGTAATCCCTCGTTGAGCAGATAAGTGTGTTGGCTTACGTGTACTCTCTCTATTGGAGTGTACTTATTTTCAAGTACAGGGCTGAGGCAGATCAAGAAGAGACAAGGAGCAAGGATGGGTCAAAGCAACTCACGGAAGAAAGACGAGAAATCGTCTAAGTTAGATTCGACGAGAATCACTAAGTGATTCTCGCCGATTCGACTAGTGATTCTCGCCGAATCGTCGAGAATCACTCGTCGATTCCCGCCGAATGCAGCCGGCCGTCTCAACGCCGCCCTGAATTCTGCTAAGGCAGAATCGGCGAGAATCACTAAGTGATTCTCGCCGAATCGTCGAGAATGATCTTGCATTCTCGCCGATTCGGCGAGAATCAATTGTGATTCCCGCCGATTCTCTCCGGCCTGCTATTTCAATGAAGCTAGAATTCTGCTAAGTAGAATTCGGCGAGAATCGTAGATGATTCTCGCCGATTCGTCGAGAATCACCTATGATTCTCACCGAATTTGACTTGGGCAAATTTCTGCTATTCTCTGGACCGGTCCAAGTTAACTCGTGCTGTTTGGAGCCGGACTTAGGGTTTCTTTCTGGTGGGGCCCACAACGGTCATATTGGATCATCCTATTGTATAAATACAATCGGTATTTTGGACAGTAGAAAAACGAAAAAAAAAGCAGAAGGAAAGCCGGGCCGCCGACGTGACCTAGATCGCGAATCTCACTCCGTCACCGTCGCCGCTCGGGTTAGTTGGTCGCCGCCGCTGATCGTGGTGTCTTCCCGATCTCCCAACGACAGAAGCTCTGTCTCGCAACGCGTCTCACGAGTCCTTCTTGAGAACCTTTGTCTCTTGATTTGTAGATCGGGAATACCTTCCCTATCAGAATCGATTGAGACGATTGATCCAAGAAAGACCGTTGGTAGACCTTGCCAGCTTAGCTACGAAGTTTGGATCTACATAGCATCGCCGCCTCATTCTTTGCCGCCGATCTAGAGAAGATCCTTTCCAAGTGAGATCTAAGGTCGTGGACTCTTCGTCGTCTTCAAGAACACGTCATTGAACGAAGAGGGACACCTTATTCTCCATAAGTAGTTTGTATTTCTTATACACTCCATTTTCAATTTTGTTGTAAAGGAATGTTGGTTCCTAGTTGTAAGGGTTGGGAGCAACCCGTGGTGTAGGAGTGGTGACTCCTTCGTTTGGAAGGGTTCCTTCCGTTAGTGTGAGGATTGGATTTCAATCCTGTTGGTGAAGTGACCGAGTCGTCCATGGTTGGGAGATATGTCGAAGGGGGAGAGTGGACGTACCCAAATCGGGGAACCAATATAATTTTCCTGTGTCTTTCTGTGCTGTGTTGTTTGGTTTATTTGTGCAGGTACAATTTTAATTCCGCAAAAACGCTGCAAAACACCTATTCCCCGCCCATAGGTGAAGGTAGGTTGCACTAGGTGGACTGTCAAGTGGTATCAGAGGGAGGTTGCTCATCAAAAAGGTTCACACCTTGAGTAGAATCCTGCCACCAGTGTCAACAAGAATGGAGCTGGATTATGATATCTCTCCGTTAAGACTCCCCACGTGCACAAAGGAGTATTATCCCATCTGGAAGATGAGAGTGTCTTTTCACTTGGAGGCTATCGATCCTCGAGCGTCACTCATCTTGGAAGAGGGTCCATTCATTCCCATGAAGACCACCAGCTCTGGAAAGGATCTCCAAATCCCCAAGCGTATTACTGAGATGTCTGAGACAGAACTCTCTCTATTCAACCTAGATGAGGTGATTCGTCAAATCATCATTGATGTCTGGTCTGGAACTTCCCGATCTAGACTGGAAAAATGTAGGACGGCCAAGTCCATGTGGCAAACCATCTCAGACCTCATAAAGGGATCAGAGAAAATTGGGACCAGTTGTCAACAAGAGGATGAAGCCTATGTAGGGGTCCTCGTTTCTGAAGATGAAGGGCATGATTAATCTGTCAGTATCAGGGCTCCTGTGTCCTTGTCAGAGACTGAAGAAGAAGTTGAGGAAAGCAGTTCTGATGAAGCTGACTCAACAGTCTCTACCGATATTAACGGTAACCCTGAACAGCAAAGCCAGTAACAGGTAACCTCTTCCTCATGCCCCTCTCCTCTTGAAGTTCCTGAAGACAAGAACAATTCAGAGGGTAGTCCTTCCAGAGATGCAAGGGATATGGATAGCTTCAATCAAATGATTGAAAATCCTGATTCCCTTGAGAGTGCCCTTCAGAAGATCAACCTACTTGTGGAGGAGCAAGCTCAAGAGATTGCTCGACTGAAGACCTTGATGGATCTCCAAATGGAATCCATCAAGGTAAAGGACTCAAAAATCTCAGATCTAGAGAATCATCTAGATAATGAGAAGAGAATAGTGTCTAACTTTTCCAAGGTAGATGTTATCAAGAGAAAAAGTGAAAATGGGTGGATCTCCCGAATTATTAATTCATGGAGAAATGGGGAGACTGTGTTCAGACCTCCCACCCCAAGTAGGAAGGGCACTCATCATGCCTTCAGGTATGACCACAAGAACAACCGTGGTCACTGCAAGGATGACCAGCCCTCATGTGGAAACACCCACAGTGCAAGGGCTGTCATGGCCACCCATGAGAGAATACCTAAGGCTCATCCTGAACCCTTTGTATTCTCGGCCTCTGCCCCAAATCGTCATGAATCAGAAGGAACCAGCTCTCACTGCGGTTCTCACCATCCTAGGACACAGAAAGGGGGGTCAGAAAACATGAAGTAAGTGCCCATGGGGCTTCTGGAAGTGTGCTGACTGAAGGGAAGGCACCACCTCCCAGGCCTCATGACGCTCACTACATGCATTCTTTCAACCCTCCCACGTGTTACGGTGGACAAGGCAAATGTGTGAGCAGAACCGGCTCTATCCCGTTTAGACCTGAGTTCATGACTACCTCAGTCAGCAGGTCAGGTCTGAAGCGGAGATACAACATTCACAAGTGTTGGTGTTGTGGCAAAGTGGGTCACTTTGCCATAGATTGTTGGCACAACCCCTCTGTGTCAAGGGCAAGGGTACATCCACATCCTCTGGATAGATTTAGCCTTCCTGACAGGATTCCTGTGGGAAAGCATTCGAGTTTTTATGCTAACAAGAACCTAGGACCCAATTCAGTTTGGGTTCCTAAGGAAAGGTAATTCTATTTTGCAGGATAGTCTAGGTTCCCGTAAACATGATGGGAACTAGACAGGAGATATTCCAAGAATGTCTTGGAACATGTCATTGAAATAAGAGCTGTCCTATCTTTAAAGGCATACTCAATTTGACCACCTGGTGTGCCTTAAACGGAAAATCTAAATGATAAATCTTATAATCCCAGGTACTTGCATTCAGTTTCAATATTTGCGTCATATTGTATCGATACGTACATATATATATATGTATATTTACATATCCACACAAATTTGTGAATTCCTTCTCTCGAAAGTAAATGGTTATGTGTATATATACACATATATGCTGGTACCCCTAAGAAAAGATTAAAAGTCTAAAACGACCTTTAGATACAATATTAAAGAATTCTTGGTAGATACACACCTATACATTTGAAAATGAACCTCAACAGGCATAAGTCAGCCCACTGAAAATTAAGAAAGTACGTCAATGGGAGTTACCAACGATTACAACTGATATCAGAATCTTGTGTTCATCACGATCGAGCAATAACTTAATAACTGTGCCTGCCTCGGTTATTGTCTAGGGTGCACCAGAATTAATTTGCGTCCTCACAAAACTATTGAACTAGGGTATAACATAGTCCTTATGTCTCATAACACTGTGTGAAAAATTCAGTCTAAACTCTCGGTACAAAACAGTTAGGAAAATCTGTCGGAATCACGTCGAACCCGCCCGGTTCGCTACTATACATATAGATCGCGTAAATCCCGCCGATTTCTCCCTACGCGTTAATCCCGTCGATTCGCCTTCCCATTACCCTAACATTCCGCCGATTCGCTGGATCGTGTTCTTCCCGTCGATTCGCCTGGACAGTGGATTCCCTTCGATCGCCCGAACCCAACGGAATTGCACAATCCCGACACCATCCTGTCGATCACAGCTGCGACCGCCAAGGATCTCCTCTGTGCCTCCGGCGACTAAGAATAAGGGACGGAAGGGCTTCCACTCGACATTAGGGTAACTGTCTATTCCCGTTCTTCCTCCGTTTTAGTGGCTTGTCTAATGTGTAGTCTCCTACTAGGATCGCTGATAAGATATCGATTTGGGTATTTCCTCCCTAGGTCTATAATGGCTCCAAGAACAACAGCCGGCCTGGTCACTGGATGTGAACTAGTTCGAACTGGTTTTTCACATGCCTCAGATGAGTTCAGGAACATCATCCTCATGCTTGAAGAGGCTGGACTCACCTTTATACTGGAGCACCCCTGCAAGATATTGGATAAGGAAGTGATGGAGTTCTTTGCTACCGCCAAACTTCGGGATGAAGACACTGTCATCAAGTGTAAGATTGCCGGTGCTAGGATCAAGATGTCTGCAAGGAAACTGACTCGATACTTGCAGCTTTCCCGCTCTGATCACGAGGATTATCTGGAAGAACAAGATAGAGCCAGGACTCTTCTGTTCTACGGCCTACCCAGAGGAATCAAATCCATCAAAAGGAAGGAAATGAACGAGGAAGGCAAGCTTCTATCTGACATCGTTGGGAAAGTCCTGATATGTAAACCAGGCTCCCACAATCATATCTCAGGGGAGATGTTTAAGATTATAATGGTCATCGTCTGCCGGAAGCGATTCAACTGGGGGGCCATGCTCTTTGAAAAAATAAAGGATACTCTGCGCACCCCCAGCTTTGGACGGATCATCAGTCTCTATCTGAACCAACTGGATGGAGATAATTTTGATATGAGCAAAGGAGTTCCCATCCACTATCTGAAGAAGATGGACTCCAGTGTATTCGACAGATGGGAGAGACGGATAGGGCAAGCTGCCGTGGGAGAAGAACGAGATGAATCTCCGGCTGTGTCACATAGGGCTGAGGACAATAGAACTCTAGCAGACTCCTTGGTTGTCCCCGGTGAAGTTCCTGATAAACTCACTGCAGGAACGGAGGGGGAGCCTCGACCCTCTCCTGCTGATGTCATATCTGATATCTCTCAGATAGCTAGGGATGCAGTTGAGAACCTGCAAGAAGAAAGTGTGGATGTGGAGAAACATGGGGAGGCCCTGGACAATACTGATATGGGAGATGGAGGTGCTGTTCAGGAGGATGATGAACTGGATTCGGACGCTGCTGCTGATGAGAATGAGAATATGGATGATGAGGAGGAGGAAGAAGGAAATGAGAGGAGTGAAGAGATGGATCATTGGGATGATGCTGAAGTTCCATCTGGGAAACGAGCTCCTGAGGAGTCTGGTGCTCGAATGGAGGGGGAGTCCTCCCAGCAACTATCGGTAAGCATTCCTGAAAAACCTACCGAGGCTGCCAAAATTCCCCCTGTGGAAACAGTAATTGTGTCCAGCTCACCAAGTGCATCTGCTGAAGAGCCAGATCAAGGCTTGCCTGAAGATCATCCACTGCAAGCCAATCTGGCAAATCATACGGTCAATATTGTTCAAGGAGTTGTGAATGAGCTGAAAGCCTCGTTTGTGAAAGAACAAGACGTAGTGCTAAAAAGGGTAAAAGAATCTGAGGATCTAATGTTAAAGAACATTGTGGAAGTCAATCACAAGTTGGACGTTATGGAAAAGAAATTCGAGGAAAAGTATACTGAAGCCGGCACAGCTGTCTCTCTGCTGATGCAAGGTCTTAAAAAGAACACAGATGATCTGGCTGTCGTAAATCAGAATGCACATGTTGTGGCTAACATCATCCAAAAATTTGATGCCAACGTGGTGATTCTGAACGCGGATCAAAAGACCTTGCTGAATGAATTTTCAAAAACTATGAAGCACATCGATGAGTCCCTGCACACTTATGCAAACTCAATTGCTATAGAAGCCAAAAAGGGGGAGGAAGACTACAAAGCTAAGATGGCCGGGCTTCAACAGATAATCATCGAAAATTTCGATCAGTCTAATAGGTATGCTCTTAAACTCTAACAAAATCTTAATTGACACCTTTAATCAATCTAATAGATAATAATTAACAAATTCGGTCATTCGAATAGGTATGTGTTTGAAACGGCCCATTGGTTAGTACAACAAGCCTCAGGCATACACGTTCCCGTTGCTCCTCCGGAGCAAGAGGAGTATATTGCTGCTGCTGCTGAAGAAGAGGCAAGTATTGAAGAAGTTATACTGAGTGAGGCTGAAGCCAAGAAGGCTGCTAGGGCTGCTGCAAGAGCAGAACGCAGTGACTGGTTTGATCAAGAAGCCCTAGCAAAAGCTAAAGGGAAAAGGAAAAATCAAGAAGGAACCTCAAAGGAAACGCTAACTGAAAAGAGAATCAGACTGAAGGAGGATGAGGTGCGAAATGAAAGGTGGAGCCGAATATCAAGAAGCATCATTTTGGACACATTTGCGTTGCAACAAAGGGGGGAGATAAACAGGAACGATCTCTACAGTCAGTACGAGTGGGAGAACAACAAGACCTTTGAAGCCAAAAGAAACATCTTCTTCAGGTCCAATACTATGGCAAATAAAGCTCCCCCTCCCAGATACTACCCTAAGCCAAAGGAATACTTTGAACGTCAAAGCAGCAAACACTTGGCGCAGTAGCTAAAAGACGAAATAGCTAAGGATAAAGAGGTTTAGGAATTTAGCTATTGTACTCCTTATGTTCTTATTATTATCATCATGTAAACATATGAACAATTTTTGTGGATATCTATATATATATGTGTGATTTGATGATTGGCTCTCATATTGCTTTGGTTGCTTTTATTATCTTTCTCTTGATTCAATGTATGTATTATCTGGATTGGTGCAATTCATCTTAGCTAGTAGGATTTTGGCTTCTTCAAATAGGAGGAGATTGTTGGGTATTGTATCCACAATTACCTGGATTTGAGGAAGCCTCCTTTCAAGATAAGATGAATTCACAATGTATTTGATGAAATCTTTCAAGTTGTGCTTGCAGTTATTCCTCGCTAAGTACACACCAATGTCAGGGTGCAGTGGGTCAATATACACGGGTCTGCGCAACGTAATCCCTCGTTGAGCAGATCAGTGTGTTGGCTTACGTGTACTCTCTCTATTGGAGTGTACTTATTTTCAAGTACAGGGCTGAGACAGATCATGAAGAGACAAGGAGCAAGGATGGTTCAAAGCAACTCATGGAAGAAAGACGAGAAATCATCTAAGTTAGATTCGACGAGAATCACTAAGTGATTCTCGATGATTCGGCGAGAATCACTGTGATTCTCGCCGAATCGTCGAGAATCACTCGTCGATTCCCGCCGAATGCAGCCGACCGTCTCAAAGCCGCCCTGAATTCTGCTAAGGCCGAATCGTCGAGAATCACTAAGTGATTCTCGCCGAATCGTCGAGAATTATCTTGCATTCTTGCCGATTCGGCGAGAATCAATTATGATTCCCGGCGATTCTCTCCGGCCTGCTATTTCAATGAAGCTAGAATTCTGCTAAGTAGAATTCGGCGAGAATCGTAGGTGATTCTCGCCGATTCGTCGAGAATCACCTACGATTCTCGCCGAATTTGACTTGGGCAAATTTCTGCTATTCTCTGGACCGGTCCAAGTTAACTCGTGCTGTTTGGAGCCGGACTTAGGGTTTCTTTCTGGTGGGGCCCACAACGGTCATATTGGATCATCCTATTGTATAAATACAATCGGTATTTTGAATAGTAGAAAAATGAAAAAAAAGCAAAAGGAAAGCCGGGCCGCCGACGTGACCTAGATCGCGAATCTCACTCCGTCGCCGTCGCCGCTCGGGTTAGTTGGTCGCCGCCACTGATCGTGGTGTCTTCCTGATCTACCGGCGACAGAAGCTCTGTCTTGCAACGCGTCTCACGAGTCCTTCTTGAGAACCTTTGTCTCTTGATTTGTAGATCGGGAATACCTTCCCTATCAAAATCGATTGAGACGATTGATCCAAGAAAGACCGTTGGTAGACCTTGCCGGCTTAGCTACGAAGTTTGGATCTACATAGCATCGCCGCCTCATTCTTTGCCGCTGATCTAGAGAAGATCCTTTCCAAGTGAGATCTAAGGTCGTGGACTCTTCGTCGTCTTCAAGAACACGTCATTGAATGAAGAGGGACACCTTATTCTCCATAAGTAGTTTGTATTTCTTATACACTCCATTTTCAATTTTGTTGTAAAGAAACATTGGTTCCTAGTTGTAAGGGTTGGGAGCAACCCGTGGTGTAGGAGTGGTGACTCCTTCGTTTGGAAGGGTTCCTTCCGTTAGTGTGAGGATTGGATTTCAATCCTGCTGGTGAAGTGACCGAGTCGTCCCTAGTTAGGAGATAGGTCGAAGGGGAAGAGTGGACGTACCCAAATCGGGGAACCACTATAATTTGCATGTGTCTTTCTATGCTGTGTTGTTTGGTTTATTTGTGCAGGTACAATTTTAATTCCGCAAAAACGCTGCAAAACACCTATTCCCCCTCCCCCATAGGTGAAGGTAGTTAGCACTAGGTGGACTGTCAGTATTTCCATTTCTAATTAAGTGCAGCTCCTTCCTAATGTTAAGGTCTCACAAATCTTCTCGTGTTTTTCTATATCTTTATTTTTTTCCATCAATGTTCATCAATGTGCCCAACACATTATCACAAATATTTTTTTCAACATGCATTAAATCAATGTTATGTCGTATCAAAAGCTTATGATAGTAAGGTAGTTCAAAGAAGATGCTTCTTGACCCAATTTCCTTCTTCAATGTTGTGCTTCTTCATTCGCTTGCTTGGGTGTTTTCCAAATTTATCAAAGTTATATTCGAGTGCGTTTAAATTTGAAAGTAACTGTTCTCCACTCCACTCCTTTGGTTTTGAACGTGTTTCTAACTTTCCATCGAACAATTTACTCCTTCAATAAGGGTGATCATTATGTAGATAACGATGATGTCCCATATAGCATATCTTACTTCAAATTCTTCAAGAATCTATATCATATAAACAAGATGTGCATGCTCCGTAACCCTTTGTGGTCCACCCAAATAAATTACTAAAAGCTGGAAAATTAATTAGTGTCCATATAAGTGCAACATGCATTTTAAATGTCTCTTTGGTATATGTATCATAAGTCTCGACGCCATTTCATAATTCTTTTAATATCTTCTATCAATGGTCTAAGATATACATCAATATCTTTTCTAGGTGCAAGTGGGCTAGGAATTAACAATGACATCATAAAAACTCTTCTTTCATACCATTGTATAATTTCATATTATATGGAATTAGCACAACTGGCCACATACTATAAGATGTACTCATATTTACAAATGGATTGAACCCATCAGTAGTCAATCCAAGCCTAACATTACGTTGATCCATAGCAAAACTATGATATTGCGCATCAAAATCTTCCATGCAGGTGAACCTACAGGATGACTCAAAGTACCTTCTATATTTATATGTTTCTCAACATTCCACCTCGTGTAAGATGTCGTTTTAGAAAACATATAAAGTCTCTATAGCCTTGGTGTTAAGGGTAAATGCCACAAAACCTTTTGATGAATCAATTTGCCTTTTCCTTCGTTATAATTCTAACTTGTTTCTTCACACAAAGGACACACATCTTTCTTCTCATTCTCCTTCCAAAATAGTGCACAATCATATCTACATACGTCTATCTTCTTATACCTTAAACCTAAACTAGAAAGAAGTTTCCTAGTACAATAATGAGATGTTGGAATATGATTACCTCTTGGCATCACGTCCTTTAGTAATTTAAGAAGCATGTTTACTGACTTATCTGATATTTTGTTCATTACTTTGATATACAATAATTTAACAATGAATGATAACAAAGAATACTTTATGCAACATCGGTATAGTTCACATTTGGTATTATATAATAGACTTGAACAGGTTTCAGTATTTTCTTTGTTAGTATGTTTAGGAAGTTCTGCATCTCCAATCTCTTGTATCATATCAACTAAATCATCGATGGATTCAATATCATCATTATCCTCAAAGATACTTTCTTGACTTTGAGAAGGTCCACTATTGTTACAATTAGAACTGAACACAAAAGAACGTGTCATTTTAGCTTCTCCATGATGTATCCACTCCTTATAGTATTTATAAAACCCTTTCACATGAAAGTTTGTTTTAACTTCAATAAAGCTCTTTGTTTCAGTGTTTCGACATACATTGCATGGGTAAAGAATTTTGTCTTCAAAGTAAATTGCATTTTCCCGTGCAAATTCTAGAAATATATTCACGTCTTTAGTATAGGTAGAACTAAATCTATCTTGTTCATAAATACAACATTTATCCATAACTACAAAACAAATAAAAGAGATTAAGATAACAATAACACACTATAAAGACATTCACACTCCTAATCAAAACAATAAAACATATATACATATGTATCTATTACAAACTATGAAAATATATAAGTATTTATCTCAAACAATTGTTACATACTTAATACTATGACAAAGTTAAAGACACCTTGAACCATTTCTATAGGTTTCTTACATCAAATGCATCACAAAAAAATTTAAAAAAAGATATATGCATCAATTTAAGTCTAAAAATTGATTAAAAGGAAAAGCTTTTTCAGATTTGACATATTCACTCACAGGAGGGAATGAAGAACGCACAAACATTTCCACTCATAGGACACTTACACACATGACACTTATGCGTGCTTTAAGGCTATACTGACATGATCGTAAATATTTTTTTGAAAGTAATTTCCACCATTATGTGCATTTTCTAACAAATCGCACCCATAATCCATAGATTCGCGCCACTAATCCATGCATTTTGTGACTTAAGAATGCTTAAACACACACACTTACACTTATAGATACACACACTTACACAAACATTTTCACACTACAGGTTTAGGTATACCTCAAGAAGAGGATGAAGAATGTTGGTATCGCGTGATCAGGTAGAACGATGGATCAAGAAGACTGCTGGATCTAGAAAAATGCTTGAGAAGAGATGCCAGAGGGGGTATCATGAGGAGTCACGCCAATTCACTGGAGGAAGAATCGAGTCACGGGCGAGGACATGACTAGGGTTGAGGGTTTGAAGAATATGTTTCTGGACCGCGGGGATAGGGGTTGAGGTTTTGATATTATTAGGTTAAATATTTCATTGGAAGGAAATTTCTCTCCAAATATTTCATTTTCATGAAATATCAATTTTTGCAAAATTGTATGGAGAAATTATCCATAGATATAAAAAGCTCGTGAGTCGGCTCGCGAGCTCATGAACAAAAATATTTGAGCTCGAGCTCGACTCATAATCGAGCTCGAGCTCGAGTTGAGTTTTTTTCATGCCGACTCATCGAGCTTTCGAGCAAGCTCAACTCAACTTGTACCCCTAATGATGATTCAACAACCTATATAGACTCACTTATGTGACTCAACAACCTAGCTACATAGACTCATTTCGGCGGTTTGACAATTATTTTGGTATAAGACGGAATTTTAGAGATCTCCTTGATGAACTATGTATGTGATAGCTTTGAATATTTATTTTTGATGGTGCCTTTTATACAAACCTATTGATTTGTTGGTTGTTAGAGATACTTGTACGTGTGTGTGTCTATGTATATGTCAATGTGGGTCTGTGTGTTTGTGTATGTGTATGTTTGTGTTTGTGTATATATATGTGTGTTTGTGCTTGTGTGTGTCAGTGTGTCTATGTGTCGATGTGTCTATGTGTGTTTTTGTTTGTGTGTATGTGTGTGTATGTGTGCCTTTATGTCTATGTGTGTCTTTGCTAGTGTGCATCTATGTGTCTATGTGTGTTTATGTCTGTGTGTGTTAGTGTTTGTATGTGTGTCTTTGTATATGTGTGTCTGTATGTCAATAAGTGTTTTTGTCTGTGTATGTTTGTGTTTGTGTATGGTTGTGTGTATGTGTATATGTCTATGTGTGTGAGTATGTTTGTGTTTGTCTTAGTTCGTGTCTGTGTTTGTGTCTGATAGTTTTACTTTCAAGACCACCTAAACACCTAGAGGGGGGGGGGGTGAATAGGTTCTAATTCTTGTTTTAACTTAAGGCAGAATATAACTACAGGTTATACTATAATTCAGAAAACACTGCAGCTAACACAGCACAACAATAACAAACATGTACACATCACAGATTGCACACAGATTTATAGTGGTTCCCCAAGGTCTGGGTACATCCACTTTCCCCCTTCACCTATCTAGCAGTGTGCTAGATTCGGCCTAACTTCCTCCTTTATCTCAGATCCTCAGATCCTACAACTCAAAACCATGAAAGGTTCTTACAACTCAGAACCCTATAAGGTTCCTATAGCTCAGGCTAACCAGCCCTACCTCAGCCTTGCCACAAGGCCTACAACTCAGAGAACACCTTCTCCTACAACTCAGGCATAAACAGCCCTACCACTCAAAGAATACCTCTCCTACACTCAGCCTTTATAAAATAGGCTTACAACTCAGATCTACAAATAGATCCTATAGAATTTGAAAATGAAGTTATATAATATCTTACTCCTGTTGAGAGAGAAGGAATAAGACTGTTCTTGATCAGCTTCTTGAAAAGGCTGATGGATGAAATCAACTGGATCTTAGCTTTCTTCAAAGCTTCTTGAATCTGAACTTAGTTAGAGTTGATTTCCTTTGGAACATACTGCTTCTTAAGAAACCTGTGACAGCTTCCTTCTTGTCTTCAAATGGCTGGATCTCTCTCTATCCACAACCCTTGATAATACTTCTGAATTCTTGAATGAATTCAACTTAGACTGAATCTGAGTGGATGTTCACTTCAGAAAGTCTTCTTAGATCTTCTCTCGAAGATCTTCTTCTGTGCCTTGCACTTTCTTGATTAGAGATCTTATCTTACAACAATGATCAATCAATCAGTTTCTATGTATATGTGTGTTTTTCTTCTTCTTCTTCTGAATCTGTCTATTTATAGACTTCATCCTTGGTAACCGGCTTATCCGGTTTCTAAGAAACTTCTGACAAGTCTGACAGCTTCAGTCGACCTGTTGTAACTCACAGCTGTCAAGTCTTCAAACAGATCTTGTGCCTTTGTCTTTGTCAGCAAATTGTCGAGACTGTCTGTTAGAAAGTGTCGAGACCATCAGTCAATATGTGTCGACATAAGTGACTTAGGTGTCGACACAGCCCTTGATGATGTCGACATGTCTGCCTTTATGTCGACTCAGCTTCTTGATACTGCATCTTGAGAATGTGTCGACACTGAGTATTTGTGTCGACACAAACACTTCACCATTCACCAACAACTAACTTAGTCTAGACTTTGCTGTGTGTCGACACAAGTTCTGTGTGTCGACATAGTTGATGTAGACTCAGAATATAGTGTGTGTCGACACAGCCTCTAGGTGTCAACACAGCTGTTGTCGACTCTGCCTCTGTGGGTCGACACAGTCTTCTGGTGTCGACACAAATGTTGTCGACTAGCAATTCTGTGTGTCGACACAGCTTCCCAGTGTCGACACAAGTGATGTCGACCAAACTTCTGTATGTCGATACTGCCTCCAAGTGTCGACACAATTGTTGTCGACTCTATTTCTCTGCATCGACACAGCCTTCTTCAAGTGTCGACACAATCTTTCTGAAGTGTCGACACAATTTCTTCTGGTGTTGACACATGGACTTAGAATATTTTTCCTGCATTCTAGTACATTCTTAAGCTGCACATATAAACTCAAAATAACATCAAACACACCTTGATGTATATCATTGAGCTAAGTTAGGCTTCTTCAAATCAGGTACACATTTTTCAATGTACCCAACAATCTCCCTCTATTTGGAGAAGTCATAACCCTTTTAGCTAATGATATACACCATTTATGAAAATTCAATATGATGATGTATAAAAGCATAATATCACAGGGAACTTTATAAATAAAACATTAAACACAGATACATCACAAAATAAAGATGTAAAAGAAACGATTATAGAACAAAGTGTTATTTATAAATTCAAAAATATGTGTTACAGCTTGTTTACATTGATTGTTTTAACATACTAACAATAACATAGTTCTAGGACAAAAACTAGTAGAACTAAAACTAAGGCTGGTCAGGCTCCTTGATAACAATTCCTTTTCCTGGTTGAACTTGAGCCATCACAGGAGGTTCTGCATCATCAGCAGGCTTTTTGCCTTTCAAATCAGCTTTCATCCGAGCCTCAGCCTTGATCCTTTGTCTCTCAAAATAATGAAATGGATTGGGAAAATACTTGCTAGGCTCCTGAGCATCAGGAGGTAGCTTTCCACCCTTAGCCTTTCTTCTGAATTGAACTATGGCCTCCTGCCTGGCCTCATACTTTTGCCATTCAAATTCATTATACCATTTGCCTCTTTCATGCATCTGATCCTTCACAGCCTTCCAGGCAGTTAATATAATATTCCTTGAGGTGGGGCTCCATTGTTCAAAATCAAGTTTTTATTCTGCTTGCTCTCTGAATCACTTCTTTGATAATTGAGCATCTTGGAGAGCCTTCAAATCAGCTTCTGGCTTATCTACTTTTTCTACAATAACATTTGTAACCTCCTTTGGAGGACTGTACATTGCCTGCACTTGCTGATGAATCATTTCAAAATCAGCAGGGGGATATATGACTTGGGCAACCTCAGGTTGATTACCTTCAAGTAGACCTTGTTGTATCCCTGACTCAGCAAAGGTATCATCATGACATAATGGTGGATATCCTAATGTGGCTCTGACACAGTTGGTCACCCACTTGGCATGTTCTGAGCCAGCATGGATCAGTTTCCTCTCCCCCTTTAGGACTTCTCTGGCAACATGATCCTTAAGATCATTCTTCTGAAACCTTATTTAGCCATCGAGAAAATTCACACCCTCTTTAAAGAATGGTTTTAATTTTTGAAGCTTCTCAGATATATCTTTCTGGGAGGTGGTTATAACAGTTTGAACTGAATTTAGAGCAGCCTTGAGCTTCTGATCATAATTTTCCATGTCTGTAGCCCTTGCAGCAGTCAGCCTTGTAGTAGTATCTTTGAACTCAGTGAGAATCTCATTGTGAGATTCAGTAAGATTGTCATTCATTCTTATCTGATTTTCAAGAACATATCCTTGTTTCAATGCAATGTCATCTACTTTAGTAAGGATAGTTTGCTGTTGGTTAGCTAGATATACTATAACATTACCTCCCTTGTGGAAGCAATCTGTCATCTCCTTTTTATTCGGATTGACCTCAAATCTGATTGACTTTATGTCTTGGGCTAGATCAAACTGAAGTGTCTTATGACTCTCATCTACAAATTTCTCCAAGGCTCTTCTCTGCTCATCCATCTTCACCTGTAAATTTACCATGAACTTATTATAATCAAACTCAATAGGAGATTGGGGAGTTGTTGTTTGGATAACTGACTTATAGCTATGACTTCTTCTCTTGAAGACCATTAGCTTCCTTTTCTTAGCCTCCCTGGCTTCTTCTGTCTCAGATTCTGAAGAACTTTCAATCTGAACTCTTTCTGGAGGAGTTGTAGGAATTTCTTTCTCAGTTTCATATTGCACTTCCTCAACATGCACTTTATCCCCCTCAACAGCACCTTGCTCCTTCTCAACTCTTAGGGTGTCATCCTTTTCAGTTGTCTTTCCAAAGTTAGGAAACAACTCTTCTAGAGTGTATTCCTTTTGTGCTTGAGCAGGTGATGAAACTTCAATTGCAGTAGTGTTCAAATCTTCTGATAAGTTTAGTCTTTCTTCCTCTTGAACTTGTGAAGTAATGGGCTCCCCCTGCAACTGTGTAGGGTCAGTAATGTTCTGAGCAGGAGAAATATCTATCTCCTCCTGCATCTGTGCAGGTATAGATTCCTCTTGGACTTGAGTAGACCCAGTCTGGTCCTCAGCCTGCTCTCTAACTTGTTCTTCTTGAATTTGTGCATTGCCATGATCATGTTCTTGTGATTTCTCAGCTGTTTCCTGCCTGTCCACATCAGGCAACTCTTTTGACAAAACTCTATCCCATCTTGAAAATAACCTCATGTCCATTTTCCTCATATGATTGATCTTGGACCCAGGAATCTGTTGCATTACCTCTGGAATGATTCCAGCCAGGTATAGACTCAATATTCTAGCCAAGTTTGGCTTCTTGATTCCTTCTTTGATTTTTTCAAATAGAACTGCTGACCAACTGGTTGGAATTGTAAAGACAATTATTGTCATCAGGCTGAACATATAGGCTGAGATCCTATCATGTCCACCTAGCTTGCATAAAATCACTTTACCTACAATTTCAGATAGAAAATTTCCTTGTGGATTCATTCCCTTTCTGTTTATGGCTGCTCCAATCTTTATGGCTGAATCCAAACCACACCACTGGAGAGCTTCCCTTGTCATTGAGGCTGGGACCTCTTCTTCATCTTGAATGCTGGGTAGGTGAAGAATATTTCTTATACTTTTTAGAGTAAGTTTAACCTTAGACCCATGAACTATAGATTTGATCTTGAGACCAGTGGAGTCAAATGTTGCAGCAGTATAGAACTCGAAAACTTCTTTCTTCCAAATCTTAGTAGGTTTAGAGACAAGGTATTCCAATCCATTGTCTGTAAGAAGAGAAATCACTTGTTTGATTTCTGGCGCGGCATTTTCGAAGGTAGCCCTAATCAGCTCATATCCCTCATTGATGTTGTTTTCAACCTTTGGCGTCATTGGAATGATGAGAAAGCTTGAGAGGAGAGAAGAGACATTGTCGACACAGGGTTTTAGTTTCGAAAACCTGGTGAGCGTGTCGACAAATATGTTCTCGACCTATATATACCTTTTCAAAACACAGAAGGTCAAGAGGCGGACAAAAATTGTCGAAAAGTGTCGATACTGTTGACAAGTGTCGACACATACTTCTATAGTCTCGACCACAGCGCAGACTACCATGTGTCGACACCAATTGATGATATGTCGACACAGGAAATACTGAATAGTTCAGCCGAAATTATGTGTCGACTCTTAGTATAAGAGTCGACACAAAATCTGTAAGTGTCGACACCATTACTCTGGTTGTGTCGACACTACATATCTGGATGAGTCGACTCTTTGACCCTTAGGTGTCGACACAGATTCTCATGTGTCGACACATTTTCCCTAACTAATCGACATGACTACTCTGTGTCGACTCTTTATCACTGAATGAGTCGACACCATTTTACTTAGCCAAATATATATATATTTTTCAATAAACTAACCTATGGCCAACATTCCTAATTCAATTTTAAATCTATTGAATTTAGTTTCATCCAGAGGCTTAGTAAATAAATCTGCAATTTGATAATCAGTTTTAACAAATTCTAATGAGATGTCTTCTTTTTCTACATGTTCTCTAAGAAAATGGTATTTTATCTCTATATGCTTAGTTCTACCTTGTGAAACAGGATTGTTTGCAATAGAAATAACACTCTTAGAATCACACAATAAAGGTGTTCTACTTACTTGAATACCATAGTCCTTTAGCTGATGCTGAATCCACAATAGCTGTGCACAGCAACTTCCTGCTGCCACATATTCAGACTCAGTAGTGGATATTGCCACACTAGTCTGCTTCTTACTGCTCCAGGATATCAATCTTCCTCCCAAGAATTGGCATGTACCTGTAGTACTCTTTCTATCTTCTCTATAGCCTGCAAAATTTGCATCTGAATAACCTGTTAGTAGAAAATCTCCATTCCTAGGGTACCAAAGGCCTAGATTAGGTGTGCACTTAAGATATCTCAAAATCCTTTTGACTGCAGTATAATGTGATTCTTTAGGGCAAGCTTGATACCTAGCACAGACACATGTAGCATACATAATGTCTGGTCTACTAGCAGTGAGATATAATAGAGAGCCAATTATTCCTCTATACAAAGACTCATCTACAGGCTTACCTGCATCATCTTTGCATATTGGCATATTTGTTCCCATAGGAGTTCTCATGGTGGAGGATGATTCCATACCATACTTCTTAATTAATTTCTTGGTGAACTTAGACTGGGTTATGGACAAGCCATCTTCAGTCTGTCTTACTTGGAGTCCCAAGAAGAACTTAAGTTCCCCCATACTGCTCATTTCAAACTTCCCTTGCATAAGTTTGGCAAACTTTTTGCAAAGGTTGTTCTCTATAGACCCAAAAATTATATCATCTACATAGATCTGAACTAAGATTATCTTACCTTTAGATTCCCTTAGGAATAGAGTTTTGTCTATTTTACCTCTTGAGAATTTGTTCTCAATAAGAAAAGTAGAGAGTTTCATACCAAGCCCTTGGGGCTTGCTTTAACCCATACAATGCTTTTCTAAGTCTATAGACATAACTAGGTTTAAGAGAATCTACAAAACCTAATGGCTGCTCTACATAGACTTCTTCTTTTAGATCACCATTCAGGAATGTTGATTTCACATCCATTTGGTATACTTTGAAGCCTTGAAATGCTGCATAGGCAAGGAATATTCTGATTGCCTCCAGTCTTACTACTGGGGCAAATGTTTGATCAAAGCCTATTCCTTCTTCCTGCCTGTATCCTTTAGCAACCAATCTTGCTTTGTTCTTCACAATTACTCCACTCTCATCCAACTTGTTCCTAAAGATCCACTTTGTGCCAATGATGTTATGGTCTTTTGGTTTAGGAACTAACTCCCAGACTTTGCACCTTCTGAATTGATTAAGCTCCTCTTGCATAGCATTAATCCAGTGTTGGTCTTGGATGGCTTCTTCAAATTTATTAGGCTCCAGTTGAGATAGAAAATTTGAGTGCAGGACTGTACTCAGATTTCTGCTTCTAGTCTGCACTCCTTGTCTTTGATCACCTATTATTTGATTTACTGGATGGTCTTTTAGATGTCTTATAGCTGGAGGTAGATTTTCTTCAGGTTTAACATCTCCAGTTCCTTCATTATTCTGCACCTCTTGGTTGTCATCAGCTTCTATAGAGTCTTATACTCCCCCTGGACTGTAGCCATCATTTTCCAATACTTTATCTGCAGTTGTGCCTTCTGCAATGGAAAGCTTGTCCATCCTATTGCTTATACCTGTTGGACTGAATGATCTACAAGGCAACTCACTGTTGATTAATCTTGTTTCATCAAATACAACATGTACAGATTCTTCTACCACTTGAGTAGCCAAGTTGTAGACCCTATAAGCCTTACTATTGATGCTGTACCTAACAAATATCCCATCTTGGGATTTGGAAGCAAACTTAGTTAGATAAGACTTGTCATTGTTAAGTATATAACACTTGCAACCAAAGATCCTAAAGTAGGATAGATTTGGTTTTCTACCTTTCATAATTTCATAGGGAGTCTTTTTGTGAATCTTGGTGATAGAAGCCCTATTGATCACATGACATGCAGTGTTTACTGCCTCAGCCTAGAAATATTCTGGAAGAGAAGTATCAATCAATAGAGTTCTACCAGCTTCAATCAATGTCCTATTCTTTCTTTCAGCAATGCCATTTTGCTGTGGTGTTCTAGGTGAGGAGAATTCTTGGAAAATCCCAAATTCTTCACACAATCTTGTCATACTTTCAGATTGAAATTCAGTGCCATGGTCACTTCTGATTTTTACCACTATACTGTTCAGTTCGTTCTGAATTTGTTTAACAAAATTATGTAAAACACTTGGGGTTTCTGATTTTTGTCTCAGAAAGAACACCCATGTATATTTAGAATAGTCATCTATAACCACAAAAGTGTAGACCTTCCTACCTAGACTATGAACTGGCATAGGACCAAAAAGATTCATATGTAAGAGGTATAAACACCTCACAGAATCCTTGTTTTCAAGGCTATGAAAGGAGGATTTTGTCTGCTTGCCCTTTTGAAAAGCTGAACATATCCCCTCCTTTATACACTTAACATGAGGACCATTCCTCACTAATTCTTTACTAAAGAGTTGGCCAATTATCTTATAGTTAAGATGGGCCAGCCTCTTGTGCCATTTGACACAATGAGATGCATTATCATCAGCTACAAGACAAATAAGAGAAACCTTGTTCTCACATACAAAGTCAAGACAATAAACATTTCTTTTTCTGTATCCAGTCAATATGACCTGTTGATCACTTGACCTCTTGATATAACATCCATTCTTAACAAATGAAATGTCATATCCAAGATCACTCAGATGACTTATGCTTATCAGGTTGTGTTTCAAACCTTTTACATAAGCCACTTGAGTGATGGTAATTTGGTTTGAAGAAATGTTACCAAATCCTTTGATGATTCCTCTTTAAGATCAACCAAAGATTACTTTAGGTCCATTCTTGATAGGAATGTACTCCTTCAGCAGCCCCTTTGTTTCAGTCATGTGCCTGGAACAACCACTGTCCAAGTACCATATAGGGGCATGGCAACTTGGACTTTCCCGCAATACAAAATTACTTTCTCTTAGAACCCAAGTAAGTCTTGGGTCCTTGGTTCAGGTTAGCATCATTCATATCAAACCTACCAGCAGCTCTTCTAACTGGTAGACTGTTGTTCTTCCTAACACTTATGTTATGCCAATAGTTTAAGGCAAAATGGCCTATCTTGCCACAACACCAACATTCATACCTGTTGTATCTAGGTCTAGATACATTTTTGGCAGAAAAATTTCTGTTCTGAACTGGTGCTGCTGCAACTACACCCACTGATTTCTTATAACCATGGGATTTATGAACATAGACTGACTTATTGGCATAAATATTCTTGTTCTTCAGAACATCAGTCTTAATATGACCATGAATATTTTCAAGATCATATTTATTAGAAGGCACTTGTACCTTTCTAAACATAACAAGGACTCTAAGGTTTAGTGGCTGGACTGGAGCTTTGCCTTTTCTCTTTAATTGGGCAGCTCTGGTGTTACCCTTGAAGCCTAATCCTGCCTTACCCTTTTGAGCCACAAACTCATCTATTAAAGATAAGACCGATTTTGGCTTAGAGTAACTAGCCACTAAATCTTTCTCTACTCTCAGTCTGGCCTCCAGAATTTTAACTTAATCTTTGTAATATGTGATTGTGCCCATCTGAATAATAGTTATATTTTTCAGTTTGGCAATCTCATTTAACTTTTGATCCAATACTTTTTCTAACTCAGATGCAGCCACCTTAAGATCTGCAATCTCCTGAGCCTGAGTTTTGGCTAGGTTCTTGCTTTTCTTAAGAGCCCGTAATAAGTCTCCATACTTATCTATCAAATGATGAACATCTCCTTCAGATTCAGATCCATCCTTATTACTTGATGCAGATGAATCTGACTCTGAACTGGTACTATAATCTGAAATTCTAGAATTACTTTGTACCTTATTGGGACCAGGCTGATCCTGACACTTGTTGTCTTCTGAATCAGCCATCAGTCCCATACACTGATGGTCTTCTTGATCATCGATGGAGTTTAGCAATTGCATAAACTCCTCTTCTTTATTAGCTGCATACAGTCCAATGTAAGCTTCAGCTTCAGATTCTGACTCTGAGGAAGATTGATCTGTAAGACTCTTCTCCTTCTTAGCAATAAAGGATTTCTCCTTCTTGCCCTTTTATTGAGTCTTCTTTCTGTCTGTTGACTCCTTCCTCTTATCTGGACATTCAGCCACCACATGTCCTGGCCTATTGCAGCAATAATAAACAATCTTTGATGTTGTAGCTTTGCTGGGCTTTGATCTGCTCCTTTCCTTTCTTGATGATTTTCTCTTCTGATAGTAATCATCAACGGGCTGTGATGTGGAGGGCCTTGACTTCCACTGCTTCTTCTTCAAGAACCTCTGAAACTGCCTTGTAAAGGCAGCAAAATCTGCATCTGAATCACTGCTTTCTGAGTTCTGATTGTCAGAATTTTCTGAGTTATCTTCAGCAACTTCCTTAGGAGGCGATGGAGACATTCTCCTGCTCTTTCTAGTGGCTTCAACCTTGAAGGCCACTGACTTCTCTCTATGCTCTCCTTTTGTAGTTTTTTCTTCTTCCTTCCTAGCCATTAGTTGCATTTCATATGAGAGCAATTTTCCAAATAAGGTTGGAGGAGAAATATCTACTAGTTTGGCCACTTCTCTTATGACACAAATCTTGGTATCCCAATCCTTTGTTAAGGATCTTAGAAATTTGTCATTCAGCTCATATGTACTGAAGACCCTTCCATAGGACATCAGTTCATTCACTATCATGTAGAATTTCTTGTAGTATTCAGTTATGCTATCAGACTTCCCTTGTTTGAAGCTCTCATATTCTTGATTAAGCATAGATTTTCTATCTTGTCTAACTTCTTCAGAACCCTCCATGTAGACAATCAAGGTGTCCCATATTTCCTTGGAGGTTTTGCAGTGAATCAAATTTTGGAAAGTAGAATCATCTATGGCACTCACTATGATATTCTGAGCTCTCTTATCCATAGTTGCCAATATAATCTAATCCTTAGTCATTTCAGAGAAATCTTTAGGAGTTGTTTCATTTGCATTTAGAGCAGACACATTCATTGGGATATATGGACCTTCTTTTACTGTAATATAGATCCTTGGATCAGAAGCCTCCATAAACAACCTAACCCTTTCTTTCCAGATTCCAAAAATCTCTTTTCTGCAGATGGGTAATTTCATTGACCCTAGTTCCTTTTGATTCTCTCCAGAACCCATTTTCTTGATTCTTGATTCTACCTTTAAGGATCTAACTCAGACTGTTAAGTCCTTCTTTGAGTAACCTCCCTCTGATACCACTTGATAGTTTTACTTTCAAGACCATCTAAACACCTAGAGGGGGGGGGGGGTGAATAGGTTCTAATGCTTGTTTTAACTTAAGGCAGAATATAACTACAGGTTATACTATAATTCAAAAAACACTACAGCTAACACAACACAGCAATCACAAACATATACACATCGCAGATTACACACAGATTTATAGTAGTTCCCCAAGGTCTGGGTACATCCACTTTCCCCCTTCACCTATCTAGCAGTGTGCTAGATTCGACCTAACTTCCTCCTTTATCTCAGATCCTCAGATCCTATAACTCAGAACCCTGAAAGGTTCTTACAACTCAGAACCCTATAAGGTTCCTACAGCTCAGGCTAACCAGCCCTACCTCAGCCTTGCCACAAGGCCTACAACTCAGAGAACACCTTCTCCTATAACTCAGGCATAAACAGCCCTACCACTCAGAGAATACCTCTCCTACACTCAGCCTTTATAAAATAGGCTTAAAACTCAGATCTACAAATAAATCCTACAGAATTTGAAAATGAAGTTATATAATATCTTAATCCTGTTGAGAGAGAAGGAATAAGACTATTCTTGATCAGCTTCTTGAAAAGGCTGATGGATGAAATCAACTGGATCTTAGCTTTCTTCAAAGCTTCTTGAATCTGAACTTAGTTAGAGTTGATTTCCTTTGGAACATACTGCTTCTTAAGAAACCTGTGACAGCTTCCTTCTTGTCTTCAAATGGCTGGATCTCTCTCTATCCACAACCCTTGATAATACTTCTGAATTCTTGAATGAATTCAACTTAGACTGAATCTGAGTGGATGTTCACTTCAGAAAGTCTTCTTAGATCTTCTCTCGAAGATCTTCTTCTGTGCCTTGCACTTTCTTGATTAGAGATCTTATCTTACAAGCATGATCAATCAATCAGTTTCTATGTATATGCGTGTTTTTCTTCTTCTTCTAAATCTGTCTATTTATAGACTTCATCCTTGGTAACCAGCTTATCCGGTTTCTAAGAAACTTCTGACAAGTCTGACAGCTTCAGTCGACCTGTTGTAACTCACAGCTGTCAAGTCTTCAAACAGATCTTGTGCCTTTGTCTTTATCAGCAAATTGTCAAGACTGTCTGTTAGAAAGTGTCGAGACCATCTGTCAATATGTGTCGACATAAGTGACTTAGGTGTCGACACAGCCCTTGATGATGTCGACATATCTGCCTTTATGTCGACTCAGCTTCTTGATACTGCATCTTGAGAATGTGTCGACACTGAGTATTTGTGTCGACACAAACACTTCACCATTCACCAACAACTAACTTAGTCTAGACTTTGCTGTGTGTCGACACAGTTGATGTAGACTCAGAATATAGTGTGTGTCGACACAGCTTCCAGGTGTCGATACAGCTGTTGTCGACTCTGCCTCTGTGTGTAGACACAGTCTTCTGGTGTCGACACAAATGTTGTCGACTAGCAATTCTGTGTATTGACTCAGCTTCCCAGTGTCGACACAAGTGATGTCGTCCAAACTTCTGTGTGTCGACACTGCCTCCAGGTGTCGACACAATTGTTGTCGACTCTATTTCTTTGCGTCGACACAGCCTTCTTCAAGTGTCGACACAATCTTTCTAAAGTGTCGACACAATTTCTTCTGGTGTCGACACATGGACTTAGAATATTTTTCCTGCATTCTAGTACATTCTTAACCTGCACATATAAACTCAAAATAACATCAAATACACCTTGATGTATATCATTGAGCTAAGTTAGGCTTCTTCAAATAAGGTACACATTTTTCAATGTACCCAACAGTGTCTGTGTCTGTATCTGTGTTTATGTGGGTCTATGTCTATGTATCTATGTATGTATGTGTCTATGTGTGTCTGTCAGTGTTTCTATGTTGTTTATGCATGCATGTGTGCAGCGTGTGATTGTGTGTGTAGCTATGTTTGTGACAATCTATGTCTATGTGTGTGTGTGTTTGTCAATGTCTGTATATAGTATGTGTTTGTGTCTGTTTGTGTCTGCATTTGTGTGTGTGTGTTGGTTTCTGTGTGCCTATGTCTGTCTATGTCCGTATATATATCTGTATCTGTCTGTGTCTATGCCAATGTGAGTCCGTGTCTGTGTGTACTCGGGTCTGTGTGTGTGTGTGTGTGTTTGTGTGTGTGTGTGTTTGTGTGTGCAATTGTGTGTGTGTATGTGCGATTGTGTGTGTGTGTGCGATTGTGTGTGTGTGTGTTCATGTGTGTATGTGTATATGTGTGTGTGTCTGTGTGTAATGAGATACAAGAACATGGACTAATATCAAAAAGTTATCAAAGTATAAAGACTGGTTTGACATTTTTGCCTTATAACTTTCTTTATATCTGATGGGTTTCCCTTAAGCCGGTTCAACCAAGCTCCTAGAATCGCGCGTGACCACCAGAGCCTCAGGTGAGTTGACACGTGTTGAATTGGCCCCGTCTTGTCGTACACGTCCATGCGAGCACCGGGTCACATGCGAACTTAGTCGCGCACCTCGACATGTCTCACCGCCCTTACGACTTCACCGCCTCACGGCCTCACCGCTCTCCTGGCGCCCAGAAGTGGGCGGCCATTTTCCAACAATGTGGGAGGCCAAACAGCCGTTCCACCCTTTGACTGCCCAGACCTGGGCATCCATGACCTATTAGGAGCGGGCAGCCACATGTCCGCCTGCCCCTCTAGCCGCCCTGATATGGGTGGCCTTTTGGCCGCCCAATTCTGGTCTGATGTTCCTTGTCAAGAGTGGGCGGCCACAAGGCTGCCAGCCCCTATGGCCTTCTTGTCAGAAGCGTGCGACCACATGACCACCCACCCCTCTAGATGCTCAGATCTAGGCAGACTCTTTACCGCTCAGTTCTAGGAGGTCGTCTCTTGTCAGGAGCGGGTGGCCACTTGACCGCCTGCCCCTCTGGCCGCCAAGAACTGGGCGGCCTCTTGGCCACCCAAATCTGGGACACCTTTCCCGCCTAGGGAGGGTGGCCACGCGACCATCCCACGCTCTAGCGGGGTTTGCCTCCCCACCGGCCGACGACCTTACCCGGCTGCCAGCCTCCTCCGACCGCCGCCCTTGTCGCTCTCTCCTCCCCTCATGAGAGGAGTGGTTATTTTCCGGTGAGGGCAATTATTCTCCGGCTGCGGGCAATCTTGTCATTTGGGTAAATATGGCGATCTATGTGCCCCATTTTGGACAATTATATTGGTCAGGCCTGTGGTTATTAAGAGAAATTACCGGCTTGCCCCTCCTAAAATTTATAAGTAGACCTGTCTCTCTCACATTTTCATATTTTCCTCAGCCGAAAAATCCTCCAACAGGGTTTTCTCTCTCTTCCTCCTACGATTTTCTTTCTCCACCGCTCCCCTTCCTTGCACCCTCCCACATGACTCTTCCATGCGCGCTCCCGCGCGGGCCTTATCTTTGCACGCTTCCGTGCGCGCATCTTCCGTGCGGGCTCCCGCGTTGCCTTTTCCGTGCTGGGTGTAAAATCTCCCCCGGAATTGAGCACGGCTGAGGAGAGATTTTTTCCCAGGACCGTGGCCTTATTATGACACAAACTACGAGTTAGTTGCCACCACAAGACAGCAACCCTGCCGGCAAGCACGAAAATTTACATAGCCAACAAAAAAAGAAGTAAACAAGTCCACACATTACAACATAAATATATAAATATCCAAACAAAAGGTCCACATGAGATAAATGAAAGAATACAAGAAATAGGGTTTATGCCCAGTACATAACCATCACAAATATCACACACTCTCTCAATTAATAACGCGAAAGCTAAATAATATGATCATCAACCTGATAATGGGTAGTAGTAGTGCACGGTTGTGGCTCCTCAGATCCTGGTGTCTCAATCTCTGGCTACGCCTGGTCGAACTGCGACGATGTCTCTACGTGTCCCTAAAATGATGTGGTCCAACAACCGTCAGTCAAACTAAACTCAGATGCTTCATCTCCGCCTCAACCCCGTTACTCCTAGGCATAGGAGGAAGAAATAGAAGGACCAATAATAACAAAATGTATAAGCAGGTGATAGTGGTATATATATAGATAATTTCTCTAACAGTTCTATATCAGTATAAGCAATAACAAAAGTAAAGAAGAACAACAACTAACACAGTATAAAAGTACAGTAAGAGGAGCTAAGTAAAACTAAAAAAGTAAAGCAGTTACACTACCATCACAGAAGTGTGTTTTAACTTATATGAATGCTCATACAAACTTATAAGTTAAGATTTTCAAAATTATAACTCATCATATAAAAGAGCTCATACTAATTTATATGATGAGGATCTGTAAGTGCATATATTATGTCATGCTATGTAATGTAAAGTTTATTATGTAACTCACACACACGATTCTGTGCACAGACCTTTCATGTATCCACACTTTTTGGAGGTGACCAACCTCTCAAGTACCAACCGTCATGGCTCACGGTGGAAGTGGAGCAGGTGTCACCACTCCTAGGCGGGCAGACACACTACCAGGCTTATACCTCTCGTAAGCCTCAATGCTAAGAACACAACAGCGGAGCACCTGCGTACTCTTGTTGGACACTACCAGTATTTTGTGGTCGGATGTGCTCTTAGGGGACATAGTCCTTCAGACCTTGATATAAACATCCTACCGGTCTCCCTAGAGGTCTATACACCGCACCAGAGTAATCGTACTTCCGTCGGTGTGCCGACTAGACCAGTACAGAGTGACCCACCACATAAACACAAATCAGGTATAACAATACCCTTATGAGTCCCCAGCTCATAGGACTAACCCGCCTGATATCGACAAACCACCCAAGCCACCAGCTCGCAGGACTAACAAGTCCTATATCGCTCCAACCCACACATGGGTGAGATCGCTATAACATTACTTAATCATATTAGACTACTCTTGTCTAACTTACAGATTACTTAACGATTTATGGTTAACCTTGGACTTCTCGAGATCTATCCAGTGAGGGGCTCACAACGGTACTAAGAACTATGATGGGCTGAAGCGCATTGTTCTCTTTCTCAAGGAAATTAGTAATGTTATGCTACACTTAACCAAACCCACTCTTAAGATTACTAAGTGTGTGACCTCTCCAAAGCACCAACCGCTAAACAACTAATTTTCCAAAATTGCTAATTGTAGACCATATGAACTTGTATGTGTGCATGAATAGAAATTCTCCAAATGCTTGACCCTAGGCCCTAAGTTTATTTCCTGAGATCTATCATGACATCTTAGACTTAATTCCAAAGATTTATAATTTTTCTAAAATCATCAACAGTTATTATAATTTTCCCAAATTATTGCTACATGTGATTTTGAACATGAAGTGTCACTTTCTGTTATCAAACTGGCAAAGTAAAATTATACTAACATCATTTTGAGGAATAACAGATCTGGATAAAGTTCCATAATTTTTCAGTGACATTTAGTGGCAATTAGGAATTTCCCAAAAATAGGACTTTAAAGTCATAATTCAAGGAAATAGTTGAAAACTAGGTAAATAAATCCCATTAAATTTCTTAAGATAGCAAATGACAAATAAAGCACAGTTCCAGTGAATGATAATTTTCTAGACAAATTTAACCACCAATAACAATAAAATTTATAAATTACCAAATTGCCACTATTTAATAAAACTCCATAATTATGATCCAAAAAATTCTAAGATAACTCACAGAGGCTCTAAGCAGTATTACAATGATCACACAACTACTTTTTTGTATGTTGGGAATATTTCATGATTCTGCTCCTAAGGGCCTCATTTTTCAGCATCAAAAAGTACATATTAAAGGGGCAAAATATATAATAATTTATGTAAATCCAAATCAAGGGTGGTGATTTCATCTTCCTCCTCTAGCCTAAGGCCGAGATCATCCCGTCATGGAGCCCTTTCCAAAGTTGTTTGCTGGCCACCCGGCCACTTCTCCGACAGGCCACCGCCACCACCACCTCCATTGAGGTGGTGGATATCGCGCGTCTATGATTTGGCCGCCGGAGGCGGCGGTATCCGACAAACCCGAGAGGAGCCAAACATGGATTTTTCCATGGAATTTCAAAATGGAAACCGACTCCTTTGAGCCCAATTTCAATACCTAATGATCTAAGATGCTAGTATAAGGGGAGAGAGGGAGAAGCATGCCTGATTTCGGGTTTGGATGCGGCTACTCCGGCGGGTGGCCATGGATTTTGGCATTTTCTGGCGAACCTCTCCCGATCTCGATTCTCTGCTAGCAAGAATTTCACGCGCTTTCCTCCACCACACGCGCCTCCACGTGCTCCACCGTCAAGACCATCCAAGTGTGCCTTCGTGTGCCTCGCTATCAAGTCCGTCCAAGCGCGCCTCCGCGCTCCCCTCCGTAAAGACCTTTCAAGCATGCCTATGCATGCTCCGCCGTTAAGACTGTCCAAGTACGCCTCTATGCGCTCTGCCGTCAAGTATGCTCTAAGTACACCTTCGTATGCTCCGCCTTCAAGCTAACGTCAAAGACTCCAAAGTCTCCACAACGTAAAGCTCTAAATTGTAGCGGAAGCAAAAATAACCCAGCAAGTGGTGGCCTATCACCTTCCGAGTCCTTTTCATTCTCTCTCTCCATAATTGTAACGGGAGGCGGCCCGTCGCCCTCGAGTTCTTCAAGAAAGTTCTGTACATCAATAAGAAAATAGTAAAGGTTTTGCTGGCAAAGACTCGGACACATGATTTTACACCCATATGACTGGTTTTCCACGTTAACAAATTTCTCTTTTTCCAGGTTTTTACTTACTGCGACTGTTGGTGTGGTTGACCGCTCTCGGGCTAAGGCGGTCCAATTTAGTCCAATCTACCAGATCATTGAGCGATCCCCAATAGTTTGGCATCATCTATGCGAACATGGTTCCCACAACTTCTAGAAGATCTAGAGGAGCTAGAAGATAGTACCCCCATCACATTAGTACTGGTGACCAGAAAGCATGGAAGGAAAAGCCGCCCGTACTGACGAAAGAACGGCACCCGGGGGCATGTTGATCCAGCTCTTCTTGGATTGCTCGATAACATGCTAGAAGCAGAGCTCAACAATGCGGATATCCAAGAACACAGAGCCCATCCTAACAGAGTACCCGAAGCTCCGTATCAATGCAGCCGCCTAGAAGCAGCGGGCCTCGAGCCTGTAGATGGAAGGCTCACACGTAAATAAGTTCGTGAAATAATTTCTGAAGAGCATGAATAAGACAAGAAGCGTGCCACTTTGGCCTCTCTCCCCCCTCTATCATTTCTTGTCATTCACACATAAGATCTCGTCACATCCAATCCCACCAGGCTTCAAGCTCCAAAAGATCGAGATGTACGGCGGAACGGGAGATCCATCAGAGCACGTCAAACACTTCGCGATCATGATGCAACTCTACGGTGCTTTTGATACTCGACTGTGTCAAGCATTCCCAACAACCCTGAAAGGACAAGCTCATTCCTGGTTCATATCCTTAAAGGATGGAGAAATCAAGGATTTCACAGAGCTAACACAGTAGTTCACAGACCAATTCATTTCTAGTCGTCGCATAGTCAAAACTCCATCCCACCTATTTGGGATCCGTCAAAGCGAAGGCGAAACCCTTAAGGACTTCCTCCGTAGATTCACTACAGAGGCACGAAAAATCCCCGGAGTCAACCCAGAGATCCTTCGAGGGTTTCTTCTTGCAGGGCTACTCCTTGGTGGCTTTCACTATGCACTGGTACGGGAGACTATGCCCAGCTACGTGACCTCATTAATCAGATCGATGCCCAGATTGTAGCCGACGAAGCAGTCAAAGCACATTGATAGTATTTTCAAGACAGTTTAGAACGGAAAGCGCAACGATGATTGTCCCCTCAGAAGGAGAGAAGTGATCGTCGCAATAAGCTGTGAGCCTAGCAACATCAGAACCACGCTCTCCTCAACACCTCCATAACCAACATACTATGTGAAATCCAAGATAAGGTTCCGCTCCACAGGCCTTAGCCTATCACCCCAAACAAAGGTAACCAATCGCAGTACTGCAAGTTTCACTGCGGGGCCGGGGACATTACAGAAGATTGTACCAAACTAAAGAAAGAAATCAAACGCCTTCTTCGCTAAGGGTTCTTAAAAAGATTCATGCAGAACAAGAAACACAAACAACCAGCATGACCCAGGCTAATGAAGGATCAGCCGCCCTCATGCCAGAAGGGATTAGGGTGCAAAACTATGAGTAATTAGTCCCGGATAATAGCTCTTTCCACAAGAACTATGCCAACATCTCTTCTCCTACTCCATCGGCTTTATCAGCATCAAGACACTTATTTAAAATTTTATGTTTTTCTAACAAATTGCCAAACTGACTTCACTTTTTTATATACTTCAGATGGAAAACTGCCAATATATAAGGTCGCAAGACCTACGCCTACCATCGCTAGGGGATAACCCCCTTAGCGGTCGGCGCCTTCCAATAGGTAAGGTTGCAAGACCTACACCTTCCATTGCTAGGGGCTAATCCCCTAGCGGTCGGCGCCTGCCAATTAGTAAGGTCACAAGACCTACGCCAGCCATTGTTGGGGGCTAACCCCTAGCGGACAATGCCTTCCAATAGTTAAGGTCACAAGATATTGCCGTCACTGGGGGCTAACCCCCTAACGGTTGGTACCTGCCAATAGGTAAGGTCGCAATACCTACGACTGCTTACTCCCACTACTGACGATCAAAGGTCTTCCCTTCTCTCCGCAGTAGGTCGCGACATCTCCATGGGCTTCCACCCTCGCGTTTGCCACTGATTCGAAGAACCTCTCTTCACCATCTCCTTGGGACCACGTCCCAGTGGCCTCCCACTGCCGATGATCAAAGGTCTGTTATTCTCTTCGCAGTATGTCGCAGCATTGCTAGGGCCTGCCCCCCTCGTTTGCCACCAGTTTGAAGATCTTCTCTTCAATGCCTCCTCAAGATCATGCCCCAATGACCAACCACTATCGACGATCGAAGCTCTTCCATTCTCTTCACAGTAGGTTGTGACATTACGAAGGCCTGCAAGCCTCGTTTTTCACCAGTTCGAAGATCTACTCTCTATCGCCTCCCCAGGAATACGTCCCAGCGGCCTCCTACTACCAACGATCAAAGTCTGCCCTTCTCTCAATAATAGGTCGTGACGTTGTCAGGGCCTATCCCCTTGCTTTCCATCGGTTAGAAGATCCACACTTCATCGCCTCTCCGAGACCACTTCCCAATGGACTCCCACTGCCAACGATCGAAGATCTGTCATTCTCTCCGCAGTAGGTCACGACATTGCCAGAAACCATCCCCCTCCCTCACCACAGGTTTGATGATTTTCTCTTCACCGCATCTTCAGGACCAAATCCATACGCCCTCCCGCTGCCAGTGATCGAAGGTCTGACCTTCTCCTGTAGTAGGTCGAGGTTCCGTCAGGGCCTGCTCCCCTCGTAGTCACATAGGTTCAAAGGTTTTCCCTTCACCTCCAACCATTCAATGACATCCCCTATACTAGCGAACCTGGCCTCACACTGCCCAACTAGAAGTGTTTTCCCTTCGCCCTGGTAGTGGGACATGGGAGTATCTTGGTCTCGTCCTTCAATCGCTAACCATTCAGTTACATTGTTGAAACCGAAAATCGGTCTCTCGATGAGTTCACCATTGGGGAAGGGGTGATCGCGCACCTACTCCGCTTCATCAAGAAAAACAACAAGGGAAGAACTACAAAGGACTAGACTAAGGGCCCAGCGCGGAGGTCCCACCACACACCCGGAAGATCTTAGAGCTCTTCCCCTCCTTAGCCAAATGTTGGGCTAAGGTAAGTAAGAAAGCGCTAGAAGACTGGAAGACAAGTAAGCCTGCCTTCTGAGGTACCCCTTGGTCCTATTTAAAAATTTCTGAAGGTGATCTGCAAATAACAAACCTTTCCTAGCCTGAAATTACTGAAATCCCCTTGGGATGGCCTGCCAACAACCAAACTCCGCTGTTCTGAACAACTATATGCAGCTCAACCGGGCCTGCTAACAGCATAACGCCGCTGTTCTAACTGGTTATGTGCACCTCTCACAGGGTCACCCTGATAATTTGGCCTCTGGCCCCCACCAGGGAAGGATCTCTTGGCCTCTGAGTAAGCTCGCAACCCTACTGGGCGGGAGCGAGCAGGGCTGGCCCGCCTAGGAGGGGCGCGGGTTGGAGGGTGAATGAGGGCTGGCCCGCCTAAGAGAGGCGTGCAGGGGATGACCGAGGGCTGGCCCGCCTAGGAAGGCGTGGGCCGGGGTTGACCGAGGGCCGGCCTGCCTAGGAGAGGCAGGCAGGGCTGACCCGCCAAGGAGGCGCGGGTCAGAGGGAAACCCGCCTGGGAAGGCGTGGGACGAGGCTAACCCGCCTGGGAAGGCGCAGGCCGAGGCTGACCCTCCTGGGAAGGCGCGAGCTGGGGTCGACCCGCCCGCTTTCCTGAGTCCCTTCGACGAACACGGGGTTGTACACAATCCCCGCTCTTTATGAGCTTTGCAAAAGCTCGAAAAGAAACATCCAACCCCACGTGTTTGGCGAAAACCCTGCTGAGCTGGAGGGAATCTTTTGGTAGGGGCCCACCTTCACGCTATAAATAAGCTATCGGACCTTTGGGGTCAACTCCTCTTCTTTGCCTTTTTCTGCGATTCACAGTCGGAAGATGCCTATGTCCGAGGAGATGAGAGCTGATCTGGTGGCTACGAGGGAGGGTGCTCGAGAAGCAGCTCTCGAGGCCGCCCCGTGGCTGGCGCATGGGTCACCCGATCCTCTATTCAAGCCAGTGAAAGGGAAAATCATCCATCGGTCCCCACTGGGTGATGACCCTACTTCCGGCTCGGCCGGCGATGTCGAGGTCGTTCATGAGGTATTTGGTTTCCCTCTTTGATCCGCCACTCCTTCTGACTTTTTTCTTTTTCTGTAGGAGGCGCCTCACGATAATGGAGTTGACAGGGTGGACCCGAGGAATTCTACCCTGGTGGTGGCTGATCGGGCCTGTAGTCCCTTACCCCAAGTGCACTTCCCTCCTGTGACTCCTCCGTCGCCAAGGCCCTCTGGCCTTGGGAAACCCTTGGTTACCCCCGGAGGAGAAGCATTCCAGGGTCGCCAAGACCCCCGGAAAGGCCAGCCCGCGCGAAGTTTTTTCGCGCACTAACTGGGTTTTTCTCGCCCACTGTACGACATGAGTGGAGTGGCGAGCCCGGATGATGGATGCGAGTCGCCCGCTCATGTTACGGCTAACTAACGCCCCCTTCGCTCCTAAGTCTAAGTTATGGATCCCAAACGAACAGATGACCTCACTCGCTCGTAGTAGCAAAATCAAAAATTAACATTCAAGACAACAGTATAAATAGCGAGTGCGAGAAAGAGAAATATTTGCATCATAATAAAAATAGAGTTCTTGAAGTACATTGGAGGTGACTATTACAAAATCCAGGCTTTGGCACGCAACGCTGCTGCGACAAAAGTTAGGCCAGAGCAAGTGATGATTATTTTACTGAGTATGTTTAACTTGATGCGGATTCATTCTACACACTAGTATAAACTATGTAGAGTGGCATAAGCTAGATTGATTTATCATTCAGGCAAGTGCACCTATCAATCATAGTATAGGAGAAATCTACATCTCATGTCGTATTCCACAGGGCCATTTCAAGTACTCGTACTCATCCTCACTTTATTATCATACCTACAATTAAAATTTATTTTTAATCTAAATAATCCTAACTATGACTACTTGGATAAGATAACATTGCAGAATTAAAGATGATAAGAGACTGAAAGTAGGAGCATTCACGTGAACATACTTACTTATATATACAATTCTATGTAATCATGAAATAATAAACTATCAAATTCATTGTATTGTAAAAGGTTAAACATTTATCAAATTCTCTCTCGAGTAATTCAAATCCTAAACCTATGTTGAGTAAATTTTCTCTCGAACAATTTACAACACTCAAATTTGCATTAATTACATTACCCTATCTTCTACATAAATTCATGAAATCCTATCTCTAAAATACCATGAATCCATTTATCCGTATTAAAATTATCCAATTAGCATATCTCTCGATCATGAAAATTGAAATGCAAAGAGAAAGAACACATAGAAATGAATATTTATCCATCATCACAAACACCCAATTTCTCAATCTAGAAGTTTGAAATTCATGTAAAACAAAAACTAAACTCATAACTAGGATAATTCTCAATGTTTGCAAGCCTATATACTAATAAAGTACCATGAATTTGATGAAAACAAGAAGATACATGATTACTAAATTGTTCAAATGAAAAGTTCAAGCGAAATAAAAGATAAATAAGGTTAGATCACCAAGAGAAAAGAAAAATTAAGAGAGATACATGAAAGATTAAATGCATACAAAATCTCTTTAGTTTCATCCTTCGCTTGGGTGCTTCACCTTCGTCCTGCAGAAGTTATCCAAAAGAAAATGATCCAAAAAAAGTCCAGAATAATTTTTCACACAGGATTTTATAGTCTCCTTGCAAACAGGGTCGAACACGGGTTCCAACACGACTGTGTCACATGCCATATTGATTGTTCTAGGATGGATCCATGCGAATCGGCATATTTGGATGTGGGCCGTGTAAGATGACCCAGGTACTGACATGGCCGTGTTCTATGCACACGGGTCGGTTGGCTCCAGGCGTCGAAATCTTTAGAAAAGGACACAGGTAGACACACGGGCGTGTTCCAACCCGTGTGATTCTCTAGCATTTTCTTCCAATTCTTCAGCTCCATCCTAAATAGGACACGGGTAGGCACACGACCGTGGTCCTACCCGTGTTCGTCCAAATTTTTGTCCTGTCATCAGACATGTTGAATCCGTGACCTCCTCTGTTTGCTCCAAGACTTCTAGTTCCACTGGTTAGCCATACTTGACTTAGGAAAATAAATAAATGCATCGCTCAATACATGAAATAATAGGAACTTCTAACTGTGCTCTTCTGTTCATGATAATCCAAATTCTAAAATAATATTGTGAAATTACTACCTAGGGAGGTGGAAAATAGTAGATATGATTACAATTATGATAGTATAAATCCTATCATAATTATACTCATCAAATACCCCCAGACTTAGATGTTTGCTTGTCCCTAAGCAAGCTAATTCAAACACTTGGGTTACAAATAAAATTTTTTGCTCCTGTACACTGGTTGCAATGAATTTTAAGAGAACTTTGATGATGTAATCGTATAGAAAATAGTGTAGCAGACTTTTCTAAATATACTTTTATCTTAAAATTGCTCTAATATATCTTTTAACTATCTTTCACTCTTTCTTAGAAATAGAAGTATAATCATCCATAACAATTGTGAGGAGAAAATAACAATTTCAATAAGATATGCATTAGTATTTCAATACTTATAAGTACCAATATTGATAGTCCTGAGCTTACCTTTTCACACCCTCTCCACGACACTAGTTAGAATTAGTGAGGTTGGATCCTTAGGACTTGTATGGTGGTGTATCTTTTTGGCTTAGGATAGGTGATTATAGGTGGGGTAATCAAAGATAAATTTGATGGTTTTTATAACACCTAGATCACAAATTGAGCCCTTTGTATGGTAAATACCTTAACATACATCAATATTATAAGAACACCCCCAGACTTTGCACTTATTATAATTCCCATATTTTTTGATGATGGAAACTCTATATTTTTTCTTTTTCTTAACCAAGGGTCCATAGTAGGGATCATTCCGAGTGGGTGCCAATATACACGCACTCAGGCCACATATCACTATGTTTTTTTTTCTTTTAGGATTCATAGTAGGGATCATTCCAAGTGGGTGCAAGTATACACGCACTCAGGCCTCATATCACTATGAATAAACTCATTCCATGAAGATTTTAATGATAGGTGTGCTAATAGGTAAGGATCTGTCTTGGTGAATTTTAGTGGTAGAGTATCAAAAGGCATAGGAAATAGGTCCAAATTGGGTGTACAAGGGTATGATGTTTAAGGTTTTGGGATTGCAAGGCTCAAACTATCCAAAAGGAGGCCTAAGTCATTTCCGCCCTCACTAAACAACTTATGCAAATGTTTTGAGGATTGCTAGAAGGTAAATTCTAGAAATCAATAAAGAGTATTTTTTTCTTGATTCCCTAATACAAAATTATCTAAATGTTACACTCATCAACTCGCTTTATTATAGATAAGTATATTTTCTAAAATAGAGTGATTGACAGTTAATAATATAGAGGACTAATCTTAACAATAAATTATATAGAGAAAATTAGGCTAATAAATTTATATACGTAATAACTAATCAACAAAGTTGAGCACTCAATGAGTCTACTTCAATTCATTTTAATCAGTGTGTGAAAGTAAATTAATTAGCTATAATCCCAGATGAATGAATTAATGAGAGCTTAAGGAAAATTTTTAAAAAAAAATTATGGGTGCTTAACAATCATGAGTACTATGATAGTAAGAGTATAATCAATTGTAATCATGTCCATCACAGAAATAATATAATTGACGAGCATGAGCAACCACCCCTAGACGTAAAACTTGCAATGTCCTCATTATAATGTAAAGAAATGAGCAATTTCACAAGAATATAACGAACTGACTATGATGAATATAAAAGGACACACACAGTAAAAGGGAGCAAATGTGATAATATATAAATAAACTGATAATAAAGTGGAAAAAGAAATGCGGTAGAACTATATGTCCAAATACAAAGTGATACATATCAGAAATATGCAGGAGGGCCATCCTATTTGTCCTGGGAGCGAGGTGGGTGAGGAGCTATCGTGATGGGCTGGAGATCCCCAAATGAGCTCTGATCTACACAATGGCATCCTCCGTCCTCCTCTAGGACTCCACAATACTCTACAAGCGCGGAGAGAGTTGGGTGTCATAGAAATGCTGTAACTTACGCGTGTACCGAGACTGTGGTGGAGGTTGGGAAGAAGAAGACTTGCCCTGAGTGTAGGTGGAGTGGGCTGGGGGAATCAGGGGCTCATCGAGGTCAGGATCTACCTCGTCGTTATCGTCATCATCATCAGCAGTAGGCGGTCCACGTCTCGTAATGACATAAGTAATCCTGCCCCGGCCCTGACGGGCGGTGACGAGGCAGAGAGATCGAAGACTTGCCATGGTGATGTGAACAGTCTTTGCCACTACGGTCATCGAAGGGAGGGATGAGAATATGCCCATATTCTTCGCCAGGAGGGTGATGTAGGGGGCTACGCAAATAGACCCGATGCGGGAGTTGTCTGCCTGATGAAGTATGAATTGGGCGAGCATAAAGCCCATGTGGAGGGGTTAACGAGATGACATACTATATAAGTGTAAGATGTCCTGCCTGCTAACTATGCCATAACTTTCGCCCCGACCGCTCAATGTGTGGCTCAGTAAGTGGTAGATGTAGTGGAGGGCGGGTGAATACAGCTTTGAGGCTTTAGACCTCTTGGCTTCATAAGAAGAGACGTCGAAGGTGAGACGGGTCCAGATAGTGCCTGCTTGGTCGCGAGTGGGGAGATCAAAATTTAGCGCGGGGTAGGCGGCACTAAAGAGAAATGACTCCTCATACACCCCTAAGTATTGGGTGAACTGGAGAAGGGTGAGTGTATGAAAAGTGTCCGCTACACAAAATGAGATGATCACCTTGAGCGGGTTTCCATGCTCCATCAAGGAAGGTCTAAGGTTTAAATAAAAAGTCGATAGGAACACGAGTGTGAGTTCCTTAAAACCTATCTCCTCCATGGCAAAAAACTCTTTCCACCCTATGACAGAGATCAACTCCCGAACATCTTCCACTAGATTGATTTCTTCCAAGATGCTCCAGTCAATGATGCGTATGTCTTGGAATTTTTTTGATTGGAGATGGTTGAAACGATTGAGATGGCTCGGATCCGCAAATTATGGTGGTGCAGCGGTGTTGCGCCTCTCAGTGGATAGCGCTTGAAGATCTGGACGACGTCGACGACCGCCCTGGCTACGTGATAAAGACATGATCTATGGATAAATGTAAGGCTGTTTATTTTGTTTAAAAAAGGAGAACAAAAGGGGAGAATGGAGTGGAGAAGAAGAACTAATAACAAGCAAATTCAAAGAACGTAAACCCAAAAATTTTACCTAAGAGAAATGATTCAGATAAGAAGGAAGTGGATGTTGTAGCCAGCTGAGAGTAATCAGGAAATGAAAATGGGGAGTTTGGGGATCAGGGTGAAGAAGATGAAGTCAACCCCCTTTATAAAGAAGATGAATACGGGTGGACACACGACCGTGTGTGCACCCGTGTTCGGGAATCAATTCAGGCGGGAAAAATGGTCTCCAAGGAAATGTATGGTCAAATGGCGGGAAATGTGCGCTTCAGTTGGACACAATCAACAACACAGCCGTGTCCAACACCCGTGTCCCGACACATTTTCAGCGCATTACAGTCTACATAGCTAAAAACACGGCTGGTTGGTCAGTCGTGTCCTCCTCGGGAGGAAATTCGCCCAGTTAACTCGGGGTCGAACATGGCTGGGTTTCCTGCCGTGTCCGCCTCGGGAGAAATTTGGTAACAATCGCCAGCTGAACGTGGGCACTAACACGGGTGTGTGTATACCTGTGTCCTGCTCTGGACGATATAGGAAAAAAAACGGATGTTATGACACGACATCATACACATGTGTGTGTGAACCCGTGTTGTGCTCGGGTTAAATCCTGTCCTAGAAGACACGGGGTAGAACACGGCTGTGTGGTCAGCCGTGTCCTCCTTGGGAGAAAATTTCCCTGGTCGAATTTTTAAGGACACGGCTGAGTCCAAGGTAGTGTGCTGGACACGGCAACGCACACGGGCGTGTGGTTACCCGTGCACTCCTATGACTTGGAAATTTCTCCTAAGTGATTATTTCACGAATTTTTGGGTTAAAATTAAACTAAACTTTTCACTAATATTTTTATAAACTATATAGAGAATCTACTATACTATATGGATTCCTAGTCTACATAGAGGCAAGATTCTATACGAGCGAAGTCTTGAGGAAGCGCACCATAGTAAAGTTTTAACCGGTGCCCGTTGACTTTAAAATCCCCCTTCTTAGGGGAGTTAGCTCGACAGTGCCGTAGGGAAAGACTTCTTTCACTATGAGGGTCCGGACCACTTAGACCTTAGCTTCCCTGGGAATAGATGCAGTTTGGAATTAAAAAGGAGGACTTGGTCACCCTTTTGGAATTGCTTGGGTTTACGAAGGTGACAGTCATGAAATAGTTTAGTCTTCTCCTTATAAATCCGGGAGTTCTCATAGGCCATAGTTCTCCACTCATCTAATTCGTTAAGTTGAAGTTTATGTTTCTCTCCTATAGAATTGGTATCAAAATTTAAAGAGCGTATTGCCCAATACAACTTATGTTCTAATTCTATAGGTAAGCGACAAGATTTACCATAGACTAATCTAAAGGAGGTGGTTTCTATATGTGTTTTTAAGATGGTTCTATAAGCCCACAAATAATCGTTTAGCTTCCTAGACCATTGCTTTCTATTCCCTTCTATAGATTTTTCTTGGATCCTCTTAAGTTCTCTATTTGATACTTTAACTTGACCACTAGTTTGTGGATGGTACAGTGTAGTTATCCTATGTGTGACTCCATATTTCTACAATACTTTGTCTAGCTGTAGATTACAAAAATGTGAACCCCTATCGCTAATAAGTGCACGTGGTGTGCCAAATCTTGCGAATAAGGATTTCAAAAACTGAATTACTACTCTACTATCATTAGTAGGCAAAGCCTGCGCTTCAACCCACTTTGATACATAATCTACTGATACCAAAATATACTTATTCCCATACAAAACTGGAAATGGTCCCATGAAATTAATTCCCCAAACACCGAATACTTCACATTCAAGAATAAAATTTTGTGGCATTTCATGTAATTTAGAAGTATTACCCGATTTCTGACAAGAATCACATGAAAGCACATACCATTAGGCATCCCTGAATAGAAGGGGCCATTAAAAACCTGAGTCAAGAACCTTTTTGGCAGAGCGATTTGCTCCATAGTGATCACCAGTAGGGCTTGAATGACACTGCTCCAGGATTCTCCAAACCTCCTCCGATGATACACTCCTTCGAATAACGGAATCTGCACATATCCGAAAAATAAACGGGTCCTCCCAGAAGTAATATTTCAAGTCAAAGAAAAATTTCTTTTTCTGCTGATATGAAAAATCCTTTGGAAGGACCTTGCCACAAGATAGTTTGCATAATCAGCAAACCATGGATAATTAGGATTTATTTTTGTAGATAATGCAAATAACGACTCCTCAGGGAATGTATCAGAAATCTCAGATTCATCTAACATTGCTCGTAGTGGATTTCTAAACGTGAGAGATGGTCTGCCGCTAAATTTTATGCTCCTCGTTTATCCCTAATTTCAAAATCAAATTCTTATAATAAAAGAACCCAATGGATTAAATGAGGCTTTGCTTCCGCTTTGGATAGAAAATATCTAAGGGTAGAGTGATCTGTGTATACTACCACTTTAAACAATGTTAAATAAAATCTAAATTTATCAAAGGCAAAAACCACTGCTAGGAGTTCTTTTTCAGTAGTGGTATAATTCTCTTGTGCATTATTAAGTGTTTTTCTAGCATAAAATATAGGATGAAAATGTTTGTTTCGACGTTATCCTAAAACAGCTCCTACCGCAAAACTGCTAGCGTCACACATAATCTCAAACGGCTGTGTAAAATCAGGTGCTATCATAATAGGAGAATTAATTAATTTTTCTTTTAAGAACTCAAAGGCATGTAGAAAGTCTTGATCAAAGATAAAAGGTTTGTCTTTCTCTAAGAGTCTAGTAAGTGGTTTAGCAATTTTGGAGAAGTCTTTAATAAACCGATGGTAAAATCCGGTGTGTCCTAAAAAACTTCTCACTGCCTTAACAGAAGTTGGTGGTGGTAACTTTTCTATGGTTTCTATTTTGGCTTTATCGACTTGAATTTCTTGGTTAGAGATTTTATGGCCAAGACCTAACCCCTCTTGTACCATAAAATGACACTTCTCCCAACTAAGCACTAGGTTTATTTCCTCACATCTCCTAAGCACTTTCTCTAAATTATTCAAACACAAATTGAATGAGTCTCCAAACACAGAGAAATCATCCATAAACACTACCATGATATCTTCAACATACTCATTGAAGATGGCTAACATGCACCTTTGGAAAGTGGCAGAGGCATTACAAAGACCGAATGGCATACGCCTATAGGCAAATGTACCGAATGAGCAAGTGAATGTTGCTTTCTCTTGGTCTTCTGGGGCTATAGGAATTTGGAAATACCCAGAAAGTCCATCTAGAAAACAATAATAGGAATATACTGATAATCGTTCTAATATTTGTTCAATAAAAGGTAGAGGGAAATGGTCTTTCCTAGTGGCATCGTTTAGCTTCCTATAGTCAATACAGACACCCAACCCGTTACGGTTCGCGTTGGAATTAAATCATTTCTATCGTTTGGTACCACAGTTAGACTATCCTTCTTAGGGACGACTTGTACAGGACTTACCCATGAACTATCTGAGATAAGATATATCATATCAGCATCTGTTTAACAGTTTTATCCTTAACTACCTCTTTCATATTGGGATTCTGCCTACATTGCGATTGAATAGAAGATTTATAGTTTTCTTCCAAAAAGATTTTATGAGTGTAAAAACAAGGATTAATACCTTTTATATCGGATATTTGCCAAGCTATTGCACCTTTATATTTCTTCAGCACAGTTATTAATTTAGATTTTTCAGTATTAGAAAGATTAGAAGAAATAATAACTGGGTAAGAAGAATTAGTTCTTAGAACGCATACTCAAGATGATCCGGTAATTTTTTAAGTTCTACTACAGGTGGATCTTTAATATTATTCTTATGAACTTCATGATCTCCTTCTATAATAAAACTATATTCAGTAATTCTATTAATTTAAACAGAATTATCTAGAAAAAATAAATGATCAATAATTTCTTCATTCTTTTCATCTTCTAGATAACAGTTAGTTATGCAAATTTCTAAAGGATCTCGGTAACAAAAATTAGAATTCATAGAAGTCAAAAAATTATCAACACCATGAGAAAAATAGCAATAATCATCATTATCTAAAGATTGTTTCATAGTATTGTCTATTTGAAAAGTGACTTCATCTTCCCCTACTCGTAAAACTAATTTAAAATCAAAAACATCAATAAGAGCTCTAGATATAGGTAGAAATGGATGACCTAGTATAAGTGGTACTTCAATGTTTTCATCCATATCTAGAATAACAAAATCAACAGAAATATAAACTTATCTACCTTAACAAATACATCTTCTACTATTCTAGGATACTTAACTGACCTATCCGCTAGTTGAATACTCATTCTAGTCGGGCTAAGTTCTCCTAAACCTAGTTTCAAATATAGTTTATAAGGTATTATGTTTATACTAGCTCCTAAGTCCGCTAAAGCTTTATTAACTTGCAGATCACCGATTAAATATGGAATTGAAAATGAACCGGGATCTTTAAGTTTTTGAGGTAATTTATTTTGCAAAATAGCAAAACATTCTTCACTAAGTGTTAGTAAGAATAATTCTTCTATTTTCCTTTTATTAGAAATCAAATCCTTCAAAAATTTTGCATACTTAGGCATTTGAATAATGTCAGAAAAAGGTAAATTAACATGTTATTGCTTAAACATAGATAAAAATTTACCATATTGTGCATCCATGCGCTCCTTGTTCAGCTTTATTGAATATTGTACGACCGATTGATACTCCATCAGCTTCACATTTATGTCATTTGGTGCTTCGCCGGTAGACTCCTCTTGAGGTGCTTACTTTGCAAGCCTTGGGTCTTGTAACTCCTTTCCGCTCCTCAACTGAATTGCTCTTGCATGTTCCTTCGCATTTGTCTCAGTATTTCCTGGAAGTGTTCCTTGTTGTCTTTCAGACACCATCCTTGCCAGGTGACCAATCTGATTCTCCAAATTTCGAATAGAACCCTCTTGATTATGGAAGGCAACATCGGTAGTTTTCATGAACTTAGTAAGGAAATCTTCCAATGTCGGCTTCCTTGGCTCCGGTTGTTGTTGTTGTCCAAACATGGGTTGCTTGTCTTGCCCTCCCCAAGAGAAATTGGGGTGGTTCCTCCATCCGGGATTGTATGTAAAACTATATGGGTTATTTGCTGGATTGAAAGGTGGTCTAGTATTGTTAACCATATAGTCAACATGCTCTTGCACTTGAGGTTCACCACTTGGCATTCAACCAAGGGAAGGGTCCCATTGTTTAGGTACCATGGAGGGTGATGCTAAAGAAAGGTTGTCCATATTTTGGTGAAGCTTCTCCACTTGAATGGCTAAGGCAGTAACGTCATCCACTTCATACATTCCTGCAGGCTTATTAGGCTTTGGCCTCACGGTAGTCCATTGATAGTTGTTCGTAGACATGTCCTCTATCAACTGTTGAGCCTCTTCAGGTGTCTTATTATTCAAGGTGCCTCCACTAGCCGCATCGATCATCTGTTTGGTGGATGGATTAAGACCATTGTAGAAAGTCTGAATCTGAAGTCATGAAGGTAAGGCATGATGGGGAAATCTCCTTAATAGATTTTTGAATCATTACCATGTGTCGTACAACGATTCATATTCCAATTGAACATATGTAGAGATGTTGTTCCTTAGCTTCGCACTCTTCGCCGGTGGAAAGTATTTCATCAAAAACTTCTCAACCATCATGTCCCAAGTAGTAATCGATCCTCTAGGTAAAAAGTTGAGCCACTGCTTCGCATTATGCCTTAATGAGAATGGAAACAACCTCAATCGAATGGCATCATTGGAAACACCATTGATCTTGAATATATCGCATATCTCCAAAAATTTGGCCAAGTGTGTATTGTTATCCTCATCTTGCAAGCCATCATATTGGACATATTGTTGGACCATTTGTATAACACTAGGCTTCAATTCGAAATTGTTGGTCGGAATTGGTGGTCTAACGATGTTGGACCCAGTACCTTGGTGATTGGCCCTAGCAAAGTCAGACATGGCTGGCTTATTCTGGTTCACCATGGTATCTAACTCCTCTAGATGATGTTCTCCTTGATTCACTGTTTCTTCTTCTAACAGTTCATTTGCGATATCAGTGGTATTGGTCCCCACGTCTCTTTGGTTAGTGTTATGAATAATTTGTTCTGGGTCAGGATGAAATGGTGCTAGCCCAGAATTTCGTCCCCTGGTCATAGACTAACAGACTACAAACAGAGATTAAGTAATATAATTACACTATAACTAATTCACAATTATTTATTACTAAACAAAGATGGTAGATTAATAGAGTTTAAACTTTCAAAATATTGAAAAATGGTCCCTGACAATGGCGCCAAAAACTTGATGATTATTTTAGTGAGTATGTTTAACTTGGTGTAGATTCATTCTACACTAGTATAAACTATGTAGATGGGCATAAGCTAGATTGATTTATCATTCAGGCAAGTGCACCTATCAATCATAGTATAGGAGAAATATATATCTCGTGTCGTATTCCACAGGGCCATTTCAAATACTCGTACTCACCCTCACTTTATTATAATCCCTACAATTAAAATTTATTTTTAATCTAAATAATCCTAACTATGACTACTTGGATAAGATAACATTGGAGAATTAAAGATGATAAAGAGACAGAAAGTAGGAGCATTGACATGAACATACTCACTTATATATACAATTCTATGTAATCATGAAATAACAAAATATCAAATTCATTGTATTATAAAGGGTTAAACATTTATCAAATTTGTTGGATCCCTAGTTGGATTTGGGCTAGGTTCACTAAGTTAGGATCATATGACCAACCATTTATAGCCAGGGTCATGGTTGTGTCCTAGAGTCTAGGCTAAGTCCTTAGAGTTAACAATGCATGGATCAGCCATCAATAGACTGCCAAAGACTCAGTACTTAGAGAAATATCAAAGACTCAGAAAATGAGTTTGACGTTCATCGAACTCAGGTCGACGAAAGCCGTGATCAGCTCGACGAACTCAGAGAAAATTCTCTGAGCTGAGCTCGACGAACTTGGTTCTCTATTCGACGATCTTTGGACACTATGATTCAGCATTCCTAAGTCCAGAATCAGATTCCAGTTGACAAATACATCTTCTCATCTCGACGATCTTGGTGCACAGATTTGGAAAGATTCATCGAGCAGCAATCAGCAGTTCTGAGATCGAAGATCTTGGATCTAAGCTCGACGAACAACAATTATCAAATCGAAGAACATAACTTCTCAGCTCGACGAACTGTGGACTCAGCTCGACAGACGAATCCAGACTTGGTTATTTCCATCCTTCTGTCCCTATTCTATTGCAATAATTCCTGAGTAATTAATGCTAAAATATTCTCTGAATATTATCGTTAGATGGAGCATTAATTATGGTCCTCATCAGGATTATTGCTTGCCGTTTTTCAAAGGGACAGTTGGGGAAATCAATCAAAGCAAATATTCTCAAGGCCGTTGGCATTGAATGTAGGAAGGAATTCAAATTTCAAAAGAAAATTTATATGGAAAATATAAAAGGGATTTTCCTCCTCTTCCTGATACAGAATAGAACAATTAAACAAGAAATACAAACCAGTCAACAGTGAACAAGGATCTTCTGCTTTTCTCTCTCGATAGCACTCTGAGACATAGAGTACACACAACAAAGTGATACAGAGAAACAAGCGCTAGACCAGAGAAAGAAAATTAAGCTGAAGGAGAAGAAGAACAACCATTAAAATAAAGAGTCTTCTTCTATCCTCATCCCAGGATTCTTCAAAGGACAATAACTATAGTATCAGTCAAGAAGTTCCTAGAGCTCTTCTGATCAAAGCAAGAGCTTGAAGGCCAATCACCCTACAGCAAAGCTCCAACTTCCTGAACCATTCAATATCTCAGGGGGAGCCTTTGCCAACATCAAATTCAACAAAAGTCTTCTCAGTTGTACTTTGAGAAAGAGAATACAAAATCAATCTCTCATCCCCCACTGTATAAAGGGTTCTTAAGTCCCTTCAAAAGTTATTCCTGGTTGCAAGTCACTTGGTCAAAAGACTTGAGGTTTGGTTTTTTTGAGCACCTGATCAAAAGCTCATTGGTGGCAGTCACCTGATCAAAAACCTGAGTGGATTCTTACCAGGGTGGTAGAAGAGTGGATGTACCCAGGTTGGGGAACCACTATAAAATTCTTGTATTGTCTGGATGCTCTATTCTTTTGTTCTTGCTGTGGTTGTGCTAGTTAGGTTATTGTGTGTGTGATTATTTATATTTGTTGTGCCCGTGACAAATCATATTAGTTTAGGAATAAGTTTTTATTTACAGCAAAAGTCTTTAAACCTAAAGATACTCTATTCACCCCTCCACTATAGAATATACCAGATCTAACCCCTAACTTTCAATTGGTATCAGAGGGAGCTTCTTTTGGTTGTACAAGCTAACCCTTGAACCAAAGATCCTGAGTTAGATCTGTCATTTCATTTCTATTAGGTTTATAGACACAGCATGACACAGAACAAAGATTATGCAAACACCAGACCTCTAGTATGTAATCTAAACAAGTTTGCCATCTGGAAGGCAAGAATTAAATTGTATATGAACTCTATTGATGAAGATATCTACAACTCTATTTTGACAGGTCCCCCTCAGGCATCTACCTCTACAGCAATATCCAACACTAATGCAGTTCCACCACCTGAGTGGACAGAGGCTCAGAAAAAGGCCAAAATTGTTGATGCTAAAGCAATAACCCAAATAATGTCATATGACATCTTTCAGAAAGTGGCTGAATGCACATCAGCCAAGGCCATCTGGGATTCCCTCAATCAAATTATGGTTAGATCTGTAGATGAAAGGAAAGATAGAAGATCCAATCTCATATCCCAATATGAGAATTTCAAGAAGGAGGAAGCAAAATCAGTAGCAGACATGTACAATAGGTTGAGCTCAATCATCAATGAGCTAAAAACCTTGGATAAGGACTTCACCCTCACAGAGGTGAATGCTAAAATCCTTATGTGCTTCCAAAAGCTCATAGGATTCAAGGATCTAGCCCATCAAGGAGGCCAGGAGCCTAAATGAGATTTCCACTGAATCTCTTTTGGGAAAGCTAAAGTCCTATGAGCAACTCATCAAATCCAGAGAAGCAGATTAGCAGAGAACACCATCACCAGCAAGGAAGGAGCACAGAATTGCATTCAAGGCTACTGAGGAGACAGAGAGTCCAACAATCAATGAAGAGTTGATGGGCCTATTTGCCAGAAGATTCTACAAAATGGCAAAGAAAGATTTCAGAAGAAAGTCATCCAGGCAAGATGATAAGCCAAGGTATGACAAAACCCCCACTAAAGAAGTGGTGTGCTTTGGCTGCAGGAAACCTGGACATTTCCTCTCAGAGTGTCCAAAGAATCAGAAGAAGGAGAAGAGAAGAGAGAAGGATTCTAGAAGACAGCAAAGCAGCAGGCCTTCTTCCAGCAAACATAAGAAGAATGAGAAAGGCTTTGTAGCTGAAAGCTGGAGTGAAATAGAAGATGAATCCTCATCTTCCAGCTCCAGTGAAGAATAAGAAGAGGCAAGGGCCAAAGAAGTTTGCCTCATGGTCATTGATGCCTCTAGAAGTCATTTAGATGAAGAAGAATCAGAAAATGAAGAAGCTTCAGAATCTGAAGCTGACCTGGTATTGTCTACTTTTGATTATAGTTCTGATTCATTTAAATCTAAATTTAAAACCATGTGCATTGATCTAATAAATTCAGAAAAAGGAATGAAGACACTTAGGGAAAGACTAGGAAACCAAGAAAATGTTATTTCTAAAAATAATAGGCTAAAGGCTGAACTAAATCAAGCTAATGAACTAATCAATTCCTTGAAGACATAATTATGTGAGGCCAAACAACTTGAGGAATATCTCAATGGGAGAAGCCTCAAGCTGATGGACATTACAAGCACAGTCAATGTAGGACTGAATGACAAGCTGGGCTTGGGTGCTTCATCAAGTTTGCCCCCCATATTTAAGAAGAATATCTTGTCAACCCCCATTAAATTTGTTTCTGCTAAGGGGAAAGAAATAATTACCAACAAACAAACCACAGAACAAATGCCTAATTCAAAAAGTCAAAATAACAAAAATCAGAAAACCTTAGGTAAAAACAAAGTTCAGCAGATTTCGTCGAACCTAGATCGACGAAATGTGGCCAGTTCGTCGAACTCAAGTCGACGAACGCTGAACACAAATTTATATAATAATCATTCATCTTACTGTGACCGATGAACTGTGTATGGTTCATCGAGCAGAGATCGACGAACTTGGGGCATAGAAAATGAACATGTTCATCCTCTGAGCAGAGATCAACGATCTCATCCCAATTTGTCGAACTCTGATCGACAAACTCACAATATTTCGTCGAACCCAGAAAGACTTGCTAATAATCATAACTATAACAGCAACTCTAATAAACCTAGGAAACCATTTAATCCATTAGATGATTGGATAATTCCACCTAGAAGATATCATCCATTAGGATACAAATCTCAAGCAGAATTCTCTGTAATATCTAGTTTTTCATATCAGCAATATAAAGGACCCAAGGTAACCTAGGTCAAGAAAAACTAACTATTTTCTTTACAAATAAAGAGCTGTCCAGTTGTGAATCAACTACGGTACCTGGACAGTGGTTGCTCCAAACACATGACTGGCAATAAGGAAAACCTAATTAACTACAAGTCCAAGCTGGGACAAAAGGTAATCTTTGGTGACTCAAAGTGTGGCCAATCTGAAGGCTATAGAGAAGTAAGGATTGAAGCTGTCACATCTCAAGCATAACCTCATCTCCATAAGCCAATTATATGATGAAGGTTATCTGGTACACTTTAACTCAACATCTTGTATTATTTCAAATAAAGAAAAACAAAATGTTTTAATTGGGAATAGACAAGGAAACATATACTTAGTTGATTTTCATTCTGCCAATTCAGATATCTGCTTACTTAACATAATTAGTAATCAGAATGAATTATGGCATAAAAGGCTTGGATATGTAAACATGAAAAATATTGCTAGGCTATCAAAAGACAACCTTGTGAGAGGTTTACCTTCTGGTCCCTACAAGAAGGAATGCCTCTGCAGGGATTGTCAACTAAGCAAGCAAACTAAATCTAGTTTTAAATCAGTAAATAAAAGTGATTCCCCTAGGATCTTTTATTTGCTACATATGGATCTATTTGGACCCATTGCTGTACAAATCCTAGGAGGGAAATCCTACACTCTAGTTATTGTAGATGACTTCTCAAGGTTCACTTGGATGTCCTTTCTAAGATCTAAGTCAGATACCTTTAAAGTTCTTACAGATTTTCTCAGGACCATACAAATTGAGTACTTTACTCATGTTGCATTGATCAGAAGTGATCATGGTACAGAGTTTGAGTCTCTTCTTATGCATGAGTTCTGTGAGAAGGAAGGTATCAGACATTGCTTCTCAACTCCTAGAACTCCTCAACAAAATAGGGTAGCTGAAAGAAAAAATAGGACCATAATTGAAGCTGCAGGCACATTACTTGTAGATCCTTACATGCCCCTATCCTTTTAGGCTGAGGCTGTAAGCACAAAAAATTATGTACTGAACAAGCGTTTAATACATAAAATGAAGAATAGGACTCTTTATGAATTACTTAAAGGGAAGAAACCTAAAATCACCTATTTTAAAGTGTTTGGTTGCATATGCTATATACATAATAACAACAAGAAATATATAAAAAAGTTTGAAGCTAAGGCTGAAGAGGGAATTTTTCTAGGGTATTCCTAAGTAAGCAAAGCTTATAGGGTATTTAATAAATCATCTTTAAAAATTGAAGAATCAATTCATGTTACTTTTGATGAGACTAATATGTCTTGCAAGGAGAAAGAGATTTCTACCAGTAATCCTTTGCAAGTACCTCACTTGTGTGAGACTTTGGATGAATTAATTCTCACCCATGAGGCTCCAACACATCCTTCTCCACAGGTTTATGAAGACAGTGAAGAAGAACAGTTGGAAGAAGTTGAACCTCATCCAACAACAAACATAATTCCACAAGAGGAATTAATTCAAAATGCTATTGATGAACCAACTCCACCCACTGAATTTATCATACTAAGGGATCACCCCAGATCTCAAGTGATTGGAGACATGTCAGTAGGTGTACAGACAAGGCATCAAATCAACCAAGACTTGATGCATGCTTGTTTCCTCTCTCAAGTTAAACCTCAATCCATACAAGATGCTGAGCAAAATCCCCACTGGATCATTGCTATGCAAGAGGAACTCAACCAATTTGAGAGATATAGAGTGTGAGATTTGGTTCCAAGACCCCAAGGCTACCCAATCATTGGAACCAAATGGGTATATAGAAACAAACTAGATGCCCAAGGTGTAATTGTGAGAAACAAGGCTAGGCTTGTTGCTCAAGATTATAGGCAAGAAGAAGGGATAGACTATGACCAAACCTTTGCACATGTTGCAAGGTTAGAAGGAATCAGAATATTTCTTGCCTATGTTGCCTACAAAAAATTCAAGGTATATCAAATGGATGTGAAGAGTGAATTTCTAAATGGATTACTCAAAGAAGAGGTTTATGTTTAACAACCTCCAGATTTTGTCTCTCCAACTTATCCCTCTCATGTATTTAAATTGCATAAAGCTTTTTATGGTTTAAAGTAAGCTCCAAGAGTTTGGTATGAGACCCTAGCTAGCTTTTTGATATAGCATAAATTCATTAGAGGCATAGTAGATAAAACCTTATTCACTAGACATCATAAGGACCAAACTTTGTTGGTATAAATATATGTGGATGACATCATATTTGGGTCTACTGATTCCAAATTATGCAAGAGGTTCTCTGACCTCATGCATTCAAAATTTGAGATGAGTAGCATGGGTGAGCTCTCCTGCTTCCTTGGTCTCCAAGTGAAGCAGCTCCCTGATGACATCTTCATCTCCCAAGCTAAATATGCTAAAGAGCTTATAAAGAAGTTTGGGATGGCTGATGCCTTAACAAAGAAAACACCCATGGCTATAAATGTTGTAATAGACTCTGATGCACATGGGAAACTTGTGGATCAGAAAATATATATTGGCATTGTTGGGTTCCTACTATACCTTACAGTAAGCAGACCTGACATCATGTTTGCCACATGTCTTTGTGCTAGGTTCCAGGTGAACCCTAAAGAATCTCCCTTAGTTTTTCTAAAAAGAATTTTAAGATATATAAAGAGTTGTCGCAATCTAAGACTCTAGTATCCTACTGATTCAGAATTTGAGTTAACTAGATACTCAGATGCTGACTTTGCTGGATGCAGGGTGGACAGAAAGAGTACCTCAGGAACCTGCCAGTTCCTTGGTATGAAATTAGTGTCCTGGTTTTGTAAAAAGCAGTCATCTGTGTCTACATCAACTGCTGAAGCAGAATATATTGCAGCTGGCAGTTGCTGTTCCCAGATGCTGTGGATCCAAAACCAACTCCTGGACTATGACTTCAACTTAAATAATTCAACCCTCTTATGTGATAACACAAGTGCTATAGCTATAGCACAAAATCTAGTCCATCACAGTAGGACTAAACATATAGATATTAGACATCATTTCATTAGAGAGTGTGTAGACAAAAAAAAATTAAACTTGTCTATATCTACACTTGTTTACAAAAAGCTGATTGTTTCACCAAACCCCTGGATAAAAGAAACCACTTGTTCTTTACAAATCAGCTTGGAATGATCAATGGAGAAGACTTAGTTTAGTTTTTGTCTGCACTCGATGAATTTTTCAAAGTTCGTCGAACGAAGCTCGATGATCTGGGAAAAGTTCTTGAGATATTCGTCGACCGGAGATCGACGAACTCTCTATGAATAAAGTTATTCTCGTCGAACGGAGATTGACGAATCTGCTTCAGAAAACTTTTGTCGAACGGAGCTCGACGAAATGTCTTCAACCCTTCAGACTGAGTTCGACAAATTGTTTAACTCCAAATTATTTTATCGACCTCAGATCGAAGAATTTGTTATTTTTCGTGAAACGGAGTTTGTCGATTCATATTCTAGAAAACCTTATATCTAGGTTTTCTTCGACCTCTGTCCCGCGCTTTCAGTTCCTTGCACTTGATCTTCATTTTTCTCTTGTAGGTGCTCTAATGGCGATTCCAGCAGGAAATCTCGCAGCAATGAAATTCGATACTGGCTTTGATGTCGATTTCGAATCTTTCCAACATTCCGACCCCATCTTCCTGGAAATCTTGCAACTGCTTAAAGGATAACAGTTGAAGAATCTGCTGTCCACAAGGATCAAAATATCTGGCACTACAATACGGGAGTGGGTCTATACTTCCTCCACCATAGAAGAGAACACAATGACAGGAACTATATCGTGCATCTTCCTGAAAGAGAAGGCTGCTGAATCCCTGGTCTCCCAAACAATATTCATAAATGCCAGCAAGAGGCTCACCTGTACCCTCTTTGGCAAATGGGAGAGGACTATCACCAAGCCCTCTAAGGCTACCTCCTCTTCCATCAGGGCTTCAAAGAGTACCAGGGTTGCTCCAGCCGCTTGCCACCCTACTGAAGAGGTTCCATCCTCCATCCCACAACTTCCAGCTATCCAAACTCCCTCTCAGATAGCACATCAACAAACCTCACAATCCATTCATATCCCAGTCTCTACTCCCATACCTCCATCATCTCAAATTCCTACATCTTCAACCCATATTCCCTTTCATACTCCTTCCCCCCAACATGATACATCAATACCATCACCACCCCCATCTTTTCCACAGCACTTGGCTGACATCCCCCTATTCAACCTGTCATCCCTACCAACATTCAATCTACTACCATCCCCCTCAATACTCCTTCTCCTCAAGAAACTCACATGCAAGATGCTCCACCTCTAACTCCACCAACTACTACCATCCCCACCTTTATCCCCATTCAAACACCCCCTGCCACAACCTCTACCTCACCACTATTGGATCACTCCATCATACCAGCACTCCTTGCACTTCTCACACCCCTTCTCAAGACCATCATAGTAGAGGCTATTTACCCTCTTGCTATTTCCATTTCCTCCCTTGCTGCTCAAATCAATGCCCTCTTTGCTGCTCCCTCTTCAGGTAAGGGTCTGGATTCAGTTACCACTGAAACCAGGCAGGGGAAGATACTCTATAAAGAAGTAGCAGCAATACCAGCAACAGACAAAGCAGTAATAGCAGCAGATGCAACAGCAGTACCAGCAACAGATAAAGCAGTACTAGCAGCAGATGTAGCAGCAGTACCAACAGCAGATGCAGCAGTATCAGCAGCAGCAACAACAGAATTAACAGCAGCAGAAGACGCAGAAACAGATGCTGCTGATTTATGTGATTTCATTCATTTTATTGAATCTGATATGGAAATAGATGAGCAGGTCCCAAAAAAAACATCTGCTTGTGATTTTATTATAAATCCCACAGTTGATCTTGTAACTTTTTTGAGCATGTTTGATATAGTTCATTTGAACTATCTGCTAGAGGAAAGAATTAAGCCATCAATGGCTATAGTCCCTTACACCTCACCAATAAGCCCCAAGGTTGCCAAGCAACTTAAGGACACTTTTGCTGTTCCAGGAATCCCAGCCATTCCATCTCCTCCAAGAGTTATTTCCCCCATTATCTCATCTCCTCTTGCTGTAGTTTTTGTTATGGATGATTCACCTATGCCTGATCTTGATGCATTGATCATGGCTGATATAGAAGAGGAAAATAAGCCAGTTACTGAAAGCACAGAAGTGTACAGTTCTCCAGCTCCTCCTCCAGCTCCCTCCCAGGCTGAAAAACATGAAATATCTGCTGAGACTCTAAGAGAAATAAATGCATTATATGACAAACCACAAGATTCTGATGATGATGATAATGATACTGATGAGGACTCAGATGAGGATCTTAAGAAAAAGAAAACATCCAAGAAGAGGAATACTCCTCTGCCTCCTGCCCCAAACCAAATCAAGCAAATGACACTCCATATTACATACTGCATAAATTACCCATTATAAGGGCATGCCAGCATGGATGTGGTTGTCCAAAAATCAATAGAAAAAAAGGAAGAGAAGCAAGAGATATTCACCTCCTCCCACTCAAAGATACAGAAAGGACCCTCCTCCTCCTCCTCCTCCACCAACTGCTGGTGCTTCAGACACAACTTCCCAAAGGTCTACCCAGTTTCAAACTTACCAAAGACAACAAGGTAGATCTTTATCTAGCAAGCAACAGTATCAACAATAACAACATCATAAACAACAACAACATCAACAACAATAATAACAATAATTCCCTGAACATCAAAAGGCTGAAAGCCCCAAAAGACCTGCTTCCCCACCTATACCATTTGAAGATCCAGGGATAACTAAAACAGCTAGGATGGCCAGACTTCAGGAACTGGTTGGACTTTCAATGATTAATAAAGCTCAAGCTGAAGGGAAGGATCCCTCTCAATACTCTACATTGTCCAAGTATAGAAAGGAAGAGCTTAACGGGTTTGAAAAGGCTAATAAAATATTTAATGTTGATGACTACATGAAATTGCATCCAGAAGCAGTGGTCCCAAGGGCTACCTCTCTAAATATCATTGGGGATGCTGATATGACAATGACAAAGGCTCAAGCTGCAAATGCCAAAAGGGAAATCATATTTACTCAGTCTGAAGACAAAGACAAAGAGGAGAAGCACAAGGAGAAAAAGCAGAAGAAATAAAATTTGAACTGATTAGTTTGTGACATGAAATGAAATTTGAACTGATTAGTTTGTTACATTTTAAAATTGCTTTCTCATTTCCTGATACAAAGCTTATTGTGTATATATATATCTACTGCATATGCTAATTTTTCCTGCCAGATATATGTTTTCTTGCTTTGTACATTTTTGATTTTAATATGAGTCTGTAATTAGTGACCTCACCCAAATAGGGGGAGATTGTTAGATATCTAGTTGGATTTGGGCTAGGTTCACTAAGTTAGGATCATATGACCGAACATGTATAGCCAGGGTCATGGTTGTATCCTAGAGTCTATGCCAAGTCCTTAGAGTTAACAATGCATGGACTAGCCATCAACAGACTGCCAAAGACTCAAGACTTAGAGATATATCAAAGACTCAAAAAATGAGTTCGACGTTCATCGAACTCAGGTCGATGAAAGCCGTGCTCAGCTAGATGAACTCAGAGAAAATTCTCTGAGCTGAGCTCGATGAACTTGGTTCTCTGTTCGACGATCTTTGGACACTATGCTTCATCATTCCTAAGTCCAGAATCAGATTCCAGTCGACGAATACATCTTCTCAGCTCGACAATCTTAGTGCAAAGATTTGGAAAGATTCATCGAGCAGCAGTCAATAGTTCTGAGATCAACGATCTTGGATCTCAGCTTGCCGAACATTAATTATCAGATTGACGAACATAACTTCTCAGCTCGACGAATTGTGGACTCAGCTCGATAGACGAATCCAGACTTGGTTATTTCCATCCTTCTGTCCCTATTCTATTACAATAATTCCTGAGTAATTAATGCTAAAATATTCTATGAATATTACCGTTAGACGGAGCATTAATTATGGTCCTCATCAGGATTATTGCTTGCCATTTTTCAAAGGGACAGTTGGGGAAATCAATCAAAGCAAATATTCTCAAGGCCGTTTGCATTGAATATAGGAAGGAATTCAAATTTAAAAACAAAATTTATATGAAAAATATAAGAGGGATTTTCCTCCTCTTCTTGATACAGAACAAAATAATTGAATAAGAAATACAGACCAGTCAACAGTGAACAAGGATCTTTTGCTTTTCTCTCTCGATAGCACTCTGAGACGTAGAGTACACACAACAAAGTGATGCAGAGAAACAAGCGCCAGACCAGAGAAAGAACATTAAGCTGAAGGAGAAGAAGAACAACCATTAAAATCAAGAGTCTTCTTCTGTCCTCATCCCAGGATTCTTCAAAGGACAATAACTATAATATCAGTCAAGAAGTTCCTGGAGCTCTTCTGGTCAAAGCAAAAGCTTGAAGGCCTATCACCCTATAACAAAGCTCCAACTTCCTGAACCATTCAATATCTCAGGGGGAGCCTTTGCCAACATCAAAATCCATAAAAGTCTTCTCAGTTGTACTTTGAGAAAGAGAAGACAAAATCAATCTCTCATCCCCCATTATATAAAGGGTTCTTAACTCCCTTCAAAAGTTATTCATGGTTGCAATTCACCTGGTCAAAAGACTTGAGGTTTGGTTTTTTTGAGCACCTGATCAAAAGCTCATTGGTGGCAGTCACCTGATCAAAAACCTAAGTGGATTCCTACTAGGGTGGTAGAAGAGTGGATGTACCAATGGTTGGGGAACCGCTATAAAATTCTTGTCTTGTATAGATGCTTTATTCTTTTGTTCTTGCTGTGACTGTGCTAGTTAGGTTGTTGTGTTTGTGATTATTTATATTTGATGTGCCTGTGACTAATCATATTAATTTAGGAATAAGTTTTTATTTACAACAAAAGTCTTTAAACCTAAAGATACTCTATTCACCCCCCCTCTAGAGTATATCAGATCTAACCCCTAACTTTCAAAATTCTCTCTCGAGTAATTCAAATCCTAAACCTAAGTTGAGTAAATTTTCTCTCGAATAATTTACAACACTCAAATTTTCATTAATTACATTACCCTATCTCCTACATAAATTCATGAAATCCTATTTCGAAAATACCATGAATCCATTTATCCGTATTAAAATTATCCAATTTGCATATCTCTCGATCATGAAAATTTAAATGCAAAGAGAAAGAACACATAGATATGAAATTTTATTCATCATCACAAATACTCAATTTCTCAATCTAGAAGTTTGAAATTCATGTAAAACAAAAACTAAATTCATAACTAGGATAATTCTCAATGTTTGTATGACTATAGACGAATAAAGTACCATTAATTTGATGAAAATAAGAAGATACATGATTACTAAATTGTTTAAATGAAAAGTTCAAGCGAAATAAAAGATAAATAAGGTTAGATCACCAAGAGAAAAAAGAAATTAAGAGAGATACATGAAAGATTAAATGCATACAAAATCTCTTTCAATTTCTCCTTCGCTTGGGTGCTCCACCTTCGTCCTCCAGAAGTTCTCCAAAAGAAAATGATCCAAAAAAGTCCATAATAATTTTTCACACAGGATTTTATAGTCTTCTTGCAAACAGGGTCGGACACGGGTTCCAACACGGCCGTGTCACAGACCGTGTTGACGATTCTAGAATGGTTCCACGCGAATCGGCATGTATGGACGTGGGTCGTGTCAGATGACACGGGTACTGACACAACCGTATAGGTAGCCGTGTTCTATGCACACGGGTCGATTGGCGCCAGGAGTCGAAATCTCCAGAAAGGGACACGGGTAGACACACGGGCGTGTTCCAACCCGTGTGGTTCTCTGGCACTTTCATCAAATTCTTCAGCTCCATCTTGAATAGGATATGGGTAGGCACACGGTCGTGTTCGCGCAAATTTTTGTCCTATCATAAGCCATGTTGAATCTGTGACCTCCTCCGTTTGCTCCAAGACTTCTAGTTCCACTGGTTAGCCATACCTGCATTAGGAAAATGAATAAATAAATACATCGCTCAATACATGAAATAATAGGAACTCCTAACTGTGCTCTTCTATACATGATAATCCAAATTCTTAACTAATCATATGAAATTACTACCTAGGGAGGTGGAAAATAGTGGACATGATTACAATTATGATAGTATAAATCCTATCATAATTGTACTCATCAGCAAGCCCCCGGCGAGGCGAGCCCCTTATATACAGTGGTAGGGGCCGTCGCCCGGCTTTGGTACCGGAAGGAACAGCTCCGGTACCACCTCTCTCACCAGAAGCTTGGCACCATCACCCCTAAGGAGGTTGGCACGTTGTAGCATCTTGAAGGTATACTTCGCCGCGCCAGCCGTCTTTTTCTGCATCATCACCTCGATATCGTAATCGTTGTAATGTGCGAGTTGGCAACCGCTTCTAGACGGCGGAGGGGCAGCCGCTGCACCCTCCAATGCGTCCACCCGCGCCTATAGTGCCTGCTTCTATTGTTGAAGGGTGGCAATCTCGGTGCCCAGTCGGCTGGCCGTCGCCGCATTCTATGAAAAGGAAAATCACTGAGTTAAAATTGCGTAGAAGTGAGAGAAGGCGAACGCGAGTCAGTTGACTTACCGTCCCCCAGGTACTGCCCAAGGGCAACATCAGATGCCTCGACTCTCTTCAGCAGTTCATCTGCCTCCTCCTGAGCGAGCTGGCGGGCTGCCTCCTTCTCGTTGATTAACTTATTGAGGGACGAGGTGTTCTTGTCCAGCCGAAGGCACAGCCGGCCGACCATATGGGCCAGCTAAAGGCTGCGAAACTGGGCCTGCGCGCTTATGTAGATCAACACCCGCATCGCCTCCTCGTTGTTAACAGCGGCGTCTTCTCGCCCATAGACGTCGAAGGAGAGCTTGTAAGCATCCCTGCTGTTGGTTTCGTCCTTCAGCCAGCTCGGCAACAGCGAGGATATGAAGACCCGGTTGGTCTCCTTGTCCCATTGAAGCAGCGGGACTCCGGACTCATCCGCGGGCCCCTCGTCGTAGCCAAAGTTGCGGTGCCCCCGCGGGACTGGCTTCTCGGCGGGCTGAGTCCCCTCTTGCGGCTGCGATGTGCTTGCATCCCCGCCAACAGATTTGACATCCGAAGGGGCCGTAGGGAGGGAACTGGTGGATGGTTGGCTCGCGGGGGCCTTGTCCTTGTCGCCAGCCGGGGGAGGCGTGTCACCCGTTTTCTTCGATTTCTTGGGCGGTGGCGGATCCTGAGGTTGCTCGCGACTGGTTCGCTTCGTGGGAGAAGGGGCCGAGAGCTCGCGATGGGCGGCGGCCGCTGCCTCGGCCCAGGCAAGCTCGCTAGAAGCGAGTTGCGCATTCTCGTAGGGAGGATGGAGGGGAATGTCGCGCTCGCTTGCAAAAAACATGGGACTTAGAAATATTCAGAGGGCGGTTTCAAGAGGGAGGAACCAGGCGAACCGCTTACCTTCACCGGGCAGGATAGAGACGAGGTCGTCCAGGTTCCTGCGGAGGTAGGCCACCTCGAAGTTCTTCCCAACGAAGAACCCGAACAACCCCGCTTCATGGCCCCCCAGGCTTAGGGGGCGGTAGCTCGCCTCGCCGAGTTGAACCAGCGAGATGGGGACGTTGATGAAAGCTACCTTGACAAACATGAACTTCTTGAGCCAATTATGGCTCTTGTTGACCGTCTCCCGCACCTTGATGTGTGTGCTGGCGAAGCAGGCGGTCCCGTCCTTGTTCGCGCGAAAAGAGAACAACTTGCAGAATAATGCAAGACTGAACTCGATCCTCTCCTCTCGCAAAAAGAAGGCGAATCCTATTATAACCGCGACAGAGTTAGGAGTCATCTGCCCGGGGACGAACCCATAGTACTTGAGGATCTGGCAGACTTTCGGCCATAAGTGTAGTCAGAGGCCCTCCTCAAAGTGGGTCGTCGGGAACGCGATCTCGTCGGCAGAGAGCTCGTTGATTCGCTCCTCCTTCCCGGGCCGCCTCGCCTCGAAGCCCGACGGGACGTAATTGCCGACGGAATCCACGAATTCCCTCTCAGTGATGGCGGCGGGAGGGAAGTCGTGCTCGGAAATGGTTCAATCACATTTGCCCCTCCCATCCGCCTCGCCGCTACCGCCGACCATTTTGAGAGATCTACGCAGAGCAGGACAAAGGGGGTTCTCACGGGGGAAGGAGGAAGAAGCCTTAAATGCGGTAGGTGAAGAGTGAGTCGGCAGGGCCTATTTATAGAATCAGAAAAGGCGAGAAAAAGTTTTGACGGCGGAAAAAGTGCGGATAGCAAGATTAACCCCGATGCTTTGACTTCCGAGCCAAACCCTGATCCAGGTCAACTCGCCGGTCGGCCGCGAGAAGCTCTCGGCCGCGAGCCGCCCGCACCCGCTCCCACATGGAAGCAGAATAACCAGAGATGTGGGGCCCGCCGGATCGGCGTGTGAGTCCCTCAGTATGAGACTCGTGGGTAGTCGACCCGCCTCCGCCTCGCCCGCATCTCCCCCAAAGGTTAAGACCAACAGTCAAAAGAAAAAGTAGTGAGTGCACGCCCATAAGCGGGCGGGAGAGGTCCTTAAATACAGATAGTTAATTGTTCATAACAAACGTTCAACTGTTCCGGGAGTTTCGATCATTGTGCGAGGGGGCAATCATGATCCAGTGGGTAGCAGCGGGCGCCGACGGGAGAGAGGCATGCGGCTCAGTATTGAATCCATTTCCACCTGCCCCGCCCCCGCTTGCCGGATCGAGGCGGCACGCGAGGGTAATGATACTTGCGGACCGCCGTCAGTTCCCGCTGGGTCAGATCGATCTGCTCCGAGATGTGCCTAAACCGCTCCTCGGCCTGCGTAATATGTACGTCCGGGTATGTCAGTCCGTCCTCGTCAGCTGGGCGCCCTGCCCCTCTGCCTCGGCCTTGTCTTTCTCCACTCTATCGAAGACCTCCTGTAACAGCAACATATGTTTCTGAAATAGTCGTTTCACTTACGTCTTTATCTTCTCGGCATCCAACGGGTCGCCCAGGTAGTCTGCACTGCTGTCCAACTTAGGGGGAGGCGAGTACCCCTCGCTCATCTCGACGTTAGAGACCACGTTATAACCTGCGAAGGCAAGGTCAGAAGAAGCCGACAAATGATAAGCGGGCTAAAGCAATAGAATTACCAGGCATTGGCACGTCTCTCGCGCCATCAGTTGGCCGACAAGGGCCTGACCGACCCTGGAAGGCTTCTCCTCCAGGGGTAACGAAGGGTTTCCCCAGGCCAGGGGGGCTTGGCGGCGGAGGATTCACAGGAGGGAAGTGTGCATGGGGTAAGGGACTAGAGGCCCGATCAGTCACCACCAGGGTAGAATTCCCTGGGTCCACCATATCCACTCCGTCATCGTGAGGCACCTCCTACAAAAAAGGAAAAAGTCAGAAGGAGTGGCAGATCAAAGAGGGAAACCACATACCTCACGAACGACCTTGACGTTGCCGGCCGAGCTGGAAGTAGGGTCATCACCCAGTAGGGACCGCCAGATGATTTTCCCTTTCACTGGATTGAATAGAGGACCGGGTGACCCGCGCGCCAGCCACAGGGCGGCCTCGAGAGCCGCTTCCTGGGCACCCTCCCTCGCAGCCGTCAAATGAGCCCGCATCTCCTCGGATATATGCATCTTCCAACTCTGAATCGCAGAAAAAGGCAAAGAAGAGCAGTTGACCCCAAAGTTTGGCAGCTTATTTATAGCGTGAAGTTGGGCCCCCACCAAAAGATTCCCTCCAGCTCAGCAGGTTTTCGCCGAACACGTGGGGTTGGATGTTTCTTTTCGAGGATTTGCAAAGCTCTTAAAGAGCGGGGATTGTGTACAACCCCGTGTTCGTCGAAGGGACTCAGGCAAGCCGGTGGGTCGACCCCGGCTCGCGCCTTCCCAGGCGGGTCAGCCTCGACCCGCGCCTTCCCAGGAGGGTTAGCCTCGACCCGCGCCTTCTTAGGCGGGTCGCACTCCGACCCGCGCCTCCTAGGCGGGTCAACCCTGCCCACCTCTCCTAGGTGGGCCGGCCCTCGGTCAGCCCCGGCCCGCGCCTTCCCAGGCGTACCAGCCCTCGATCAGCCCCTGCCCGCCTCCCCTAGGCGGGCCAACCCTCGTTCGCCCTCCGACCCGCCCCCTCCTATGCGGGCTAGCCCTACTCGCTCCCGCCCAGCAGGGTTGCGAGTCGACTCAGAGGCCAAGAGATCCTTCCCTGGTGGGGGCCAGAGGCCAAATTATCAGGGTGAACCGGTGAGAGGTGCACATAACAAGTTACAATAGCGGCGTTACGTTATTGGCAGGCCTGGTTGAGCTGCATATAGCTGTTCAGAATAGCGGAGTTTGGTTGTTGGCAAGCCAGCCCAATGGGCTTTCAGTAATTTCAGGCCAGCAGATGTTAGTTATTTGCAGATCACCTTCAGAAATTTATAAATAGGACCCAAGGGGTACCTCAGAAGGCAGACTTACTTGTCTTCCAGTCTTCTAGCGCTTTCTGAGGTACCTTAGCCCGACATTCTGCTAAGGAGGGGAAGTGCTCTAAGATCGTCCGGGTGTGTGGAGGGACCTTAAAAGAGAGGGGATAGATCTTATTTTTACTCAGAGATAAATATATATATGTATATGTTAGGAAAAGAAAATCACAGCATAAAAATAAAGAAAGAAAAGCAAGCACATAGAAGACATAAGGATTATAGTGGTTCCCCAAAACTGGATACATCCACTCTTCTACCACCCTGGTAGGAATCCACTACAGGTTTTTGATCAGATGCCCTGCCACCACAAGATCTCTTTCAGGTAGATCTAGAAACCCTTTAGGTTTTTGATCAGGTGCCAAAAAACCAATAAGTTTTTGATCAGGTGTCCTATCACCAAGAGTTCACTTTTGAAGGGAGTAATAACCCTGTATACAGGAAAGGGAAAAGAAATGATGTTGTCTTCTCTGTCAATGATCTGAGAGAAGACTAGTGGATTGTTGATAATGTCAAAGCTCCCCCTGAGATTTTGTAGTTGATCAGGAAATGGAAGCTTTGCTTCAGGGTGTAGGCCTTCAAGTTGATGTTGCTCTCCAACAAGCTTTTAGACTGATATTGATTGATTGTCTCTTGAGAGCCTGGAGCAGATGAAGAAAATTAAGTTGATTTGTTGTAAGGAAACTTATAGCTGAGTTCTTCTTCTTGTGAGAGAAGAAGCCTTCTTGAATTTTCTTTCTCTATCTCTTTTGTTATGTCGAGTGTTATATTACTCTTCTTATTATTTGTAAGATATAATATTTGTATATTTATTGCCTGTAGAATTCAAATATTTGAATTCTTTCTATCTTGGAATGACTGAATTAATTCCCAAGAAATGGAATCTGCCTTGAGAAGTCAATTGACATTTAATCTCTGTAATTAACTCCATATTTAATGCTGCCTCCAAACGACTATATTCATAAGAATATATAGCATTAAATCTGATAGCTATAATCGCCTTTAATTAAGCCATTATTAAATCTGCCACCTGTAAATAAATCTGTCTGAAAAACTGCACAGGAATCGTTGATCTCAATTTTAAAGCTTTCTTCAAACTGGGTTCGGAGATCGTTGAACTCCACTCAGAGATTGTTTATCTCAGCTCGGAGATCGTTGAGTTGAGTTCATAGATTTTGAATTGCATCTGAGTTTTACAGTTTTCTTTGAGCTGAGCTCAGAGATCGTTGATCTCCGCTCAGAGATCTTTGAAATGAGTTCAGAGATTTTCTTCCAGCAATTTTCTGAACTTCAAATCTGAACTTCTCTGGAATTTTTCTGAATGAGTAAACCTGAAAATAATCCCATGACCCATGACTATAAATTTTGGGTCAATCTAATATTCCTAATAGTGATCCTTGCCCAAATCAGAACTAGGGTTCCAACAGACCTCCGCGTAGGGCCCTTGTTCTAGTCCTTTGCTCTTCTTCCCTTGTTGTTTTTCTATCAGGAGCAAAGTATGTGCGTGATCACCCCTTCCCCAAGGGTGAACTCCTCGAGAGACTGATTTTCGGTTTCAAAAGACATCCCCCAGACTAGCGAACCCGAACTCACACTGCCTGACTAGAATTGTTCGCCCTTCGCCCTGATAATGGTACACGAGACTATCTGGGTCTTGTCCTTCAACCGCTAATCATTCAGTGATATCCCCCAGCCTGGTGAGCCCTACCTCACACTACCCTGTTAAAAGCATTCACCCTTCACCCTGGTAGTAGGTCGCGGAACCATCTGTGTCTCATCCTTCAACAGTCAACCTCAGAGGAGTACCTCAAAGATAACAGGGTCGACATTACAAATCTCACAAGAAAAGTGCAAAACAACAAAGGGCCAAGACCCTACCCTAAACTCCAAAGGAATGTGCCTGAGAATCACATAAGACATAACAATGAACATTACGAGGAAAAGCATAAAGCTAACAATGAACTGCAAAAAGTTGTAGGAGCTCATAAACTAGCATGCATCAAAAGTACAAGAACGCCATCAAGGCAATAAGTAAACAAGACATTACTAGATACAACGAATTAAGGAGTATGCTCTTCCTCATCAACGTCAAGCTTGACAGACTCATCATCAGAAAGGTCGTCAAAGCTAAAATAAACAATGACACACTCACTTTTGTAGGATACTATCCGCCCTTCACCCAGGTAGTGGTCAGGGTGTCTTCTGGACCTCGCCCTCCAACCATCAACATCTAAGAAGCAGAACAATTTTGCTTGCGCAAGATGACTATTCAAACACCACCAGATGCTCTACTTTTACAAGCAGATGCGCAAAACTGAAGAAGTTTACAATCAATCAAGCAATGCTTATAGAGCATCCAAGGGGCCGCACACACAGTACAAAATCACTAGATGACGTTGATGTACAAAGTTATAATAAGGACGAAACTATACCTCATCCGCATCAACATCGGAGCTTCCGATCCTATCAAAGTTCTCCAGTACCAAATTCGGCTACACCACAATCGCGCGACCTTACCATCATGCGAAGGAACGTCACCTCTAATCTTTGGTGCGTAGTGCTCCCGGTGCGCGTGGCACCTTGCGCACATGTTGCACATTGCGCCTTGCACACACATAGCGCACATTGCACACGTTGTACATTCAGTGCACATTGCGCCCTACGCAAACATAGCGCACATCACACACATTACACCTTGCACGCACGGTGCACATTGTGCCCCGTGCGAACATAGCGTGCATCGCGCACATTACACCTTGCACGCACTGTGCAAATTGTGCCCCACCGCATAGCGCACATCACACACTTTGCACCTTGTACGCATGGTGCACATTGCGCCATGAATACACACACCACATACACTACGCTCCGCGCACGCAGAACCTACGACATTTTATCATGCAAGCATCACCATAAAACACAACACGTAGAACTCAACATTCAATCAAAAGTCCCCGTATCTCATTCGCTTCGGCTCTAGGATACAAGGACTTGGGTGGCAAATGATGGGTTTCCCATGAGCCGATTCGACCAAGCCCCTAGAACTGTGTGCGACCACCAGAGTCTCGGGCGAGTCGACACGTGCCGACTTGGCCCTGTCTCGCCATACACATCCATGCGACTACCGGGCCATGTGCGGTCTTAGCTGCGCACCTCGGTGCATCTCACCGCCCTCGCGACCTCACCCCCCTCCGGCCACCCATAAGTGGGCGGCCATTTTTCCGTAGTGCGGGAGGCCAATCGGTCGCCCCGCCCTCTGACCGCCCAGATGTGGGCGGCCTCTTGACCGCCCAAATCTGGGCGGACGTGACCTGTTAGGAGCGGACGACCACATGACGGCCACATGACAAACTGAAACATAAAACTCAAGCATTGAAGACCAAGCAAATCTATAACATAATTGAAGAAGAAACGTTTAGCTATGTAAAGAGTCAATTCTAAGACTCTCAATATAAAAACATATGTAATGTTTTGAGTTCGGTTAAGAGAAGAATGGTTTGAATGCAAATTTACTTCTCTTTTTCTTTCTAAGTTTTTGCCTCTTTGATTTGTGATTCTAAGTGAGCACCCTAACAAGTTGTAACTCAAAACCAAAATCTATTAATGGAAATGAAAAATCTAAATGAAAGTTTGACACATACCTCCCAAGCTCCCTGCTTACTCTACTTCTCCTAAACCCCTTGCCTGCTCCGGGCAGAGAGGAAGCAACCACACACCACGCCCGCTGTCGCCGACGACCCGAGAATGGACGAAAATAAAAAGGGATACCGACGCAAATTGTAGATGGAGAGAGAGAGAGAGAGGATTTTGATTCTTAGGCAATTTAGGGTTCGTTTGGGAACCCGTCCCGGTGGCACGCCGGGGAAGAGAGAGGAAACGGCCGTTCTCAACGGGCAAATGGTGCTCGACCTGCCAGTCATAAAACGCCCGGTTGCCACCCTTTCACGCCGCCCGTCCTCAGCTGGAGCTCCCAAAAGCATCCCAAACACCTTCGCTCCAGTTCGTTCTCACCGGAACGGCGCTGCGCTGGTTTGTCAAACGGGGCCTTAGGCTCTATTTGTTTGGACGTTTCGCTACTCCGTTTTGGGCAAACGCCGCCGGAAGGAGGGAAAACAAATGAACCTCCGACGGCGTTTGCTCCGTTTCCACCCGCCCGCCTTGAGAAATGCCCCAAAAAATTCCGTTTGGAGCAACCACCTCCCCCCTCCGATTCGAACACTCCGTTTCGACCCGCCGGATTGATCCGCCACCGCCGAACCGATCCGCCACCGCCGAACCAAATGGAGCCTTAATAAAATAAATCTTTCTTCATTTTTTTGCTCCACCTATTTTGGATTGGCTCCTCCCCTAGTGACAATTTCAGCTTCTTCTCCCCATTATAAAATGGAGAGGATCCTGATATCATTATAAAATGGCTTCCAAACACTAATAATTCTCTCCCCCTAAAAAAAATCAATGGGAAGCAATGGTGGAATTTTGGAGCCCCGGCTCAAAGTGGTGATGCTTCCCTGGGTAGCTTTTGGCCACATTTCCCCCTTCCTTGAACTCGCCGTCGCTCTCTCCCGTCACAACGTCGCCGTCCACCTCTGCTCCTCGCCGGCGAACCTCAGCTCCATCACCTCATCCCAATCCCTCATAAACCTCGTCGAACTCCATCTCCCCGGCGACCTCCTCCCGCCGCACCTTCACACCACTAAAAACCTGCCGCCGCACCTCATGCCCGCACTCAAAACCGTCGTCGACGCCGGCAGCGCCGCCTTCGGCCGCCTCCTCGACGAAATCTCCCCTGACCTCATTATCTACGACTTTGTGGTGCCGTGGGCGGCGATTGTTGCCGGAGAACGCAATATCCCGGCTGTCCTGTTTTTCGCCAACGCCGCCGCGACCACCACCCTGTTTTGCCACCACTTGAGAAGGCCGGCGGAGGCGGCGCCGTTTCCGGCGCTGAGGTTTGAAGGGGAGAATGAGAGGGATGTGTCGGTGAAGATGTTGTGGAGGCGGGGCAACGGGAAATCGGACGGTGAGCGTTACTTGGAAGCAATTGAGGGTTCTTCGGGATTTGTTGCTTTCAGGAGCTTTAGAGAGATTGAAGGGAAGTATTTTGATTACTTGCCTTCTCTTTTGGGGAAGGAGGTTCTCCCCGTGGGCGCCCTAGTTTCGCCGGTTTGTGGGGACGAAGATAATTGGCAGGTATATCTATATTATATATATATCTATATTAATAAGCAAACAGTGGAAATCCGTCCCCCCGCCGTCTGTCGTCGGTCACGCGGCTTTCACGGCGTTATTTTCGTTGTTTGGCATACGCTTCGCTGGTTTCAGAAATGATCAAATGCTTCGCCGCAAAAACACCTCATCACGCCTCTTCGTCTTACTTCCTCTGCACGCGCCACCGAGGCATCTCCGCCGCTTCACTCCGGTCGCTGCTTCCTCTGCAAACGACACCGCAGCAGCTGCGCCGCTGTACTGTCACGGTGAAATTCCCAAAAACACCTCTCCACCGCTCCTCACCTCCTGCTCGCACGCTGTTATGGCGGCTGAAATCCCGGAAAAATCCTCTCATCGCCATTCCTGTCGCTCTCGCACCGCTCTTACAGCAAAATATCCCCCGCAACCTGCTACGCCTCATTTTTCTCGGCGCGTCCCGCAGCCGCCGCGTGCCCCTTTCACCGCTTATGGTGCCGCTGTTTCCACGGCATAACTTTCCCCCAATCTTCGCTTCTTCTCCTCACTCCCTTCTCTCTTCCTCCGCGATTCTCCTCGCCTCTCCTCCTCGCGCCACCAGCAGCTGCACAGAGGTAATGACCTATTCTGCGTATTTGCGAACTCAGTTGGATCGGTAGATGTATTTACCTGTCAATTTTATTTTCATGTCCGTTCTTCTCCATTTTGAGGGTTGATTTTGTGTTTATTTTTTGGTTTCATGTCTGTTCTGCTTGCTCTCTGGTTTTGCCTGTGTACAGAGTACAGTATTTCTTCCCCATTTTGAAGCTTGCTACCTGGTTTTTGCTATGTCCTGATTCAGATTTGGTTTTCAATATCAAAAAAATACTTTTGTTCCCAACTAGGCCTCAACTGATCTTGCATCATTCGGCCGCCAGATCTAGGTAATTTTTTCTAATTTCTTCACACTTTTTTACTACAGATTTCCTTCATTTTTTTTTTTTAATTCTCCCCACACTCGGAGAACTTCTTCTCTTGGTAATTGGTGCCATTATACTTAATCAAATAATGAAATTTGTTGTGGGCTACACATTTGTACTCAACATCATAAAGATATCCATTGTTATTATTTCTTTGGCATGTTTTGACTCTTGCAATCTTGCAGTACCCCACAACTTATCTTCCTGTAAGGTGAAAGTTTTATACTTTGGCTCCGTTTGGGAGGACTTATTTTCACCGCTCAAGAGGTTACGACCGCATGTACTGGACCTTAATTAGGTCCCGATTCATGCGGTCGTGACCGCTTGACCGGTGAAAATAAGTCCCGCCAAACGGAGCCTTTATCAGCCTTATATTACCTATAATAGCTCAGGCAATGTGTAGTTTTAAACACATATGTTGTTCTGGTACATCAACTCCCGCCAAACGGAGCCTATATCAGCCTTATATTACCTATAATAGCTCAGGCAATGTGTAGTTTTTAACACATGTTGTTGTGGTACATCAGTTTTTGAGATTTAATCATTTTATCGTGCTTTCTGCCTATGCTGTCGGTGGAAAAGAAGAACAAATAGGCGCCTATATGTTAGTGTATTGGGAGATATTTTGAAAAACAGACCCTGAGCCTGCAGCAATGCAACATCTTGGAAAACATGATGGAAGAAAAACTTAAGCCACTATATGTCAGTGCACTGGGAGAGATTTTTATAGTTGGAGTCAAACAATGAGGCTGTATTTGATGTCTTCCTTGGGCAATTGTTGATATTAGGTGGAAAATATGAACAAATAGGAGCGATGTTGTGAATCCGAGTGAAAATGACATACAAATATGCACAGAAAAATGCAAGATTCATGTGTTTTATGTCAAAATTGTTTAACCCAACGGTCAGCTGGATATCATCTCTCTAGATGCACTTCACCTTGAATTTCATCGTTAAATATTAATAAATATAGTCAAGCTGCAGTCCGGTTCATGCGGTCGTAACCGCTTGATAGCGAACACGCACGCCAGTTGTAGGCAATTATCTCTTCTACTGATTCGCGAATTTTGTTGCATCGTTAGATATATCATGTTTTCACTATTTTTCCTTCCTGATTTTGAAGCTTGATCCTCATTTTGAAACTTCATTCTCGATTTGATATATGGAATGTTGATTTCAGTTTGTGATTTTGCCTATGTATAGGTTCACAGTTCTTCTCTCAACATCATAAAGATATCCATTGTTATTATTTCTTTGGCATGTTTTGACTCTTGCAATCTTGCAGTACCCCACAACTTATCTTCCTGTAAGGTGAAAGTTTTATACTTTGGCTCCGTTTGGGAGGACTTATTTTCACCGCTCAAGAGGTTACGACCGCATGTACTGGACCTTAATTAGGTCCCGATTCATGCGGTCGTGACCGCTTGACCGGTGAAAATAAGTCCCGCCAAACGGAGCCTTTATCAGCCTTATATTACCTATAATAGCTCAGGCAATGTGTAGTTTTAAACACATATGTTGTTCTGGTACATCAACTCCCGCCAAACGGAGCCTATATCAGCCTTATATTACCTATAATAGCTCAGGCAATGTGTAGTTTTTAACACATGTTGTGGTACATCAGTTTTTGAGATTTAATCATTTTATCGTGCTTTCTGCCTATGCTGTCGGTGGAAAAGAAGAACAAATAGGAGCCTATATGTTAGTGTATTGGGAGATATTTTGAAAAACAGACCCTGAGCCTGCAGCAATGCAACATCTTGGAAAACATGATGGAAGAAAAACTTAAGCCACTATATGTCAGTGCACTGGGAGAGATTTTTATAGTTGGAGTCAAACAATGAGGCTGTATTTGATGTCTTCCTTGGGCAATTGTTGATATTAGGTGGAAAATATGAACAAATAGGAGCGATGTTGTGAATCCGAGTGAAAATGACATACAAATATGCACAGAAAAATGCAAGATTCATGTGTTTTATGTCAAAATTGTTTAACCCAACGGTCAGCTGGATATCATCTCTCTAGATGCACTTCACCTTGAATTTCATCGTTAAATATTAATAAATATAGTCAAGCTGCAGTCCGTTTCATGCGGTCGTAACCGCTTGATAGCGAACACGCACGCCAGTTGTAGGCAATTATCTCTTCTACTGATTCGCGAATTTTGTTGCATCGTTAGATATATAATGTTTTCACTATTTTTCCTTCCTGATTTTGAAGCTTGATCCTCATTTTGAAACTTCATTCTCGATTTGATATATGGAATGTTGATTTCAGTTTGTGATTTTGCCTATGTATAGGTTCACAGTTCTTCTCTTAACTCTTAACAAGACTTTCCTTCTCATCTACGCCTCAACTGACATTTCTTCATTCCGCCGCCCTATCTACGTAGTTTTCATAATTTGCTCAGAGTTTGTACTACAGATTTTCAATATTTTTTTCTCATTTCTCATGCAGTCATACAACCTGTTCTCTTTGTATTTGGTGCCATTACCATTCAATCAAATATATGGAACTCTGATTTCAGTTTATGATTTCGCCTATGAACAAATGTTGCCATTTTTTCTTCTCGATTTGATATATGGAATGCTGTTCTCTTGGTATTTGGTGCCATTACCATTCAACCAAATTTATGGAACTCTGATTTCAGGATGTGATTTCGCCTATGAACAAATGTTCCCATTTTTTCTCTGACATTTCAACAAGACTTTCCTTCCCACCTACGACTCAGCTGATATTTCTTCATCCCGCCGCCATATGTAAGTACTTTTTATAATTTGTTCGCATTTTCAACTGCTGATTTTCGTTTTTTCTCCATCATTCGCGCCGTCTCTAACCTCAAATCCAAACTATGCGCCTCTTCATCCATTAGCCTCATTCTTCCTGTTGCAATCTCTGTATGACGAATGTTTAGGAGAATAACTTCATCCAGTTGTCCATGAAAACTTATTATATATTCATATATATCATAAAGCTTGAGCATGTAAAAAGGGAAATTAGGAATATATTGGTTAAACAATTAGGTATCGAAACTTTTTGTGGAAATCAGTGCTGCAGTTGGCTGCTGTTTGATTGGGATTGCCAAAGAGTATCCTTCTCAAAGAGGCTAGCATGCATTCATAGGGGAACTTCAGCGAGGGCGCTGGTGATGAATTTCCCAGATTCTTCGGTTAGTAGCAACATGAATTTAAAATGAAACATGTAATTTGAAATGTAGGAGGGCTGCAATCTGTTACTTGGGAAACATAGAGGCCAGCCACAATTCAAATTAGGGGAAAATCGTAAAAAGGTAAATTATGAATATATTGGTTAAACAATTAGGTATTGAAACTTTTGGTGGAAATCAGTGCTGTAGGTGGCTGCTGTTTGATTGGGATTGCCAAACAGGGTCCTTCTCAAAGAGCCTTGCATGCATTCTTATGGGAACTTCAGGGAGAACGTTGCTGATGAATTTCCCAGATTTTTCATGTTGTATGTATAGAACTCTCATGTGACTGTAAGAATAAATGCTACGAATCATAAAATTAACAGAAATATCAGTAATCAAATGCAGTCCTAAGAATAATTAGAGTACGGAAATTGTAAGAAGCAAACCATACCTGAAAAGTATACGGTCAAAACTCCTCACCGATTGAATATAATTAATATGCAGATTCGAGTTAATAGAAAGCACATCCACCACTTTTGGGGCATTACACATCAAGCAAATGTTAGGAATATATTGGTTAAACAATTAGGAACGTTTTTGTGCAAATCAGTGCTGCAGTTGGCTGCTGTTTGATTGGGATTGCCAAAGAGTCTCCTTCTCAAAGAGGCTAGCATGCATTCATAGGGGAACTTCAGCGAGGACGCTGGTGATGAATTTCCCAGATTCTTCGGTTAGTAGCAACATGAATTTAAAATGAAACATGTAATTTGAAATGTAAGAGGGCTGCAATCTGTTATTTGGGAAACATAGAGGCCAGCCACATTTCAAATTAGGGGAAAACGTAAAAAGGGAAATTATGAATATATTGGTTAAACAATTACGTATTGAAACTTTTTTTGGAAATCAGTGCTGTAGGTGGCTGCTGTTTGATTGGGATTGCCAAAGAGGGTCCTTCTCAAAGAGCCTTGCATGCATTCTTATGGGAACTTCAGGGAGAACGTTACTGATGAATTTCCCAGATTTTTCATGTTGTATGTATAGAACTCTCATGTGATTGTAAGAATAAATGCTACAAATCATAAAATTAACATAAATATCAGTAATCAAATGCAGTCCTAAGAATAATTAGAGTACGGAAATTGTAAGAAGCAAACCATACCTGCAAAGTATACGGTCAAAACTCCTCACCGATTGAATATAATTACTATGCAGATTCGAGTTAATAGAAAGCACAGCCACCACTTTTGGGCCATTACACATCAAGCAAATATTGTTGATGTCGCCTCGCAGTCAAAGAACCAAGTCATAAAAAACAACTGCGACAACAACTAATTTATTTTCTTGATAGTTGTGTCTTGCCATACATGAATTCTATGATATTTTATGAAATAGAGTATTACAAAATCAAACATATGCAATTCATAGTAATTCTACTTCGACAAGAAAATGGTTTTTTTTATTTTATATTCTGCTTTTGTCCCATGTGGCCGCTTCATCCATTAGCCCCCCTCTTCACTTCTGTATGCTCGAAACATTGCTGCCAAAAAACATGGATTACTTGAGAGTAAGATACTATTACAAGAGCACTTAGAATCATTTGAGCATGCATTTGCTTTTAATATAACTGGCCAACTACATTACAATCTGACTACGACACTTCGCTTCTCCGACTCACTCATTGTGCACTCCTCCAACTCTGTTGCTCCAAACATATCTTCTACTTCCGCAACTCCACAACGTGCATTGCAATTTGCACATCACTCTGCATTATGCACAGAATTCTACAGTATGCACAGCACCGCAATTGTCACTGCATATTGCGCACTTCAACAACCTGCACTGATGTGTGCAGGATTCACCAAATTGTGGTGCATTTCGCACAGTAAACTGCATGAAATAAACAGACATATTGGATTACATAAATACATTTACATTTTTTTGCACATGTTTGCGACGCTACCTCACGAACGTACGCTTATAGATTAAATACAGACATATTAATCCCCTGCTATACAATGCGTTACAATGTGTTTTATACTTTGCATACTTGATTTGCTTACACCTTAAACATTTCCCCTACTTGCGTTCATTTTATTGCATATTTTCATTCAGTTGAAGAAAGAGCAATGTCTATGTCACAACCGTCGTGCTCCATGACACACAATAAGGAACACCGGCTCATAATCAATGACATCAACGACATCAACAACGTCCCAGAAAATATGCGAGAATACTACTTCTTCTCACTTATAATAAGCAATCTTACCTTATGTACAACAACTGCTGTTTTACAACGTTCCTTTGAAAGCCTTCCGGGATACATTCACGCCAACGTACGAATCTACACGCTTATGCAATCGTTACATTCTTAACTCTTTTACCAAAATAAATCAATAATGTTACCTACTTACTAATGAAGATTGACATGGACATACAAGGAATACCACTGGGCACAGGTGAGGTCATCTTTGCTGATGAGCCATCGCTTCACGCCGCCACCGTAAAAATGGAGAACCACATCATCGATGGCCAAAAGATTTCAATTTCTGAGCTGACACTTTTTGATGTTAGGTAAACTTTATGGCAGCGACAAGACGAAGTCCAACCTCATGTAATTCTACTATGTAGTTCCGAGTTGTAAATATTGAATAATGCGGACATGTACTACAGTAAATGTGCCACATGTACAGTTGTCGTGTACGTCCTACTATTTATTTCATACGTAAGTTTGTAGAACATAATAAATCAAATAATGTTTTTGACTATATTAATTCGTAAACATAAATAGTTATCTGCGCGATATGATGTTCGTTTAATGTGACTGTACGTTGGCTGTAACGTACTCACCTGCAGTTTACTCTATGATTCTCAAAACACAAAACTGTGCATCTCTACTTCAGGTTCAAAACCCAAATGACAACATATGTGACAAATCCACATAAACATACATCAACAACTGTTGTGCCTGCTGACGACTTCAAAGTACACTTGCACTTATGTGTTATGTATGTGATATTTAGATGTAACTACTGTAATCTCTGAATAATGCTTTATATAAAACAAACTACGGCACTCATATATTTTATTTCATCCTCAAACTTCCACGTACTTCCTCCAGCAGACATTTATATAAACGCTTTGTGTAATGTTCTTTCTATTATTATGACATGTAAATATTCAGCTTATCTACTTCATAATAACATAATAACACTTAGATGTACTTATGACTCTTACTTTTAAGCGTTTATACTCCTCAATACTATGCCTACAAACATCAACATGCCCAAAGTGATAGCTATAACATTTTCACTTTACAGAACATTGAGTCGTACAGTTACAAAGTAAACCTTTTATTTGTAGTGAGAATTACTTCGCTCTTCAAAATATAGTAGTACATGTATGCTGAACAGTTACAAAGTATAGCGGTCTCCAAAGTACCCCATATCCGTCACTTGCGGTCCCCATAGCACATATGCAAAATCAACACCTCTACGACACTCGATCAAATGATAGGGCACATGGAACCCACGTGACCTCGACGACATGACCCCCGCCTCAACAATGTCCCCGCGCGACTACACTTCTGCAGCTTGCAACCCCCCGTCCACAGCTGTTTTCACTGCTCAATTATTACCGTCTACGTTAGAAAACGAGCATCTTCGCACGGGCTCCGCCCGTGCTCGATGCTCTCCGCATCGACAGTACCACAGCTGGAGCGGTCCCTCCGACCAAACTCACCCATCACCAACATTCCATGCTCTCAGACGATGTTCGGCTTCATCCAGGCAGGCTTCACCCGCCAGGGATCAAACTTCAGCCATGCTGAATGCTGCAATCGTTCTTACGCCGCATAGAAGCAAGCCTCACCCGCTTCGACACAATTCACCAGCTTGACCTGTACCCGTCAGTCGCGTCCCCCAATACGCATATACAAATTGCTCCCTCTACGACACTCGATCATTTGATACTACAGAGGCCCGTACCCTCCTCGACTGTACCCCCACCTCTACAATGCCCCGCCGCAACGACACTTCTGCAACTCGCAATCGCCCGTGCACACGACCCCTGTCCCTGATGGCCTTCCTGTACTTACTTTATCGTGTGCACTAAGATTTGCGAGTTGCATAAGTGTCGTTGCGGCGGGGCATTGTAGAGGTGGGGGTACAGTCGAGGAGGGTACGGGCCTCTGTAGTATCAAATGATCGAGTGTCGTAGAGGGAGCAATTTGTATATGCGTTTTGGGGGACGCGACTGACGGGTACAGGTCAAGCTGGTGAATTGTGTCGAAGCGGGTGAGGCTTGCTTCTATGCGGCGTAAGAACGATTGCAGCATTCAGCATGGCTGAAGTTTGATCCCTGGCGGGTGAAGCCTGCCTGGATGAAGCCGAACATCGTCTGAGAGCATGGAATGTTGGTGATGGGTGAGTTTGGTCGGAGGGACCGCTCCAGCTGTGGTACTGTCGATGCGGAGAGCATCGAGCACGGGCGGAGCCCGTGCGAAGATGCTCGTATATATATAAAGATATATATACTGTATACAAAGAAATTTTTTGGACATATCGTGTAATCCTAGTGGACGATTAAGTAAATCTGATCCTTGGACCCGAACCAGGTCTCACAGGCAAGGTCATCGTCGGTGCTGGACCTGCCCGCTCGCCGCCGGACGACCCTCCTCGGGTTCGTTGGGATCCGACAAACCTGTAGATGGGCGCTGAGCAGGCCGCCGCCGACGGAGCCTAGCCGTCCACTAGGTTTATTTATTTATCTTTAAACAAAATAGTTAAAAAAAATATAAATAAATAAATTTTCTAAAAAATAAATTAAACAAATTAAAATTTTAAAACCTTTTAAAAAAATTCCTAAAAATAGAAAAATATTTAAAAATAAAAGAAAAATAATTATAAAAAACACAATAATTTTAAATAAGCTCACGCAAAATCCGATGCGGGCGGGCGAAGCCCACCGCAGATCGAGTATTGTCGTGCGGGGCACGGGAGGGCCATGCACTGTCACTAGTAAAGATATAAAGATATTCCCTTATTGTGTACCAGTGTGGATCATCTAAGCAACTCTAGTCATATATTTAGGCTCCGTTTGAGGGGACTTATTTTCACCGGCCATGCGATCATAACCGCTTGACCGGTGAAAATAAGTCCCTCCAAACAGAGCCTTAATCTAACTCCTCTTCAATTTATTTTTTATTTAATTTAATAAAAAACTCTCTCTCATAATGTCTTGGGATTGCAATCGTATACTATTGTCAACCGCACGGAAGCCTAGGCTTTTTGTTAGGTTTTTGCCTCCATTAACTCCCCAACCCCGTACCAATTCCTCCGGGCGTGCAAGGAAATTTTTCGGAGCGAATTTCTGCAATTTTCAAATTCTGGCCGAGAAGTTGCAACCTGGAAAAATGAGGTTGCAACCTCGCGAGTACTGACTGCTTTCAGGAATTCTGAACGGCCTGCTCAATTAATTGGTTTAATTATTAGGCCTATATATATCTATATCTGGTTGCTTTCTTCCTGCGCATAACCCTAGCCGATCTCCACTGTACCCCCCCCCCTTTTCACCATTAGCCTCTCTCTCTCTCTCTCTCTCTCTCTCTCTCTCTCTCTCTCTCTCGTTGCCTCTCGCTGGAGGAGGGTCGCCGCCGCCGCTGCTCTGACCGCCGCCGCCGCCGCTGCTTTGAAGAGCAGCCGCCGCCGCTGTTTTGGAGAGCCGCCGCCGCCGCTGGTTTGGAGGAGAGCGCCGCCGCTGTGCCGGGTTTTGAAAGGGGCTGCCGCTGTGCAGTTTTTGGGTTAGCTTGCCGCCGTTTTGGGAGGAGACGCCGTCGTCGTAGAGACGCCGTCGGAGTTTGGGTTGCTGTCGTGCTTGGCCGTGAGGAACTTCCTCTTTCTTCGGTCGTTTTGCCGCAAGGTATCGGAGAGTCACTTTTTATCTCATTTTGTATAGGGGTAATTTATCCCCATTTGTAACACTGTGTATTTTGTGTTGAATGAGATTGTGACTGCCATTTTCGCCCGTGGACGTACCCATTCAGCGGGAACCACGTTATTTCTGGTGTTCTTTTTTGTGCCTTTGTGTTTTCTGTTATTATTACTTGTGCTAGCATCAGGTATTCTGCACTACAACACCGCTTCGAATCCCAACAAGTGGTATCAGAGGGAGGTTGCGGGCTGACACTTTTGTTTTAAGGACGAGTTGTTTCCGATCTCGAGTGTACACTTGGGTGCGGTAGTTTACGACCGTTGGTCCGCTGGCTATCCCCTTAGTTGTGCACTGCTGAGGTCGCCAACTCATGTTTTGTGTTTCGTGCAGTTTTTTGCGTTCCGTTCTCGATGGCTTCGTTTATTCCTGGTGCTGTGGCCAAGTTTGACGGGAAACAAAACTTTGGTCTATGGCAGGTCAAAGTCCGTGCACTACTTATAAAAGAAGGCTTACACCGTGCCCTATTGGGCAAGACCAGTAAGGATGTTGAGGTTTCTGATCGTATGTGGGAGGACATGGATCTCAAAGCGTTGTCCACCATACAACTTTGCTTACATGATGATGTGCTATATGGAGTTCTTTCAGAGACGACTGCCTCTGGCATTTGGGTAAAGTTGGAGAGTACCTATATGACAAAGTCTATCCCCAACCGGATCTACCTCAAGCAGCAGCTGTACAAGTTTAGCATGAAGGAGGGATCCTCTATTCATGACCACCTGAACAGTTTCAACAGACTGTTATCGGAGTGTCTCAGCATGGATATTTAGGTGGATGAAGAGGACAAAGCAGTGATCCTTTTGAACTCTCTTCCAAAGCTCTATGAGAGCATGGTTACTACCCTTACCTACAGTAAGGACGTCTTGGACTTGGAAGAGGTGACTGCGGCCCTACTCTCAGATGACATCCGGAAGCGGTCTTCAGGTTCTCGTGTTACTGAAGACTCCGTTCTATACTCTCGGGGTCATTCTGGTTCTGATAGAGGGGGCAAGCCTAAGTCAAAGGGCAGTTCAGATTTATACTGCAAATACTGCAAGAAGAAGGGTCACGTGATCAAGGACTGCTGGAAGCTTCAGAACAAAGAAAAAGGGAAGAGCACTGGTGATGAAAAGGGGAAGTCTGACGTATCCCTGTGCTTTGAGGATGTGGGGGACAACCTCATCTAGGTCATCCTTCTCTCTGCTCTTCTACTTTCCGTTTATATGTTCGTGCTTCCTGTTCCGTTTGTTCCCTATGTTGCTTGCTTTCCTTTCCCTCATTATGTTCATGTTATTCATGTTATCTTTCTTATAACCTGTCTTTGGGTTATTTACTCCGTCATTACTCCGTTGTATAAATGCTTTTGTTTCACCCTAGTACCTAAGCTCTTTCATTGTTACTCCTTCGTCACATGAGCTTAGTGTGTGTGTCTAATCAACATTTCCTGATTAGCTCGTATAGGGGTTCTCTTTATCCATGTTGAGATCAGTTTTGCTTGCATTCAATTGTTGATGTGTTTGCATTTATCCTTTTTCTCCCCGCGCACATCATTTTTGGAGTCTGTGATATTTCTTTTGCTTTGGGAGACCACCGCTGGAGGTGGAGCAGTTAGACCTTTGCTTCAGGTGGAGCATTTCTGGAGTAGTCACGTCAGTCCAGTTTGTGTACTACTTAGATTGAAGGAGTTCACTTTATCTGCCCTTGGCGGGAGCAGATTCAGTTGATGCGTTTTGCATCGTTCTTGGTGGCAACTTGGTTGGTTGGAGTTATCTCCGCAGGTGGAGTTTGTTAGGTTTTTGCCTCCATTAACTCCCCAACCCCGTACCAATTCCTCCGGGCGTGCAAGGAAATTTTTCGGAGCGAATTTCTGCAATTTTCAAATTCTGGCCGAGAAGTTGCAACCTGGAAAAATGAGGTTGCAACCTCGCGAGTACTGACTGCTTTCAGGAATTCTGAACGGCCTGCTCAATTAATTGGTTTAATTATTAGGCCTATATATATCTATATCTGGTTGCTTTCTTCCTGCGCATAACCCTAGCCGATCTCCCCTGTACCCCCCTTTTCACCATTAGCCTCTCTCTCTCTCTCTCTCTCTCTCTCTCTCTCTCGTTGCCTCTCGCTGGAGGAGGGCCGCCGCCGCCGCTGCTCTGACTGCCGCCGCCGCCGCTGCTTTGAAGAGGCGCCGCCGCTGTTTTGGAGAGCCGCCGCCGCCGCTGTTTTGGAGGAGAGCGCCGCCGCTGTGCCGGGTTTTGAAAGGGGCTGCCGCTGTGCAGTTTTTGGGTTGGCTTGCCGCCGTTTTGGGAGGAGACGCCGTCGTCGTAGAGACGCCGTCGGAGTTTGGGTTGCCGCCGTGTTTGGCCGTGAGGAACTTCCTCTTTCTTCGGTCGTTTTGCCGCAAGGTATCGGGGAGTCACTTTTTATCTCATTTTGTATAGGGGTAATTTATCCTCATTTGTAACACTGTGTATTTTGTGTTGAATGAGATTGTGACTGCCATTTCCGCCCGTGGACGTACCCATTCAGCGGGAACCACGTTATTTCTGGTGTTCTTTTTTGTGCCTTTGTGTTTCTGTTATTATTACTTGTGCTAGCATCAGGTATTCTGCACTACAGCACCGCTTCGAATCCCAACACTTTTTATTAGTCGGGCCTAGGTCAGACTCATGCCTTCCTCTAAAAGAGGGTCTAGGAGGGCCTGAATGCCGGGTAGGGCCCAGGCTTCCTCCCAACTTGTATTTAAATTAAATTTTATTTTTAATATAATCTAAATTATTAAAATAATTAAATCAAAGTTAGAGTCTGCTAGCCCAAAATATTTAAAAAATTGTCAACCTACGCCTGCAGGCAGCTGCCTGCATGCCTGCACCAAGACTTGGCCTGAATCTGGAGGAAGCTTACTCGGGCCCGAACCTAATGAGGCCAATTTCAGGCCGGGCCGGGCCGGCTTTCCAAGCTTAGTACAAACTGACAGAGTATATGAATATTTTTTGTCACCTAAGGACGAAAGGTTATATATTTAAATTTCGGTAAGGCTCCATTTGACGGACTTATTTTCACCGGTCAAGCGGTTACGACTGCATGAACCGGACCTTAATTAAGCTCCGGTTCATGCGGTCGTAATTGCTTGACCGGTGAAAATAAGTCCTCCCCAAACAGAGCCTAAATATTTATGTTCTTCATATTTTAAATGGCGTGAATATGTTTTAGATCAAAATAAGTAGATAAATATGTAAAATAAATGTTTTAATAAATTAATTGGAAAGGTATCTCAGGACCAAGACAACCTGGCGGAGTGGCTGAACAAGAAGCCGGCAGCCTCGGTTGTCTTTGTATCTCTTGGTAGTGAGTACTTCATGACAAATGAGGAGATGGTGGAAATCGCGAGAGGCCTCGAGCTCAGCAAGTTCAGCTTCATATGGGTGGTTAGATTTCCAATCCACGCGCGTGTTGGGGAAGACGGACAAGAAGCCATCGACTCCCGACCAGTGTCAGCCACGTCATTACCGGTCGGTCTCATGGAAAGGTTGCATATTGATGGGAAAGGCATAGTAGTGGAAGGTTGGGCCCCTCAAAAGAGGATATTGTCGAACCCAAGCATCGGCGGCTTCCTCACTCACTGTGGGTGGAGTTCGATTAATGAAGGGATGAGACTCGGTGTACCGATGATTGCCCTGCCGTTGCAGATCGACCAACCGGTGAACGCTAGCATTGTCGTCGATCTAGGTGTCGCTCTAAAGGTTAAGACTACGTCTATCTACGACGAAGGACTGAAGGAATGTGTTAATAAGTTCAAAGGGGAAGACGTGGCAAGGTGCATTGAGGAGGTGATGGTGGGCAAGGGAGGGGAGGGTGTAAGGAAAAGGGCGAAGGAGCTGTCCGAGCTCATGGCAAACAAAGGTGATGAAGAAATTGAGACCTTTGTGGCAAAGATGGAGGATCTTGTTAGAGAGATTGGGTTGGCTACTGGATCAAATTGACTGGCTAAATTGACCCACGAGGTCAATATTTTTCCCAAACTTTATATGTAACAAAATATATTAATGAATAAATATATCATATGTCGTCTCTCTTTTACTCATTATCTTCATATAGTATTATATAGACGTGCACAAAAAAACTGATCCTAATCGGTCGGTTAGGGACCGGTACCAGTGATCATCTTTTTTGCATCAAAGATCAGTTCAGGATATAATCTAGATAATTTATTTTTTAAATTAAAAAATTAAAAAAAGACGGGTGTGAGACCAGTTTTTTTCTCCTTATATTTTATCTAGACTATATTTAATATATTTTAATTAAATATAGTCTAAATAATTTATTTTTTATAAATTAAGTACAATTTATTTTGGTGTCATAAAACTTAATTTTATTATTTTAAAAGCCTATCAATGAAATGCTCTCTCCACTATTATTTTTTCTTATATGAGTGATTGTTTCCTGAGTGGTATCAGATTCATTCATCTATTGGTCCAGTCTAGGCTCGATCAAGAGTTTGTCATCTCCACCTTAGAATACGCGTAACTCTCATGGCCTCATCATCTATTCCTTTCCTGTATACTCAGTCAACTGTACCACTCTTCGATGGAGAAATGTACAATTATTAGATCATCGAAATATAAACACTGTTTGATTCACAAGATCTCTGGGATATTGTAGAGACCGGAGTCACCCCCATCTACTTATACAGATTAAGGGAGCACCTCAAAGACCAACAAAGAAGAAAAGATGTAGGATGCGCAGGAAAAACTGTTGATCCAACAAGGTGTAACCAATTTCATTTTCCCTCAAATTATGAGAGCAAGAACGACAAAGGATGCTTGGGGCATTCTCCTTGACGAATTTAAAGGATCTAAGAATGTCATCTCTATCAAGGTACGCACACTATGGAGATAGACATTTTGAATCTCTAAGAATCAGTGAGCAAGAAACCATTAAAGGCTTCTTTGCTTGCACCACAAATACTCTAGACCAAATAAAAAATCTTAGGTACTCACATTATTAACCAACAAATTGTATCCAAAATTATGAGATGCTTACCAAAACCTTTTAATCAAGGTGTTTCAACCATTAAGGAATCCAAGGACTTGGAAAAACTTTCATCCCTAAACTCATGAACTCTCTTCAATCTCATGAGAAGAGAATCAAAAGAGAAGAAGCCAACACATCTGCCTCTCTAAATAACATTGTTCCGTGTTTCATCCCTAAACTCATGAACTCTCTTCAATCTCAAGTTTGTCTTCAAACAGATCCATCATATCCAAACCAACTCTCCATCACCAAAAGTAAGTCAAACCTTCTCTTCGATACTCCTCCCAATTATTAACCATGACCAACTCACTTCCTAACAATATCAACCTAACACGCCTTGTATATTCTCACAAACACATCCATCCTCTCACCACTATTATAGTCCAAACCAATACCACTCCTCAAATATTTCAAACTTCAATACTTATCACAACCAACATTCTATCCTTCCTCCTCCACTATGGACCTCTCCACCTTTATACAATAGTCCTCAACACTCTCATTATCTATTCCAACATCAAAGACCACCTCCATACCCATGCCATTGCCAGAACTGTTGGAAACGTGAATGAGTCCCCGCCTCGGACTACGCCTCTACAACACTTAGCACAAAATTCACAAACCGCCGAGTTCGCCAACTCTAGCCGCCTAACCGCGCGAGCTCCCACCTGCGAGACGGCTAACGCGAGACCGCCACTCACAAACTCCAACTCGCGGCTCGCACTCGCTCCAACTCGGCAATCTCCTTCTCGCGCGGTCGAACTATTCTACTCGCGCGAGTACACCACCTCTGCGAGTTCACCACTTCTGCGAGACCGCAGCCACGACGAGTTCCAACTCGCGCAGCGAGATCAAATCGCGAGTACTCTCGCAGCGAGATCAACTCGCCGGACACAACTAGCGAGAGTACCAACTCGCGCAGCGAGATCACCAAGCCGCCCGAACTCGCGAGTACTCGCCCGACAAACTCACCGCCGGCAACTTTCTCTCACTAGAGATTCTTGGCGCTGCGGCGCTCTCTCCTCTCTCTAAACTTGAACAAAAGAGTTGGAAATTTTTCTCACTATTTCATCAATCTTACAAGTGAACAAACCAAGCCTTTATATAGGCAATTACAACTAATAAGAAAACGCCAAGTGGCAAAGTAATAAAAGCTAATAAAAACTATTAACTCTTACCCCCTCATCTACCAACTATCCATCTCCCCAAAATAATTACATTCACTCCCCCTTAAGCAATTAAAACAAAACTTGAAACTCCACATGCAAGTGGGCCCGGTCAACGGTCAACGCCGAACTCCAACAAACTCCCCCTCAAACTTGGCATAGCATGCCGAGTTTGCCTTTGAGCTTCAGGAACGTGTCCACCTTCAACGCCTTGGTAAAGATGTCCGCCACTTGCTCTCCGGTCGGGCAATACTTGACCTCCACGGTCTTCAGCTCCACCTGCTCTCTCAGGAAGTGATATCTTGTATCGATGTGTTTGCTCCTCCCGTGTAGTACCGGGTTCTTCGCGAGTTGGATGGCCGACATGTTGTCCACCAACATGGTCGTTGGTCCATCCACTCCATGTTGCAAGCTCTCCAAAAGGTTCCTTAGCCAGATGGCTTGGCATGTGCCAGCTGCTGCCGCTATGTACTCCGCCTCGCAGGACGATAGAGCTATCGTGGCCTGCTTCTTCGAACTCCAAGAGAACACTCCTGTTCCCATGTTGAAAGCATATCCGGAAGTGCTCTTCCGGTCATTGACATCCCCGCCGTAGTCACTATCCGAGTAACCTACCAGCGTCAGCTCCTCTCCAGTACCATACTTCAGTCCATGACCTCTCGTCCCATTGATGTACCTCAGGATCCTCTTCGCTGCAGTGAAGTGGTCTTCCTTTGGCTCCTCCATGTGCCTACTCACCACCCCGACCGCATACATGATATCTGGTCGGGTGAAGGTCAGGTAGCGCAGACTACCCACCAAGCTCTTGAATAAGGTGGAGTCCACCGCTCCTTCCTTCGACTCCTTGCTCAGCTTCATTCCTGGGTCGGCAGGAGTGGAGATAGGCTTGCTATCCTCCATCCTGAATTTCTTCAGAATCTCCTCCGCATACTTCTTCTGGGATATGAAGATCCCGTCTTCTCCCTGCTTCACTTCCACCCCCAGGAAGTAACTCAGCTCTCCTAGGTCTGTCATCTCAAACTCCCTCTTCATCATCTCCCGAAACTCTTCATACATAGCTGTGTTGTTCCCCGTGAAGATCATGTCATCCACGTACAAACACACTATCATCATGCCTCCTTCCTTGTCCACCTTAGTATAGAGAGCGTACTCATGCGGGCTCTTTTGATAGCCATGCTTTTGCAGGAAAGCATCTATCCTCCCGTTCCATGCTCTTGCTCCCTGCTTCAACCCGTAGAGTGCCTTCACCAACTTGCAGACCTTCCTCTCCTGTCCCTTCACCACGTACCCTAGAGGCTGCTCGATGTATACCTCCTCCTCCAGGTACCCGTTCAGGTAGGCAGAGACAACGTCCATCTGCATGATCTTCCACCCATGGTGTGCAGCTAGGGCGATGATCAAGCGGATGGTGTCAATCCGTGCTACAGGGGCGAAAACCTCATCATAGTTGACCCCTTGAACTTGGCGGTAGCCCTTCACGACTAGCCTCGCCTTGTGCTTCTCCACGCCTCCATCTTTATTCTTCTTCACCTTGTACACCCACTTCACCCCGAGGGGTTTGTGGCCAGCAGGAGGGTCGACCAGCTTCTAGGTCTCATTTTTCTTGATGGAGGCGATCTCCGCATCCATCGCCTTCCTCCAGCTTTTCTCCTTTGCGGCCTCATCATAGGAGCACGGCTCAACATCTGCCAAAAGACAATATAGAGAAAAATTGTTAAGGGCCGGTGCCGTCTCCTCATAAATTTCATCCAGCCTCCTCATCCTGGGCTGAGGACGATTGTCCTTGCTCCCACTTGTGCTTGCTCCTCCAGAGCCGCCTCCACTTGTGCTTGCACTACTAGAGTAAGGGGTGATAGCTCCCCCTGAACCTCCGCTAGGTGGTGATGGTGGCTCTGCTCCACCCATCTCGGCTTCAGCCTCTTCTCCTCCTTCCTCATCATCCTCGAAAAACATCCCCTTGGTGTTCTTCACCTCCTCATTCCAGCTCCAGCAGCTTCCTTCTTCAAACACCACATCTCTAGAGATGATAGCTTTCCCTGTCTCCGGGTTATACAACTTGTACGCCTTGCTCGCAGGAGCGTAGCCTACAAAGATGCATCTCTCACTCCGGTCATCTAACTTCCTCCTCCTCCGGTCCGGGATGTGAGCATAAGCAACACACCCGAAAACCCTCAAATGCTTCACATTGGGCTTCCACCCACTCCAAGCTTCAAAGGGTGTCTTGAACTTCACACTCTTTGTTGGACAACGATTCAGCACGTACACTGCCACCTGCACTGCTTCCGCCCAATACTTCTTTGGCAACCCCTTGCCCTTCACCATACTCCTCGCCATGTTCATGATGGTAAGGTTCTTTCTCTCCGCCACGCCATTCTGCTGAGGCGAGTATGCCGCCGTCAGCTGATGAGAGATCCCCCATTGCTTACAGTACTCATCAAACAGCCTAGAGGTGTACTCCCCACCCCTATCCGTTCTGAGTACCTTCAGCGGTTGACCACTCTCTTTCTCAGCCATCGCCCAGAACTCCTTGAACTTCTCCATTGCCTCAGCCTTCTCCCTTAGAAAGTACACCCAACACTTCCTACTGAAGTCGTCGGTGAAAGTGATATAGTACCTGCTTCCTCCAATTGAAGTAGTCTCAAACGGACCAGCGATGTCCGAGTGAACCAACTCCAATGGCCTTGTCGCTCTTCGGGACTTGCCACCCTCAAAAGTCTCCCTTCTTTGCTTCCCCTTCGTGCATGCCTCACAGACCCTTTGAGGAGGTGTGATCATAGGCAACCCTTCCACCATCTTGGATCCAGACAACAGCTTCAGGCCTGTGAACCCCAGATGCCCCATCCGGTGGTGCCACAGCCAAGCTTCTTCCTCCTCTTCAGTCCTCGCGAGACACGCCGTCTCCTTCACATCCATGCTCAAACTAAAGAGACGATTCGTCGTCATCTTTACCCTCACCACTTCTTTCCCTTGACCATCTTTCATGGCTAGGGTGCCATCCCTTAGTAAGACCCGGTAGCCCTTTTCCACCAGTTGCCCGAGGCTTAGGATGTTACTCCTCAAGCCTGGCACGTAGAAGACGTCGTTGATGAGCACCTCCTTCCCATTCAACACAACCGCCACTACTCCTCTTCCTTCAACCGAGATCTTAGAAGCGTCGCCGAAACTCACCTCACCACCATTTGGTTCAAGGCTCGTAAACAGCTCCTTCTCTCCACACATGTGATTACTGGCTCCGGTGTCCAAGTACCATATTCCATTCTTTCCGCCTCCAGCACCTTGGACGGTAAGGAACATCATCGGGTCGCCTCCCATGTTGCTCGTCTCCGCATAATGGTTGGCATCTCCTCCCTTCCTAGGAGCCCAACAATCGTAGTTCATGTGCCCGAACTTGCCACAGTTGTAGCATTGGGTTTGGGACATGTCTCCTCTTCCTCCTCTGCCTTGACCTCTGCCTTGATCTCTTCCCTGACCTCTACCTTGGCCCCTTCCTTGGCCTCTTCCTCTGCCTCCTGCGTCGTGTCTCCAACCCTGAGGTTGCTCCACCTCACGCTGGTTGTACTGATTCCTTCCAAAGTCTCTTCCACCTCTTCCTCCTCTACCTTTGCCTTGGTAGCCTCGACCGCGCTGGCCTCCTCCTCTTCCTGAGCTTTCTCCAAAATTGAGTTGAGTCTGGAGTGCTTTCCCCAAGCCACTCGACTCCTCCTCATCTTACACCATCTGATACTCATGTGCTTGTAGCGAGCCAACGAGCTCATCCACCGCCATCGTGGTGAGGTCCTTTGATTCCTCAATAGCCACCACCACATGTCTGAACTTCTTGGACATCGACCGCAGAAGCTTCTCCATGAAATAGACGTCGTCAGTCACCTCTCCGTTCCTCTTCATTTCATTTGTGAGCGTCCGCAGACGGGTCACGTAGTCTCCCACCTTCTCCGAGCTCTGCATCCTCATCACCTCGTATTGAGCCCGAAGTGATTGTAACTTCACTTTCTTCGCCTTGTCCACTCCTTGCATGGAGCGCTGCAGTATCTCCCATGCTTCCTTTGAAGTCTCGGCGTCCGAGATCTTCTCAAAAGTCGCTTCATCCACTCCTTGGTACAAGATGAACAACGCCTTCTTGTCCTTCTTGGATTCTCTCCACGCCACCCTCTGAGCATTCGTCAACGCAGCTTCTGCTTCGGCAGTCAGTTTCTCAACTCCATCCTCTACTACCTCCCACAACTCCTTGGAGGCTAGTAGTACTTTCATTTGGATGCTCCAGTTCCCATAGTTTGTTTTGCTCAACTTGGGGACTTGCCCCGGCATCCTGCTTCCCATCTCCATCTCTTCTCGTCACAAACTTCCGAGCACACTTCCGAGGATCGAACCTCGCTCTGATACCACTTGTTGAAAACGTGAATGAGTCCCCGCCTCGGACTACGCCTCTACAACACTTAGCACAAAATTCACAAACCGCCGAGTTCGCCAACTCTAGCCGCCTAACCGCGCGAGCTCCCACCTGCGAGACGGCTAACGCGAGACCGCCACTCACAAACTCCAACTCGCGGCTCGCACTCACTCCAACTCGGCAATCTCCTTCTCGCGCGGTCGAACTATTCTACTCGCGCGAGTACACCACCTCTGCGAGTTCACCACTTCTGCGAGACCGCAGCCACGGCGAGTTCCAACTCGCGCAGCGAGATCAAATCGCGAGTACTCTCGCAGCGAGATCAACTCGCCGGACACAACTAGCGAGAGTACCAACTCGCGCAGCGAGATCACCAAGCCGCCCGAACTCGCGAGTACTCGCCCGGCAAACTCACCGCCGGCAACTTTCTCTCACTAGAGATTCTTGGCGCTGCGGCGCTCTCTCCTCTCTCTAAACTTGAACAAAAGAGTTGGAAATTTTTCTCACTATTTCATCAATCTTACAAGTGAACAAACCAAGCCTTTATATAGGCAATTACAACTAATAAGAAAACGCCAAGTGGCAAAGTAATAAAAGCTAATAAAAACTATTAACTCTTACCCCCTCATCTACCAACTATCCATCTCCCCAAAATAATTACATTCACTCCCCCTTAAGCAATTAAAACAAAATTTGAAACTCCCCATGCAAGTGGGCCCGGTCAACGGTCAACGCCGAACTCCAACAAGAACCACTATCCAAATGAATCACTGTTGGAACCACGGGTATCCCGGTTCACAAAAGTTGGGAACGGTTACGATCAAAGGTTACTTTTCTAGTGGTCGGAACATACTGTTATTTTTGGTTTTTGGTTTGGATCCGGTTCAGCCCGAATTATGAATTTATTTGGAATTATTCATTTCCAAAGCTAGCCCGCCTAAATCAAGAAAAAAAAAGGAAATCTCTTTTTTGAGATTTGTCTGCCCGAGAACAACAAAGGGAGGGATTAAATGTGAATCCCTTACCTATGAAAAAGATGAACCGCATGTAGCCAGCCAGTGAGAAAAAGAGCCTCCTGTAGCTTTTGTGGAGGAGTCGGCTGGAGCATAGGAGGAGTCCACCGCTTCTCTCTCGTCCTTTTCTCTCTCTCTCTCTCTCGTGCACTCGGAGAGGTCGCCGGCCTTGAGTGTTGTTGCCGGTCTTGGAGGAGGTAGCCGTCGGCGTTGAGAGAGGAGTTGCCGCCGGGCTAGGTGGAGTTTGTCGTCGGCGTTGCAGTGGACGTTCTTTGGAGTGGAGAGGCGTGGGGTCGACGACGTGCGTGTGTGCAGTTAGCCTCGACGGAGGTTTCTCTCCGGTGGTGGCGTTCTCTAGTGGCGGCGTTGTTCTCCGGTGGTGGTGCGGTTGAACGTCGGACTTCGACGTTGAAGATTCGGTGAACCTTGTGCGTCCGCAAGGCGGATTGCAGTCCAGATCTCAGATTTTCGCCGCGGATCGTACGTGTCCGGTGCACCCTCGGCGTATTCACCGGACGGTCTTTTTCTCTTGTATTTGCAGTTATATTTTATAATATATATTTGCGTGGCTATTTGTGTTCTTATTTACCTGTGTTGAATTATAGCTGTGCCTGCGAATTGTACCATATTTTACAACAAGTGGTATCAGAGGCAGGTTCCGAGTAGGTGACTTATTGGACGTTCCGGTTTTAGGTTTGAGTCAACGGTAGGTGATGACATCGGTCCGCTCCCTATCTTCCTAGATCTGATCCGTGAATTAATCAGATCATCTAGAGGTACTGCAGACAGCTATGACAGCGAAGAACACCGTGTTGGCTAGATATTCAGTGGAGAAATTTGACGGTAGCGGGAACTTTCGCCTATGGCAGATTCGGGTTAAGGATATGCTGGTTGAGCAGGGGTTGATCCAAGTACTGCGGGGGCGTGATACTTTTCCCGCTCCGGTGAAGGATTCTGAGTGGACGGAGATGGATGAGCGAGCCACTAGCGCTATCAGGATGTGCGTCGACGACAAGGTGCTGTTCAACGTCGGTATTGAAGAGTCCGCCGACACGCTATGGGAGAAGCTGGAGGGACTTTACATGAGCAAGTCGTTGATCATGAGGCTATTACTGAAGCAGAGACTGTACGGTCTGAAGATGCAGGAGGGTGGTAACCTGTAGAAACACTTCAACGTGTTCAATTGACTTCTGAGTCAGTTCCATGTGGTTGGTGTGAAGGTGGAGGAAGAAGAAAAGGCCTTATTGCTTCTTACCTCTATCCCGGCGTCGTATAAGCACATGCAGACCACCCTGCTGTATGGGAAGGATACAGTAGACGTGGAGCAGATCACGTCTGCACTACTGTCCAGTCAGATGTTGTCGTACCCCGCTCCTGAGGGTGAGCATGCTTTGGCAGTAGGAGGACGATGCGGGAGGCAGTTTGAGAAGGGATCTGGAAGTGCATGTGCCAGATCCACAACGAAGAAGGCAGTGACGTGCTACCATTGCAGGCAGAGTGGCCACATATCAGGAGAAATTGTCCGCAACATGCACAGTTTTCTGGGGACGTCTAGGGTGCGGGCAAGGCGGCGGTAGCTACGGTAGATGATAGTGATGTGTCTCTCCTCATCACTGAGAGTCCATGTGACTCGGATAGCTTGATATTAGATTCGGGTGCTTCGCAGCACATTTGCACAGATGCAGGGATGTTCAGTTCACTGGAGGTGACGACTGGGTCGTTCTTTCTGGGTGACGGCTCAGCATGTGAGGTCACGGGGATAGGGACTGTGGACATCAGGATGCATAATGGAGCAGTGCGTAGGCTTGAGCGGGTACACTTGGTACCTAAGCTGCGCAAGAATTTGATATCGCTTGGTAGACTAGACTCCATAGGATGCAGTTTTGCAGTGAGAGGTGGAGTTCTGACGGTGACGCGAGGACGCACCGTGCTCATGCGATCTATACAGTGTGGTAGTCTTTACCGGCTGATGGGGACCACGATGCGAGGTGATGTGCCCATGATTTCTGCGGCTGACAGAGTTGATGGTCGAGATGGTGCAGGGGATCGCCCTTCTGGTAGTCTGACTAGGCGAGTCAGATTCAACGATCCAGTTGCGTCGACATTCAGAGGTTGAGCCTGAGCAGGGATGATTCGACTGGAACAGGTCGGCTGACGCCTCAGGTTCTTGAGGTGGTGCTTTGTGCAGACTGGTGCTTCGTGCAGACTAGTGCTTCGTGCAGATCGTGCTACGTGCATTGTCGCTTCGCGCAGTTGATGCCATGTGCAGATGGTGTTGTGCAGGGAGTGCTTCGTGCAGGTGGTGGCTCCGGATCTCGAACCAAGGTGGTGATTGTTATTTTTGGTTTGGATCCGGTTCAGCCTGAATTATGAATTTATTTGAAATTATTCATTTCCAAAGCTAGCCCGCCTAAATCAAGAAAAAAAGGAAATCTCTTTTTTGGGATTTGTCTGCCCGAGAACAACAAAGGGAGGGATTAAATAAGAATCCCTTACCTATGAAAAAGATGAACCGCCTGTAGCCAGCCAGTGAGAAAAAGAGCCTCCTGTAGCTTTTGTGGAGAAGTCGGCTGGAGCATAGGAGGAGTCCACCGCTTCTATCTCGTCCTTCTCTCTCTCTCTCTCTCTCTCTCTCTCTCGTGCACTCAGAGAGGCCGCCAGCCTTGAGTGTTGTTGCTGATCTTGGAGGAGGTAGCCGCCGACGTTGAGAGAGGAGTTGTCGCCGGGCTAAGTGGAGTATGTCGCCGGTGTTGTAATGGACGTTCTTTGGAGTGGAGAGGCATGGGGTCGACGGCGTGCGTGTGTGTAGTTAGCCTCAACGGAGGTTTCTCTCCGGTGGTGACGTTCTCCGGTGGCGGCGTTGTTCTCCGGTGGTGGTGCGGTTGAACGTCAGACTTCGACGTTGAAGGTTCGGTGAACCTTGTGCGTCCGCAAGGCGGATTGCAGTACAGATCTCAGATTCTCTCCGCGGATCGTACGTGTCCGGTGCACCCTCAACGTATTCACCGGACGGTCTTTTTCTCTTGTTTTTCTCTTTTATTTGTAGTTATATTTTATAATATATATTTGCGTGGCTATTTGTGTTCTTATTTACCTGTGTTGAATTATAGCTGTGTCTGCGAATTGTACCGGATTTTACAACACATACGAACTTAAACTAAGGGGAGATGGGAAATGCAAATGGGGATTGCTTGTAAATAGGGTCTCTCAAGCTACAACGAGGAGGGCCCGTCATGCACTCAGAAGTATATAGGAACTTCTGCTCTTAAACTACAGTCATGCTTGGGACAAAGGAGGCACAAAGAGATTTTGGGAACCTGTTAGGGGGTCAACGTGCCTTCAATATGCATCTTGGTGCCCTATTTTTAGGCAACAAGGGGTTGTGTATATAGACCACAAATAGCCACCTCACCTCTTATAATACTTGGTGCATGGTTCCTGTAAAGATGTTTACTATTTTCTTTAGCGAGGTCGTCTTATAATGAGACCATGATATGGCTTGTGGAGCTCGGCGATATTATAAGTGATCTCTCGAATTTCCTTAGGGAGCTCGCAGGTAGTGTAGGTGAGTTATTATCCCTTTTGGTGATCTCGTCAGTAGTGTTGGAGAGCTCTCGAATCTTCTTGTTGAGCTCGATAGTAGTATAGGTGAGCTCTCGAATCTTCTTGGTGACCATCTAGTTCTCACTTCTGAGGGTTAAGGGGTCACTTTTAGATATAATGGGGCTCACCCCTAGGTCTGGGTCCAATTCGATGAATATGAGGTATATATAATTCCAACTCACTGTTGGTTCGCTCAAAGATCGTAAATAATACTCCAAGCTTCTATCCAGCAAGGTCGAACTGTTAAGTTTTCTTGATCTTGGAGTTAGCAGGAGTTATATCAACTAAAGCACAAACACAGCTAGAAAAACATGCAACAACAGAATTCTTTATTGAGCAATTCAACTGTCTTATAAAACGAGGTATACATGGTGAGACATGATTTCGCCAGCATACAAAACAACTTCAACCTAAAACAGAAAAGATAACTTGCGGTCTGAGAACATAGTCCGCCGAGACCGCACAACTCGCTAAAAGCTGTTGCTGCTGTTCGTCAGGCCGCCGAGACCGGCCCGCTTCACTACCCGCTCAAACACGAACACAGTCCGCTACTCTAAGAACCAACCCGCCACTTCATAAATTCTGCCTTCCACAGATTGCTATCTGCGAAATCCAAGTCGCCAGCTAGAAGAACAGCTGATCTTCCTTGTCCGCACAACCTGCACAAAATTACTTCGGTAAGCCGCGCGACCAGAAAAATTAGTCTGTGGGTTCTAAGCACGAGTTACTCTTATTGTTTCACGATGATTATACTGTTGTCGGGGCTCTATTTATAGGCACGGAGAGAGATATGGTCACCTCCCTAGATTATAGGATCACCACCCCCAGCCCACACAGTCCGCCCAGTCCGCATAGACATGGTCAAACTCAAGCTACTTGCATACAGCAAACCAAGGTAGACCACCAGTCTGCACCATCTGCGGACTTCCCTTCACCTCACAATACAGAGTCTGCGGAGTTCGCCGGTACTGATAAACATCAGTCTGCGACCACCACTCCAGCCCACTGCAGTCCGCACAGTCCACCAAGGGCAGAGCTCAAAGCAAGAAGGAACAAGGCGCCAGACCGCCAAGTCCGCCTAAGCCGCACCTCCTGTCCGCTTGAGCTATCCGCTCAGTCCGTGCGGTTTGCCCGAACACCCACTTTGCACTTCAACTATTTCAACACTCCCCCTTGAAGTGGGAAGTGGAAACAAGCCCAAGCAAACTCCTTAACCGGGTGAACGATCCTTTAGCTAGCGGCTTTGTGAGAATATCTGCGACATTGTCCGCACTATGAACATGCTTGACCATAAGAGATCCCTCCAACACCTTCTCACGAATGAAGTGGTGCTTGATCTCAATGTGCTTGGTTCTCGCGTGACACACTGGATTATTCACCAGCTTGAGAGCACTCTTATTGTCCCCGCGGAGCAGAGTGGGACCTCGAACTTTCATATGGATGTCCTACACCAACCTCCTAAGCCAGATAGCTTCCTGAAATGCTAAGGTCGAAGCCTTATACTCTGCTTCTGTGGTAGAGATGGAAACCGAGTCCTACTTCTTGCTGCACCAAGATTTAGCTGATATGCCTGCCAGAAAGACGTATCCAGATGTCGACTTCCGATCATCTTAATCTCCCCCATAATCAGCATCCATGTAACCATGCAACTCAAAACCCGCGCCCCACCTGTAAAGGAGACCCATATCTGAGGTCGACTTCACGTACTTCAGAATACTTCTAGCTGCCATTAGATGAGGTTTCCGTGGTTCCGCCATATACCGACTCACCCTGCCAACTACATATGCAATATCCAGCCTAATGATCGTAGGGTAGATTAAGCTTCCAACCAAGGCTTGGAACACCAACAGATCAGAAAGAGTTCTCCCCTCATCACGCCGAAGTTTTAGACCTGCCTCTAGAGGTGTAGAACTGCTCTTCCCCCCTTCCATGCAGAATCACTGTACGATCCTCTCCACATATACAGCCTGGGACACAAGCATTCTGTTCTCCTTCCTCTGCACCTCGAGTCCAAGGAAATGGTGATGCTCACCCAAATACTTCATCTCAAATCTGATAGCAAGCTCATCCATCAGCCTTGCTACTTCCTCCTTAGAATTCCCAGTTACGATCATATCATCAACATATAGCAGCACAATGACCTGAAGCTCCCCCCTCTTCTTGATAAATAAGCTTGAGTCGGAGTCTGAAGCAATAAAACCGCAGAATAAGAGATACTCTGTGTAATGCCCCGAAACTCAAAAGAGTGACGGGTGGTGTTTTGAGCCAAATCTGGGATTTGGTAGAGGTGACACGGCCTGGGACATGGGCGTGTCCCAGGGCGTTTCATGCTCGGGTTCGGCAATGGTCGCGTGGTCGACGAAATTGCAGTCAACGGTCGTCCGGGGGTGAATACGGCCTGGGACACGGGCGTATCCTAGGGCGTGTCAGTCACTCAAAGCCTTTCACTCAACGATCGTTGAGTGAGGACGCACGACCTGAGCCCAGGCGTGTTCGGGTCCGACAAGGGCGTGTCCAATTCGACATGGGCATGTCGAATACCCGTGTCATGCTCGGGTCATTTGGCGAATTGTGCTAAGGAAGCTAAATGGCCTGGGACACGGGCGTGTCCCAGGGCATGTACAATATACAGCTTGTGACACGGACGTGTCATATGGTCGTGTCGTGCTCGGGACATTTTGGTCCTGTGTCGATGGAGGCACACGCCCAACAACACAGGCATGTACTGGCCGACACGGGCGTGTCGAGCCTAACACGGTCATGTCGAGTGCCCGTGTTCTTTTCAGGACGCGACGGTTTTGGTGTCGATTGAGGAACACGGCCTTGGACATGGGTGTGTCGCAAGCCGTGTTCGGCCCAGGAAGTTTATTTTTGGGCCAAATTACAGCCGTTCGTTTCCTTATTTTTGGATCTAACGACTCGAATCTCTCCATGCTAGGGTTAAGGCCGGGATTGAGTTTTTAAACCCTCATTTCTTTTGGGTTCACTCTCTCACTAACTCCTAGAGAGAAGGGAGAGCAAGGAGTTTGGAGGAAGAGGAAGATCCACCCGCCGGAGGAGATTCGGAGCGTCAAACCGCAAACCGAGCCCAGATTCACGGAGGCAAGATCGTTGCGGTGCTTTTCATCCGCGTAGTTTTCCACGGCGCCAAGGAGAAACACTAGGGTAATGATTATCATCTTGAGAATGTGATGCTCTTCTTCTTTTGCATGGGAAAACCCTCTCCCGCGAGTGTGCGACGAGTTTGCGGTATTCTTTTGGGTAGATATGTAAAGTCCCCCTTGTTTAGAGTCCGGAATCGAAGTACGGGCATAGACATGGTGTGTGAAGCCTACCCGGACGTGTTGGTATGGATCGGTGATGATTTGCTATGTATTGTTAGCCGGAGAAGACTCCGTGCCTTTTGTGTTTTTCGGGTTTCTACGTGGTAGATTGCGGCAGGGATCCTTGGGGATTAACTACAAGGCGCACCCAAAAATCTGGGCAGAAGCGTGTTTCTGCCATCTATGGTGGCCCGGGAGCCATCTTTGTACATAACTGGGTTATGTACTTTGGTCGATCGATTTACGGGCTACGAGGAAACTTAGCTCGCGCCGATGACTTTTAGTGTTGTGGCAGTGTGAGCAGCAAGTTTAGTTAAACCGTACCTGCTCTATGTGGTTTGGTTTTGTGGCCTGCCGATGGCATAGAGGGAGGGTCTTCAGCTTAAGCCATGAAGACTTTAATGCTCATGAGATTGCCTTCCTTGGGGCGGTGGTGGACCGAGCTCACCGTATAAGTGCCCTGAGAGCACGGGGTGTGCGGCCGTGTGTGCCTACACCTGTGGTGAAGTGTGCTTAAATTATACTTTCACAATCCTGTTTGTTTATACTAATACAAGTGCAGGGAAGAAGCTTTGCCGCCCCGAGGTTGGGGGCGGAATCGTTATAATTTGGTCAGCTTTAGCTGACCGTTATTCTTGTTTGCCGCCGTTGCGGTGATTTGTGCTTGCAGGTGCTGCGGAGCCGAGCGGCAAATAGAGGGCCAAAGCCCAAGTTGCTGAGCCAGGCCTCGAAGGCCTTGTTTGTTAACTTATTTAAATCATGTGTGGTCAGCCTGCGTGCCGAAGTTTGTAAAACACTATTTATTTAAGTGAACTGTTGTAAGTCCTTAAGGCCAGTACTTTTGTGTATTTTTGGTAGTTCATTCCTACTGGGTTTTGTTAGTGGACATTCGTGCTTGTGCTAGGTTCTTTCCTTTGCAACTTAACAAATTTCTTCCGCTAGATGCTTTGTGTAGGACGTGTGTATTTGTTGAATGGTTTCAATGAGTAACCCACCGGTTTGTCCGTGGTATATGAAGTCGGACCCCGGCCGGACCTACTGCTATATGCTATGCGACGGATATGGGTGTTACAATTTGGTATCAGACTACCGATTTCGGTCAGGCTTAAATGAATTCGTGGACGAATTCACTTTAAGGGGTGGTGAGCACATGTGTGTGCGTAATCGTTATAACATGAAAAGAACCCATGAATGTCCACTTAGGAATGAAAATACACGTGTTTGAGGAACCTGCGTGTTCCTATAATTGCTTTTTGCAATGTGGTTTGGTCGTTTATCAGTGTTTTGCACGATTATAGGTGACCAGGAGTGGTGTTGGGCCGTCAGAACGGCCAGTTTTTGAGGTGAGCAACGCACCAAGTGATGTGCCTGCAACACCTCCTTCAGCTGAGACCATTCAATTGGTAGAGGAGGCTGTGTTTGCGATGATCAATGTGCAGCCTGCAAGGCAGGTGCAGCAGCCTGCTCCTGCTGTGGAGCAAGTACCGCTCCAAGCGGCAGAGCCAAGGAGGGTGGAACTAGTGGTAGTGGAGCAAGTGTTGCCTAGGAGAGCAACGAAGAAGCAACTTAAGCACGTGATGGGCTTCAATCCTGCAGTGTTCTCGGGGACTGGAACCCCAACCCAAGCATAGGATTGGGTCTCCAGGGTTAAGTGAGTGTTGATTGCTACTGAGACGGAAGAGTGGCGAAGACCACAATTGCCACGTTCTTGTTGGATGGTGACGCAAGATTATGGTGGGAAGGCTTGAAGATATACCATCTGAGGGATAGACAGTTGACTGATGTCTCGATGGAGGAGTTTTCGAGACTGTTCTTGGCTCGATACCTCCCCTCAGCTTAGAGGATTTCTTTGGAAAATGAGTTCTAGAAGTTGGTTCAAGGAGAGAGTACCGTGGATGAGTATCTCCACGAGTTTACTCGTTTAGGTCGGTATGCAAGCGCTACCTTCGCTGATGAGGAGCAAGACAAGCCGATTCTACGAAGGTCTGAGGGATGACTTGAGACTGCTACTTTCGGGGCCTATGACGCAGGGTTTCCTGACCTTGGTCAACACGGCTTGGTCTTTGGAGAAAGACATAAAGAACGTTCAGGCTAAGAAGGACTCTAATGAGAAGGGGTCGGAGTTCAAAAGGCCGAACTCCTCAAAATCGGTGTTTCGCAAATGAAATAAAAACGCTAGGACATCGGGTCCAGCCCCTTCTTCAGGTGCTTCGGGGGCAACTACCAACCGAACCCCGAACGCTTGTTATACTTATGGAAAGTTGGGGCACTATGCCCGAGATTGTCGGGGAGGACGTGCAAAGTCCGAGAGGAAACAGGGAGCAACCTATGAAGAAAAGGGCAAGGCGGTGGAGTCAACCGCATCCCATTATACTCTGACTCAACCGGGAGTCTACAATCTGAGCCAGCAGGAGGCCATCAAACAAGCGGATATGGTGACAGGTACGGTTTAATTTATAGCAAGTTAGCTTTAAATATTGTTACCTAGTGCTTGTTAGCTTAATTATATTTATATAAGCTTTATTCTGATTTGCGATAGTCCGGCACGAGCACTATTCGATACGGGAGCTTCACACTCTTTTTTGTCCGAAATTTTCATAACGCGCATCAGAGCCCCTTCTTCGATGGCGAAGGACAAATTGGATGTGCTGCTGCCGAATGGGTGTTCGATGCGTGCGGACAGAGTATGTGTCGTAAAGGTTCATATTTGAAGTCAAGAGTTCGACTTGCTAGCGTCATTGCTGCCGCTAGTAGAGTTCGACGTCATCTTCGGTATGGATTGGCTTTCGGAGCAGAAGGCTTTTATAGATTGCAACCGTAAAGAGGTCAAGCTGGGTGTTGGGCAGGAGACAACGTTTGCGAGACTTAAGTGGTCGAGCATGACGCTGATGTCTGCTCTTCAGGTGGTCAAGGCAATTCGTGCTGGTGCAGAGCTTTTCTTCACGTTAGTGGAGTCTGTAAAGACTAATCCCACTTTGGGTAGTATCCTAGTGGTTTGTGAGTTCCCCGATGTGTTCCCGGGCAATCTTCCCGGATCCCCACCGCAGCGGGATATCGACTTCACGATCGAGCTAGTGCCAGGTGCCAAACCTGTGTCACGCTCGCCTTATAGGTTGGCGCCTAAGGAGATGGCAGAGTTAAAGGTTCAACTAGAAGAGTTGATGGAGCAAGGGTATGTGCGTCCAAGCTCGTCGCCTTGGAGCACACCGGTCCTCTTTGTTAAGAAGAAGGACGATAGCTTGCGGCTGTGTATCGACTACAGAGAGTTGAACAAGCTAACGGAAAAGAACAAATACCCGATCCCAAGGATTGATGATCTTTTCGATCAGTTAGTTGGGTCGTCGGTATATTCAAAATTGGATCTGAAGTCCGGTTATTATCAGCTAAGGATAAGGGAGAGTGATATCCTGAAGACAGCATTCAGCATGAGATATGAGCATTTTGAGTTCACGGTCATGCCGTTTGGGCTGACTAATGCGCCATCGGTGTTCATGTATCTGATGAACAGGACGTTCACAGAGTACCTAGACCATTTTGTGATTGTCTTCATTGACGACATATTGGTGTACTCGCAGTGTGAGGAAGATCACTTCAAGCATCTGCATCTGGTGTTGGAGACGCTGAGGAGGAATGAATTTTACGCAAAATTCTCCAAATGCGAGTTCTGGTTGTCCTCAGTAGCATTCCTTGGGCATATAGTCAGTGGAGAAGGGATAACGGTAGATCCAACGAAGATTGTTGTGATACGGGAGTGGCCTGTGTTGTCTTCGGTAGCAGAAGTCCGGAGTTATCTTGAGCTTGCCGGCTATTACAGGCGCTTCGTAGAGAACTTCTCGTGGATAGCGTTACCTCTCACGAAGTTGACAAGGAATGATCAGAAGTTTGTATGGTCGCAGGAGTGCGCGCAAGCATTTGGGGAGTTGAAATGTTGGTTGACCACGACGCTAGTGCTAAGTTCGCCAAGTGGAACCGAAGGCTTCGAGATTTACAGTGATGCCTCAGGCAGTGGTTTGGGCTACGTGCTGCTGCAGCATGGAAGTGTTAGATCATATGGCTCGCATTAGCTGAAAGTGCACGAAAGGAATTATCCGGTCCATGACTTGGAGTTGGCGGCCGTGATTTTTGCGCTAAAGCTATGGAGACACTACTTGTACGACGTGAATGTCGATATTTATACCGACCACAAGAGCCTTAAGTACATGCTGGATCAGAAGGATTTGAACATGAGGCAGCGGAGATGGATGGAGTTCCTGGGGGACTATACGTTCAAAATTCATTATGTACCCGGGAAAGGAAATGCAGTTGCGGATGCGTTGAGTCGCAGGGCTCCCACCCAAGCCAACTAGTTATCGATTCATGATGAGAGGTTAATTCCGGAGTTGGAGGCGTTAGAGATCTGTTGTGTGGACAAGCAGACTAGCGCCAAAGCATTATACTGGATGGAAGTTCAGTATGACCTGCCTGATCGCATTCGACAGGCTATGAAGTTGGATGGCAGCATGAAGGAGCTCATGGATGGAGAATTGGATGGGTTAAATTCCCAGTTTTCTGTTGAAGATGGGCTGCTAAGGAAGGACAGTCGTTTGTGTGTCCCAAACGTGGGAAATCTATGGCCGGAGTTGATGTACGAGGCTCATCATACCAAGTACTCAATCCACCTAGGGAGCACGAAGATGTACCGAGATCTAAAGAAGATGTTCTGGTGGCCAGGACTCAAGAAGGATGTGGCACTATTCGTGGCTAAATGTTAGACTTGCGCCTTAGTAAAGGCAGAGTGCCAAAATCCAGGGGGATTCTTAAAATCCTTGCCTATTCCGGAGTGGAAGTTTGACAACATTTCAATGGACTTTGTGCATGGCTTGCCAAGGTCGCAGAAGGAAATGACGCCATCTGGGTGATCATAGACCGGTTAATAAAGGTATCACACTTCATTCTGCATAGGAAGGATGATTCAGTGGAGAAACTGGCGAAGCTGTATGCGGATAATATAGTCAGACTGCACGGTGTGCCCCGCAACATCGTGAATGATCGAGATGGGCGTTTTACGTCCAATGATTGGAGTTTTGTGCAGCAGATGCTGGGGACTAAATTGAAGTTCAACACAGCCTTCCATCCGCAGACGGATGGGCAGACCGAGAGGTTCAACAGAATTATGGAGGACATGCTCCGCATGTGCGTTCTAGACTTTTGAAAGCATTGGGAAGACTACCTGTATCTGGTAGAATTTGCGTACAACAATAGCTACCAGACGAGTATACAAATGACGCACTTCGAGGCCCTATATGGTAGGAAGTGTCGCACGCTGTTGTCGTGGCTAGAAACGGGTGAGACAAGGTTATACAAAAAGCAAGAAGTGGAAAGCGCTACTTCATTGGTACGAACCATTCGGGAGCGTTTGCAGATCGCTCAGGATAAACAAGCTAAATACTATAATGCCAAGCATCAGAACGTGGAGTTCGCGGTTGGCGATTAGGTGTATCTGAAGATAAAGCAATTCAAGGGTGTGTCACGGGTACGATGCTTGAAGAAGCTGAGCCCGAGATACCTTGGACCGTTTGAGATTCTAGAGCGGATCGGTGAAGCGGCTTACCGTCTGAGGCTATCGGTGGAGTTGAGTGATCTACACGATGTATTCCACATATCAGTTTTGCGGAAGGAGGTGCAAGAGCCTTCACAGGTGATTGCAGTTGATAGAGTACCGGTGGACGAAGGGTTGACGACGAGGGTCAAGCCCGTTCGTATTGAGGACTCTACAGTCAAGCGACTTCGTAACAAGGAGATCAGAATGGTCAAGGTCCATTTGGACAATTGCGGTCGTGAGGAGCTCTCTTGGGAACGGGAGCAGACCATGATTGAGGAGTACCCAGAGTTATTTCACTCAGGTACCGCTTTTGGTTTTCTATTTTTTTTCCCTTTGGTAATTTCGTGGACGAAAATTTTTTAAGAGGGAGAGAGTTGTAATGCCCCGAAACTCAAAAAAGTGATGAGTGGTGTTTTGAGCCAAATCTGGGATTTGGTAGAGGTGACACGGCCTGGGACACGGGCGTGTCCCAGGGCGTGTCGTGCTTGGGTTCGGCAATGGTCGCGTGGTCGATGAAATTACAGTCAACGGTTGTCTTGGGGGGTGGGGGGGGTGAACACGGCCTGGGACACGGGCGTGTCCCAGGGCGTGTCAGTCACTCAAAGCCTTTCACTCAACGATCGTTGAGTGAGGACGTACGGCCTGAGCCCAGGCGTGTTCGGGTCCGACATGGGTGTGTCCAATTCGACACGGGCGTGTTGAATACCCGTGTCATGCTCAGGTTGTTTGGCGAATTGTGCTAAGGAAGCTACACAGCCTGGGACACGGGAATGTCCCAGGGCGTGTCTAGCACACGACATGTGACACGGGCATGTCATATGGTCGTATCGTGCTCGGCACGTTTTGGACCTGTGTCGATGGAGGCACACGCCTAGCAACACGGGCGTGTACTGGCTGACACGGGCGTGTCGAGCCTAACACGGGCGTGTCGAGTGCCCGTGTTCTTTTCGGGATGCGACGGTTTTGGTGTCGATTGAGGAACACGGCCTTGGACGCGGGCGTGTCGCAAGCCGTGTTCGGCCCAGGAAGTTTATTTTTCGGCCAAATCGCAGCCGTTCGTTTCCTTATTTTTGGATCTAACGACTCGAATCTCTCCATGCTAGGGTTAAGGCCGGGATTGAGTGTTTTAACCCTCGTTTCTTTTGGGTTCACTCTCTCACTAACTCCTAGAGAGAAGGGAGAGCAAGGAGATTGGAGGAAGAGGAAGATCTGCCTGCCGGAGGAGATTCAGAGCACCAAACAACAAACCGAGCCCAGATCCGCAGAGGCAAGATCGTTACGGTGCTTTTAATCCTCGTAGTTTTCCATGGCGCCGAGGAGAAACGCTAGGGTAACGATTCTTATCTTGAGCATGTGAATCTCTTCTTCTTTTGCATGGGAAAACCCTCTCCCGCGAGTGTGCGGCGAGTTTGCGGTATTCCTTGGGGTAGATATGTAAAGTCCCCCTTGTTTAGAGCCCAGAATCAAAAGTACGGGCATAGGCATGGTGTATGAAGCCTACCGGGACGTGTTGGTTTGGATCGGTGATGATTTGCTATGCATTATTAGCCATAGAAGACTCTGTGCCTTTTGTGTTTTTCGGGTTTCTACATGGTAGATTGCGACAAGGATCCTTGGGGATTAACCCCATGACGCACCCAGAAATCTGGGCAGAAGCATGTTTCTGCCATCTTTGGTGGCCCGGGAGCCATCTTTGTACATAACCGGGTTATGTACTTTGGTCGATCGATTTACGGGCTACGGGGAAACTTAGCTCGCGCCGATGACTTTTAGTGTCGTGGCAGTGTGAGCAGCGAGTTGAGTGAAACCGTACCTGCTTTATGTGGTTCGGTTTAATGGCCTGCCGATGGCATAGAGGGAGGGTCTTCGTCTTAAGCCATGAAGACTTTAATGCTCACGAGATTGCCGTCCTTGGGGCGGTGGTGGACCGAGTTCACCGTGTAAGTGCCCTGAGAGCATGGGGTGTGTGGCCGTGTGTGCCTACACCTATGGTGAAGTGTGCTTAAATTGTACTTTCGCAATCCTGTTTGTTTATACTAATACAAGTGCAGGGAAGAAGCTTTGCCGCCCCAAGGTTAGGGGCGGAATCGTTATAATTTGGTCAGCTTTAGCTGACCGTTATTCTTTTTTGCCACTGTTGTGGTGATTTGTGCTTGCAGGTGCTGCGGAGCTGAGCGGCAAATAGCGGGCCAAAGCCCAAGTTGTTGAGCCAGCCCTCGAAGGCCTTGTTTGTTTACTTATTTAAATCATGTGTTGCCGGCCTGCGCGCTGAAGTTTTTAAAACACTATTTATTTAAGTGAAATATTGTAAGTCCTTAAGGCCAGTACTTTTGTGTATTTTTGGTAGTTGTTGGGTATTGTATCCACAATGTACCTGATTTGAAAAAGCCCCTGAACAAGCTAAGTTGAATAGATAATGTATTTGATGATTTTCTTCAAGATGTGATTGCAGTTATTCCACGCTAAGTACACACCAATGTTAGGGTGCAGTGGGTCAATATACACGGGTCTGCGCAACGTAATCCCTCGTTGAGCAGATCAGTGCGTTGGCTTACGTGTACTCTCTCTATTGGAGTGTACTTATATTCAAGTACAGGGCTGAGACATATCAAGAGCAGACAAGGAGCAAGGATAGGTCAAAGACTAGCTCACGGGAAGATAGACGAAAAATCTTCCAAGGAAAATTCGACGAGAATCACTAAGTGATTCTCGCCGATTCGACGGGAATCACTAGTGATTCTCGACGAATCATCGAGAATCACTAGCCTACTCTCGCCGAATGCATCCAGCTGTCTCAACGCCGTCTAGAATTCAGCTAAGGCAGAATCGACGAGAATCACTAAGTGATTCTCGCCGAATCGTCGAGAATGACTTTGCATTCTCGCCGATTCGTCGAGAATGGATTGTGATTCTCGCCGATTCTCTCTGGATGGCTTGCTGTTCAGCTAGAATTCTTCTAAGAAGAATTCGACGGGAATCATAAGTGATTCTCGCCGATTCGTCGAGAATCACCAATGATTCCAGGCGAATTTGCCTTAGGAGAATTCCGTTGGCTCGCTGGACCGGACCAAATGTTCAGGCATTGTTTAAACCGAAATTAGGGTTTCTTCTGGTGGGGCCCACAACGGTCATAAAGGTTGATCTACAGTATAAATACTCGTGTATTTTGAACCTTACGTGTAATCAATACATACAAAAAAGAATGAGCCGCCGACTTGACCTAGCAGATCGCGGATTTCCTTCCGCCGCCGTCGCTGCTCGATAGCTCGTCGCCGCCGCTGATCGGATTCTTCTTGATCTCTCGGCGACAGAAACTTAGCCAAGCAACGCGTCTCACATTTCTTCTTGAGATCCTTTGTCTCTTGGTTTGTTGAACGGGAATACTTTCCCCTTCCGAATCGATTGAGACGATCGATCCAAGAAAGATCATTGGTAGACCTTGCTAGCTTTGTTATGAAGTTTGGATCTCAAAAGCATCGCCGCCGCAATCCTTGCCGTCGCCGATCTCGGGGAGATCCTCTCCAAGAGAGTGCTTAGGTCGTGGACTCTTCGTCTTCTTCAAGAACGCTTCATCGAACGAAGAGGGACACCAAGCGCTTCAAACGTAGTTTGTATTTTTTATATATTCCATTTTTGTTTTTGTTGTAAAGGAACTTTGTTTCCTAATTGTAAGGGTTGGGTGCAACCCGTGGTGGAGGAGTAGTGACTCCTTCGGGTGGAAGGGTCCCTTTCATAGTGTGAGGATTGGATTTCAATCCGGTTGGTGAAGTGACCGAGTCGTCCCTTGTTGGGAGATAGGTCGAAGGGAGAAAGTGGACGTACCCAAATCGGGGAACCACTATAACTGCCTGTGTGTTTCTGTGCTGTGCTTGTTTTGTTTTATTGTGCAGGTAAATTTTTAATTCCGCAAAAAGACTGCAAATCACCTATCCCCCCATATGTGAAGGTAGTTGACACTAGTGTGACTTTCAAGTGGTATCAGAGGGAGGTTACTCATCAAAAAGGTTAACATCTTGAATAAGTTCCTGCCACTAGTGTAAAGAAGAAGGCAGATATCTCTATGGATGGACTCAAGTACTCAGGCAAGATCCCAGTGTGCACCAGGCTAAACTTTCCTATCTGGAAGGAAAGGATTAGATTCTACATGGAAGCAGTCGATCCCCGACTCTTCATGATCGTTGAGGAGGGACCTTATATTCCCACTAAGGCTTCCACCATTTTATCCTACCAAAATGGTGCCAAAGAAGTTTTCTGAAATGGACAAGGACGAGATGGTGTTGGTCAGACTTGACAAGAAGGCGCAGAACATTCTGGTCAGCACAGCCGATGACTCCATGATGCAGAACTTCTGCAACTGCAGGACAGCCAAGGAAATTTGGCACTGCCTGATTATTCTAATGGAGGGCACTGATGAAGTTAGGGATGATCGAAGATCTCTCCTGAACCAGAAATATGAGGCCTTCAGGCAAAGGCCTAAGGAAGAGATCGGAGTTACCTTCGAGAATTTCCTCAAGATAGTCAATTCCATAAAGGGATATGGAAGAGTGTTCACTGATGGTGAACTTAATGATAAATTCCTTAGGTCCCTTACTAAGAAATGGGACACGAAGATCTGCGCCATCCGAGAGTTTGGCAGATTAGCAAAAACTGATCCTCAAATACTATTTTGGAAGCTTATGTCCTATGAGCTTCAGCTGAACACGAGGAAAGAAGAAGCCGAGAAAGCCGCAGCAAAAGAAAAGACTGTGGCCCTGAAAGCCATTCACTCCAGGAAAGGCAAGGGTGCTGCCTCGTCCCGTTCGTGGAAAAAGGATGAGGAGGAAGACTCCGAGCCATGCTCATCCGGCTCAGAGCTGTCTGAAGAAGACTTCTCCCTCATCACTCGGGAGTTCAAGAAGTTCCTCAAGTTGAGGAATCAAATAAAGAGAGACAGCTCCTCCTCCAGACATTAGAAGAAGAATTATTCTTCTGACAGGTATGAATCTAAACAGAACAAACATTGCTCTAACGACATCATTTGTTTTGGATGCAATAAGCCAGGACACGTCGTGGCTGACTGCCACCAAGGCAAGAGAGATAAAGGGAAGGGAGAGGAGCACAAGTCCTCTAGAGATAAGAAGAAAGAGAGGAGCTACATCGCCAAAAATCCAAAGACACTGAGTGAGTGTGATTCCTCAGACTCCAGTGATAATGAAGAAGCCTACTTCGGGCTAGTTGGTCGCTCTGACTCAGAAGGAAACTGCCCCCCATTTACTGGGAAGGTAAAAGCTCGTACCCCCCTCTCTGACTCTGACTATGAGTCTCCTGATGATGATCTCGAGGACAACCCTTCTGCCCGAGAAGCCGAGCTCCTCGAAAAGTATGAGCTTCTGCTCAACACCTTCGAGGAATGCCGCAAGAGACTGAGGGCTCAGAAAAATGAAGTCAAATTCCTTAAGGTCGAGGGTGTCTCCCTAAGGGAATAGATCACTAGCTTGATTTCTCTCCGACAGGAGCACCTGGACCTGGTCTCTAAGCACTCTGAGTCTCTAAGTCTCCTTGACCTTAAACAGGAAGAAATCAATAAGTTGGAAGAACAACTTGCGGTAGAAAGGAAGATTGTCAAAAGCTTCTCTATGCCAAAGACTGTTCTTCCACTGGTTAATACCTTCTCTGCTCAGGCTAAGGGGGCTGGCTTGGGGTATGTGGGTGTGCCTGGTAAATCATCCAGGAGAAACAGAAAGCAGAGGAAAAATAAGGCTTGAAAGTGAGGATAAGATCTATCTTAACTCTAGAGGGGGGGGGGTGAATAGAGTTTTTTTTAAAGTAAGTTCACAAATTAAAATTGCACAGCAGTAAAGGCTTAATTTATTTATAGGTGTAAGGTGTTTTGATGTAAAAATAAAAATAAAGTAGTAAAATAAAAACCACAGCACACAACAAAGAATATGCACAAGAAAACCAGAAGACATAAGGAGCTATAGTGGTTTCCCAAAAACCTGGGTACATCCACTCTTCTACCACCCTTGGTAGGAATCCACTGCAGGATGAGTTGATCAGGTGTCCTGAGCACCAATGAGCTTTTGATAAGGTGCTCAAAAACCAAACTGGATTTTTTGATCAGGTGTCTTGACATCACTGAGTTTTGACAAGGCTCTCAGAATTAGAACCAAAACTTTTGAAGGGAGTCTTGATAACCCTTTTACATCAAGAAAAGAAAAAGGAAGAGGTGAAGTTGTCTTCTCTGTCTCAATCACTGAGAGAAGACTTAGTGGATTGATTGTGTTGTCAAAGCTCCCCCTGAGATGTTGATGGTTTAGAGATGAGAGCTTTGCTAGGGTGATAGGTCTTCAGAAGCTTCAGATCTCCAGCAAAAGATGGTTTCAGCAGAGGCTGAAATATGAATTGTCTGGAGTCCTTGATGTTGAAGCTATGATCACTTTTCAGTATGCCAATATTCAATCAAAACTTTTCAGGATTGATCACTTGATTTTCCTCTAAGTTTTTCTGACTATCTGTGTATATCTGTATTGAGTGATAGATTGATTGTCTTGATCTGCTGTAAGATGTTTTATTCTCTGAAGATCCTCTATCCAAGATAGCCGTTAGCAGTCAATAAATGTCTTCCATAAATATTTTTTCTTCTGGAGGAAAGTCCAATAAACATTCTCTGATAAATCCCTTGAAACTTGCTCCAGAATAAATGAAAACGGCTAGAAGATCTCTTGAAATAAATGCTGAGAGAGTTTGAAAAACATTCCAAAAGCTGACTGAATTTGAATCCTCAAAGTCGTCGATCTCTCAGGAAAAACGTCGATCTGAGCTCTACGATCGTTGACCTGAGCTCAGAGATTGAAATGATCATTAGACAGAAAACATCGACCTGAGCTCGAAGATCGTCGACCGGAGCTCAGCGACCTGAAGAATAAGCTGAAGGCAGATCGTCGATCTGAGCTCGAAGATCGTCGACCGGAGTTCGACGACTTAGCAAAGTTGAGCTAAGAGAGCGTCGAACTGAGTTCGACGTTTCTTCGACCTAAGTTCAACGATAATTGTCTTTATCTCAGCTCTAAGTCTTGAACAATGAGTGGTCCTGGGGGCAGCTTCAAACCTAAGTTCTAAGCTCTAGACTCATTCTAACTTGACCTTTTCAACTATACATCTAGGTCAAACTGATTTCCTAAAAACATAGTGATCCTTGCCCAAATTAGTAATAGGGTATTCCAACAATCTCCCCCTATTTGGGTTAGGATTATTATTTACAGAACTCAGTAATAAATACAAAATCAATATACAGAAAAACAAAAAACTAACACAATAGAGCAGATCATGCAACATAGCAGCAATCAGATGGAATATCAGCAAATGTTCAAAATAAGTATACTGTCTGCTTACAAATGTCATTTCTTTTCACTTCCCTTCTTAAATAAGATTTCCCTGTTGGGATTTAGAGCTTCTTTCTTTGACCTTCTATCATCCTCTGCACCTAAGGAGGTTTGAGATCTAGCCCTGGGAACCACAGCCTCAGGATGCAGCTTCATGTAGTCTACTGGGTCAAAGAATTTCCTTGATGCATACCTTTCAAGTTCTGCCTTTCTTTGATCTGACAAGGTTGTAATGTTGGAAGTGTCTTTCCCTTGTTCTTTGGCCTTCTTCAGCTGATCTAAGGCAGCCAGTTCTTTCATCCTAGCAGTCCAAGATAAAGGATTGTTCTCTAGATCTTCAAAAGGAACTGCAGGCTCATATCTGTTGACAGTTTCTAAAGCAGTAGGAGTTCTTGTATCAACAGTTTCTCTGAGTTTATAAGGGAAAGGACCTTGAGTTGAGTACATGTGTCTTTGTCCTTCCCTTGCTTGAAATCTGTGTTCTCTTTGATTTCCTCTATATTGTCCCCTTATGGACTGATACCCTCTTTGATATTGCCCCCTGGGATGATATCTTTGAGAGGATTGGGAGGAACTTTGCTTTGGAGCTGAGGTTTGAGAAGCTGAGCCTCCACCTAATCCGAAATCTGGAGGAGGAGGAGGAGGAGGAGGCTGAAATTGGGATGAACCTTTCTCATACTTATCAAACTTTCTTTTCTTCTTCATGGCCTTTAGTTGGTTTTTAGAATATTGCATCCATGGTTCAGTTATCTGGCAATCATGCAGAATATAGTAGGGTATATCATTAGCATCCTTGGCCTTAGCAGGAGGGACCTTCATCATGGCCTTGCTTCTGGCCTTCCTTTTCTTTGCAATGGTACCAGAAGAGTCATCAGAGTCAGTGTGAAACTGATCACTTTCTGAGCTCTGGGGTCTATCATACAGATCATCAATGCTTTTGATGTACTTCTCTTGTTGTTTCAGTTGTTTAGGAGTCAGAGCAGGAGCAACACAACTTATTGAAGCAGCAATAGGAGCAGAAGTAATTGGAGCAGAAGGTTTAGGTTCTTCCAAATAAGTAGCAAGTTCGTCAACAGCAGCAGCATCAGCAATAACAGACAACATTTCAATATCAGAGGATCCAATAGATGTAACAACAGTAGCAGCAGCAGAAAAAATAGAAGCAACAACATCCTCAGCCTTGAAAGAGTTTACATAAGATGCAATCAGGCTGGGATCACATTCTAAAATAGGCACAATGGCCTTTGTAAGGTCTTCAACTTGTTGAACTGGCAGAGAATTGAAGTACACAGTATCAAAAACTGACAGTAGGCTCTGAAGATCCACTGCAAATACTGGAGCAGGTTCTGAAACTTCAGCAGCCTCAGGCAAATCCAGAGCTTCATTAGGCATCTCCCCCTACCTGGATTCAGTGAAAACTTGATCAAGGCACCCAGAGGAAGGGATTGCCTGAGAGGGGAGGAAGGGAGATAGTCTGGTAGACAGCTCCTGAACATTTTTCAGGAGTGGAGCCAAGGTGGTCTCCAGCAATGAGGTTAGCCTGGGGGCTACCAGCTCATACAACCTGTCTGCCAAAGCTGAAAGATCTATATGCTCAAGAGGGGCTTGAGTAGAGGTAGGAGTTGATACAGCTGGAATGATGTTGGATGGAACTGATGGAATGGATGGTGTGGATGTAGGAGGTATAGGGATGGATGGCTCAGTAAAAGGAATTGTTGAGATTGATGTTACTGAAGTGGAGAGGGATGATAAGGGAGAGGAAAGGGATGGGGTGAAGGATGATTGAGAGAGTATGTCCTGCAGAAGTTGTTGGTAGGAAGATGTAGATGGAATATCAGGAGGAGTAGAAGGAGAATCATCCATGAAGGAGTCATCCAGAAGATGAAATGATGGAGTGGTGACAGGTGGATAGAAATACAGAGGGTGGAATGGTTCTGAGGTAGTTGCTGGAGAAGGTGAAATAGGTGATGAGATTGTAATGGGGGAAGATATGGCTATGGTTGAGATGAGTGGTGAGGTTGATATGGAGACTGAGGTAGAGACAGCTGGAGGAGAAGGAGAAGCAGGCAAATCTTCTGCTGGGGCAGAGACCTGAGGAGGAGTGACTGAGGTAGTCATTGTGCCTGAAGCAGATGTTGCTGCAGCAGCCCTGTTGGGGTTGATAATCTGCCTGTCCCACCTGCTGAAAAGGGCACAGGTGAGTCTTTTGGATGCATTGATGTGCATCCCACTTGAAACCAGCAGATCAGGGCACCTGTGATGTAGGTAAACCCCTATAATCCTCCCCAAACTGACACAGTTTTTGCTAATTTTCTTCTTGATCAAATTAAAGAAGATTGATCCCCAATCCAGATGTTTCTTATCAACTAAAGCTCCCATTAAGCATAACTGATACCTTGAGATTATATCATGAGCTGAGTGCTTTGCCAGAAGCACTTTCCCAACAACATCAGCCAAAAATTGAAATTCAATAGATAAATTCTTTTTCAGTAGTTTATTAGGGTTCACAGCAGAGTGACCCATTCGATCTAACAACGAATCATATTCCTCTCCAGACAAATCAATGGAGTCATTCCCAGTACTTAAGGCGAATACTTCTGTCAAAAGAGCGGGGGACATTGGTACCTGAGTTCCATTGATGGTGCCGACTATAGATTTTTCATTCTCATTGGTGGCAGTAATTAAGGTCCGGTTCATGCGGTCGTAACCGCTTGACCGGTGAAAATAAGTCCCCCCAAACAGAGCCTTAATGAGAAAAATGACTTTGGGTATTGACGCACTCAAATTCGGGACATTCTGTGTATATCCTCTAAGTTTTTCTGACTATCTGTGTATATCTGTATTGAGTGATATATCTTTTGATTGATTGTCTTGATCTGCTGTAAGATGTTTTATTCTCTGAAGATCCTCTATCCAAGATAGCCGTTAGCAGTCAATAAATGTCTTCCAAAATGTTTTGTCTTCTGGAGAAAAGTCCAATAAACATTCTCTGATAAATTCCTTAAAACTTGCTCCAGAATAAATGAAAACGGCTAGCAGATCTCTTGAAATAAATGCTGAGAGAGTTTGAAAAACATTCCAAAAGCTGACTGAATTTGAAAATCCTCAAAGTCGTCGATCTCTCAGGAAAAACGTCGATCTGAGCTCTACGATCGTCGACCTGAGCTCAGAGATTGAAATGATCATCAGACAGAAAACGTCGAACTGAGCTCAAAGATCGTCGACCGGAGCTCAGCGACCTGAAGAATAAGCTGAAGGCAGATCATCGATCTGAGCTCTAAGATCGTCGACCGGAGTTCGACGACTTAGCAAAGTTGAGCTCAGAGAGCGTCGAACTGAGTTCGACGTTTCGTCGACCTAAGTTCGACGATAATTGTCTTTGTCTCAGCTCTAAGTCTTGAACAATGAGTGGTCCTGGGGGCAGCTTCAAACCTAAGTTCTAAGCCCTAGACTCATTCTAACTTGACCTTTTCAACTATACATCTAGGTCAAACTGATTTCCTAAAAACATAGTGATCCTTGCCCAAATTAGTAATAGGGTGTTCCAACAAGGCTGCTAAGAAGGCCTCTGCTGCAGAAAAGGGAAAGGCCCCACTCAACCCTGTTGAATTCAGGAAGCCTGGCTTTCCCTGCAATGAACAGGACTTTGAGTCAACCTATGACCACTTCTTCCGGCCCTCGGTTGAAAAGCCCAAGAGCTAATATGATGGTTGGGCCTTCCCCCGCAACTATGGTGAGAGAGTCTTTAAGGCACCTTATGAGGAAATCCAAGTGGAGGATTATGGCCACTTCTCTTGCGGCCATAATAGGAAGCAGACACCAAAAGCCAAGCCTGTTATACTGAAGGAACAGGAGGTGAAGAAATCATGTGACTGCTGTCATCATGATGGCTCCACCTCCAGATCCAAGGCCCCGACTGGACCCACTGTTCCAAGGGTGAAGCAGGAGCCTAGAAAAAGGTACAACAGATTTTACTGTTGGTGCTGTGGAAAAGTTGGTCACTTTGCCATAAATTGCTTGTTTAATCCGAGATATAACGAGACTCCTCATGTTAGCAATGCGAGAGACCGACCACTCGTAGGGTTAACCATCCGAGGGGGAGTGTGCTAACAAGGAATCTAGGACCCAAGTTCGATTGGGTTCCTAAGGGAAATTAATTCTGTTTTGAAGGAATGTCCAAAGGCCACCAAAACTCCAATCTGGTACTTGGACAGTGGATGTTCCTGGCATATGACTGGGACTAGAAGCCTGCTGCATGACTACTCTCCAGTCGAAAATGGACCCAAAGTCATCTTTGGGGGATCAGATCGAGGTATCACCAGAGGTTATGGTATGATTTCCAACGAATAATTTCTATCACCGACGTGGGTTATGTTGAAGGTTTAAATCATATCCTGATCAGTGTAAGTCAATTATGTGATAAAGGATATGACGTTAAGTTCTGCAAGGATAAATGCTTTATAATATCGTGTGCCTCTTTGGAGACGGTATTAACTGGCATTAGGAGCAGAAATATCTTTGTTTAGATTTTCTTAGTTTAGATTCTTCTACCCTCGTGTGCCTGGTAGCAAAAGCAGTGCATATCTTTGTGAACAATGGCGCAAGAGATTGACACATATTAATTTCAAGACGATTAGTATGTTATTTTCTAAAAATTTTGTAAGGGATGCTCCCATTATTAAGTGCATCAAAGATAGCCCATGTCCTCCGTGCCAGAAGGGCAAACAGGCTCGGGCTACCTTTAAGGGCATTGCAGACAAAGACTCTTCCAGATGTCTTTATCTTCTGCATATGGACTTGTTTGGTTTAGTGCAAGTTCATAGCTTGGGAGACAAGTCCTATACACTAGTGATTGTTGATGATCACTCTCGGTTTACATGGGTGTTCTTCTTAAAATGAATGTCAGATACGTTTGACATCTTCACGAGTTTTGTCAAGCAAATTTAGAACGAACTTAACTGCTCAGTGGTCAAAATCAGAAGTGAACATGGAACAGAATTCGAGTCTGGGGCTATGATAGAATTTTATGAAGAACATGGTATCTTTCATGAGTTTTCCTCCCCGCGTACTCCTCAGCAAAATGGAGTTGCGGAGAGGAGAAATAGAACGCTCATTGAAGCCTGCACGATAATGCTGAATGACGCTTCTCTCCCAGAATACTTCTGGGCAGAGGCTGTCAATACGGCTTGTCATGTACAAACCCGGGCCTTGATCAATAAGAGTCATCGTAAGACGCCTTATGAGCTACTGAAAGGCAGGAAACCAACCATGTCCTATTTAAGGATCTTTGGCTGCAGATGCTATGTACTAAAAAACGGGAAGTACCCGCGTACTAAGTTTTGTAAAAAATGCTTCGAAGGCATATTTATGTGCTATAGTAGCCATAGCCGGGCATATAGGGTCTTCAATAAGAAAACCCTAGTGGTAGAGGAATCCATCCATGTTGTATTTGATGAAGGAAGCTTGCTTAATAGCTATTCTTCCAGTGGCTTTCTTGAAGATGCAAGTACAAGACTTGAACAGCTAAGTCTCGATGAGACTGCTAAGGGTGCAACTCCCAAGTACGTCAAGGTTTCCACCTCGACGTCAGCTGGAGAAGTTGACGAGCAGGATGGAGAAAATCTTCTGGAAGAAGGAGAAGCCCGAGAAGACGTCAGAGCTCTAGATGCCAGACTCCTAGAGCTCCAAACGTGAGGGATCATCCTAAAGATCAGATCATTGGAGATCCTGTGACGGTGTCAGAACTCGAAGAGGTACAATTAACGAGATTTTGCACCTTAGTTTCCTGTCACAGGTTGAGCCAAAGAAGTTCGACGAGGCGAACAAAGATGCGGCATGGATATTTGCCATGCAAGATGAACTGAATCAATTTGAAAGATGCAACGTCTGGACGCTTATTCCCAGACCAAAGAACCAGAATGTGATCGGCACCAAGTGGATATTCAGAAACAAACTGGATGAACATGGTATCATCATAAAGAACAAGGCCAGGCTAGTGGCTAAAGGTTACAGATAGGAGGAGGGGATTGACTTCGACCAGACCTTTGCACCAGTGGCAAGGCTCGAGGCAATCAGATTGTTCCTAGCGTATGCTTCGCACAAAGGATTCACTGTCTATCAGATGGACATGAAATCTGCTTTCCTCAATAGCAATCTAAAAGAGGAAGTATATGTCTCACAACCCCAGGTTTTGTTAATCCTACATTTCCCAATCATGCTTATTTTCTTAATAAAGCCCTATATGGCTTTAAAACAAGCTCCTCGAAGCTTGGTATTGAGACTCTGTCTAGTTTTATTCTTGAGAAAAAGTCTCTATAGGAAAAAATAGATAA